>CM056055.1:80441660-81117266 GCA_029574335.1 Rana kukunoris | reverse complement strand
AAGAATAATAAAAAACGAATAACAATAATGGGAATGCTTATTAAAAACGAATAACAATACTGGGAAATGCTTATTAAAGCATTCCCACTAATTAAAATTAAAATTAAGAATAATAAAAAACGAATAACAATACTGGGAATGCTTATTAAAGCATTCCCACTAATAATAAAAAACGAATAACAATACTGGGAATGCTTATTAAAGCATTCCCACTAACTAGAAAATGCATTTCCTGAGGAAATACGTGGGAATGCTGAATAGCTGAATTGCTAAGCCCGCACAAATGCCATTCACCATAACCACTATACTATCTTTAGGACATACAAGCAGTGTTCCTTCAGTACTTCTAAAGCCTCTCTTTAATCATTAAAGGTGTTGGAAAGGTAAAATCATTTTCCCTAAATAACTTCCTTTAACCTTAGTGCAGTCCTCCTTTACTTACCTCATCATTTGATTTTGATTTGAAATGTCCTTATTTTCTTCTGAGAAATCCTCACTTCCTGTTCTTCTGTCTGTAACTCCACACAGTAGTGCAAGGCTTTTTCCCTGGTGTGGAGAAAGCCTCTTGAGGGGGGAGGGGGTGAGCAGGACGCCCACTAACACACAGCTCCTTTCTCTATCTGCAAAGTACAGAGCGTCCTGACTTCCTGGTCGCCCCTCCCCCCTCAAGAGGTTTTCTCCCCTCCCCCGGGTGAGTGAGGGGGATAATTGCACTGAGGTAAAGGAAGCTATTTAGGGAAAGAATTACCATTACAAATGCTTTTTATCTACACACAAAATAAGTGAAATAACCCTTCAAACAAACCTTAATAAATCCACAACCGTACATGCGATCGATACAGCGACTTCACCGTATAAAAGACAAGACCCTTGTGAACGCACCGATAAGAAATTTATGTTGATAAAGTTAAAAATGTGGCCATGTCAGCGATTTAGAAAAGAGTATCTTTGTGTGTCTTACTAACACATTTTAAAAGCGCGTTATAATGAAGGCCTATGGGGAAAAATTTGGAACTCTTGTCCTTTAGAAGCTCCAGCAACGAAAAGTAAAATGCGCATCACAAAACTGATCACATTACCTGAAAGCAGATAAAAATACCTTCCATTTGATATATAAATTGTGTATGACAAGTAGATATTGTGGGCGTGAGAGCAATTTGTTCCCCCTTTTTTATAGATAATCAGAGTTTTTTCAAAACTCACACTCTAAAGGTCACATGACTCACTCTAGCAGCTTTTCATAGACAAGCAGCGTAATCGATAACATTTTCTGAAAAAATCACTAAACGTAAATTGCTTTTTCACAAAAACTATAAAAGATTTCAATCTGAAAAGTCATAGCCGGATAGCTGAATATTTTGTCAGTAAAAGTATGAAGGAGGGGATACATTTTGTACGGCATGAGTTTTGAAGCAGGAAAAAGCATGTTCTCACTGACTTCAATGTTAAAAAAAAGCGACTAAAAGCTTAATATTTTAAAAAATATAAATAGCACAAAAAAACTTGAAGAAGTCCCATCGTTAGCTGAATGAGATGAACATTTTAAAAGTTGAATGGTCTCAATCGCTGAAAGTATGGCGAAGTTACGCAGAGCCAAAAAACGTACGGAATAAAGGATAAAATTAAAATTAAAATTAATAAGAATAATAAAAAACGAATAACAATACTGGGAATGCTTATTAAAGCATTCCCACTAATAAGATAATTATAAAAAACGAACTAGAAAATGCATTTCCTGAGGAAAATACGTGGGAATGCTGAATTGCTAAGCCCGCACAAATCCCTTCACCATAACCGCTATACTATCTTTAGGACATACAAGCAGTGTTCCTTCAGTACTTATAAAGCTCTCTTTAATCATTAAAGGTGTTGTAAAGGTAAAAATCATTTCCCTAAATAACTTCCTTTACCTTAGTGCAGTCTCATTTACTTACTCATCCTTTTGATTTTGCTTTTAAATGTCCTTATTTCTTCTGAGAAACCTCACTTCCTGTTCTTCTGTCTGTAACTCCACACAGTAGTGCAAGGCTTTTTCCTGGTGTGGAGAAAGCCTCTTGAGGGGGAGGGTTGGTGAGCAGGACAGGCCCCCACTAACACACAGCTCCTTTTCTCTATCTGCAAAGTACAGAGCGTCCTGACTTCCTGGTCACCCTCCCCCCTCAAGAGGTTTTCTCTCCCTCCCCCGACGGGTGAGTGAGGGGGATAATTGCACTGAGGTAAAGGAAGTATTTAGGGAAAGAATTACTAGATTACAAACACTTTTTATCTACACCAAAATAAGTGAAATAACCCTTCAAACAAACCTTAATAAATCCACAAACCGTACAGCGATCGATACAGCGACTTCACCGTATAAAAGACAAGACCCTTGTGAACGCATCGATATGAAATTTATGTTGATAAACTTAAAAATGTGGCCATGTCCGCAATTTAGAAAAGAGTATCTTTGTGTGTCTTACTAACAAATTTTAAAAGCGCGTTATAATGAAGGCCTATGGGGAAAAATTTGGAACTCTTGTCCTTTAGAAGCTCCAGCAATGAAAAGTAAAATGCGCATCACAAAACTGATCACATTGCCTGAAAGCAGACAAAAATACCTTCCATTTGATATATAAATTGTGTATGACAAGTAGATCTTGTGGGCGTGAGAGCAATTTGTTCCCCCTTTTTTATAGATAATAAGAGTTTTTTCAAAACTCACACTGTAAAGGTCACATGACTCACTCTGAGCCATGTCCAAAGGAAGACTGTTTAATCGATAAAATTTTCTGAAAAAATCACTAAACGTAAATTGCTTTTTCACAAAAACTATAAAAGATTTCAATCTGAAAAGTCATAGCCGGATAGCTGAATATTTTGTGACCGTGGTAAAGTTTGTTTGGTGTCTGTCAGTGAAAGTATGAAGGAGGAGATACATTTTGTACGGCATGAGTTTTGAAGCACGAAAAAGCATGTTCTCATTGACTTCAATGTTAAAAAAAGCGACTAAAAGCTTAATATTTTAAAAAGTATAAATAGCACAAAAAAACTTGAAGAAGTCCCATCGTTAGCTAAATGAGATGAACATTTAAAAAGTTGAATGGTCTTCAATCGCTGAAAGTATGGCGAAGTTACGCAGAGCCAAAAAAGTACGGAAATAAAGGATAAAATTAAAACTAGAAAATGCATTTCCTGGGAAAATACGTGGGAATGCTGAATAGCTGAATTGCTAAGCCCGGCACAGATCCATTCACCATAACCACTATACTATCTTTAGGACATACAAGCAGTGTTCCTTCAGTACTTATAAAGCCTCTCTTTAATCATTAAAGGTGTTGTAAAGGTAAAATCATTTCCCTAAATAACTTCCTTTACCTTAGTGCAGTCCTCCTTTACTTACCTCATCCTTTGATTTTGATTTTAAATGTCCTTATTTCTTCTGAGAAATCCTCACTTCCTGTTCTTCTGTCTGTAACTCCACACAGTAGTGCAAGGCTTTTTCCCTGGTGTGAAGAAAGCCTCTTGAGGGGGGAGGGGGTGAGCAGGACGCCCACTAACACACAGCTCCTTTCTCTATCTGCAAAGTACAGAGCGTCCTGATTTCCTGGTCACCCCTCCCCCTCAAGAGGTTTTCTCCCCTCCCCCGGGTGAGTGAGGGGGATAATTGCACTGAGGTAAAGGAAGCTATTTAGGGAAAGAATTACCATTACAAAGCTTTTTATCTACACACAAAATAAGTGAAATAACCCTTCAAACAAACCTTAATAAATACACAACCGTACATGCGATCGATACAGCGACTTCACCGTATAAAAGACAAGACTCTTGTGAACGCATCGATATGAAATTTATGTTGATAAACTTAAAAATGTGGCCATGTCAGCGATTTAGAAAAGAGTGTAATTGTGTGTCTTACTAACAAATTTTAAAGCGCCGCGTTATAATGAAGGCCTATGGGAGAAATATTGGAACTCTTGTCCTTTAGAAGCTCCAGCAACGAAAAGTAAAAAGCGCATCACAAACTGATCACATTGCCTGAAAGCAGACAAAAATACCTTCCATTTGATATATAAATTGTGTATGACAAGTAGATCTTGTGGTGTGAGAGCAATTTGTTCCCCTTTTTTATAGATAATCCAAGTTTTTTCAAAAACTCACACTGTAAAGGTCACATGACTCACTCTGAGCCATGTCCATAGGAAGACTGTTTAATCGATAACATTTTCTGAAAAAAATCACTTAAACGTAAATTGCTTTTTCACAAAAACTATAAAAGATTTCAATCTGAAAAGTCATAGCCGGATAGCTGAATATTTTGTGACCGTGGTAAAGTTTGTTTGGTGTCTGTCAGTGAAAGTATGAAGGAGGAGATACATTTTGTACGGCATGAGTTTTGAAGCAGGAGAAAGCATGTTCTCATTGACTTCAATGTTAAAAAAAAGCGACTAAAAGCTTAATATTTTAAAAAATATAAATAGCACAAAAAAACTTGAAGAAGTCCCATCGTTAGCTGAATGAGATGAACATTTTAAAAGTTGAATGGTCTCAATCGCTGAAAGTATGGCGAAGTTACGCAGAGCCAAATAAAATTAAAATTAAGAATAATAAAAAAACTAATAACAATACTGGGAATGCTTATTAAAGCATTCCCACTAATAATAAAAAACGAATAACAATACTGGGAATGCTTATTAAAGCATTCCCACTAATAAAAAACGAATAACAATACTGGGAATGCTTATTAAAGCATTCCCACTAATTAAGAATAATAAAAAACGAATAACAATAATGGGAATGCTTATTAAAAACGAATAACAATACTGGGAATGCTTATTAAAGCATTCCCACTAATTAAAATTAAAATTAAGAATAATAAAAAACGAATAACAATACTGGGAATGCTTATTAAAGCATTCCCACTAACTAGAAAATGCATTTCCTGAGGAAAATACGTGGGAATGCTGAATAGCTGAATTGCTAGCCCGCACAAATGCCATTCACCATAACCACTATACTATCTTTAGGACATACAAGCAGTGTTCCTTCAGTACTTCTAAAGCCTCTCTTTAATCATTAAAGGTGTTGGAAAGGTAAAATCATTTTCCCTAAATAACTTCCTTTACCTTAGTGCAGTCCTCCTTTACTTACCTCATCCTTTGATTTTGATTTGAAATGTCCTTATTTCTTCTGAGAAATCCTCACTTCCTGTTCTTCTGTCTGTAACTCCACACAGTAGTGCAAGGCTTTTTCCCTGGGTGTGGAGAAAGCCTCTTGAGGGGGGGTGAGCAGGACGCCCACTAACACACAGCTCTTTTCTCTATCTGCAAAGTACAGAGCGTCCTGACTTCCTGGTCGCCCCTCCCCCTCAAGAGGTTTTCTCCCCTCCCCCAGGTGTGTGAGGGGGATAATTGCACTGAGGTAAAGGAAGCTATTTAGGGAAAGAATTACCATTACAAACGCTTTTTATCTACACACACAAAATAAGTGAAATAACCCTTCAAACAAACCTTAATAAATCCACAACCGTACATGCGATCGATACAGCGACTTCACCGGATAGCTGAATATTTTGTGACCGTGGTAAAGTTTGTTCGGTGTCTGTCAGTGAAAGTATGAAGGAGGAGATACATTTTGTACGGCATGAGTTTTGAAGCAGGAGAAAGCATGTTCTCATTGACTTCAATGTTAAAAAAAAGCGACTAAAAGCTTAATATTTAAAAAAATATAAATAGCACAATAAAACTTGTTAACCATTGTTAGCTGAATGAGATGAACATTTTAAAAGTTGAATGGTCTCAATCGCTGAAAGTATGGCGAAGTTACGCAGAGCCAAAAAACGTACGGAATATTTAAAAATAATAAAATTAAAATTAAAATTAAGAATAATAAAAAACGAATAACAATACTGGGAATGCTTATTAAAAACGAATAACAATACTGGGAATGCTTATTAAAGCATTCCCACTAATTAAAATTAAAATTAAGAATAATAAAAAACGAATAACAATACTGGAATGCTTATTAAAGCATTCCCACTAAAATAATAAAAAACGAATAACAATACTGGGAATGCTTATTAAAGCATTCCCACTAACTAGAAAATGCATTTCCTGAGGAAAATACGTGGGAATGCTGAATAGCTGAATTGCTAAGCCCGCACAAATGCCATTCACCATAACCACTATACTATCTTTAGGACATACAAGCAGTGTTCCTTCAGTACTTCTAAAGCCTCTCTTTAATCATTAAAGGTGTTGGAAAGGTAAAATCATTTTCCCTAAATAACTTCCTTTACCTTAGTGCAGTCCTCCTTTACTTACCTCATCCTTTGATTTTGATTTGAAATGTCCTTATTTCTTCTGAGAAATCATCACTTCCTGTTCTTCTGTCTGTAACTCCACACAGTAGTGCAAGGCTTTTTCCCTGGAGAAAAGGGGAAAAGGGGGTGTGGAGAAAGCCTCTTGATGGGGGGTGAGCAGGACGCCCACTAACAAAAATATAATACACAGCTCCTTTCTCTATCTGCAAAGTACAGAGCGTCCTGACTTCCTGGTCGCCCCTCCCCCCTCAAGAGGTTTTCTCCCCTCCCCCATTGGGGGTTGGATGTTGTGTGAGGGGGATAATTGCACTGAGGTAAAGGAAGCTATTTAGGGAAAGAATTACCATTACAAACGCTTTTTATCTACACACAAAATAAGTGAAATAACCCTTCAAACAAACCTTAATAAATCCACAACCGTACATGCGATCGATACAGCGACTTCACCGGATAGCTGAATATTTTGTGACCGTGGTAAAGTTTGTTTGGTGTCTGTCAGTGAAAGTATGAAGGAGGAGATACATTTTGTACGGATGGTGTGGGGCATGAGTTTTTTGAAGCAGGAGAAAGCATGTTCTCATTGACTTCAATGTTTAAAAAAAAGCGACTAAAAGCTTAATATTTAAAAAAAAAAAAATATAAATAGCACAAAAAAACTTGTTAACCATCGTTAGCTGAATGAGATGAACATTTTAAAAGTTGAATGGTCTCAATCGCTGAAAGTATGGCGAAGTTACGCAGAGCCAAAAAACGTACGGAATAAAATTAAAATTAAAATTAAGAATAATAAAAAACGAATAACAATACTGGGAAATGCTTATTAAAAACGAATAACAATACTGGGAATGCTTATTAAAGCATTCCCACTAATTAAAATTAAAATTTAAGAATAATAAAAAACGAATAACAATACTGGGAATGCTTATTAAAGCATTCCCACTAATAATAAAAAACGAATAACAATACTGGGAATGCTTATTAAAGCATTCCCACTAACTAGAAAATGCATTTCCTGAGGAAAATACGTGGGAATGCTGAATAGCTGAATTGCTAAGCCCGCACAAATGCCATTCACCATAACCACTATACTATCTTTAGGACATACAAGCAGTGTTCCTTCAGTACTTCTAAAGCCTCTCTTTAATCATTAAAGGTGTTGGAAAGGTAAAATCATTTTCCCTAAATAACTTCCTTTACCTTAGTGCAGTCCTCTTTTACTTACCTCATCCTTTGATTTTGATTTGAAATGTCCTTATTTCTTCTGAGAAATCCTCACTTCCTGTTCTTCTGTCTGTAACTCCACACAGTAGTGCAAGGCTTTTTCCCTGGTGTGGAGAAAGCCTCTTGAGGGGGTGAGCAGGACGCCCACTAACACACAGGCTTTTTTTCCGCTTCCTCTCCTTTCTCTATCTGCAAAGTACAGAGCGTCCTGACTTCCTGGTCGCCCCTCCCCCCCTCAAGAGGTTTTCTCCCCTCCCCCAGGTGTGTGAGGGGGATAATTGCACTGAGGTAAAGGAAGCTAATTTAATATTTTAGAGACATACTATACATCAGGTTGAAGGTCTGGGTCTTCTTTCATTTCTTCTCGTTCTGTCTCTGTTTCTGGGCTAATTTCTTTGACTGTTTGTTTGAGATGGTCACTCATCTCACGTTCTGGCTTGGATATGTAGGACAACATGTACATGATGCAACCATACTCATCAAGAATGTACTGGATGTCCATGTTGGCGTTCCAGGCAGTCAGCAAATTTGGATTGTAGTTGTTCACCCAGCAGTCCTTGACATCACGCTTCATTAGAATCACGCTTGAGGAGGTTAATGCCTCAATGTACGAGTTGTACTGATTCAAAGTCATATCACACTGTGCCAGTAGCTGTGACATGTCTTCAAGCTGCACTTTTTGGGTAATTGAGCAAATCCCATACTGGTTTCAGTTTGTTTTTGGCTGCTTGTGGTTTCATTGCACAATCTTCTTGTTCTTCTGCCATAGGGTAAGTTATCTTCGTTTTTCTAATAGGTGGCTTTGGAAATCCAAATCTGCATATTCTGTTACCTTTCTTGCACGATTTTGAATGAGATCTGCTGTGCATTTGAAGTTCTATTACAAATCTGTGAAGAAAGGCCTGTTTGGCATGAGCTGGCATGAGATGTGACGATCTATAAAGTCACACACCTTTTTCATCCCTGTCTTTTCCAAATATAGGAGCTCCTGCAACCCAACAAACCTATGTATACAATGTATATGAGGGCTCCCTCTCGCCTGAAATTCACCGATTGGCTGTGCAGGACCCAACCGCAGCTCTCGCATCAGGGCAACCCTTTTGTCAAACATGCGCATGGTGGTCACATGGTGGTCACATGGTGGCCTCGAAGAATGTCACACTTTTCAGCCCAGTCTAGCTCTGCAAAATCCACCTTTTGACCTTGCTGTGTCTTTATTGCTGTTATTACCTCTGGCCATCTGAATTCTGCAGCAGAGAAGGTAAGAAAAAGTGTCGGCTTACCCAATTGTCTGACCATGGCCTTCAGTAAGCTGGACTCCTTCTCAGTGGTTGCATGAACCTTGTTGCCTCTCGGTTTCGCACCAACCTCTCAAACCCCACGCTTGTCCTGTAGCAACTTGTTGGATATTTTGCGCCCATCCCTGGTATTGGGTTTTCCTTTCCTTAACTGGATGGACATGCTGTTTTTGGCCATGTGTGTTTCTGTGACAAACTGTGCAAAGAAGAGGTAGCTTGTGTCTCTTGCAAAACGAGTATCAACACAAAAAAGCCTTGCATGGTGTGAGAGAGCAAGCCCTCAGCCCAGGTTCACACTGGGTACGATTTAGTTTGATTTGAGATGCGATTTCACATGTGAGTCAGCTCAACTCGCGCGATTTCACTCCCGCAGACAAGAGGACATACCAGCCTACACAGACAAGAGGACATACCAGCCTACCCGCGGACCCCAGATACCTAAAAAGAATAAAAGAATATCCCAGTTACCCATCCAGAACAACACAGGATTTGAGAGATCTCCACCATAGGACAACACAGGATTGATCCACATCACTGAGAGAGGCCCATTATTACCTACTTAAGGTAAGCGCAATGTGAGCATATTGTTGTAGAAGACTCTCACTGAAAATCATTACAAGATCAGTCATCTTTATAGGAAATTCATTATATTGGGACACTCTTCTTTATTTTGCATGCAGCACTTTAGGATTCACTGTATCTGGCTTCCCCATAGTTAGTCATTTGTTTAGTGTGACATATTTGTTTATGTGCTGATCACTTTTCTATTATCCATTGTTGATTTATTTAGTTCACTATTTATTCAATTTAGGTCTATTCACTTGTTTATCTTTATTTGGTGGCGCAAGAGCACTTTTCTACTTTTAAACTACATTCAAGACTTCATGGTTTGCTTAAAATATTTACTACTGAAGGTGCACTTGGAAGTGCAGTCGATGTAGATCTGAGGGGACATGCAAGGAAAATAAAAACAGCATTTTCGCTTGCACATGATTGGATGATAAAATCAGCAGAGCTCCCTCTTCCCTCTTCCTACTTGCCCTAAGGCCACTTTCACACTGAGGCGGCACGCGCCACTATTTTTAGCAGCGCTTTGCTGTCAGTTTGGCGGTGCCATTCGGCCGTTAGCGCTGTGCTTTTAACAACCACTAGTGGGCGAAAAAGGGTTAAAAAACTGCCTGTGGTTCTGCCCATCTGTATCCATGAGCATTTCCCAAACAATGTTTAAAATGCACTGCAGCTGTGCTCTGCAGTGGGTGTCAATATTAATCTAATGACACCCCAAATCCAGATAACAAATGCAGTGTGTTTGCTCGCATTGGATCACATGGTACAGAAGTACCACATGATCTGGTTGCAATGAGTTTCCAATTGTAGATTCACTACTTTTAGTGCAGTGCAAATTCAGCCCATCCAAAATGAATCGCATGTGAACATACAGCGCATTCCTGTGCAATTTCCGGGTGTGAGACGGTCCTAAGTTTATATTTGGCACTGTGGTTTTAGATATATTAGGATATATTATACATGGTACAAATCTTTATGTTTGAAACTTATTTGCTAGTTTTGTTAACTTTACTATGTATGTTAAAAAACCCAAATGTTTTGTGTAATAAAGTTAAGGCCCCTTTCACACTTGGGCAGTGGGTGCGTCGGTGGTAAAGCGCTGCTATTTTTTTAAACACTATTTGGGCGGTTTTACCCCGCTAGCGGCCGAGAAGTGGTTAAAAAACCCCACTAAGCGCCTCTGCAGAGGCGCTTTTCCAGCTGTATAGCCATGCTGTCCCATTGAAATTAATGGGGAGGAGCGGTATAAACACTGCTCCTCCACCGCTCCAAAGATGCGGCTAGCAGGGGTCTAATTGTTTAACAATTGTGTTGTTGAATGAATTCATTTGTAAAAGCTAGTATAAAAAGTTTAGTTTGAGTTTAGCTGTTTATTAACCAAAAAAAATGTGCTTATAATTGTAGCAATTAAGTACATGTGACTTAAAAAAAATATTGTAGAAACTGGAAAAACGAATTAGAGCAACTTAATGTTGTTGAGTGCTCAACTTAAAAACATGTGTTTATAATGCCAGTAATTAAGTTGATGGTAAATACAAATGCATTTATATCTAGCAGAAAAGCCAATTACCTCAACACAATGTGGTTGTTGGTTGTTGCTTCCACTTAATTTTACCTGACATAACTTAAATAGCTTGATGCAAACAGGTGTTTTTTGCATTTTATTTTGTTGAGCCAAGGCCTTTTTTATAGTGTCACTAACCTCCATTTCCACTATGCTGCTGTGGGGCTCCGGATCCCAAAAGCGTGGGTCTGAAAGGTCCTGTTTAGGTCCTGTTTAGTCCAGCGCATCTTTGCAGCTTTAGGTCTCTTTCCTTTAGATGGCATGATGCTATCTGTTGGAGGATATATATCCCTATGGACTGGTTGCTATGGAGGGTTGTTATGAACTGTTTGCTATGGTCTGGTTGCTATGGTCTGGTTGCTATATTCTGTTTGCTATGGACTGGTTGCTATGGACTGATTGCTATGGACAGTTGCTATATTGTGGTTGCTAAGGTCTGGTTGCTATGGACTGGTTGCTATGGACGGTTGCTATGGACAGTTGCTATATTCTGGTTGCTATGGACTGGTTGCTATGGAGGGTTGCTATGAACTGGTTGCTATGGAGTGGTTGCTATGGACAGTTGCTATGGACTGGTTGCTATGTTTTTTTTGCTATGGTCTGGTTGCTATGGAGTGGTTGCTATGGACTGGTTGCTATGGAGGGTTGCTATGGTCTGGTTGCTATGGACGGTTTCTATGGACTGGATGCTATATGCAGAGTATGCAGAAGTTACGCAAAGCCAAATAAAACAGAGCCATATCACCTCACAGCGGTGTGGGAGGAGCTATAGAAAGCTCTCACAGCTGTGTGGGAGGAGCTATACAAAGCCCCCTAGCAGTGTGTGAGGAGATTTTTTCTTCGTCGTCTCCTAGGAAACCAATGTAAACACATGCAAGCAGCACACACATTCAGGTTGTTTTAATACTGTCCTTCTTCAAATGATTGTATTTTAAAAACTATAAATCGCACAGCAAATATCTTTATATTTTACGAATCACAAGACCCAGACCTTCAAGTTGATGTATAGTATGTCTTTGAAATATTAAAATTGAAGGCACAGTTACAGTTTACAAATTGCCATGAAATTTCAGTTTTCAAAAAAATTTCCTTCATTGACTTCCATTGAAATGATGGATGGCGTGAGTTGCAAACAAATGTCTGTATCTTGAAAACCATTTGACCGATCGACACGTGTAGTGTCATCAGGGACAGCTGAACATTTTGATATAAGATTTGTGTAGGTCGGCTTGAAAATGAGGGAGTGTTCGCAGTTTACATTTTTATTTTTCCGTTTTTGCCATTCTGTGCTCTAGCTCTCACCATTCATTCCTATGGGAAAATTTCGCCGCAAATATGACAATATTTCGCGAACGATTTCGCGAAACGTTCCACAAAGTAATAGCAACGTGATCGGGAACAATCCGCTCGTTTCGGTATATTACTCGTCTATGTAGTATAAAAACTCTGGGAGGAGTTAGGGTGGTAAATTTGGCTATAAGAATAAAATATAATAACTAGAAAATGCATTTCCTGAGGAAAATACGTGGGAATGCTGAATAGCTGAATTGCTAAGCCCGCACAAATGCCATTCACCATAACCACTATACTATCTTTAGGACATACAAGCAGTGTTCCTTCAGTACTTATAAAGCCTCTCTTTAATCATTAAAGGTGTTGTAAAGGTAAAATCATTTTCCCTAAATAACTTCCTTTACCTTAGTGCAGTCCTCCTTTACTTACATCATACTTTGATTTTGATTTTAAATGTCCTTATTTCTTCTGAGAAATCCTCACTTCCTGTTCTTCTGTCTGTAACTCCACACAGTAGTGCAAGGCTTTTTCCCTGGTGTGGAGAAAGCCTCTTGAGGGGGGAGGGGGTGAGCAGGACGCCCACTAACACACAGCTCCTTTCTCTATCTGCAAAGTACAGAGCGTCCTGACTTCCTGGTCGCCCCTCCCCCCTCAAGAGGTTTTCTCCCCTCCCCCGGGTGAGTGAGGGGGATAATTGCACTGAGGTAAAGGAAGCGTTTGCTAAATAAGCGTTTGCTTAAAAGTGGGATATGCCTGAAAAACAGAGCCATATCACCTCACAGCTGTGTGGGAGGAGCTATAAAAGACAAGACCCTTGTGAACGCATCGATATGAAACTTAAAAATGTGGCCATGTCAGCGATTTAGAAAAGAGTATCTTTGTGTGTCTTACTAACAAATTCTGCGTCTTCTAGCTCCTTCTGAACCCTGGTTAGGCTGTTTGCATCTTTTAATAGTTCTTCATTAAGCCTCCAAATTTGGGGAGGCCTAGGGTTACTTGTAATATTGAAGGACACACTGATTGGGGCATGATCGGATATAGTCATGGGCTCTATTGTTGCATTCACCACCTCCTCTAATAGGTGGTGGTCCACTAGAATATGATCAATCCGGGAATAACACTTGTGTACAGGGGAGTAAAAGGTATAATCTCGAGTCGCCGGGTTTAGCACGCGCCAGGCATCAACCAATTGGCTACTATGCAGATTATTTTTTAATTTTCTTAGTTGTTTTATATTAATCCCTGTTCCCTGAGTAGTCTTGTCCACCTTTGGGTCCATAGAGAAGTTGAAATCACCTGCCAGTATAACCCTACCTTTTTTAAAATCCCTTATCATTCCTAAAATGTTGTTTAAGAATTTTATCTGTTGGTTATTAGGTGAGTAGATATTTACTAAGGTGCATTCTGTCTCTTCTAGTTTCCCTTTTAATATAAGGTATCTCCCCTCAGGGTCGGTCAGTCTATCGATTAACCGGAATCTCACTCCCTTGGCGAACCCAATGGCTACTCCCCTTGCACGTTTTGAAATAGTGTCCCCATAGTACCAAATCGGGAAGTCCATTGAGTTTAATTTTACATTTGAATCATTGGTAAGATGGGTCTCCTGTAAATAAACTACATCAGTTTTCATTTTCTTCAATTCTTTTAAAACTTTGAGTCTCTTTGTGGGGCTATTTAGACCTTTTACGTTATATGATACAATTTTTATTGTCGGCATTATCTAATGTTGGGGATCTTCCTCTTTGTTTCAAGTTTTAACCTTGACCTAGGTTCGTATATTATCTCTATCAATCTTTTAAATATGGTGTATCTCCCTCCCCTCCATCCCCTTACCTTCCCTCTACCCCCCCTTCCCCCCCTTCCTCTCTTGAGTCCTCTATTAAGTCCCCGGATGTATCCCCTTGGGTTGATTTCTGCAGTTTTTTTTCCTCCATTTTTTTCTCCGTTTTCCCTTGTGAGGATTTTGGGGATCCTGTAGTTCTGGAGCTTGTTGCTTTAGACATGTATTGTTGGATTGTACTTGATGTTGCCGCAGTTCCAGATGTCTTTGGGGTTGCTCCCTTTGTTGATCTGCTTGACATTCTGGACATATTATTCTTCACTTTTCTAATTCTTTTACCCAGGTTGCCAACTTGTTTACTTCCTTACGACCTCTAGCTCTGGATTTTCCTCTTAATTGCTGCCGTCGGTATTGCTTATATGGATTTCGGCTGTCTTCTTATGGTTTACGGAGTTCCCCCTTATCCCCCTTATATCCCCTGAGGTAAGTTCTTATCCTTCCCGAGGGAGGAGCTCCTATCTCTCCTATATGGGGGTCTTGGCAGGGTTTAAAGCTATTGCTGCTAAACTCTTTATGGGGCTCCTTCTGTTCTCTTTTATATCTGAACCTTTTTAAGGTTTTTTGAGATTTTTGTCGAATATACACTTCATAAGAATAAAAGTTGCGCCGGTAGTGGGCAGGGATAGGCCGTCAGCAAAAAAGCTGGGGGAAAAAAAAAAAATTGTGTATACTTATGTCACTGATGCACCCCCCACTGGAGCATCCACACCCCACTGTTATTGTTTTGATTTAATTGTATATTATTGTGTACCGTCCTGGGCTACGTGACCAATCTCTTACACACCTTCTGGCATTTAGTATATCGTGGCCAAGGTGTTGTTTTGTTCTGATGTTTTAGAGTTTATGTCCAGAGGAGGCCCGCAGGGGCTATATAACTGTATAATTCCTCTCTGCGACCCCTTGACATTTATTCTATTTCAACTCATTCAACCCGAGAGTACAACATCCATTCACCCTCAGGTTTCAGATTGAACGAGTTCATTGAAGGATTCCCTTCGGGTTGTTTACAATCTAAAAATCTCCGGTGGGGATCGCCTATTCCTGACCTCTGGCGTTTCAAATGCAGTCCACCGTTGTGGAGGGAAATTTTCATTAATAGTTTTACTATATTGTATTCATTCATTCAGTGTTTATACCGTCATGTGGAGGGACTCAGGATTAACAATTTTTTAACCATCATACTGTCCTAAAAGGGATACTCTTTTTATCCCTCATTCCTTGCAGTAGACCTGAATTTTCCATTATGAACATCAGACCCTATAATTACATTTAAAATTTTCTCTCTATGCCTCCTCTCTTTCTGTATACTTTATTCACCTTAATCCATTTCATGACAGGAAACAAGGCAGTCTGATTTTCCAGAAGAAAATTGAGAATTTTGGAAGTTAGACATTTCAGTTTACCTTCAGGATCCGTTGCTCATACTACCTGCTTGTCACCGTTGGGGGTCAGCTGTTTCCAGGGGTCTAATACATTCCGTGTTGGCCACCCACTGGGAGATTTCCCGGAGACGTTCGCCCTTGTTGGGGGAAGGGGGCTGGTAGTGACCTGTCCTATTATGGGAGCGCCCTGCGCGACACCTCAGCTCATGCCGCGATCGTGCCGGGTTCCCGGGCCGTTTGCGGTGGTTATCCGGCGAAGCTGCGATGGGTCCTTAGTTCAGACCGCGTTCGTGCCAAGTTCCCGGGCCGTTTGCGGTGGCTCCCTGACGAGGCTACCATGGATCCTCCGCGGAATGCTTATTAAAGCATTCCCACTAACTAGAAAATGCATTTCCTGAGGAAAATACGTGGGAATGCTGAATAGCTGAATTGCTAAGCCCGCACAAATGCCATTCACCATAACCACTATACTATCTTTAGGACATACAAGCAGTGTTCCTTCAGTACTTCTAAAGCCTCTCTTTAATCATTAAAGGTGTTGGAAAGGTAAAATCATTTTCCCTAAATAACTTCCTTTACCTTAGTGCAGTCCTCCTTTACTTACCTCATCCTTTGATTTTGATTTGAAATGTCCTTATTTCTTCTGAGAAATCCTCACTTCCTGTTCTTCTGTCTGTAACTCCACACAGTAGTGCAAGGCTTTTTCCCTGGTGTGGAGAAAGCCTCTTGAGGGGGTGAGCAGGACGCCCACTAACACACAGCTCCTTTCTCTATCTGCAAAGTACAGAGCGTCCTGACTTCCTGGTCACCCCTCCCCCCTCAAGAGGTTTTCTCCCCTCCCCCAGGTGTGTGAGGGGGATAATTGCACTGAGGTAAAGGAAGCTATTTAGGTAAAGAATTACCATTACAATCGCTTTTTATCTACACACAAAATAAGTGAAATAACCCTTCAAACAAACCTTAATAAATCCACAACCGTACATGCGATCGATACAGCGACTTCACCGGATAGCTGAATATTTTGTGACCGTGGTAAAGTTTGTTTGGTGTCTGTCAGTGAAAGTATGAAGGAGGAGATACATTTTGTACGGCATGAGTTTTGAAGCAGGAGAAAGCATGTTCTCATTGACTTCAATGTTAAAAAAAGCGACTAAAAGCTTAATATTTAAAAAAATATAAATAGCACAAAAAAACTTGTTAACCATCGTTAGCTGAATGAGATGAACATTTTAAAAGTTGAATGGTCTCAATCGCTGAAAGTATGGCGAAGTTACGCAGAGCCAAAAAACGTACGGAATAAAATTAAAATTAAAATTAAGAATAATAAAAAACGAATAACAATACTGGGAATGCTTATTAAAAACGAATAACAATACTGGGAATGCTTATTAAAGCATTCCCACTAATTAAAATTAAAATTAAGAATAATAAAAAACGAATAACAATACTGGGAATGCTTATTAAAGCATTCCCACTAATAATAAAAAACGAATAACAATACTGGGAATGCTTATTAAAGCATTCCCACTAACTAGAAAATGCATTTCCTGAGGAAAATACGTGGGAATGCTGAATAGCTGAATTGCTAAGCCCGCATAAAATCCCATTCACCATACCTTTGTGCAGTCCTCCTTTACTTACCTCATCCTTTGATTTTGATTTTAAATGTCCTTATTTCTTCTGAGAAATCCTCACTTACTGTTCTTCTGTCTGCAACTCCACACAGTAATGCAAGGCTTTTTCCCTGGTGTGGAGAAAGCCTCTTGAGGGGGGAGGGGGTGACCAGGACGCCCACTAACACACAGCTCCTTTCTCTATCTGCAAAGTACAGAGCGTCCTGACTTCCTGGTCGCCCCTCCCCCTCAAGAGGTTTTCTCCCCTCCCCTAGGTGTGTGAGGGGGATAATTGCACTGAGGTAAAGAAAGCTATTTAGGGAAAGAATTACCATTACAAACGCTTTTTATCTACACACAAAATAAGTGAAATAACCCTTCAAACAAACCTTAATAAATCCACAACCGTACATGCGATCGATACAGCGACTTCACCGTATAAAAGACAAGACCCTTGTGAACGCATCGATATGATATTTATGTTGATAAACTTAAAAATGTGACCATGTCAGCGATTTAGAAAAGAGTGTAATTGTTTGTCTTACTAACAAATTTTAAAAGCGCGTTATAATGAAGGCCTATGGGAGAAATATTGGAACTCTTGTCCTAAAGGAAGCTCCAGCAACGAAAAGTAAAATGCGCATCACAAAACTGATCACATTTTCTGAAAGCAGACAAAAATACCTACAACTTGATATATAAATTGTGTATGACAAGTAGATCTTGTGGGCGTGAGAGCAATTTGTTCCCCCTTTTTTATAGATAATCCGAGTTTTTTCAAAACTCACACTCTATGAAATTTATGTTGATAAACTTAAAAATGTGGCCATGTCCGCGATTTAGAAAAGAGTATCTTTGTGTGTCTTACTAACAAATTTTAAAAGCGCGTTATAATGAAGGCCTATCGGGAAAATTTTGTAACTCTTGCCTTTAGAAGCTCCAGCAACGAAAAGTAAAATGCGCATCACAAAACTGATCAGAGAACTGAGCTATAGAAAGCCCCTCAGCTGTGTGTGAGGAGACATCGTCTCCTAGGAAACCAATGTAAACACATGCAGGCAGCCACTCTAAACAGCCACTCAGATTCTGGCTTGTTTTTTACTGTGCTTCTTCAAATGATTGTATTTTAAAAACTATAAATCGCACAGCGAATATCTTTATATTTTACGAATCACAAGACCCAGACCCAGAGATAGCGGTGGTGCGACAGGAGGTGCGTACACTATCCGACCGGCTGGGGTCAGGGGAATCAGCGATGACCAGCCTCAAGAGCCGGATGTCGGCAGTAGAAGCAGCCCAGACATTCAGGCAAGCACGGTCCTCACACAACAACTGCAGCTCGAAGAGATCGAAGATCGCAGCAGACGAAATAATCTGCGTGTGAGGGGTCTCCCGGAGGCCACGGGAGCGGAGGATCTGGGAGCTACGGCCCTGGCAATCTTCAGGGCCGTGACGGGTGATCACTTCCCCCCACCCTGACCTTGGACCGTATTCATAGAGCCCTTGGCCCTCGCTCGGAAGACCCGGATAGACCACGGGACGTTATCTGTCGGATTCATCACTATGCCCATAAGGAGCTGATCTTCCGAGCGGCATGGGAGAAAGGAGATGTGGAATTTGACGGGGCTGTGTTAAGGATCTTACCCGATTTATCCCGAGCAACGCTGCAGCGAAGGGCACTTCTGAGACCCGTACTGGAAGCCGCGCGAACAGCTGGACTTACATACGTTGGGGGTTCCCTATCTCCGTCACCTTTAAGAAGGCTCAACACTCCTATACCCTACGGTCCCCAGCAGACTTACCTGCCTTGTTTGCCATGGACATAGATCCTGTGGATGTCTCCGATTGGCTCCAGCCACTGCCACGCAACTCTACCCGCCCGGGAACGAGGAGAGCCAGATCCCCGGGTCCACAGAGGAGCCGGCGTAGACCCCGACACTTCTCTGCAGACACCGCGAGGGAGGACTAGTCAGCTGCGATGGTGAGGTGAGCTCCTGCACTTCGATGCTCTTCTTTACTTTCCACACCCGGCTCCTGGCCACCCGTGTTCCACTTTTGCCTCCTCTGTGGTTGTTCCGCTCCTGCCCCCCCCCCTCGGGCCCCCATGCCCGCATTGGTCCACTCTCCTCTCATGCCCTGTCACCCTCGGGCGGGGCATTACCTGGTCGGATACCCCCTTTTTTTTCTTTTTTTTTTGTCACTAGCGGTGGGGGAGGCGGGTGGATATTCCCTTCCCTGTTCTGCCAAGCTGCCGCGATTCTTGACACGGCTGCCGCATGTCCCTGGTGTCCCGGGACCTGCCGAACACACACCGCAGTTGTTGCAGACAAGATCACCTGAGGTTTGAATCGTTCTCTAGTCCTCCCTCCCTATGACTCCCCTGCCCTCCTCCGCGTGTGGACACTCCTGGCTGCGAGAGGGTGGCAGACCTGCAGTTTCTGTTAATGCTCTCATGACGCGGATCTCATATACTCACCCCGGTCGACCGTTGACTTGGAGTTAATTACAGGAGGGATGACTTACTAGGTTATACTATAATGTTTTGAGTGTTTTGTTCGTTGGTGGTATAGCACTAGTCCTACAGGGGGGTGGGAGGTGAGCGGGGGGGGGTCGGCGGGGTGGGGATGGGGGAGGGACATGCTATTGGCTGGGTTACTGTTGTGGGGGGAGACCCGGGGCTTGTGGGTGGGGGGGCTGCTGGGGGAGATGTGGGGGGGGGGTACGTTGGAAACTACCAAGGCTTCTATATGGGCATGGACTTGATTTTGGCTTGAAGAACTTACCAGAGGCTCACCCACCCTGATAGATGGGGTTCTTAATGGACTCTTAATATCTTATATCAAGTATTGTATCCTGGCTAAATGTTATTGCTGTTTTTTTCTTTATAAAGTTATGCATATATATGTTATATAGTAGATTGCTAAAGTACGTTTTCTGGCTGGGGAGGCCGGGGCGGATAGGAGGGCTCCACCCTTGGTCTGCCCTTACCTCTTCCCAATTAGGACGAAGCATCCACCCTGGGTGAGCTGGGGAGTGCTTCTATACAAACTGATTGTTTGCACACTTAGTCGACGGACGATTGGTTAGTCCGTTTAGTGACAAATTTTGTTTTTTCCTTTTCTCTTCTTTTTTTCTCTCTCACTTCTTATTTCTTCTGATTTCTCTCCTCCTGTGTCTTCCTCTATTCTCCGCATCCTCCTGTGGTCCCTGTACGGACCATACCCCTCCCCCTCCCCTTTCCTCTCCTTGACCTGAGGGACGATGGACCACATAAACATTTTCTCGATAAATGCTAAGGGACTCAATATTCCTGAAAAAAGGCGTATGCTCCTGAATGACCTTAAAAGAGCCCACGCTGATGTAGTGTTCATTCAGGAGACGCACCTTAGGACGGGTAACCCTACCTACCTCAAAAACCGCTTCTTTCCACATGCATACCATGCCACAAATGTGGCTGCCAAATCTAAAGGAGTCTCCATACTCGTGTCTGGGAAAGTGCCGTGGACATGCACCGATACGCTCCTGGACCCTGAGGGAAGGTTTGTATTCATTAAAGGGCTGTTCGGGGACGTGAAGGCGACACTGGCCACAATATATGCCCCCAATGTGCATCAGGATGCGTTCGTTCGCCAGGTGTTGCGACGGTTGGCGGAGTTTAGAGAGGGTCTGCTTTTCCTTGGGGGCGACCTGAACGTACCACTTACCCCAACGGTAGACACATCTTCAGGTACTTCATCCCTGAGCACGAGTGTACACAAAAATACAACACGGGCCCTTCACGATGCCCAAATTGATAGATGTCTGGCGGCTGCACCATCACGGAGAACGGGATTACACATTTTTCTCATCTCCGCACAAGGTCTACTCAAGAATAGACTATATTTTTGTCCCTCATAACCAGTTGGAGGGGGTCCGCGACATTGCTATAGGTAACATTACATGGTCAGACCACGCTCCTGTTACCATGAGCTACTGTATGTCGCCTTCTGGGCTCCCGAGATCTAGATTTTGGAGGCTGAATGAGAGTTTCCTGCAGGACCCAACTGTGCTGGCTGATGTCACAAACGAAATGAAACATTACTTCCAAACAAATGACACTGCGGAGTGTGACCCGGGTGTCCTGTGGGAGGCTCATAAGGCGGTCATAAGGGGAATACTAATAAAACACGGTGCAAGGATCAAAAGGGAAAGGGAGCAGACTCTACTTAAGCTGATACAAAAGATTCGGGACGTAGAGGCAAAACATAAACACACGCCAGTAGCCTCCCTTGGAGTAGAATTGATGACTCTCAGGAAACAGATAGTAGATTTGTTACACTATAGGGCCAAGGCAGCATTGCAGGTCTGCCAAAAGCTTTCCTACGAGTCGGGAAACAAGTGCGGGAAGCTGTTGGCCAGGACGGTCAGGAAGCAGAGGCTCAGCGCATATATTCCCCAGATCGTAACCCCCTCAGGTCTCCGGAAATCCACTCCGTCCCAAATAGTGACAGAATTCAGAGACTTTTACTCCTCCCTCTATAACCTCCCGGTGACTACCCTAGCCAAATCAACAGTGCGAGATTATGTCTCGGCTTCTCAGATCCCCCAACTATCGACGGAGGCAAGGGCGGGACTGGAAGGTCCCATTACAGTGGAGGAATTGCAGCAAGCAGTGGGCGGGATGAAACCGGGCAAAGCACCTGGCCCGGATGGGTTTACACTCCAGTACTATCGAACGCTTTTGCCACTCCTGAGCCCCTACATGGTGAGGATGTTCAATGGTTTGGGAGACGGTGGGCAGCTTCCAAGGGGTACGCTCAGGGCACATATATCCCTAATACCGAAGGAAGGTAAAGACCCGTCAGCATGTGGCAGTTACAGGCCCATTTCCCTTCTTAATATCGATCTTAAGCTGTTCACTAAGATCTTGGCCAACAGAATCTCTCGGTTTATGCCGGGCCTGATTCATTTAGATCAGGTGGGATTTGTTCCGGGCCGCGAGGCAAGGGACAACACGACCAAGGTGCTTAACCTCATTCATGTAGTCAACTCGATGAAGACCCCGTGTGTACTCCTTAGCACTGACGCAGAAAAGGCGTTTGACCGCGTGAACTGGGTCTTCCTGTCCTCTGTTCTGGAGAAGATTGCGTAGGGCACAGGATGCTACAATGGATTCTCAGCAGTTATTCCGCTCCTCGGCCCAGGTCAAGGCAAATGGAATCCTCTCGGAACCATTTCAGATAACAAATGGTACGAGGCAGGGTTGCCCACTTTCACCCCTTCTCTTCGCACTGGCCTTGGAGCCCTTTTTGTGCACAGTAAGAGCCAGTCCAGACATAGTGGGGGTGACAGTGGGAAAGGGACACCACAAAATCTCTGCCTATGCAGATGACCTCTTGTTTTCGTTAACTAACCCGTTGGTGTCCCTCCCGAACTTACTTAAGGAATTTGATAGGTACGGGAAGCTCTCTAACCTGAAAATCAATTTTGATAAGTCAGCTGCCAAGGGACTCAACATGCCCGCTGGTAGATTACACTCGCTGCAAACGCATTTCGGATTTAAATGGTCAGACACCTCCCTTTCTTACTTGGGAACCCAGATTCCTAAAGAACTGAAACGCACATTTGAGCCTAATTTCCCGCCTCTTCTGACCAGAACCAGACTGCTATTGGAGGACTGGGCTGGAGGCCTTCACTCCTGGTTCGGCAGGTGTAACCTTTTGAAGATGTCCATCCTACCGAAGTTCCTCTATCTGTTTCAGGCCCTGCCAATTAGAATCCGTCTCATTATTTCAAACAAGTTAACTCCCTCTTTATCAGATTTGTCTGGGCGAAGTCCAGGCCTAGACTACAGAAGCGCTATCTCACTTTGCCCAAGCATTACGGAGGGTTAGCACTCCCAGATGTGCGACACTACTACTCGGCTGTCCACCTGGGACGAATAATAGACTGGAACCGGCATAACAAGACTAAATTGTGGACACAATTAGAACAAGCGCAATCTACTGCCACGGTAGGAAAGGCCATCTGGTGTTACGAGGGGTTGCCCCCGGGACTGAAATCGCACCCGGTGATAGGTGCCACACTTCAGATAGGCTTTTCTACGGTATTTTCAAACACTCTCTCCTCCAGGGAATCCCCCTTGTATCCGATACTGGGCAAGGTGGGAACCTTCCCTCCCGGACTGGATGTAGCAACTTTTGAAACGCTTCGGACGTCGGGCAGGGAACAGGCCCGCCATTTCCTGACTGACAATCACTGGCCCTCGATTGTCTCATTGGCGGACAACGAAGGCCAGTTCCGGCTTCCCTTCTGGAATGCAATAAGACTACATCACTTCCTCCACTCAATACCACATCCAGCGCAACACAACGTTTGAGGACTACTGTGGGGGGGAGGGAACGGTACCAAATGTCCTGTCCAAAACTTATGACATGCTTAATACCCCAGCAGAGTTACCTGAGTTGCATTTCTTACAAAAATGGGAAATAGATCTGCAATGCTCATTCACTGACGCCCAGAAACAATCAATTATCAGATTCTCTCTAACGACCTCTATCTGCACAAAGATACAAGAACTAAATTATAAGATCCTGACAAGATGGTACTACACCCCCAGTCGTCTCCATAAGTTCTTTCCAGCCACCTCAGACAGGTGCTGGAGATGTCAGACAGGGGAAGGAACACTCCTCCACCTCTTCTGGTCTTGCCCCCTACTGCAGCATTACTGGACGACAGTCCGTAGGGTAAAAATTCACAGACCATCAAATTAAAGATGACCCAGCCGTTATCTTGCTTCATGCTACTACACTCCCAGCTCGGAGTTACAAAAAATCGATTGTGAGACACCTCCTGAACGCGGCCAAGGCCTGCATTCCACTTTTGTGGAAGAATACCTGCCCTCCGACTGTGGCGATGTGGCTGCGTAGGGTGGAGGAGATCAGGAGACTGGAAGACCTAGTCAGTTCAGCTCAAAACAAACAGGAGCAACACTCCCAAGCATGGTTGCTCTGGAATATGTTTATTTATTCCAATGAAGGAGTAGCTTTGTTAGCCACTTGAGCGACTGCATACGACGGTTAGAATAAGTGCCATGCCCTCAGGTCCTCCCACCCCCTCCCTCCTTTTTCTTTTTCTTCTCTCCCCTCCTCTTTTTTCCCTTTCTTCTTCTTCTTCTCTCTTGCTTGTTCCCCTTGCTTGATTCTCTCCCCCTCTCGATTTTGCTATACTCTTCCTTTTTCATCTTACGGGCGCAGGAGCGCCATGTATGAGTTACGAGAGGATATGGTTTGTTGTATTGGTGGTTTAGTTTTGGGTAATGTGCCCAGGTTGGGAGTAGCTGTGTTTAAGGATGAAGTAAGCCCACCAGGCGTGATTCCACATTGCATATTCATGGCTTGCTGTCTACCACACCAATATTAAGGTAATGCTATGCCACCCTTGTACCTGTGTTTGTTTATTATTGTGTTGTTGTACTGCACTGTACACTCTCTATTTTTCCTCTGTTTCATTTCTGCTTAAGAAAACAATAAACTTTATATTTGAAGAAAAAAAAAATTAAAATTAAGAATAATAAAAAACGAATAACAATACTGGGAATGCTTATTAAAGCATTCCCACTAATAATAAAAAACGAATAACAATACTGGGAATGCTTATTAAAGCATTCCCACTAACTAGAAAATGCATTTCCTGAGGAAAATACGTGGGAATGCTGAATAGCTGAATTGCTAAGCCCGCATAAAATCCCATTCACCATAACCGCTATACTATCTTTAGGACATACAAGCAGTGGTCCTTCAGTACTTATAAAGCCTCTCTTTGATCATTAAAGGTGTTGTAAAGGTAAAATCATTTTCCCTTAATAACTTCCTTTACCTTTGTGCAGTCCTCCTTTACTTACCTCATCCTTTGATTTTGATTTTAAATGTCCTTATTTCTTCTGAGAAATCCTCACTTACTGTTCTTCTGTCTGCAACTCCACACAGTAATGCAAGGCTTTTTCCCTGGTGGGGAGAAAGCCTCTTGAGGGGGGAGGGGGTGAGCACTAACGCTCCTTTCTCTATCTGCAAAGTACAGAGCGTCCTGACTTCCTGTCGCCCTTCCCCCTCAAGAGGTTTTCTCCCCTCCCCTAGGTGTGTGAGGGGCATAATTGCACTGAAGTAAAGAAAGCTATTTAGGGAAAGAATTACCATTACAAACGCTTTTTATCTACACACAAAATAAGTGAAATAACCCTTCAAACAAACCTTAATAAATCCACAACCGTACATGCGATCGATACAGCGACTTCACTGTATAAAAGACAAGACCCTTGTGAACGCATCGATATGATATTTATGTTGATAAACTTAAAAATGTGACCATGTCAGCGATTTAGAAAAGTGTGTAATTGTGTGTCTTACTAACAAATTTTAAAAGCGCGTTATAATGAAGGCCTATGGGAGAAATATTGGAACTCTTGTCCTTTAGAAGCTCCAGCAACAAAAAGTAAAATGCGCATCACAAAACTGATCACATTTTCTGAAAGCAGACAAAAATACCTACAACTTGATATATAAATTGTGTATGACAAGTAGATCTTGTGGGCGTGAGAGCAATTTGTTCCCCCTTTTTTATAGATAATCCGAGTTTTTTCAAAACTCACACTCTAAAGGTCACATGACTCACTCTAACAGGTCTCCATAGGACGACTGTTAAATCGATAACATTTTCTGAAAAAATCACTAAACGTAAATTGCTTTTTCACAAAAACTATAAAAGATTTCAATCTGAAAAGTCATAGCCGGATAGCTGAATATTTTGTCAGTGAAAGATGAAGGAGGAGATACATTTTGTACGGCATGAGTTTTGAAGCAGGAAAAAGCATGTTCTCATTGACTTCAATGTTAAAAAAAAAGCGACTAAAAGCTTAATATTTTAAAAAATATAAATAGCACAAAAAAACTTGAAGAAGTCCCATCGTTAGCTGAATGAGATGAACATTTTAAAAGTTGAATGGTCTCAATCGCTGAAAGTATGGCGAAGTTACGCAGAGCCAAAAAACGTACGGAATAAAGGATAAAATTAAAATTAAAATTAATAAGAATAATAAAAAATGAATAACAATACTGGGAATGCTTATTAAAGCATTCCCACTAATAAGAATAATAAAAAACGAACTATAAAATGCATTTCCTGAGGAAAATACGTGGGAATGCTGAATTGCTAAGCCCGCACAAATCCCATTCACCATAACCGCTATACTATCTTTAGGACATACAAGCAGTGTTCCTTCAGTACTTATAAAGCCTCTCTTTAATCATTAAAGGTGTTGTAAAGGTAAAATCATTTCCCTAAATAACTTCCTTTACCTTAGTGCAGTCCTCCTTTACTTACCTCATCCTTTGATTTTGCTTTTAAATGTCCTTATTTCTTCTGAGAAATCCTCACTTCCTGTTCTTCTGTCTGTAACTCCACACAGTAATGCAAGGCTTTTTCCCTGGTGTGGAGAAAGCCTCTTGAGGGGGAGGGGGTGACCAGGACGCCCACTAACACACAGCTCCTTTCTCTATCTGCAAAGTACAGAGCGTCCTGACTTCCTGGTCGCCCCTCCCCCCTCAAGAGGTTTTCTCCCCTCCCCCCAGGTGAGTGAGGGGGATAATTGCACTGAAGTAAAGAAAGCAATTAAGGGAAAGAATTACCATTACAAACGCTTTTTATCTACACACAAAATAAGTGAAATAACCCTTCAAACAAACCTTAATAAATCCACAACCGTACATGCGATCGATACAGCGACTTCACCGTATAAAAGACAAGACCCTTGTGAACGCATCGATATGAAATTTATGTTGATAAACTTAAAAATGTGGCCATGTCAGCGATTTAGAAAAGAGTATCTTTGTGTGTCTTACTAACAAATTTTAAAAGTCGGTTATAATGAAGGTCTATGGGGAAAAATTTGGAACTCTTGTCCTTTAGAAGCTCCAGCAACGAAAAGTAAAATGCGCATCACAAAACTGATCACATTGCCTGAAAGCAGACAAAAATACCTTCCATTTGATATATAAATTGTGTATGACAAGTAGATCTTGTGGGCGTGAGAGCAATTTGTTCCCCCTTTTTTATAGATAATAAGAGTTTTTTCAAAACTCACACTGTAAAGGTCACATGACTCACTCTGAGCCATGTCCATAGGAAGACTGTTTAATCGATAAAATTTTCTGAAAAAATCACTAAATGTAAACTGCTTTTTCACAAAAACTATAAAAGATTTCAATCTGAAAAGTCATAGCCGGATAGCTGAATATTTTGTGACCGTGGTAAAGTTTGTTTGGTGTCTGTCAGTGAAAGTATGAAGGAGGAGATACATTTTGTACGGCATGAGTTTTGAAGCACGAAAAAGCATGTTCTCATTGACTTCAATGTTAAAAAAAGCGACTAAAAGCTTAATATTTTAAAAAGTATAAATAGCACAAAAAAACTTGAAGAAGTCCCATCGTTAGCTAAATGAGATGAACATTTTAAAAGTTGAATGGTCTCAATCGCTGAAAGTATGGCGAAGTTACGCAGAGCCAAAAAACGTACGGAATAAAGGATAAAATTAAAACTAGAAAATGCATTTCCTGAGGAAAATACGTGGGAATGCTGAATAGCTGAATTGCTAAGCCCGCACAGATCCCATTCACCATAACCACTATACTATCTTTAGGACATACAAGCAGTGTTCCTTCAGTACTTATAAAGCCTCTCTTTAATCATTAAAGGTGTTGTAAAGGTAAAATCATTTCCCTAAATAACTTCCTTTACCTTAGTGCAGTCCTCCTTTACTTACCTCATCCTTTGATTTTGATTTTAAATGTCCTTATTTCTTCTGAGAAATCCTCACTTCCTGTTCTTCTGTCTGTAACTCCACACAGTAGTGCAAGGCTTTTTCCCTGGTGTGGAGAAAGCCTCTTGAGGGGGTGAGCAGGACACCCACTAACACACAGCTCTTTTCTCTATCTGCAAAGTACAGAGCGTCCTGACTTCCTGGTCGCCCCTCCCCCCTCAAGAGGTTTTCTCCCCTCCCCCAGGTGTGTGAGGGGGATATTTGCACTGAGGTAAAGGAAGCTATTTAGGGAAAGAATTACCATTACAAACGCTTTTTATCTACACACAAAATAAGTGAAATAACCCTTCAAACAAACCTTAATAAAATCCACAACCGTACAGCGACTTCACCGGATAGCTGAATATTTTGTGACCGTGGTAAAGTTTGTTCGGTGTCTGTCAGTGAAAGTATGAAGGAGGAGATACATTTTGTACGGCATGAGTTTTGAAGCAGGAGAAAGCATGTTCTCATTGACTTCAATGTTAAAAAAAAAGCGACTAAAAGCTTAATATTTAAAAAAATATAAATAGCACAATAAAACTTGTTAACCATTGTTAGCTGAATGAGATGAACATTTTAAAAGTTGAATGGTCTCAATCGCTGAAAGTATGGCGAAGTTACGCAGAGCCAAAAAACGTACGGAATAAAATTAAAATTAAAATTAAGAATAATAAAAAACGAATAACAATACTGGGAATGCTTATTAAAAACGAATAACAATACTGGGAATGCTTATTAAAGCATTCCCACTAATTAAAATTAAAATTAAGAATAATAAAAAACGAATAACAATACTGGGAATGCTTATTAAAGCATTCCCACTAATAATAAAAAACGAATAACAATACTGGGAATGCTTATTAAAGCATTCCCACTAACTAGAAAATGCATTTCCTGAGGAAAATACGTGGGAATGCTGAATAGCTGAATTGCTAAGCCCGCACAAATGCCATTCACCATAACCACTATACTATCTTTAGGACATACAAGCAGTGTTCCTTCAGTACTTATAAAGCCTCTCTTTAATCATTAAAGGTGTTGTAAAGGTAAAATCATTTTCCCTAAATAACTTCCTTTACCTTAGTGCAGTCCTCCTTTACTTACCTCATCCTTTGATTTTGCTTTTAAATGTCCTTATTTCTTCTGAGAAATCCTCACTTCCTGTTCTTCTGTCTGTAACTCCACACAGTAGTGCAAGGCTTTTTCCCTGGTGTGGAGAAAGCCTCTTGAGGGGGGAGGGGGTGAGCAGGACGCCCACTAACACACAGCTCTGTTCTCTATCTGCAAAGTACAGAGCGTCCTGACTTCCTGGTCGCCCCTCCCCCTCAAGAGGTTTTCTCCCCTCCCCCAGGTGTGTGAGGGGGATAATTGCACTGAGGTAAAGGAAGCTATTTAGGGAAAGAATTACCATTACAAACGCTTTTTATCTACACACAAAATAAGTGAAATAACCCTTCAAACAAACCTTAATAAATCCACAACCGTACATGCGATCGATACAGCGACTTCACCGGATAGCTGAATATTTTGTGACCGTGGTAAAGTTTGTTCGGTGTCTGTCAGTGAAAGTATGAAGGAGGAGATACATTTTGTACGGCATGAGTTTTGAAGCAGGAGAAAGCATGTTCTCATTGACTTCAATGTTAAAAAAAAAGCGACTAAAAGCTTAATATTTAAAAAAATATAAATAGCACAATAAAACTTGTTAACCATTGTTAGCTGAATGAGATGAACATTTTAAAAGTTGAATGGTCTCAATCGCTGAAAGTATGGCGAAGTTACGCAGAGCCAAAAAACGTACGGAATAAAATTAAAATTAAAATTAAGAATAATAAAAAACGAATAACAATACTGGGAATGCTTATTAAAAACGAATAACAATACTGGGAATGCTTATTAAAGCATTCCCACTAATTAAAATTAAAATTAAGAATAATAAAAAACGAATAACAATACTGGGAATGCTTATTAAAGCATTCCCACTAATAATAAAAAACGAATAACAATACTGGGAATGCTTATTAAAGCATTCCCACTGACTAGAAAATGCATTTCCTGAGGAAAATACGTGGGAATGCTGAATAGCTGAATTGCTAAGCCCGCACAAATGCCATTCACCATAACCACTATACTATTTTTAGGACATACAAGCAGTGTTCCTTCAGTACTTCTAAAGCCTCTCTTTAATCATTAAAGGTGTTGGAAAGGTAAAATCATTTTCCCTAAATAACTTCCTTTACCTTAGTGCAGTCCTCCTTTACTTACCTCATCCTTTGATTTTGATTTGAAATGTCCTTATTTCTTCTGAGAAATCCTCACTTCCTGTTCTTCTGTCTGTAACTCCACACAGTAGTGCAAGGCTTTTTCCCTGGTGTGGAGAAAGCCTCTTGAGGGGGTGAGCAGGACGCCCACTAACACACAGCTCCTTTCTCTATCTGCAAAGTACAGAGTGTCCTGACTTCCTGGTCGCCCCTCCCCCTCAAGAGGTTTTCTCCCCTCCCCCAGGTGTGTGAGGGGGATAATTGCACTGAGGTAAAGGAAGCTATTTAGGGAAAGAATTACCATTACAAACACTTTTTATCTACACACAAAATAAGTGAAATAACCCTTCAAACAAACCTTAATAAATCCACAACCATACACCCTTGTGCGATCGATATGAAATTTATGTTGATATATGTCCGCGATTTAGAAGAGACTTTGTGTTCACCAAATTTTAAAAGGATAGCTGAATATTTTGTGACCGTGGTAAAGTTTGTTTGGTGTCTGTCAGTGAAAGTATGAAGGAGGAGATACATTTTGTATGGCATGAGTTTTAAAGCAGGAGAAAGCATGTTCTCATTGACTTCAATGTTAAAAAAAAGCGACTAAAAGCTTAATATTTTAAAAAATATAAATAGCACAAAAAAACTTGAAGAAGTCCCATCGTTTGCTGAATGAGATGAACATTTTAAAAGTTGAATGGTCTCAATCGCTGAAAGTATGGCGAAGTTACGCAGAGCCAAATAAAATTAAAATTAAAGGGGAGTTCCACCCACAATTTCACTTTTTAAATATAAATACCCCTGTAATACACAAGCTTAATGTATTCTAGTAAAGTTAGTCTGTAAACTAAGGTCCGTTTTGTTAGGTTGTTACAGCATTTAGATTGTTTGTTTGTTTATAATCTAGTGGCCATCTTAAGTGTGGGCATCATGAAGCCAGACTGTATGACTTCCTGGATTTCAGCTTTGCATATCTAAAAAGCGCACATGACAAGCTCAGTGAAAAATTTATTTCAACTTTTAATATGCACACTAGGTTTCAGTCAGGTTTGCAAGGACTACTGGGAAACATGATGCCTATCCCAGAAACCCTTGCAAATACCCATGTGACTTAATAGCCTAGGCTAATAAGGAGGTACATAGGAAGTAATGAAGGACTACAAAATAAAGGTATTTACAAGCAACAAAATAAATAAAAATTGTCCATTCTGAACACTATGATATTAGGGCATGCAGCACAGACAAACATAAAAAATAGGTGGAACTCCACTTTAAGAATAATAAAAAAACTAATAACAATACTGGGAATGCTTATTAAAGCATTCCCACTAATAATAAAAAACGAATAACAATACTGGGAATGCTTATTAAAGCATTCCCACTAATAAAAAACGAATAACAATACTGGGAATGCTTATTAAAGCATTCCCACTAATTAAGAATAATAAAAAACGAATAACAATAATGGGAATGCTTATTAAAAACGAATAACAATACTGGGAATGCTTATTAAAGCATTCCCACTAATTAAAATTAAAATTAAGAATAATAAAAAACGAATAACAATACTGGGAATGCTTATTAAAGCATTCCCACTAATAATAAAAAACGAATAACAATACTGGGAATGCTTATTAAAGCATTCCCACTAACTAGAAAATGCATTTCCTGAGGAAAATACGTGGGAATGCTGAATAGCTGAATTGCTAAGCCCGCACAAAGCGGCGGGTGCCATTCACCATCCGTTAACAAAACCACTAGGAGATACATAAAGTTTTGTATCTTTAGGACAATGAAATGGGTTGATACAAGCTGGGTCGCAGTGTTCCTGGTTTGGGAATCAGTACTTCTAAAGCCTCTCTTTAATCATTAAGCCTGTGGAGGTGTTGGAAAGGTAAATTGTCATCATTTTCCCTAAATAACTTCCTTTACCTTAGTGCAGTCCTCCTTTACTTACCTCATCCTTTGATTTTGATTTGAAATGTCCTTATTTCTTCTGAGAAATCCTCACTTCCTGTTCTTCTGTCTGTAACTCCACACAGTAGTGCAAGGCTTTTTCCCTGGTGTGGAGAAAGCCTCTTGAGGGGGTGAGCAGGACGCCACTAACACACAGCTCCAAATTTGGTTTTCTGTTGTAGCACCCTATCTGCAAAGTACAGAGTGCAAATCAAATCCTGACTTCCATTTGTGGTCTATAATTGGGCCCCTCCCCCTCAAGAGGTTTTCTCCCCTCCCCCAGGTGTGTGAGGGGATAATTGCACTGAGGTAAAGGAAGCTATTTAGGGAAAGAATTACCATTACAAACACTTTTTATCTACACACAAAATAAGTGAAATAACCCTTCAAACAAACCTTAATAAATCCACAACCATACATGCGATCGATACAGCGACTTCACCGGATAGCTGAATATTTTGTGACCGTGGTAAAGTTTGTTTGGTGTCTGTCAGTGAAAGTATGAAGGAGGAGATATATTTTGTATGGCATGAGTTTTAAAGCAGGAGAACGTGGAGCTGTATATAGGAAGTTCTCATTGACTTCAATGTTAAAAAAAAGCGACTAAAAGCTTATCCCCATATTTTAAAAAATATAAATAGCACAAAAAAACTTGAAGAAGTCCCATCGTTAGCTGAATGAGATGAACATTTTGCGCAGGAGTGGGAAAGTTGAATGGTCTCAATCGACCTCCTGAGTTGGTAACCCCTGTGTATGGCGAAGCTCTTTTTCCCAAACGCAGAGCCAAAAACGTACGGAATAAAATTCCGGGCCCCCAAATTAAAATTAAGAATAATAAAAAATCCTCTCGAATAATTTGTCAATACTGGGAATGCTTAGTGTTTTAAAAACGAATAACAATACTGGGAATGCAGTTGTTTGGAGAGAATTAAAGCAGCGTGTTCCCACTAATTAAAATTAAAATAAGAATAATAAAAAACGAATAACAATACTGGGAATGCTTATTAAAGCATTCCCACTAATAATAAAAAACGAATAACAATACTGGGAATGCTTATTAAAGCATTCCCACTAACTAGAAAATGCATTTCCTGAGGAAAATACGTGGGAATGCTGAATAGCTGAATTGCTAAGCCCGCACAAATGCCATTCACCATAACCACTATACTATCTTTAGGACATACAAGCAGTGTTCGTTCAGTACTTCTAAAGCCTCTCTTTAATCATTAAAGGTGTTGGAAAGGTAAAATCATTTTCCCTAAATAACTTCCTTTACCTTAGTGCAGTCCTCCTTTACTTACCTAATCCTTTGATTTTGATTTGAAATGTCCTTATTTCTTCTGAGAAATCCTCACTTCCTGTTCTTCTGTCTGTAACTCCACACAGTAGTGCAAGGCTTTTTCCCTGGTGTGGAGAAAGCCTCTTGAGGCCTATGGGTGAGCAGGACGCCCACTAACACACAGCTCCTTTAGAAGCTCTATCTGCAAAGTACAGAGCGTCCTGACTTCCTGGTCGCCAAAAATACCTCCCCCCCTCAAGAGGTTTTCTCCCCTCCCCCAGGTGTGTGAGGGGGATAATTGCACTGAGGTAAAGGAAGTTCCCCCTTTTTAGGGAAAGAATTACCATTACAAACGCTTTTCAAAACTATCTACACACAAAGCTCTCCATAAGTGAAATAACCCTTCAAACAAACCTTAATAAATCCACAACCGTACATGCGATCGATACAGCGACTTCACCGGATAGCTGAATATTTTGTGACCGTGGTAAAGTTTGTTTGGTGTCTGTCAGTGAAAGTATGAAGGAGGAGATACATTTTGTACGGCATGAGTTTTGAAGCAGGAGAAAGCATGTTCTCATTGACTTCAATGTTAAAAAAAAGCGACTAAAAGCTTAATATTTTAAAAAATATAAATAGCACAAAAAAACTTGAAGAAGTCCCATCGTTAGCTGAATGAGATGAACATTTTAAAAGTTGAATGGTCTCAATCGCTGAAAGTATGGCGAAGTTACGCAGAGCCAAAAAACGTACGGAATAAAATTAAAATTAAAATTAAGAATAATAAAAAACGAATAACAATACTGGGAATGCTTATTAAAAACGAATAACAATACTGGGAATGCTTATTAAAGCATTCCCACTAATAATAAAAAACGAATAACAATACTGGGAATGCTTATTAAAGCATTCCCACTAACTAGAAAATGCATTTCCTGAGGAAAATACGTGGGAATGCTGAATAGCTGAATTGCTAAGCCCGCACAAATGCCATTCACCATAACCACTATACTATCTTTAGGACATACAAGCAGTGTTCGTTCAGTACTTCTAAAGCCTCTCTTTAATCATTAAAGGTGTTGGAAAGGTAAAATCATTTTCCCTAAATAACTTCCTTTACCTTAGTGCAGTCCTCCTTTACTTACCTAATCCTTTGATTTTGATTTGAAATGTCCTTATTTCTTCTGAGAAATCCTCACTTCCTGTTCTTCTGTCTGTAACTCCACACAGTAGTGCAAGGCTTTTTCTGAGGAGGGAACCTGGTGTGGAGAAAGCCAAGAAAAAGGTTTCTTGAGGGGGTGAGCAGGACGCCACTAACACACAGCTCCTTTCTCTATCTGCAAAGTACAGAGCGTCCTGACTTCCTGGTCGCCCCTCCCCCCTCAAGAGGTTTTCTCCCCTCCCCCAGGTGTGTGAGGGGGATAATTGCACTGAGGTAAAGGAAGCTTTTTAGGGAAAGAATTACCATTACAAACGCTTTTTATCTACACACAAAATAAGTGAAATAACCCTTCAAACAAACCTTAATAAATCCACAACCGTACATGCGATCGATACAGCGACATTCTTCACCGGATAGCTGAATATTTTGTGACCGTGGTAAAGTTTGTTCGGTGTCTGTCAGTGAAAGTATGAAGGAGGAGATACATTTTGTACGGCATGAGTTTTGAAGCAGGAGAAAGCATGTTCTCATTGACTTCAATGTTAAAAAAAAGCGACTAAAAGCTTAATATTTAAAAAAATATAAATAGCACAAAAAAACTTGTTAACCATTGTTAGCTGAATGAGATGAACATTTTAAAAGTTGAATGGTCTCAATCGCTGAAAGTATGGCGAAGTTACGCAGAGCCAAAAAACGTACGGAATAAAATTAAAATTAAAATTAAGAATAATAAAAAACGAATAACAATACTGGGAATGCTTATTAAAAACGAATGTAGGGACATTCTTCTACTGGGAATGCTTATTAAAGCATTCCCACTGACCAATTAAAATTAAAATTAAGGGAATTCTTCTAATAAAAAACGAATAACAATACTGGGAATGCTTATTAAAGCATTCCCACTGACCACCAATAATAAAAAACGAATAACAATACTGGGAATGCTTATTAAAGCATTCCCACTAACTAGAAAATGCATTTCCTGAGGACCACCAATACGTAAGGGAATGCTGAATAGCTGACCACCAATTGCTAAGATCCTTCCGCACAAATGCCATTCACCATAATTCTTCCCACTATACTATCTTTAGGACATTCTTCTCATGACCACAATGTAAGGGCAGTGTTCCTTCAGTACTTCTAAAGGGCCTCTCTTCCCACTAATCATTAAAGGTGTTGGAAAGGTAAAATCATTTTCCCCTGACCACCAATGTAAGGGAACTTCCTTTACCTTAGTGCAGTCCTCCTTTACTTACCTCATCCTTTGATTTTGATTCTTTCACTGATCACCAATGTAAGGGACTTATTCTCCCACAGATCACCAATGTAAGAAATCTTCTCACTGACCCATATGTAAGGGACATTCTTCTGTCTGTAACTCCACACAGTAGTGCAAGGCTTTTTCCCTGGTGTGGAGAAAGCCTCTTGAGGGGGTGAGCAGGACGCCCACTAACACACAGCTCCTTTCTCTATCTGCAAAGTACAGAGCGTCCTGACTTCCTGGTCGCCCCTCCCCCCTCAAGAGGTTTTCTCCCCTCCCCCAGGTGTGTGAGGGGGATAATTGCACTGAGGTAAAGGAAGCTATTTAGGGAAAGAATTACCATTACAAACACTTTTTATCTACACACAAAATAAGTGAAATAACCCTTCAAACAAACCTTAATAAATCCACAACCGTACATGCGATCGATACAGCGACTTCACCGGATAGCTGAATATTTTGTGACCGTGGTAAAGTTTGTTTGGTGTCTGTCAGTGAAAGTATGAAGGAGGAGATACATTTGACCACCAATGTACGGCATGAGTTTTGAAGCAGGAAAAAGCATGTTCTCATTGACTTCAATGTTAAAAAAAGCGACTAAAAGCTTAATATTTTAAAAAATATAAATAGCACAAAAAAACTTGAAGAAGTCCCATCGTTAGCTGAATGAGATGAACATTTTAAAAGTTGAATGGTCTCAATCGCTGAAAGTATGGCGAAGTTACGCAGAGCCAAAAAACGTACGGAATAAAGGATAAAATTAAAATTAAAATTAATAAGAATAATAAAAAACGAATAACAATACTGGGAATGCTTATTAAAGCATTCCCACTAATAAGAATAATAAAAAACGATTCTTCCCACTAGAAAATGCATTTCCTGAGGAAAATACGTGGGAATGCTGAATTGCTAAGACATTCTTCCCCGCACAAATCCCATTCACCATAACCGCTATACTATCTTTAGGACATACAAGCAGTGTTCCTTCAGTACTTATAAAGCCTCTCTGACCACCAATTAATCATTAAAGGTGTTGTAAAGGTAAAATCATTCCCTAAATAAGGGAAACTTCCTTTACCTTAGTGCAGTCCTCCTTTACTTACCTCATCCTTTGATTTTGCTTTTAAATGTCCTTATTTCTTCTGAGAAATCCTCACTTCCTGTTCTTCTGTCTGTAACTCCACACAGTAATGCAAGGCTTTTTCCCTGGTGTGGAGAAAGCCTCTTGAGGGGGGAGGGGGTGAGCCGGACGCCCACTAACACACAGCTCCTTTCTCTATCTGCAAAGTACAGAGCGTCCTGACTTCCTGGTCGCCCCTCCCCCTCAAGAGGTTTTCTCCCCTCCCCCGGGTGTGTGAGGGGGATAATTGCACTGAGGTAAAAAGAAAGCTATTTAGGGAAAGAATTACCATTACAAACGCTTTTTATCTACACACAAAATAAGTGAAATAACCCTTCAAACAAACCTTAATAAATCCACAACCGTAAATGCGATCGATACAGCGACTTCACCGTATAAAAGACAAGACCCTTGTGAACGCATCGATATGAAATTTATGTTGATAAACTTAAAAATGTGGCCATGTCAGCGATTTAGAAAAGAGTATCTTTGTGTGTCTTACTAACAAATTTTAAAAGTCGGTTATAATGAAGGTCTATGGGGAAAAATTTGGAACTCTTGTCCTTTAGAAGCTCCAGCAACGAAAAGTAAAATGCGCATCACAAAACTGATCACATCGCCTGAAAGCAGACAAAAATACCTTCCATTTGATATATAAATTGTGTATGACAAGTAGATATTGTGGGCGTGAGAGCAATTTGTTCCCCCTTTTTTATAGATAATCCGAGTTTTTTCAAAACTCACACTGTAAAGGTCACATGACTCACTCTGAGCCATGTCCATAGGAAGACTGTTTAATCGATAAATATTTCTGAAAAAATCACTAAACGTAAATTGCTTTTTCACAAAAACTATAAAAGATTTCAATCTGAAAAGTCATAGCCGGATAGCTGAATATTTTGTGACCGTGGTAAAGTTTGTTTGGTGTCTGTCAGTGAAAGTATGAAGGAGGAGATACATTTTGTACGGCATGAGATTTGAAGCACGAAAAAGCATGTTCTCATTGACTTCAATGTTAAAAAAAAGCGACTAAAAAGCTTAATATTTTAAAAAGTATAAATAGCACAAAAAAACTTGAAGAAGTCCCATCGTTAGCTAAATGAGATGAACATTTTAAAAGTTGAATGGTCTCAATCGCTGAAAGTATGGCGAAGTTATGCAGAGCTAAAAAACGTACGGAATAAAATTAAAATTAAAATGAAGAATAATAAAAAACGAATAACAATACTGGGAATGCTTACTAAAGCATTCCCACTAATAATAATATATATGCGAGAACACTTAACTAGATACAATTTCTGGGGAAATTGTGTGACGTGTTCTTGCCTCCACCAGTAGTCTACAACTGGGAGGGCGGAGTAACTGGGCGGAGTGGCTTGAGTAACTGTTGTGTGGTTGGAGTAACTGTGGAAAGGTTGGACTGGGCACAGTAACTTTATGGAGTGGGCAGAGTAACTGTGGAAAGGTTGGACTGGGCAGAATAACTTTATGGAGTGGGCAGAGTAACCGTGTGGAGTGTTTGGAGTGAGTAAAGATAGTAAACATTACACTAAACAATTGATTGATCTAAAAAGCGCACATGACAAGCTTGATAGAGTGAAAAATTTATTTCAACTTTTAATATAGCACATTTTTTTTTCAAAGTTATTTTGGAATTTATCAAAGAATACAAAACAGCGGAAAACAGTATCCGTCGTATTACAGTACATAGTAGAGGTACATAGTAAGTAATTTACAGATAACAGAATCAAAAGAGTAAGCAAAGTGGAATGTTAGAAATAAGAGGCGACCTGCATTGTCTTTCCCCCCAGGCACCCCAACTGGGAACATACTGTGTCCTGAGTGAAAAGACAACACAGCCAAACTCCATGTTACAACAATTTGGGATACAGAAATTACTTACAATAAGGAATAGCAATATAACAGTAGTGTGTGGCCTATAACAGCAAGGGCCACAAATCAGCGATCATAGCAGTAGAGCAGGTGATCCCTTTGGGTGACAATATTTTAGGGTTGAGTTGTAAGTGTAAGAGATTAAGGTAGGGGTATACATTTAGTATGTACTAACCAGGGGTTTAATCAGGAATGGTTGTTTAGCGACTATGAGTGAGGGGGGCTCAGTAGCTTTGCATTTGCTGGCAATTGTCAGCCTGGTAGCAATAAGGACATGAGTTAGAATGGGCTGAGAGGCTAAAGGCCAGGAGTTAAAGCCTAAACTCAAAATCATCAATTGCGAGGAGAGTAAGATAGGAGGAAAGGAGCTTTGTAAGGGCAGCCCAGAAGGGTTTCAGGTAAACGGGTATATGGGGCAACCATGGCGGGTTCCATTGGTTATATGGAAGGGATCTGAAAGAATACCAGAATTGGTAACTCTGGAACTGGGAGAGGAGTATAGGGCCATTATGGAATTCAGTATAGAGCCAGAGAAGCCAAATTTCACTAGGACTGCTTTTAGGTAAGTCCAGTCTAATAACGCCTTCTCCGCATCCAAAGAGATAAACAGAGAAGGCGTGTTCAACCCATTGCAACAAGTTTATATTTAGCGGCGGGTGCCATCAGATGCCTGTTAACAAATCCCATCTAGGAGATTAGCATAAAGTTTTGTTAATTTGGCAATGAAATGGGTTGAAAGCTGGGTCGTCCCTGGTTTGGGAACAATGGTTGCTCAAAGGCTTTCGAAGTATTAAGCTGTGGAGAGTGTGTATTGAATGAGTTGCATAAATAATTGTCACTGCATTTGTTTATAACTGGTTTTATGTAAGGCAGGGTTCAGGAATTTGCTGCGTACAAAATGCAGAATACATGAGTATGCTATGGACCATGTGCAATTTCTGACCTCTGCACCCTCCACTCTCCTTCCATCCTCCCATCCACCCTGGGATGGAATGGGGTGGTGTGAAGGTCAGTGTATTTCAGTGTATCAGTGATGTCAGGTAGTCCATGTGAGGTAGTCATGTATGTCAGGTAGGTCTATGTATGTGAGGTCAGTGTATGTCAGGTAGGTGAAGTCATTGTCTATGTCAGGTAGGTCCATGTATGTCAGGTAGCCCATCCCATCCTATCCCACCCCACCATACCCCATCCTGTCTCATCCCATCCCACTTCACCCCATCCTATCCCACCCTATCCCATCCTACCCCACCCCATCTACCTCCATACCATCTCCATCCCATCCTACCTCATCCCATCCTACCCCATCCCATCCTTTCCCACTCCATCCCATCTCATCCCATCCTCCTTCACCCCTACCCCATCCCATCCACCCCCATCCTGTCCCCATCCCATCCTACCCCACTCCATCTCACCCCACCCCATCTCACCTACCCCATCCCATCCTACAGCGCCCATCCCATCTTATACCTCCCATCCTACGGCACCCCCCCCCCCACCCCATCCCATCCACCCCCATCCTGACCCCATCCCACCCCACCCCATCCCATCTCATTCCACCCCATCTCATCCTACCCCACCCCATCCCAGGGTGGATGGGGGGATGGAACGAGAGTGGAGGGTGCAGAGGTCAGATATTGCACATGGTCCATAGCATAGTCCTGTATCCTGCATTTTGTACGCAGCAAACTCCTGAACCCTGCGCTCCATAAAACCAGTAATAAACAAATGCAGTGACAATTATTTATGATAATAAATAGTGGACACATAGTCTTACAGATACAACCGGCCCTTTGAGGGCAACTTTACTGCTAACGCGGCCCCCGATGAATTTGATTTGCCACCCCTGATTCTTCAGAATTAAGTAGGAATAAGAGAGCAATGGATTGTCTTCTTGTTGGGTTGGAGTCAAGGAGTGGGTCTATAATTTGATTGAAATCCCCACAAATGATTAGGGGGAAAGGTGTTAGTTTCCCCATGACGGTTTTATAGAACTGGCTTTGGCAACTATATCAATATATAAAATGACAATTGTCATCCTATGGTTATTAATGGAGGCATGTAGTATGATATTATATACAAAAAGTCCGCGTTAAAGTGTAGGTGTATGCTGCTGCCTCCCAATATGGTCCCAGTGCGGAGACCTGGTAAAATGAATAAATAAGAAGGTATAATGGCGCTGCTTGATGGCAGATAGGTCACAGCCCACACATATAGTGCGTAACACAAATCTGTGGTGGGTGGTTAAGTTAAAATCAATAGAATTATTCACTGGAATTTTACCATGATATAATAACTTTGTGGGGTATCGTGTATGTACACACCTGAACACACCTGAGCCCCAATACTATCTCTTGGCCCGTTGACCTGCACAGGATGGTGACCTATTGGGTATTTTCCCTTCTTATCTATTCATGTAGTATGATATACCTGCCAAAAATGTCTATTTCTAAGTGGATCAGTTGAAATGCTACATAGAGCGTATCGCTATGAGGACTCCAGCATTTTTCTCAGGGGAGTTGGCAAAAAAGTGTGGGAATTTTTTATGAGAACAAGATGGCGGTTTAAGAGAGGAGAGGTGGGTTTCTTGCACGCACATGTGATCTGCGTTAAGTTTTAGTGCTTCTTTCCATAGTAAGTGGTGTTTGAAGGGGGAGTTGAGGCCTTTGACATGCAGGGAGCCAATGGTAAGAGCCATAATAAGTATGTGTAAAACAAGGCTTTGGAGTGCGCAAGGGGGGTAGGAAGGAGAACACCTGCTAATTCAAACACCAAAATACTTTTTAATATTGAACAATTGTCAATACAATGGTATGTACAGAACATTTTTTTTTTTAAAACTGTTTTTATTGATCTCATAAATCGCAGCCGCTACAATGAACACATACGTATAATTGAACAATCGTCAAGTTTTTCGATAGTACTAATATAGTTAATAGAATAAAATAAATTAACTAAATATATTCAAAATCAATTGAGAAATGTATATACGTTTGGTAATAAAGATATCTGAATTGGTAAATCTCTTCTTGATAACATAAACAGGATTACAGTAAAATTACAGCCTTCTAAGTCATTTGCTGCAGGGTTCCTTTATCAGGATTTTCGTGACAGACTACCACTGGAGGGAGAATCCACCAATCTGTACTAGACATAGTCATTAAAATTGGGAACACCTAGAGATGTGTCACATCAAAAATGCCCATACACTGCTTTCCCCTCTTGACTGAATAGCAATTAACACACCCTATTTGGATCAATGTTCAAATTTGGTTACATTCTGTTGTAGCACCCTATGCTGTGTGCTAAAAGTAGAGTAGGCAAATCAAATCCTGACTCATGCTGTACATTTGTGAGTCTATAATTGGGTCAGGGTCATTGGAGTTCAGGGCTGGATCACTCATCTTGGCAGTTCTCTGGTGCCTCCCCCTGGTGTCTCGAAGGATGGAGAACCTTCTAGAATTAGAGGGCAGGGTTTAGGAAGAGCTGCTATGCATATTTATGAGGTCTCAGCCAATCCCCAGTGGTGAGATGGCAGGGGACTGAGATAACCTCACAAATAACCTTGGGCCAGAGGAAGCAGAGGGAAAGGTTATACTGTACACTGTTTCACTCCACATGTGCTATTTAATGGGACTGTGAGTTACCGCCTGTAAGGGGCTGTTGCTGAGCTGACAAGGAGTCTGTCAGATCCTTCAGGAGTGGATCAGCAGAAGTGTGTTCAGGAGAAAAGGTGACGTGGAGTCTGTATATAGGAAGTTGTCCCTGAAGTTGTTGTTACTGTCAAGTGGGCATTCCATAAACTCCCTATCCCCATCCAAGTTGTTACCCCTAATAAACAAAAACAACAGCTACAGACAGTTTCCTGACTTTGTGTGCCTGTGAAGATTTGTGTACCTGGCTGCGCAGGAGTGGGAAATCTGTTCAGAGGATCCTCTCCTTTTAGCTGACCTCCTGGGAGTTGGTAACCCCCTGTGTGACTGAAAGCCAGGGGTCAGAAGGGGGGGCTCTTTTCCCTCCCAAATGTCGCTTTAGAGCCTCCGGAATTCCGGGCCCCCAAATAACATTAAGAAAGACAGAAAGGACTGTAAGCCCATCCTCTCTGGATCCACTTTTAATTTGTCAGAATCTCTCACCCCCTCCGGGTGACCTCCTGTACCAGTGTTTTAAAGGGACCAGACTCGGAAAATCTGGGACATTCAGTTGTTATGGAGAGAAGTTGATATGCAGGCTCTAAGCGTGTTCACAACCACTGCTCAAAACACAATGATGATAGCTGTAATAACTGTGCAGTACCCTGGAGATGTATTTACAGTGATCCAACAGTGTGTTTTTTTCTGTGGTGGCTGCAGAGACCATTTGGGTATATCCTCTTGAGTGAAGAAGGTCAGATATTGGATTCTTTGCGCTGCACAGAAAATCTTCATTGAAATCTCCACAGAATATTATAGGTTGGCAATCCATTATTTCCAAAGAATCTAAGAGGCCCAGCAGGTTAGTAAGGAATTGGCCAACACCGTAATCCGGTGGTTTGTAAACAAGAGCGATCAAAGCTTGTACAGGGGACTCCAGTTTGACAACCAAGAACTCCAAGTCAGTCACATTATGATGATATTGCTTTTCAACAGCCTTGAAATGGTTTCTGACATACAAGGCGACACCTCCGCCACATTTACTCAGGAAGGTTCGTGTATGAGAGGTGTCTGTTGCGTTTGAACAGCTGGAGACTTTCAGCAACAGAAAAGCCTGAGAGATGTCAACTTGTGGTGAGATTTGATATCTTCGATATGAGCTGGTCCATTCCGTGTTGTGATGGATAATTGTTAATGTTTGCTGTTTGTCTGTTGTCTGTAGAAACTTTAAGAGGGGCATAACACTTTCCACTTCATTGAGTCAAGGGAGGATGATTTCAGGATCAGCAAAGATCTTCTTCTCATCAAAGTCGGTCATGTGCAGTCCTTGCAGTGTAGTCGTTCTACTCAGAGCAACATAGGCCATTCCCGGTTGCCCCTCACACTTATGAATCGTACATGCAAAAGCCAACTTCAGAGGGAACTGCCTGCGAACAACTCCTTTCTGTCTCAGGTTTTCCTCTACCACATTGTCAGCATCACAAGACGACTTGTTACGATATCTGTGTCCTGCATTTGGATTGTCCAGCAGAAGCCCAAGCTTCTTTACCGTATTGATGATTATTCTTGCAATCTTGCCAAATGTCCCGTCTTCAACATCAATGTTTCTTGTGATCATGATACGAGCACCTTCAGCTGCTTGCAGTGTGTCAATCAGATTGTTTGTGTGCCCTTTGAAAGGTTGGTGTTGCCTCAGCATCGCTCTTGTTTTAGGGTCTTTTCTGTAATCGTCGGCATCGTTGGTGATGTTTGAATGGAGAACAGACACAGCTGCAGCATTATGTTTGTGAACCTCTTTGTTGGTGGCAAAGATGTGCAGCACGTCATTAGGGCAGTGGGTGGGATCTGTCAAAGCTTGAGAAAGCAGAGCTTTGTCATCATTGCTTAAGGTGTGAGTCTTCTGCTTGACTCTGATTCTATTCAAAAGCTCAGCAAATGAAATGTCAACCTTCTGTCGCATGATATCTGTCAGCGTGATCATCTGAAAGTAGTCTTTCCAGACGTCATTGGTATTTTCCTCAAACACGCAGAGTGGCTTACTTTTTCCCAACGGGGGGACCTGGTAAAAGTCCTACTGCTAGTACTGACATGCCACCAAAAGGTTTCTTACTGCCTTTGATTTGCTTGTAATCTCCAGTTGATGTAGGCAAACGGGCTTTGAAATCCAATGACACCTCGTCAATAACAATGATCTCCGCATTTGACAGCTGTGCCCTAACTTCATCTATGAGATTTCCGAGTCCTTGGTAGGGTGGCTTCAAACTTCTTGGCAACTTCAGCAGAGAATGCAAAGTGTTGCCTGAAATGTTGAAAGCTGCTGTTCCTGTAAATGCAGTTAGTAAAACACTGGGCATGGATATGTCTGCTTCCTCAGTCTGGTAAAGTTTAGAGAGTATCTTTGTTGCTTCAGCATAGATGCACTTTATCAGGTGTGATTTTGCCTGTCCCTGCGCCACCAGTGACAAAGTAAAAGAATGGGTCAGGCACCAGTCACAAACTGAGTAAAATGTCTGAGCTTGTGTCCGGTTAAGGTTTCTGTACATTTTCAAACCAGGACACATTTGTGGGGCCCTTACAGTAAGCGCAATTCCACCTGTTTGTTTTTCACGTGTATACACCGGAACATCATCTTGTTCATTCTCATGAAGTGGCTCCCCTTCTTTGCGTTCCTCTATACATTCCAACCTATCCAACTCAGCTTCTAGGGCAAAGGTGTTCCAAGCATCTTCAACTGGGCCGTTTTTTACAAAGTCATCCAAGACTTTTTCCACAATTTGGTTGTGTTGCTCGAACTTCTTTTGGTTGTTGGTAACAATTGCAGACACCGCTTGGATTGCTTCTTCTCCTGGTAAGCTCACACAAGCGCCTTTATGAAAATCCTGGTGTGTTGGGAAATTTTTAGTTTTCAGTGATGAACGGTTTAGGGAGGTAGAGCTTAAGCAGTCTGCCGTAGAAGTTCTCGGGGTCCTTCTTCTCTGAGAAGCGTGCATACCTGATGATTGCAGGCTTCCCTCTTGTGCGTTTTTGAATCATTCCCATATCATTCAATAGTCTGACTTTCTTCTGCTTGCCCATAGACAACCCTGCCAGACACATGGACTCAAACTCTGGTGTTTCGGGCCTGGCTCTGTATTTGTCGACAAAACTCGTAATCCACACATTAAGAGAATCGGCTGGTTTATTCTGCAATGCACTGAGCGGGAGACTCATTTTCAGTGCGTTGTCACCAGTTGGCAGAAAAACAACCTCACGTGAGCAAGACTTCATTTTCAGGCTGCATGAACGGGCCACAGACTCTCTGTGTTTTGAATAAGCCTGAAGAACTTCTTTCATTTCTTCTCGTTCTGTCTCTGTTTCTGGGCTCATTTCTTTGACTATTTGTTTGAGATGGTCACTCATCTCACGTTCTGGCTTGGATATGTAGGACAACATGTACATGATGCAACCATACTCATCAAGAATGTACTGGATGTCCATGTTGGCGTTCCAGGCAGTCAGCAAATGTGGATTGTAGTTGTTCACCCAGCAGTCCTTGACATCACGCTTCATTAGAATCACGCTTGAGGAGGTTAATGCCTCAATGTACGAGTTGTACTGATTCAAAGTCATATCACACTGTGCCAGTAGCTGTGACATGTCTTCAAGCTGCACTTTTTGGGTAATTGAGCAAATCCCATACTGGTTTCAGTTTGTTTTTGGCTACTTGTGGTTTCATTGCACAATCTTCTTGTTCTTCTGCCATAGGGTAAGTTATCTTGGTTTTTCTAATAGGTGGCTTTGGAAATCCAAATCTGCATATTCTGTTACCTTTCTTGCACGATTTTGAATGAGATCTGCTGTGCATTTGAAGTTCTATTACAAATCTGTGAAGAAAGGCCTGTTTGGCTTCATCAGGCAGCTGGCATGAGATGTGACGATCTATAAAGTCACACACCTTTTTCATCCCTGTCTTTTCCAAATATAGGAGCTCCTGCAACTCAACAAACCTATGTATACAATGTATATGAGGGCTCCCTCTCGCCTGAAATTCACCGATTGGCTGTGCAGGACCCAACCGCAGCTCTCGCATCAGAGCAACCCTTTTGTCAAACATGCGCATGGTGGTCACTGGGTTGCCTCGAAGAATGTCACACTTTTCAGCCCAGTCTAGCTCTGCAAAATCCACCTTTTGACCTTGCTGTGCGGTTCATGTCCATTGCTGTTATTACCTCTGGCCATCTGAATTCTGCAGCAGAGAAGGTAAGAAAAAGTGTCGGCTTACCCAATTGTCTGACCATGGCTAGTAAATCCTTCAGTAAGCTGGACTCCTTCTCAGTGGTTGCATGAACCTTGTTGCATCTCGGTTTCGCACCAACCTCTCAACCCCACGCTTGTCCTGTAGCAACTTGTTGGATATTTTGCGCCCATCCCTGGTATTGGGTTTTCCTTTCCTTAACTGGATGGACATGCTGTTTTTGGCCATGTGTGTTTCTGTGACAAACTGTGCAAAGAAGAGGTAGCTTGTGTCTCTTGCAAAACGAGTATCAACACAAAAAAGCCTTGCATTGAAATACATGCTCGGGGACAGTTTGACTTGTCTTGCCTGGTCCAATGTATTCTGTCCAGTAGGGAACTGAACAGGGAGAGCCATTGCCTCAAGCCTAGGAACTTTAAAGAAGCTGACAGGTGTGTTTCCTTGTGCAGGTGCAATGCTGAATATTCCATCACCGTGTGTCAGTGCTTCCTCTCCAAGGTCAGATGGCTGCAAACAGCTGTCTAGGCCAATTCCAGGTCTTAGTGCATCCATCTCATCCTCTGCATTGGGAGGTTGTTGGTCATGGCCTTCTTGTTGCTCAGAAGCAGCTGGTAAACATGCAGACTGTACCTCTGATGGATCACAATTTTCGATGCGTTCAAGTATCTCCATCATTTCAGTTTCATCACAACTGTCGAGTTCCATCCCATCATTATCAGCATCAGCATCAACATCATCAACATTATCAACATTATCAACATTATCAACATCATCAATATCATCAACATCATCATCATCAGCGATTGTCTCATCCACCCTGATTGAAATGTCACTGTAGTCAGGGTGTGTGTCAATGAGTTTTGACAGACCTGCTACTACATTTCTCATGCACATTTCACAATGGCGAAACAGCTGGTGGCCTTTGTAAGTCAGACGTCTTTTCAGCTTCACTCTGTGTAACTGGGATGTGCTGTCCGATCTTGGTAGAGTATTGACCGTGGTTTCCACCTCGGATGGCACACACGCTATAGCTGCCTGTCGACCTTTGGGAAGTGTGATGATCTTGGCAAATGGCAGTATTTTGGCCAAAAGTTGTCTTTTCAGCACATTCAAATCGCAGAGCTCCATGTTGTTAGCCACAGCGATGGATGATTTGTGTCCTGCTTTTAAATGTGAATCACAGTTGTGACAAATCCATCCTTTGCTCCTTTCTGGTACGATGCATTGTTCAGGGCCTTGACAGTGATTGTTGCACACATGGACATATTTCCCTGTCAAACACTGTGAATGCAATGTTTTACTTGGTTAGGGAAAAGGGTGCGATGACACATCGTGCACACAAACGTTGGTCCATGCATTCATGGAAATGGGATATAGCTGTCTGCATTAGTCGGTTGACTGCATTCCCGCATGACACGGAGTCCATCGTCTGTATTTCATTATTATTTTGGCCAAAATACTGCCATCGTGCACACAAACGTTGGCCCAGCTTTAATGCATTCATGGAAAGTGGATATAGCTGTCTGCATTAGTCGGTTGACTGCATTCCCGCATGACACGAGTCCATCGTCTGTATTTCATTATTATTTTGAAGGCACAATGCATCTTTATGGGCTTTTATCTGCTTGAGTGTGACGCTTCATTTTCATGTAACTCATGCAATGTTGCAAGTGATGTTTTCTGAAAGCAGGGTCATTATGGTATTTCCTGGTGAAGCTTCTGCTTCCAGTTGAAATCGGCATTTGTTGCATTATCTTCTGGTGATGTATTTCTTCTGCTTTAACTTGAAATCGAAATTTGTCGCATATCTTCTAGTAATGTAGGTCCTCTTCTTCAATTTAAAATCGGCATCAGCTGGTTGTGTATTGCTTCTGCTTCAACTTAAATCAGCATCTGCTCTGTATCGGTTGGTGATGTATGTCCTCTTCATAAGAATACCAATAATGGTGACAGACATCTTTGTAGCCTTGAAATCATACCTTCTTTCATTTCTGTGCCTTGTCTTCTGTTTTTGTCGTTGCTGTGCATTTCGTTTGGAAAATGCCTTACTTGTCCTTCCATATGCCCTGTGAGGATTGTGATTGTGCATCATGTGTCTGTAGAGGATGCTTGTTGGCTGGGAATCCAGTGTGTGTTGCATCTTTGGGAGGTGTGTGTTGCATCTTTGGTCATCTGTGTCACTTTGTTTTCCACATGCTTTCCATATTAAGTGGTTTGTCAGATTGCAACGCTGCGGACAGACATCTTACACGACTAAATGAGACTGCCATGAAGTCATACTGCAGTCCATCAATGGGGCCTCTGGTGTCTGTAAGTAGCAAATCATTCAACTTATAAATCCTTGCCTCCATATCACTCAAATGTGTAAAAGTGATCATCACAGCTTTTCCTTTTTCAGTGGCAGGAAGTCCATCCTTATTTCGACTATGAGAATCAAACAGTCCATATCTTCCAGACTTGTCTCTGAACAATGCAATGTAATATGGCGCTACTGTAAAAAGTGCATGTGTAACATCTGCATTGAGGCACTGAAGTCTTGTTGAGAGGTCAACAAACCAACCTTGGTTGTCACTGTTTACCGTGGCTCTCACACATCCTGGTAACACTGGAGATTTGACAACGTTATACACATATTTGTCAGTGTTGACCCTGAGGGGCACTTCTTCCATTGTCAAGTGTTGATGCTGACATTTCTTTGTTTTATTGTTGTAAATATAACTTCCTTTACCTTAGTGCAGTCCTCCTTTTTTACTTACATCATCCTTTGATTTTGATTTTAAATGTCCTTATTTCTTCTGAGAAATCCTCACTTCCTGTTCTTCTGTCTGTAACTCCAACACAGTAGTGCAAGGCTTTTTCCCTGGTGTGGAGAAAGCCTCTTGAGGGGGGAGGGGGTGAGCAGGACGCCCACTAACACACAGCTCCTTTCTCTATCTGCAAAGTACAGAGCGTCCTGACTTCCTGGTCGCCCCTCCCCCTCAAGAGGTTTTCTCCCCTGCCCCGGGTGAGTGAGGGGGATAATTGCACTGAGGTAAAGGAAGCTATTTAGGGAAAGAATTACCATTACAAACGCTTTTTATCTACACACAAAATAAGTAAAATAACCCTTCAAATAAACCTTAATAAATCCACAACCGTACATGCGATCGATACAGCGACTTCACCGTATAAAAGACAAGACTCTTGTGAACGCATCGATATGAAATTTATGTTGATAAACTTAAAACTGTGGCCATATCAGCGATTTAGAAAAGAGTATCTTTGTGTGTCTTACTAACAAATTTTAAAAGCGATAGCTGAATATTTTGTGACCGTGGTAAAGTTTGTTTGGTGTCTGTCAGTGAAAGTATGAAGGAGGAGATACATTTTGTATGGCATGAGATTTGAAGCACGAAAAAGCATGTTCTCATTGACTTCAATGTTAAAAAAAAGCGACTAAAAGCTTAATATTTTAAAAAGTATAAATAGCACAAAAAAACTTGAAGAAGTCCCATCGTTAGCTAAATGAGATGAACATTTTAAAAGTTGAATGGTCTCAATCGCTGAAAGTATGGCGAAGTTACGCAGAGCTTAAAAACGTACGGAATAAAATTAAAATTAAAATGAAGAATAATAAAAAACGAATAACAATACTAATAATAATATATATGCGAGAACACTTAACTAGATACAATTTCTGGGGAAATTGTATGACGTGTTCTTGCCTCCACCAGTAGTCTACAACTGGGAGGGCGGAGTAACTGGGCGGAGTGGCTTGAGTAACTGTTGTGTGGTTGGAGTAACTGTGGAAAGGTTGGACTGGGCACAGTAACTTTATTGAGTGGGCAGAGTAACCCTTTGGAGTGAGTAAAGATAGTAAACATTACACTAACCAATTGATTGATCTAAAAAGCGCACATGACAAGCTTGATAGAGTGAAAAATGTATTTCAACTTTTAATATAGCACATTTTTTTTTCAAAGTTATTTTGGAATTTATCAAAGAATACAAAACAGCGGAAAACAGTATCCGTCGTATTACAGTACATAGTAAGTAATTTACAGATAACAGAATCAAAAGAGTAAGCAAAGTTGAATGTTAGAAATAAGAGGCGACCTGCATTGTCTTTCCCCCCAGGCACCCCAACTGGGAACATACTGTGTCCTGAGTGAAAAGACAACACAGCCAAACTCCATGTTACAACAATTTGGGATACAGAAATTACTTACAATAAGGAATAGCAATATAACAGTAGTGTGTGGCCTATAACAGCAAGGGCCACAAATCAGCGATCATAGCAGTAGAGCAGGTGATCCCTTTGGGTGACAATATTTTAGGGTTGAGTTGTAAGTGTAAGAGATTAAGGTAGGGGTATACATTTAGTATGTACTAACCAGGGGTTTAATCAGGAATGGTTTTTTAGCGACTATGAGTGAGGGGGGCTCAGTAGCTTTGCATTTGCTGGCAATTGTCAGCCTGGTAGCAATAAGGACATGAGTTAGAATGGGCTGAGAGGCTAAAGGCCAGGAGTTAAAGCCTAAACTCAAAACCATCAATTGCGAGGAGAGTAAGATAGGAGCAAATAGGTTGGAGGAAAGGAGCTTTGTAAGGGCAGCCCAGAAGGGTTTCAGGTAAACGGGTATATGGGGGAACCATGGCGAGTTCCATTGGTTATATGGAAGGGATCTGAAAGAATACCTGAATTGGTAACTCTGGAACTGGGAGAGGAGTATAGGTCCATTATGGAATTCAGTATAGAGCCAGAGAAGCCAAATTTCACTTACACTGCTTTTAGGTAAGTCCAGTCTACCCTATTGAACGCCTTCTCCGCATCCAAAGAGATAAACAGAGAAGGCGTATAATAGTGTTCAACCCATTGCAACAAGTCTATATTTAGCGGCGGGTGCCATCAGATGCCTGCCATCCGTTAACAAATCCCACCTGCTAGGAGATTAGCATAAAGTTTTGTATCAGTATTTGGCAATGAAATGGGTTGATAGCTAGCTGGGTCGTCAGGTTTGCCTGGTTTGGGAATCGTGGCAATGGTTGCTTCAAAGGCTTTCGAAGGTATTAAGCCTGTGGAGAGTGTGTGATTGAATGAGTTGCATAAATAATTGTCACTGCATTTGTTTATAACTGGTTTTAAGTAAGGCAGGGTTCAGGAATTTGCTGCGTACAAAATGCAGAATACATGAGTATGCTAATGGACCATGTGCAATTTCTGACCTCTGCACCCTCCACTCTCCTTCCATCCTCCCATCCACCCTGGGATGGAATGGGGTGGTGTGAAGGAGGTCAGTGTATGTTAGGGAGGTGAAGTCAGTGTATGTCAGGTAGGACAATGTATGTCAGGTAGGTCCATGTATGTCAGGTAGGTCTATGTATGTGAGGTCAGTGTATGTCAGGTAGGTAAGGTCAGTGTATGTCAGGTAGGTGAAGTCATTGTGTATGTCAGGTAGGTCCATGTATGTCAGGTAGCCCATCCCATCCTATCCCATCCTCCTTCACCCCTACCCCACTCCATCTCACCCCACCCCACCCCACCCCATCTCATCCCATCCTACAGCGCCCATCCCATCTTATACCTCCCATCCTACGGCACCCCCCCCAACCCCATCCTGACCCCATCCCACCCCATCCCATCTCATTCCACCCCATCCCATCTCATCCTACCCCACCCCATCCCATCCCAGGGTGGATGGGGGGATGGAACGAGAGTGGAGGGTGCAGAGGTCAGATATTGCACATGGTCCATAGCATACTCCTGTATCCTGCATTTTGTACGCAGCAAACTCCTGAACCCTGCGCTCCATAAAACCAGTAATAAACAAATGCAGTGACAATTATTTATGATAATAAATAGTGGACACATAGTCTTACAGATACAACCGGCCTTTTGACGGCAACTTTACTGCTAACGCGGCCCCCTAATCATTTGTGGGGATTTCAATCAAATTATAGACCCACTCCAACCCAACAAGTAGACAATCCATTGCTCTCTTATTCCTACTTAATTCTGAAGAATTAAGTAGGAATAAGAGAGCAATGGATTGTCTTCTTGTTGGGTTGGAGTGGGTCTATAATTTGATTGAAATCCCCACAAATGATTAGGGGGTGCTCTCGGAAAGGTGTTAGTTTCCCCATGACGGTTTTATAGAACTGGCTTTGGCAACTATATCAATATATAAAATGACAATTGTCATCCTATGGTTATTAATGGAGGCATGTAGTATGATATTATATACAAAAAGTCCGCGTTAAAGTGTAGGTGTATGCTGCTGCCTCCCAATATGATCACAGTGAGGAGACCTGGTAAAATGAATAAATAAGAAGGTAAAATGGCGCTGCTTGGTGGCAGATAGGTCACAGCCCACACATATAGTGCGTAACACAAATCTGTGGTGGGTGGTTAAGTTAAAATCAATAGAATTATTCACTGGAATCTTACCATGATATAATAACTTTGTGGGATACCATGTATGTACACACCTGAACACACCTGAGCCCCAATACTATCTCTTGGCCCGTTGACCTGCACAGGATGGTGACCTATTGGGTATTTTCCCTTCTTATCTATTCATGTAGTTTGATATACCTGCCAAAAATGTCTATTTCTAAGTGGATCAGTTGAAATGCTACAGTAGAGCGTATCGCTATGAGGACTCCAGCATTTTTCTCAGGGGAGTTGGCAAAAAAGTGTGGGAATTTTTTATGAGAACAAGATGGCGGTTTAAGAGAGGAGAGGTGGATTTCTTGCACGCACATGTGATCTGCGTTAAGTTTTAGTGCTTCTTTCCATAGTAAGTGGTGTTTGAAGGGGGAGTTGAGGCTTTTGACATGCAGGGAGCCAATGGTAAGAGCCATAATAAGTATGTGTAAAACAAGGCTTTGGAGTGCGCAAGGGGGGGAGGAAGGAGAACACCTGCTAATTCAAACACCAAAATACTTTTTAATATTGAACAATAGTACATATTAATTGTCAATACAATGGTATGTACAGAACATTTTTTTTTTTTTTAACTTTTTTTATTGATCTCACAAATCGGAGTACGAGAAAGTAATGAAGGCGGGCGCAGCCGCTACAATGAACACATACGTATAATTGAACAATCGTCAAGTTAAATTCCGATAGTACATATTAGTTAATAGAATAAAATAAATTAACTAAATATATTCAAAATCAAACGTTTGGTTGTAGATAACACACAAGCAATAAAGATATCTGAATTGGTAAATCTCTTCTTGATAACATAAACAGGATTACAGTAAAATTACAGCCTTCTAAGTCATTTGCTGCAGGGTTTCTTTATCAGGATTTCCCTGACAGGTAGTCACTGGAGGGAAATCCACCAATCTGTACTAGACATAGTCATTAAAATTGGGAACACCTAGAGATGTGTCACATTAAAAATGCCTATACACTGCTTTCCCCTCTTGTCTGAATAGCAATTAACACCCCTATTTGGATCAATGTTCAAATTTGGTTACATTCTGTTGTAGCACCCTATACTGTGTGCTAAAAGTAGAGTAGGCAAATCAAATCCTGACTCATGCTGTACATTTGTGAGTCTATAATTGGGTCAGGGTCATTGGAGTTCAGGGCTGGATCACTCTTCTTGGCAGTTCTCTGGTGCCTCCCCCTGGTGTCTCGAAGGATGGAGAACCTTCTAGAATTAGAGGGCAGGGTTTAGGAAGAGCTGCCATGCATATTTATGAGGTCTCAGCCAATCCCCAGTGGTGAGATGGCAGGTGAGATGGCAGGGGACTGAGGTAACCTCACAAATAACCTTGGGCCAGGGGAAGCAGAGGGAAAGGTTATACTGTACTGTTTCACTCCACATGTGCTATTTAATGGGACTGTGAGTTACCGCCTGTAAGGGGCTGAGCTGACAAGGAGTCTGTCAGATCCTTCAGGAGTGGATCAGCAGAAGTGTGTTCAGGAGAAAAGCTGACGCGAGCACTTTATCAGGTGCGATTTTGCCTGTCCCTGCGCCACCAGTGACAAAGTAAAAGAATGGGTCAGGATAAACGGTTAGTGCACCAGTCACAACACAAACTGAGTAAAATGTCTGAGCTTGTGTCCGGTTAAGGTTTCTGTACATTTTCAAATCAGGACACATTTGTGGGGCCCTTACAGTAAAGCGCAATTCCACCTGTTTGTTTTTCACGTGTATACTCATTCTTCTTTGCGTTCCTCTATACATTCCAACCTATCCAACTCAGCTTCTGGGGCAAAGGTGTTCCAAGCATCTTCAACAGGTCCGTTTTTTACAAAGTCATCCAAGACTTGTTCCACAATTTTGTTGTGTTGTTCGAACTTCTTTTGGTTGATGGTAACAATTGCAGACACCGCTTGGATTGCTTCTTCTCTTGGTAAGCTCACACAAGCGCCTTTATAAAAATCCTGGTGTGTGGGAAATTTTTAGTTTTCAGTGATGACTCTGAACGGTGAGGGAGGTAGAGCTTAAGCAGTCTGCCGTAGAAGTTCTCGGGGTCCTTCTTCTCTGAGAAGCGTGCATACCTGATGATTGCAGGCTTCCCTCTTGTGCGTTTTTGAATCATTCAATAGTCTGACACGCTTTCCATCTTCCTCTTGCTTGCCATCTTTCTTCTGCTTGCCATAAGAGAACCCTGTAATGGGATGCAAAGTCTGCCAGACACATGGACTCAAACTCTGGTGTTTCGGGCCTGGCTCTGTATTTGTCGACAGAACTCGTTATCCACACATTAAGAGAATCGGCTGGTTTATTCTGCAATGCACTGAGCGGGAGACTCACAAAACAACCTCACGTGAGGAAGACTTCATTTTCAGGCTGCATGAACGGGCCACAGACTCTCTGTGTTTTGAATAAGCCTGAAGAACTTCTTTCATTTCTTCTCGTTCTGTCTCTGTTTCTGGGCTGATTTCTTTGACTATTTTTTTGAGATGGTCACTCATCTCACGTTCTGGCTTGGATATGTAGGACAACATGTACATGTACACGTTCCAGGCCGTCAGCAAATGTGGATTGTAGTTGTTCACCCAGCAGTCCTTGACATCACGCTTCATTAGAATCACGCTTAAGGAGGTTAATGAGTTGTACTGATTCAAAGTCATATCACACTGTGCCAGTAGCTGTGACATGTCTTCAAGCTGCACTTTTCGGTTATTAAGCAAATCCCATACTGGTTTCAGTTTGTTTTTGGCTGCTTGTGGTTTCATTGCACAATCTTCTTGTTCCTCTGCCATAAGTTATCTTCGTTTTTCTAATAGGTGGCTTTGGAAATCCAAATCTGCATATTCTGTTACCTTTCTTGCACGATTTTGAATGAGATCTGCTGTGCATTTGAACTTCTATTACAAATCTGTGAAGAAAGGCCTGTTTGGCTTCATCAGGCAGCTGGCATGAGATGTGACGATCTATAAAGTCACACACCATTTTCATCCCTGTCTTTTCCAAATATAGGAGCTCATGCAACCCAACAAACATAGACAATGTATATGAGGGCTCCCTCTCGCCTGAAATTCACCGATTGGCTGTGCAGGACCCAACAGCAGCTCTCGCATCAACCCTTTTGTCAAACATGCGCATGGTGGTCACTGGGTTGCCTGAGCTGTCTAGGCCAATTCCAGGTCTTAGTGCATCCTTCTCATCCTCTGCATTGGGAGGTTGTTGGTCATGGCCTTCTTGTTGCTCAGAAGCAGCTGGTAAACATGCAGACTGTACCTCTGATGGATCACAATTTTCGATGCGTTCAAGTATCTCCATCATTTCAGTTTCATCACAACTGTCGAGTTCCATCCCATCATTATTATCAGCATCAGCATCAACATCATCAATATCATCAACATCATCAACATTATCAACATTATCAACATTATCAACATTATCAACATTATCAACATTATCAACATCATCAACATCATCAACATCATCATCATCATCATCATCATCATCATCAGCGATTGTCTCATCCACCCTGATTGAAATGTCACTGAGTCGGGGTGTGTGTCAATGAGTTTTGACAGACCTGCTACTACATTTCTCATGCACATTTCACAATGGTGAAACAGCTGGTGGCCTTTGTAAGTCAGACGTCTTTTCAGCTTTCACTCTGTGTAACTGGGATGTGCTGTCCGATCTTGGTAGAGTATTGACCGTGGTGTCCACCTCGGATGGCACACTCACTACAGCGCCATGTATAGCTGCCTGTCGACCTTTGGGAAGTGTGATGATCTTGGCAAATGGCAGTATTTTGGCCAAAAGTTGTCTTTTCAGCACATTCAAATCGCAGAGCTCCATGTTGTTAGCCACAGCGATGGATGATTTGTGTCCTGCTTTTAAATGTGAATCACAGTTGTGACAAATCCATCCTTTGCTCCTTTCTGGTACGATGCATTGTTCAGGGCCTTGACAGTGATTGTTGCACACATGGACATATTTCCCTATCAAACACTGTGAATGCAATGTTTTACTTGGTTAGGGAAAAGGGTGCGGATGACACATCGTGCACACAAAAGTTGGTCCATGCATTCATGGAAATGGGATATAGCTGTCTGCATTAGTCGGTTGACTGCATTCCCGCATGACACGGAGTCCATCGTCTGTATTTCATTATTATTTTGAAGGCACATTGCATCTTTATGGGTCTTTATCTGCTTGAGTGTGACGCTTCATTTTCATGTAACTCATGCAATGTTGCAAGTGATGTTTTGTGAAAGCAGGGTCCATTATGGTATTTCCTGGTGAAGCTTCTGCTTCCATTTGAAATCGGCATTTGTTGCATATCTTCTGGTGAAATCGGCATTTGTTGCATATCTTCTGGTGATGTATTTCTTCTTCTTCAATTTAAAATCGGCATCAGTCGCATATTTGCTGGTTGTGTATTGCTTCTGCTTCAACTTAAAATCAGCATCTGCTCTGTATCGGTTGGTGATGTATGTACTCTTCTTATTGGTGACAGACATCTTTGTAGCCTTGAAATCATACCTTCTTTCATTTCTGTGCCTTGTCTTCTGTTTTTGTCGTTGCTGTGCATTTCGTTTGGAAAATGCCTTACTGTCCTTCCATATGCCCTGTGAGGATTGTGATTGTGCATCATGTGTCTGTGGAGGATGCTTGTTGGCTGGGAATCCAGTGTGTGTTGCATCTTTGGTCATCTGTGTCACTTTGTTTTCCACATGCTTTCCATTAAGTGGTTTGTCAGATTGCAACGCTGCGGACAGACATCTTACACGATTAAATGAGACTGCCATGAAGTCATACTGCAGTCCATCAATAGGGCCTCTGGTGTCTGTAAGTAGCATATCATACAACTTATAAATCCTTGCCTCCATATCACTCAAATGTGTAAAAGTGATCATCACAGCTTTTCCTTTTTCAGTGGCAGGAAGTTCATCCTTATTTCGACTATGAGAATCAAACAGTCCATATCTCCCAGACTTGTCTCTGAACAATGCAATGTAATATGGCGCTACTGTAAAAAGTGCATGTGTAACATCTACATTGAGGCACTGAAGTCTTGTTGAGAGGTCAACAAACCAACCTTGGTTGTCACTGTTTACCGTGGCTCTCATACATCCTAACACTGGAGATTTGACAACGTTATACACATATTTGTCAGTGTTGACCCTGAGGGGCACTTCTTCCATTGTCAAGTGTTGGTGCTGATAGACATTTTTTTGTTTTATTGTTGTGCCATACAAGCTGTTGCCCTTCTTCAGTATTTGATCAAGATCATCCTTCCTCACATCATCAAGCTCACTGTGGTATGCCAAAAATGTCAGAGCCATGCATGTACACTGTTTGTTCCTTAAACTTCCATACACATGATGACCCTGATGAAATGATGCCTGCACCGATATCTCACTTGGTACACATGGTTCTTGCATGCCATGGTTTTCAGAATTGCCCATCACTTGACACTGAGTTAAACATGGGAATGACACCACGTGTTTACACGTGTTTACTGTGTACCTCCTGGGCACATGCACTCTAAAAAGTAATTTGAGAAACCTGTTACCACCACTTAATAAATGCATATTTCCAAGATAAAAATTTGAATTTATTGTTTTAAATTAACTTTTAATAAGTTGTGTTGATATTATATTGTTGGAAATTACAGCAACCTAATTTTGTGTGTCATGTACAGTCCTATTTCTGCATTCATTGATGTAAAAGGAAATTTAAAGCGGAGGTTCACACTAAAAAGTGAACTTCCGCTGTTAGGAACCCTCCCCCCTCTGGTGTCACATTTGACACCTTTCAGGGGGAGGGGGTGCAGATATCTGTCTGAGACAGGTATTTGCAACACTTCCGGGTTCGGATCCCCGCAAGGAATACAGCCTGGCACGTAACCCCCCCCCCCCCCCCAGGTAAGGTCCATTTTTTTTGTCTCCGTATTTGTGGGATGGGCTTTAAAAAAAAAAAAAAACAGCAACTTAATAAAATTTTGTAAGTGTCCATAACAGAGAAGTTTTTAACCTGCTTCTGCAAGTCATTTTTTAAAGGTAAGAATAAGCAGAACTATTACTATTTTTAATCCCTGCTGTATTTGTAAAAGGCAACACCAACCAACAATTAGTGCCGCTTGTTTTTTTGTACCAACAGTGGATAGGATTGAACGTGATGGAAAGAATTATTATTCCCCAAATTTTTTATGGAAAGAAAATACCCTGTAATAGGTAAGTGGGGGCTGTGTATACACATTACTGTGGTAGGGTGACTATGTGTAATATTACCAACAACAATCATTATTCCCGACATTTTTAATAAAATAGTCCTGTGGGTTTCCTTTTCTCGGATCACACAGCCACTCGTGCTGGGAGGGAATGCATCCCTCGGTAACCGCACGGAGGATTGCCATAAGCCGGAATTCGATCAAGTGAGAAGACAGTTCCATCACCCCATCACCAACTGCTCTTCATCCCATTGGGGTAGTTACGTCTGGTGAGTGGGGACCCATGGGGGAAGCACAGGTGTCACTACTTCACTGGAATTGATGAGCGGCACTGAATCACTTTATCACTTTAATTTTATTTTTATTTCATTGGTTTTTGGACTTATACCAGCTGATCTGGAAATTGTTGCACGTGTGAACACTGCTATTATTGATCATCAGATCCTGTTTTGCTGAGGACTAGTGCCTGAATAGACTCCTTAGAGCATTGATGTGTATTGGGATTTGTTTTTATCTATCTCCCATATATGCTCATACAGGATTTACGGATGTTCATATTTATATCTGAATCACTTTTACGCAGAAGATCTAGCTGCGATTAGTGGTTTCTTACACTGATATCTATCTTTGGAATCATTATTGTTTATTATCCATTTTATTTTTATTAACCACAGGTTACTTTCATCTTTAATATAATCACCCACTTTGCAGGATACACCACATGTATTTAGAGCACTTTAGGAGGTTGTTTCACAATTAGTATAGCATACTGGTATTTTTACCCCGTGAGCCTGCACAGTATCCTGTATCAGTATCTTAACACACGTTAAGTGAGAGTCTTCTACAACAATATGCTCACATTGCGCTTACCTTAAAGTGGAGGTTCGGGTTCCTTCGGCATCTTGTGACGCGCTGCATGCGCCGGGCCGAAGGACGTCAATCACAACCTGTGATTGTAAACGCCCAGTACCGCGGGACCGCCGGAGGGGAAGAGCCCGTAAAAAAGGTTTGTAAGAAAAAAAAAAAAACACCGGCATACTGCCGGTCGGGTGGGTGTTCTCCATGGCATGCTAGAATTTTTTTTGGAGGGTGAACCTCTACTTTAATGGGCCTCTTTCAGTGATGTGGATTAATCCTGTGTTGTCATATGGTGGATATCTCTCAATCCTGTGTTCTGGATTATGGGTATCCACGGTCCGCGGGTAGGCTGGTAATGTCCTCTTGTCTGTGTATCAGCCTTAGGGCTTGCAGGGCATGGTTAATCATGCAGGTGTGAGAGAGCAAGCCCTCAGCCCAGGTTCACACTGGGTACGATTTAGTTTGATTTGAGATGCGATTTCACATGTGAGTCAGCTGAACTCTCGCGCGATTTCACTCCCGCAGACAAGAGGACATACCAGCCTACACAGACAAGAGGACATACCAGCCTACCCGCTTTGTTGGTGTGGACCCCAGATACCTATTTAAAAGAATATCCCAGTTACCCATCCAGAACAACACAGGATTGAGAGATATCCACAATAGGACAACACAGGATTGATCCACATCAATGAGAGAGGCCCATTATTACCTACTTAAGGTAAGCGCAATGTGAGCATATTGTTGTAGGAGACTCTCACTGAAAATCATTACAAGATCAGTCATCTTTATAGGAAATTCATTATATGGGACACTCTTCTTTATTTTGCATGCAGCACTTTAGGATTCACTGTATCTGGCTTCCCCATAGTTAGTCATTTGTTTAGTGTGACATATTTGTTTATGTGCTGATCACTTTTCTATTATCCATTGTTGATTTATTTAGTTCACTATTTATTTAATTTAGGTCTATTCACTTGTTTATCTTTATTTGGTGGCGCAAGAACACTTTTCTACTTTTAAACTACATTCAAGACTTCATGGTTTGCTTAAAATATTTACTAAAGGCAAATCCACTTTGCACTGAAGGTGCACTTGGAAGTGCAGTCGATGTAGATCTGAGGGGGACATGCAAGGAAAATAAAAACAGCATTTTCGCTTGCACATGATTGGATGATAAAAATCAGCAGAGCTTCCACTCATTTCAGATTTTTCCCTCAGTTCTACAGATTTACCTTTAATAAATAAACCCCAAACATTGTCTTTTTTCATTGGAGTTGTACTTGTTTTCCTCTCTCCCTCCAAGTGCAAAGTGGATTTGTCTGTTTTTTTTTGGTTTGCCTTTAGCTCCCTCTTCCCTCTTCCTAAATAAACCCCAATACTCTGGTTTGGCGGTGTTTAGCGGGGTGCTTTTTAGCGGGCCAAAAAGGGTCTTCTTTCCTTGGAGTTGGAGGGGCTGTCCCCCATGTTTAAAATCTAGCTGTGTTCTGCACCTATGCTAATGACACCCCCAATGCAAAACGCAATGTGTTTGCTTTGTGTATTCCTATTTGTCTGTGATACACTACTTTTTTGCAAATTCAGCCCATTTTTCGCACCACACAACTTTTGGTTGATGCTCAGTTTATATTTGGCCTGTGGTTTTAGATATATTAGGATATATTATCTTCTTTATGTTTGAAACCTCTTCTTTTAATATGTATGTTAAACTACTGTTTTTTTTCTGGGGCTTGCCCTAAGGCTATTTTTTACCCCCGCTTTAAAAAACCCCGCACACTGAGGCGGCACCAGCATTGAAATTAATGGGGAGGAGTAACGCGCCACTAGCAGGACTTTTTCCTGTCCTGCTAGCGCACCGCTTTTAGCAGCGCTTTGCTGTCAGTTTGGCAAACCACTCCGGTGCTAATTGTTTAACAATTGTGTTGTTGAATGAATTCATTTGTGAAAGCTAATAAAAAAACAAAATGCCGTTAGAACATATCTCCGCCATCCATTCCCTTCTTCTCCCATAAAATAAATCACCCTGTGCTTTTAATCCAACCACTAGTGAGCGAAAAAAGCACACTTTATACAGGTTGGAAATCCCGCCCCCAAAACTGGCCTGTGGTTCTGCCCAATGACTTTAATGGGCAGGGGCGCTGTAGAAGCGGTGTACACAATAGCCAGCCACAGAACAATCCATGAGACAGGGCAGAAGCATTTCCAAACAATGTTTAAAATGCACTGCAGCTGTTGTGCTCTGCAGTGGTAAATAAAAATGTATAGCAGAAAAGCAATATTACACAATGTAGGTTGTTGCTTCCACTATTTTATGACATTGTCATAACTTAAAAAGCTTGATGCAACTGTTTTTTTTTGCGTTTTATTTTGTTGAGCCAAGACATTATTTTTTAGAGTCACTAACCTTATTTCCAATGCATGTGGGGTCCGGTACCAAAAGTGGGTTGAAAGGCTGTTTAGTCCAGCGTATCTTTGGAGCTTTGTTCTCTTTCCTTTAGATCATGGTGCATCTGTTGGAGGGATATAATTCCCTTCAGACTGTGAAGAAGAAGCTATAAGCTATATTTTCCCACTGTGTGAGATGATATAATCTGGTTGGGAAGCCAGAAATCACCAAGCTGTGTGGGAGGAGAGTCCCCTTCCTGTGTGTGAGTAGTTATTTACCTCAGCGTCTCCTAGGAAACCAATGTAAACATAGAGCCCTTTAAGCAGACACTTTCTTGAATACTTGTTTTCAAAGTGTATTTTAAAAACTATAAAGTACAGCGAATATCTTTAATTGTGTGAATCAGCCCATTCAATTTGATGTAAATGTCTCTGAAATAAAAATAAGGCACAGGGTTTACAAAATGCCATTAAAATTTTACGTTTCTAGACTTTAATTTTAATGGAGGCAATTGATGGCGTAGGTTGCACAAATAGTCAATTGTGAACGATTTGCATCGCTTAGCCGTGACGTGTAGTGGTCAGGGATAGCTGAACGTTTTGTGAACTACTCCACAAAATACATCCTGTTTGCCCCATCAAAAACTGGTTGCTATTGAGGGTTCTTTGGACTGGTTGCATGGACGGTTTTAGACTGGTTGCTATGGGTGTGAGACGGTTGCTATGGATGGTCTGTAAGCAGAAGTTACGCAGAGCCAACAAGACAAGCCCATTATCACAGCTGTGTGGGAGGAGCTTGAAAGCTCTCACACTGTGGGAGGAGATATTTTCCTTATCGTCTCCTAGGAAACCAATTAAACATAGATAGCCTCTATAAGCACAGACTCAGATTCTGGCCTTTTTTTTAATACTGTTCTCCTTCAAATATTATTTTAAAAACTATAAATCGTACAGCGAATATATTTATATTTTACGTACAAGACCCAACGTTCAATTTGATGTTTATGTCTCTGAAATATTAAAATTGAAGGCACAGTCACAGTTTACAAATTGCCTTGCAAATTATAGTTTAAGACTTTTACCTCCATTGACTTAGAAATAACGGATGGCGTTGTGCAAACAAGTAACTTTGGCAGCAGGGATCGCTACGTTTTGATATAAGATGTTAGGTCGGCTTGAAAAAGGGTGTGGTCCAGTTTAGAAATCATGTAAAATGTTTTTGAAATTGCACTCTACCTCTAATATTCCTAGGAAAATTTCACTGCAAAAAAGATATTTCGCGAACGATTTGGTGAAACGTTCTACAAAGTTAGCCCACTATTTGGGAACATCCGCTCATTTTGATATATTACTCGTCTATGGCGTAAAAATGTGGGAGGGGTTAGGGTGGCAAATTTGCTATAATAAGAATAATAAGAACTAGAAAAGGTACAATTTCTGGGGAAATTGTGTCGGCGCCTTCACCAGTACTCCTACTGGAATGGTGCCCCTGGAGATGTAAATGTGATCAAACAGTGTGTTGATCCATTTCCCCTCGAAAATACCCCATCAAAAACTGCACCATCAAAATTGCACCATAAAAAACTCTACACTATTTGCCCCATCAAAAACTGGTTGCTATGGATAGGTTGCTATGGAGTAGCTATGGACTGGTTGCTATGGCTGGTTTTACTGGTTGCTATGGAGGGTTGCTATGGTCTGGTTGCTAGCGGTTTCTATGGACTGGATGCTATAGAAGTGCAGGTACGCAAAGCCAAATAAAAAAGCCAACCCCCACTGTGTGGGAAGCTATAGAAAGCTCTCACCTGAGAGAGGAGCTAGAAAGCCCCCTAGATGTGTGTGAGGATATTTTCCTCTTCGTCTCCTAGGAAACCAATTAAACACATCAGGCAGCCTCTAAGCACAGTCAGATTCTGGCTGTTTTGGAAACTTGTCCTTCTTCAAATGATTGTATTTTAAAAACTATAAATCGTACAGCGAATATATTTATATTTTACTAATCACAAGACCCAGATCTCAATTTGATGTATAGTATGTCCTGATATATTAAAATGAAGGCACAGTCGCAGTTTACAAATTCCCTTGCAAATTTCAGTTTTCAAAAGCTTTTCCTCCATTGACTTCCATTGAAATGAGGATGGCGTGTGTTGCAAACAAATGGGTATCTTGAAAAATTTGGGCATCGCTGCTCGACCGTGTAGTTCAGGGACCGCATTTTGATATAAGATTTGTGTAGGTCCTTGAAAAAGATGCGGTTTACAAATCATGTAGATTTTTCAGTTTTTGATTCCGCAGTACCTCTCACCATTCATTCCTTGGGAAAATTTCACCCAAAAATTACGATATTTCAAACGATTTGGCGAAACATTCCACAAAGTAATAGCCCACTATTTGGGAACATCCGCCGTTTTGATATCTATGTCGTAAAAACTGTGGGAGAAGTTAGGGTGAAATTTGGCTATAATAATAATATTAATAACTAGAAAAGGTACAATTTCTGGGGAAATTGTGTCTGTTCTTGCTCCACCAATTCACTGAAGACGGTGCCCCTGGAGGTAAATGTGATCCAACAGTGTGTCATCCTTTGCTCCATTAAAAAGCTCCATCAAAAACTATCCCATCAAAAGCACCATCCTATTTACCCCTTCAAAAACTGGTAGCTATGGAGGGGAGACTGGTTTCTATGGATGGGTTGCTATGGAGGGGTTTAGGGCTATGGACGGCTATAAACTTTGCAGGCTGGTTCTATGGTCTGGCTTTAGTGGTTGCTATGGTCTGGTTGCTATGCAGTTGCTATAGTCTGGTTGCTATGGCTGGTTGCTATGGAGTGGTTGCTATGAAAATTGCTGCTGTTTCCATGGACTGGTGCTATGAAGTTGCTAGTACGGGTCTATGGACTGGTTGCTTGGGCGGTTTAAGTTGCATGGATGGTTGCTTGTGTTGTTGACTGGTTGCTATGAACAGTTGCTATAGTCTGTTTGCTATGGATTTGTTATGGACAGTTGCTAAACTGGTTGCTACTGGTTGCTACGGTTGCTATGGACTGGTTGCTATGGACTGATTGCATGGACTGAGCTAATGGTTGCTATTTGCAACTAATACGCAGAGCAAAAAAAAAAAACAGCCAAATAACTTTGAACCAGAAAGCCCCTTAGTTGTGTTGAGGAGATATTTTTAGTCTCCTGAAACCAATTAAACACATGCAGGCAGCCTTAACAGACTAAATGGCTGTTTTGAAAACGTGTGCTTCTTCAAAAGTGTATTTTAAAAACTATAAATCTACAGCGAATATCTTTAATTTTACAAATCACAAGACCCAGACCCAATTTGATGTATAGTATGTTCTAAAATATATAAAGAGCTCACAGTTTACAAATTCCCTTGCAAATTTAAGTTTTCAAATTTTGGTCCAGACTTCCATTAAAATGATATGGCGTGTGTTGCAAACAAATGGCCGTATCTTGAATACTATAATCGCTTAGCCGTCGACCATTTAGTGGCAGCAGAGCTGCATTTTGATATGATTTGTGAGACTAAAAATGAGGGAGTGGTCGCAGTTTGGAAATCATATATTTTTCAGTTTTTGACATTCCACCTAAGCTTTACCTCATTCCATGGGAAATCACCGCACATTTTGATATATTACCTCTATGTAGTATAAAAACTGTGGGAGGAGTTAGGGTGGTAAATTTGGCTATAAGAATAAGAATAATAATATATATGTGAGAGTGTTAGGATCTTGCTATGAGAACACTTAATAATAATATATATGTGATATAACAAAAGTGCTCTTGCTGCAAGACCACTTAACTAGAAAAGTACAACTTCTGGTGAAATTGTGTGAGGTTCTAGCCTTCACCAATATTGACTGGAGACGGTGCCCCTGGAGATGTAAATGTGATCCAACAGTGTGTCGATCCATTTCGATCCTACCCCTAAAAAGCTCCAAAAAACAAAAAGTTCCATCAAAACTGCACTCATTTGCTCCTTCAAAAATTCTATGGAGGTTGCTTGCTTGTTTTTACGGGTTGCTATACTGTGCATGGTCTGGTTGCTATGGTCTGGTTGCTATGGTCTGGTTGATGGTCTGGTTGTATGGTCTTTTATGGTCTGGTTGCTATGGTCTGGTTGCTATGGAAGTTGCTATAAATCGCACGGGTTGCTATGGACTGGTTGCTATGGTCTGGTTGCTATGGTCTGGTTGATGGTCTGGTTGCTATGGTCTGGTTGCTATCTTTATATTTTCTATGGACGAATCACATGGTCTGGTTGCGACCTATGGAGGGGTTGCTATGGAGTGGTTGTTAGACCTTCAACTGGTTTCTATGGAGGGTTGTTATGATGTATAGTATGTCTCTGGACAGTTGCTAATTCTGGTTGCTATATTAAAATTCTGGTTGAAGGCTATGGAGGGTTGCAGTCGCAGTTTTACAATGTTTTTTTTTGCTATTGCTATGGAGTGGTTGCTTGCATGGTCTGGTTGCTATATTCAGTTTACGCAAAGCCAAATCAAAACTTTTTGGGAGGAGCTATAGAAAGCTCCTGTGTGTGAGGAGATTGACTTAGGAAACCATTGAAATGAGTTTTCTGGCTGGATGGCGTGTATTTTAAAAAACTATAAATGCAAATATCTTTATATTTTACGAATCACAAGACCCAGACCTTCAACCTGATGTATAAGCTGAAATATTAAAATGGCCGTATCTTGTTTTCAATTTTTTTTCCTCCACTCTGACTTTCATTGAAATGATGGACTTAGGACGAAAACCATCACGTGTAGTGGCAGCAGGGACATTTTGATATAAGATTTGTGTAGGTCGCTTGAAAATGAACATTTTGTAATATATTTCAGTTTTTGATTTGTACCTCTCACCATTCATTCCTATGAAAATTTCACCGCAAAGAGGATATTTCGGCTTGAAAATGAGGGAGTGGTCGCAGTTTGGAAATCTATAAGAATAAGAATAATGTAATGATTTTCACCAATTCCAGACTGGAGACGGTTTTTTTCAGTTCTACACTCTCAAAAAGCTTCATCAAAAACTACCCCTCAAAACTCACCATTCATTCGGGTTGCTATGCTATGGACTGGTTGCTATGGACGGTTGCTATGGTCTGGTTGCTATGGACTGGTTGCTATGAGTGCTTGCTATGAACAGTTGCTATGTCTGTTTGCTATGGACTGGTTGCTATGACAGTTGCGGGTTGCTATGGCGGTTGCGGGTTGCTATGGAGTGGTTGCTATGGAGGGTTGCTATGGACTGGTTGCTATGGACTGGTTGCTATGGACTGGTTGCTATGGACTGGTTGCTATGGACTGGTTGCTATGGTCTGGTTGCTATGGTCTGGTTGCTATGGACTGGATGCTATGGATGGTTGCTATATGCAGAGTATGCAGAAGTTACGCAGAGCCAAATACAGGCATACCCCGCTTTTAAGTACACACTAGGGTTTATTTACTAATGCTGGGAAATCGCAATATCAGGCTCACTTCTGCAGAAAAAACAATAAGCTTCTAACCCCAGCTTGTTCAGTTAAGCCTGGTAAAAAACCTGGAAGCTCATTGGTTTGTGTGCAGAAGTGAGCCTTATATTGCGCTTTCCAGCTTTAGTAAATAAACCCCATTGTACTTAAAAGTGGGATATGCCTGAAAAACAGCCATATCACCTCACAGCTGTGTGGGAGGAGCTATAGAAAGCCCCTCAGCTGTGTGTGAGGAGATATCGTCTCCTAGGAAACCAATGTAAACACATGCAGGCAGCCACTCTAAACAGCACTCAGATTCTGGCTTGTTTTTTGAAAACTGTGCTTCTTCAAATGATTGTATTTTAAAAACTATAAATCGCACAGCGAATATCTTTATATTTTACGAATCACAAGACCCAGACCTTCAACCTGATGTATAGTATGTCTCTGAAATATTAAAATTGAAGGCACAGTCGCAGTTTACAAATTGCCTTGCAATATTCATTTCAATTTTTTTTCCATTGACTTTCATTGAAATGATGGATGGCGTGTGTTGCAAACAAATGTCTGTATCTTGAAAACCATTTGACCGATCGCTTAGCCGTCAACACGTGTAGTGTCAGCAGGGACAGCTGAACATTTTGATATAAGATTTGTGTAGGTCGGCTTGAAAATGAGGGAGTGGTCGCAGTTTACAAATCATGTAATGATTTTCAGTTTTTCATTCCTCTAGCTCTCACCATTCATTCCTATGGGAAAATTTCGCGCAAATATGACGATATTTCGCGAACGATTTGGCGAAACGTTCCACAAAGTAATAGCCCACTATTCGGGAACAAGCCGCTCGATTTTGATATATTACTCGTCTATGTAGCGTAAAAACTGTGGGAGGAGTTAGGGTGGTAAATTTGGCTATGAAATGATGGATAATAATAATATATATGTGAGAGAATAGTAAGTGCTCTTGCTATGCAAGACCACTTAACTAGAAAAGGTACAATTTCTGGGAAATTTGTGTGACGTGTTCTTGCCTTCACCAATACTCCAGACTGGAGACGGTGCCCCTAAATGTGAACAATGTGTCTATCCATTGCTTTGCCATTGGCTAAGTTGCTATAGTCTGGTTGCTATGGATTTATGGTTGCTATGGACGTTGCTATGTGGTTGCTATGGAGGGTTGCATGGTCTGGTTGCTATGGATGGTTTCTATGGACTGGATGCTATGGATGGTTGCTATATGCAGATATGCAGAAGTTATTTAAGTACACACTAGGGTTTATTTACTAACTGGAAATCGCAATATCAGGCTCACTTCTGCCTAAAAAGCTTGTTCAGTTAAGCTATGGTCTGGTAATAAAACCTGGAAGCTCATTGTTGGTTGCAGAATGAGCCTTATATTGCGCTTTCCAGCTTTAGTAAATCATAAAAGTGGGATATGCCTGAAAAACATAGCCATATCACCTCACAGCTGTGTGGGAGGGCTATAGAAAGCCATCACAGCTGTGTGGGAGGAGCTACAGAAAGCCCCTAAGCTGTGTGTGAGGAGATACAGCGTCTCCTAGGAAACCAATGTAAACACATGCAGGCAGTAAGCACAGACTCAGATTCAGGCTGTTTTGAAAACTTGTGCTTCTTCAAATGATTGTATTTTAAAAACTATAAATCTTACAGCGAATATCTTTATATTTTACGAATCACAAGACCCATACCTTTAATTTAATGTATAGTATGTCTCTGAAATATTTAAATTGAAGGCACAGTCGCAGTTTACAAATTCCCTTGAAAATTTCAGTTTTCAAGATTTTGACGTCCATTGACTTCCATTGAAATGATGGATGGCGTGTGTTGCAAACAAATATCTTGAAAACTATTTGCGCTCGCTTACGACACGTGTAGTGGCAGCAGGGACAGCTGAAGATTTTGATATAAGATTTGTGTAGGTCGCCCGTGGTCCACAAATGATTTTGCTCATGAGATTCCAGACTGTAAGCCTATGCACTATTCTATGGGAAAATTTCACAGACTGGTTGCAATCCTATTTGCACAGTGGTTGCTTGGCGCTATGGACGTTCGGGTTGCACTGGTTGCAACGGTTGCTATGGACTGGTTGATATGGGTTGCTATGGACTGGTTGCAGTCGGTTGCTATATTCGGGAAGGGTTGCATGGATCCGCACTACTTGTCTATGTAGTGTAAAAACTGTGGGAGGAGTTAGGGTGGTAAATTTGGCTATAAGAATAATAATATATATGTGAGACTTTCAGAATAGTAAGATTTGATCTTGCTATGCAAGAACTGAACTTAACTAGAAAATGCATTTCCTGAGGAAAATACGTGGGAACTCTGAATAGCTGAATTGCTAAGCCCGCACGAATGTCATTCACCATAATAACTATACTATCTTTAGGACATACAAGCAGTGTTCCTTCAGTACTTATAAAGCCTCTCTTTGACCATTAAAGGTGTTGTAAAGGTAAAATAATTTCCCCTAAATAGCTTCCTTTACTGTAGTGCAGTCCTCCTTTACTTACCTCATCCTTTGATTTTGCTTTTAAATGTCCTTATTTCTTCTGAGAAACCCTCACTTCCTGTTCTTCTGTCTGTAACTCCACACAGTAATGCAAGGCTTTTTCCCTGGTGTGGAGAAAGCCTCTTGAGGGGGGAGGGAGTGAGCAGGATGCCCACTAACACACAGCTCCTTTCTCCATCTGCAAAGTAGAGAGTGTCCTGGTCGCCTCTCCCCCTCAAGAGGTTTTCTCCCCCCCCAGGTGAGTGAGGAGGAATATTGAGGTAAAGGAAGCTATTTAAGGAAACAAATACCATTACAAACGCCTTTAATTAACACACCAAATGAGATACCGAACCCTTCAAACAAACCTTAATAAATCCACAACCGTACATGCGATCGATACAGCGACTTCACCGTTTGAAAGACAAGGTCCTTGTGAACGCATATGAAATTTATTTTGATCAACTTAAAAATGTGGCCATGTCAGCGATTTAGAAAAGAGTGTGTGTGTTTTTTAATGGCAACTTTTAAAGGCTGTGTAAAATGAAGGTCAATGGGAGAAATTTTGGAACTCTTGTCCTTTAGAAGCTCCAGCAATGAAAAGTAAAATGCATATCACAAAACTGATCACATTGCCTGAAAGCAGACAAAAATGCCTACGATTTGATTTTTAAATTGTGTATGACAAGTAGATCTTGTGGGCGTGAGAGCAATTTGTTCCCCCTTTTTTATAGATAAGATTTTTTTTTAATACTTACACTCTAATGATCACATGACACACTCTGAGCGAGGTCCATAGGAATACTGTTTAATCGATAAAATGTTCTGAAAAAATCAGTAAACGTAAATTGCTTTTTCACAAAAACTATAAAAGATATCAATCTGAAAAGTCATAGCCAGATAGCTGAATATGTTGTGATCGTTTTAAAGTTTGTTTGGTGTCTGTCAGTGAAAGTATGAAGGAGCTGAAACTTTTTGTAGAACATGAGATTTTATAAGGAAAAAAGGATGTTCTCATTGACTTAAAAAAAGTGTCTAAAAGCTTATTTTAAAAAAAAGTATAAATAGTACAAAAAAACTTGAAGTCCCATCGTTAGCTGAATGAGATGAACATTTTAAAAGTTGAATGGTCTCAATCGCTGAAAGTATGCCGAAGTTACGCAGAGCCAAAAAACTTACGGAATAATAAAATTAAAAATAACTAGAAAATGCATTTCCTGAGGAAAATACGTGGGAATGCTGAATAGCTGAATTGCTAAGCCCGCACAAATCCCATTCACCATAACCACTATATTATCTTTAGGACATACAAGCAGTGTTCCTTCAGTACTTCTAAAGCCTGAGGAAAATACGTGGGAATGCTTTAATCATTAAAGGTGTTGTAAAGGTAAAATCATTTTCCCTAAATAACTTCCTTTACCTTTGTGCAGTCCTCCTTTACTTACCTCATCCTTTGATTTTGCTTTTAAATGTTGTGACGGTACTTCTAAATGCGCTCTCTTTAATCATTAAAGGTGTTGTGAGTAAAATCATTTTCCCTAAATACTTGACCATAGATATATTTCACCACGCATACGTTCTATTTTGAGAAGCTGAACCGGCTTTTAATCCGGGCCGGGTTTTACGGCCTCTTGTGTTCCGGTCCGGATATTTGGGTCCACTGGAGTTCAATGTCAGGTGGACCTTAAAAACAACCAGGAATAGATATATTTCACCAGACGGGAGCTCTCTGGTTTTGGGACACTGAGGAGGGAACCTGAGTGTGATCCGGGCCGGGTTTTACGGCCTCTTGTGTTCCGGTCCGGCTCTCTAAAGACATTGCAAGAAAAAGGTTTGCGTTGTTGTTTATTTTGTGGGTGGTGGAGACCAGCCCCACACTGTATAGATAGGAGACCCTAGCTCTCGAAGTTAAGACCAATGTAAGGCTCTCTAAAGCATTCTTCCCACTGAACACCAATGTAAGGTTTGCGTTGGACATTCTTCCCACTGACCCCCAATGTAAGGGACATTCTTCCCACTGACCCCCAATGTAAGGAGCATTCTTCCCAGGGACATTCTTCCCACTGACATTCTTCCCATACCAATGTAAGGGACATTCTTCCCACTGAATTCCAATATAAGGAACATTCTTCCCACTGACCACCAATGTAAGGGACTTTCTTCCCACTGAATTCCAATATAAGGAACATTCTTCCCACTGACCACCAATGTAAGGCACATTACTTTCTTCCCACTGACCACCAATGTAAGGAACATTCTTCCCAGGCACATTATTCCCACAATGTAAGGACCACCAATGTAAGGGACATTTTTCTCACTGACCACCAATGTAAGGGACATTCTTCCCACTGACCACCAATGTAAAGGGACATTCTTCCAATGTAAGGGACACTGACCACCAATGTAAGGGACATTCTTCAATGTAAGGGACACTGACCACATGACCACCAATGTAAGGGACATTCTTCCCACTGATCACCAATGTAAGGGACATTCTTCCCACTGACCACCATATGTAATGACATTCTTCCCACTAAGGGACATTCTTCTAAGGGACACTGATCACCAATGACCACCAAGGGACATTCTTCTCACTGACCACATATGTAAGGGACATTCTTCTCACTGATCACCAATGTAAGGGACATTCTTCCCACAGATCACCAATGTAAGATACATTCTTCCCACTGATCTCCAATGTAAGGGACATTCTTCCCACTGACCACCAATGTAAGGGACATTCTTCCCATTGACCACCAATGTAAGGGACATTCTTCCCACTGACCACCAATGTAAGGGACATTCTTCCCACTGACCACCAATGTAAGGAACATCCGTCCCACTGACCACCAATGTTAGGAGCATGACCACCAATCGTCCCACTGACCACCAATGTAAGGGAGATTCTTCTCACTGACCACCAATGTAAGGGAGATCCTTCCCACTGACCACCAATGTAAGGGACATTCTTCCCACTAATCACTGACCACCAATGTAAGGGAGACATTCTTCTCACTGACCACCAATGTAAGGGACATTCTTCCCACTGACCACCAATGTAAAGGGACATTCTTCCCACTGACCACCAATGTAAGGGACATTCTTCCCACTGACCACCAATGTAAGGGACATTCTTCCCACTGACCACCAATGTAAGGGACATTCTTCCCACTGACCACCAATGTAAGGGACATTCTTCTCACTGATCACCAATGCAAGGGACATTCTTCTCACTGACCACATATGTAAGGGACATTCTTCTCACTGATCACCAATGTAAGGGACATTCTTCCCACAGATCACCAATGTAAGATACATTCTTCCCACTGATCTCCAATGTAAGGGACATTCTTCCCACTGACCACCAATGTAAGGGACATTCTTCCCACTGACCACCAATGTAAGGGACATTCTTCCCACTGACCACCAATGTAAGTGACATTCTTCCCACTGACCACCAATGTAAGGGACATTCTTCCCACTGACCACCAATGTAAGGGACATTCTTCCCACTGACCACCAATGTAAGGGACATTCTTCCCACTGACCACCAATGTAAGGGACATTCTTCCCACTGACCACCAATGTAAGGGACATTCTTCCCACTGACCACCAATGTAAGGAACATCAGTCCCACTGACCACCAATGTTAGGAGTATTCGTCCCACTGACCACCAATGTAAGGGAGATTCTTCTCACTGACCACCAATGTAAGGGAGATTCTTCCCACTGACCACCAATGTAAGGAACATTCTTCCCACTGACCACCAATGTAAGGGAAATTCTTCTCACTGACCACCAATGTAAGGGACATTCTTCCCACTGATTATGTGTTTCATATTTTTTTTTTTTTTTACTTTTTTTAGTCCTTTAAAGTAGTTACTGAGGTAGAATAGAATATGGACTGAGAGAAGTTTAATAGATCCAGAAGGAAGGCTGAGGAGAATCCAAAGGCGAGTCCAGACCTGACCTTATATGACTGCCCAGTGACAGGAGAGGTGGTGTGGAGAAAGCCTCTTGAGGGGGGAGGGGGTGAGCAGGACACCCACTAACACACAGCTCCTTTCTCTTATCTGCAAGTAGAGAGTGTCCTGGTCGCCCCTCCCCCCTCAAGAGGTTTTCTCCCCTCCCCCCTCAAGACGTTTTCTCCCCTCCCCCAGGTGTGTGAGGGGGATAATTGCACTGAGGTGAAGGAAGCTATTTAGGGAAAGAATTACCATGACAAACACCTGTATTCACAGACCAAATGAGTTACCTAACCCCTTCAAACAAACCTTAATAAATCCACAACCGTACATGCGATCGATACAGCGACTTCACCGTATAAAAGACAAGACCCTTGTGAACGCATCGATATGAAATTTATGTTGATAAACTTAAAAATGTGGCCATGTCAGCGATTTAGAAAAGAGTATCTTTGTGTGTCTTACTAACAAATTTTAAAAGTCGGTTATAATGAAGGCCTATGGGGAAAAATTTGGAACTCTTGTCCTTTAGAAGCTCCAGCAACGAAAAGTAAAATGCGCATCACAAAACTGATCACATTGCCTGAAAGCAGACAAAAATACCTTCCATTTGATATATAAATTGTGTATGACAAGTAGATCTTGTGGGCGTGAGAGCAATTTGTTCCCCCTTTTTTATAGATAATCCGAGGTTTTTCAAAACTCACTCTAAAGGTCACATGACTCACTCTGAGCCATGTCCATAGGAAGACTGTTTAATCGATAAAATTTTCTGAAAAAATCACTAAACGTAAATTGCTTTTTCACAAAAACTATAAAAGATTTCAATCTGAAAAGTCATAGCCGGATAGCTGAATATTTTGTGACCGTGGTAAAGTTTGTTTGGTGTCTGTCAGTGAAAGTATGAAGGAGGAGATACATTTTGAATCACGTACGTTTTTAAGCAGGAATAAGCATGTTCTCATTGACTTCCATGTTAAAAAAAAGCGACTAAAAGCTTAATATTTTAAAAAGTATAAATAGCACAAAAAAACTTGAAGAAGTCCCATCGTTAGCTAAATGAGATGAACATTTTAAAAGTTGAATGGTCTCAATCGCTGAAAGTATGGCGAAGTTACGCAGAGCCAAAAAACGTACGGAATAAAATTAAGAATAATAAAAAACGAATAACAATACTGGGAATGCTTATTAAAGCATTCCCACTAATAATAAAAAACGAATAACAATACTGGGAATGCTTATTAAAGCATTCCCACTAATTAAAATTAAAATTAAGAATAATAAAAAACAAATAACAATACTGGGAATGCTTATTAAAGCATTCCCACTAATAATAAAAAACGAATAACAATACTGGGAATGCTTATTAAAGCATTCCCACTAATAAAATTAAAATTAATAAGAATAATAAAAAACGAATAACAATACTGGGAATGCTTATTAAAGCATTCCCACTAACTAGAAAATGCATTTCCTGAGGAAAATACGTGGGAATGCTGAATAGCTGAATTGCTAAGCCCGCACAAATCCCATTCACCATAACCGCTATACTATCTTTAGGACATACAAGCAGTGTTCTTCAGTACTTATAAAGCCTCTCTTTAATCATTAAAGGTGTTGTAAAGGTAAAATCATTTTCCCTAAATAACTTCCTTTACCTTTGTGCAGTCCTCCTTTACTTACCTCATCCTTTGATTTTAAATGTCCTTATTTCTTCTGAGAAATCCTCACTTCCTGTTCTTCTGTCTGTAACTCCACACAGTAGTGCAAGGCTTTTTCCCTGGTGTGGAGAAAGCCTCTTGAGGGGGAGGGGGTGAGCAGGACGCCCACTAACACACAGCTCCTTTCTCTATCTGCAAAGTACAGAGCGTCCTGACTTCCTGGTCGCCCCTCCCCCTCAAGAGGTTTTCTCCCCTCCCCCAGGTGTGTGAGGGGGATAATTGCACTGAGGTAAAGAAAGCTATTTAGGGAAAGAATTACCATTACAAACGCTTTTTATCTACACACAAAATAAGTGAAATAACCCTTCAAACAAACCTTAATAAATCCACAACCGTACATGCGATCGATACAGCGACTTCACCGTATAAAAGACAAGACTCTTGTGAACGCATCGATATGAAATTTATGTTGATAAACTTAAAAATGTGGCCATGTCAGCGATTTAGAAAAGAGTATCTTTGTGTGTCTTACTAACAAATTTTAAAAGCGCGTTATAATGAAGGCCTATGGGGAAAAATTTGGAACTCTTGTCCTTTAGAAGCTCCAGCAACGAAAAGTAAAATGCGCATCACAAAACTGATCACATTGCCTGAAAGCAGACAAAAATACCTTCCATTTGATATATAAATTGTGTATGACAAGTAGATATTGTGGGCGTGAGAGCAATTTGTTCCCCCTTTTTTTTATAGATAATCCGAGTTTTTTCAAAACTCACACTGTAAAGGTCACATGACTCACTCTGAGCCATGTCCATAGGAAGACTGTTTAATCGATAAAATTTTCTGAAAAAATCACTAAACGTAAATTGCTTTTTCACAAAAACTATAAAAGATTTCAATCTCAAAAGTCATAGCCGGATAGCTGAATATTTTGTGACCGTGGTAAAGTTTGTTTGGTGTCTGTCAGTGAAAGTATGAAGGAGGAGATACATTTTCACGTACGGCATGAGTTTTGAAGCAGGAAAAAGCATGTTCTCATTAGTGGGAATGCTTTAATAAGCATTCCCAGTATTGTTATTCGTTTTTTATTATTCTTAATTTTAATTTTATTCCGTACGTTTTTTGGCTCTGCGTAACTTCGCCATACTTTCAGCGATTGAGACCATTCAACTTTTAAAATGTTTATCTCATTTAGCTAACGATGGGACTTCTTCAAGTTTTTTTGTGCATTCCCACTAATTAAAATTAAAATTAAGAATAATAAAAAACAAATAATTTATACTTTTTAAAATATTAAGCTTTTAGTCGCTTTTTTTTAACATAAAAAACGAATGAAGTCAATGAGAACATGCTTTTCCCTGCTTCAAAACTCATGCCGTTCAAAATGTATCTCCTCCTTCATACTTTCACTGACAGACACCAAACAAACTTTACAACGGTCACAAAATATTCAGCTATCCGGCTATGACTTTTCAGATCGAAATCTTTTATAGTTTTTGTGAAAAAGCAATTTACGTTTAGTGATTTTTTCAGAAAATGTTATCGATTAAACAGTCTTCCTATGGACATGGCTCAGAGTGAGTCATGTGACCTTTAGAGTGTGAGTTTTGAAAAACCTCGGATTATCTATAAAAAAGGGGGAACAAATTGCTCTCACGCCCACAAGATCTACCTGTCATACACAATTTATATATAAAATGGAAGGTATTTTTGTCTGCTTTCAGGCAATGTGATCAGTTTTGTGATGCGCATTTTACTTTTCGTTGCTGGAGCTTCTAAAGGACAAGAGTTCCAAATTTTTCCCCATAGACCTTCATTATAACCGACTTTTAAAATTTGTTAGTAAGACACACAAAGATACTCTTTTCTAAATCGCTGACATGGCCACATTTTTAAGTTTATCAACATAAATTTCATATCGATGCGTTCACAAGGGTCTTGTTTTTTATACGGTGAAGTCGCTGTATCGATCGCATGTACGGTTGTGGATTTATTAAGGTTTGTTTGAAGGGTTATTTCACTTATTTTGTGTGTAGATAAAAAGCGTTTGTAATGGTAATTCTTTCCCTAAATAGCTTTCTTTACCTCAGTGCAATTATCCCCCTCACACAAAAATACCTTCCTGGGGGGAGGGGATTGTGGGCGAAAACCTCTTGAGGGGGGAGGGGATAATCCGACCAAAACTCACACTGTAAAGGTCACATGACTCACTCTGAGTAGGAAGACAGGACGATAAAATTTTCTGAAAAAATCTCTAAACGTAAATTGCTTTTTCACAAAAACTATAAAAGTACGGATAGCTGAATATTTTTGCGTGGTAAAGTTTGTTTGGTGTCTGTCAGTGAAAGTATGAAGGAGGAGATACATTTTGTAGAGTTTTGAAGCAGGAAAAAATGTTCTCAGGAGCTGTGTGCATTCCCAGTATTGTTATTCGTTTTTTATTATTCTTAATTTTAATTTTATTCCGTACGTTTTTTGCTCTGGTAACTTCGCCATACTTTCAGCGATTGAGACCATTCAACTTTTAAAATGTTTATCTCATTTAGCTAACGATGACTTCTCACCCCCTCAAGTTTTTTTGTGCTATTTATACTTTTTAAAATATTAAGCTTTTAGTCCTTTTTTCAAGAGGCTTAACATTGAAGTCCACACCATGCTTTTCCCTGCTTCAAAAATGCCGTTCAAAAGTATCTCCTCCTTCATACTTTTGACAGACACCAAACAAACTTTACAACGGTACTGTGTGGAGTTACTTTTCAGACTTTTATAGTTTTTGTGAAAGAAGATTTACGTTTAGTGATTTTTTCAGAAAAGGAAGTGGACATGGAGGATTTCTCTTTAGAGTGTGAGTTTTGAAAAACCTCGGATTATCTATAAAAAAGGGGGAAGCTCTCACGCCCACAAATAAGGACAATTTATATATAAAATGGAAGGTATTTAAATGTGAGCAGTTTTGTGATGCGCATTTTACTTTTCGTTCAAAGGATGAGATAACAAGAGTTCCAAATTTTTCCCCATAAAGGAGGACTAACCGACTTTTAAAATTTGTTAGTAAGACACACTAAGGTACTCTTTTCTAAGGATCGCTGAGTTATTTAGGGAATTTTTAACGATTTTACCTTTACAACACCTTTAATGAGGGTCTTGTTTTTTAACGGTGAGAGTCGCTGTAGGCTTTATACGGTTGTGGATTTATTAAGGTTTGTTTGAAGGGTTATTTCACTTATTTTGTGTGTAGTAAAAACGTTTGTAATGTAATTCTTTCCCTAAGGAACACTGCTTGTATGTGCAATTATCCCCCTCACACACCTAAAGACCTCTTGAGGGGGGAGGGGCGACCCGGAAGTCAGGACGCTCTGTACTTTGCAGATAGAGAAAGGAGCTGTGTGTTAGTGGTGCTCACCCCCTATCAAGAGGCTTTCTCCACACCAGGGAAAAAGTGACTGTGTGGATAGACAGAAGAACAGGGGATTTCTCATTTGTGGGGGCTTAGCAATCCAGCTCAAAGGATGAGATAAGTAAAGGAGGACTCTAAGGTAAAGGAAGTTATTTAGGGAAAACGATTTTACCTTTACAACACCTTTAATGATTCCCACGCTTTATTTTCCTGAAGGAACACTGCTTGTATGTCCTAAAGATAGTATAGTGGTTATGGTGAATGGGATTTGTGGGGGCTTAGCAATCCAGCTATTCATGCATCCCACGTATTTTCCTCAGGAAATGCATTTTCTAGTTGACTTCAATGTTAAAAAAAGCGACTAAAAGCTTAATATTTTAAAAAATATAAATAGCACAAAAAAACTTGAAGAAGTCCCATCGTTGGCTGAATGAGATGAACATTTTAAAAGTTGAATGGTCTCAATCGCTGAAAGTATGGCGAAGTTACGCAGAGCCAAAAAACGTACGGAATAAAATTAAAATTAATAAGAACTAGAAAATGCATTTCCTGAGGAAAATACGTGGGAATGCTGAATAGCTGAATTGCTAAGCCCGCACAAATGCCATTCACCATAACCACTATACTATCTTTAGGACATACAAGCAGTGTTCCTTCAGTACTTATAAAGCCTCTCTTTAATCATTAAAGGTGTTGTAAAGGTAAAATCATTTTCCCTAAATAACTTCCTTTACCTTAGTGCAGTCCTCCTTTACTTACCTCATCCTTTGATTTTGATTTTAAATGTCCTTATTTCTTCTGAGAAATCCTCACTTCCTGTTCTTCTGTCTGTAACTCCACACAGTAGTGCAAGGCTTTTTCCCTGGTGTGGAGAAAGCCTCTTGAGGGGGTGAGCAGGACGCCCACTAACACACAGCTCCTTTCTCTATCTGCAAAGTACAGAGCGTCCTGACTTCCTGGTCGCCCCTCCCCCCTCAAGAGGTTTTCTCCCCTCCCCCAGGTGTGTGAGGGGATAATTGCACTGAGGTAAAGGAAGCTATTTAGGGAAAGAATTACCATTACAAATGCTTTTTATCTACACACAAAATAAGTGAAATAACCCTTCAAACAAACCTTAATAAATCCACAACCGTACATGCGATCAATACAGCGACTTCACCGTATAAAAGACAAGACCCTTGTGAACGCATCGATATGAAATTTATGTTGATAAACTTAAAAATGTGGCCATGTCAGCGATTTAGAAAAGAGTATCTTTGTGTGTCTTACTAACAAATTTTAAAAGTCTGTTATAATGAAGGCCTATGGGGAACAATTTGGAACTCTTGTCCTTTAGAAGCTCCAGCAACGAAAAGTAAAATGCGCATCACAAAACTGATCACATCGCCTGAAAGCAGACAAAAATACCTTCCATTTGATATATAAATTGTGTATGACAAGTAGATTTTGTGGGCGTGAGAGCAATTTGTTCCCCCTTTTTTATAGATAATCCGAGTTTTTTCAAAACTCACACTGTAAAGGTCACATGACTCACTCTGAGCCATGTCCATAGGAAGACTGTTTAATCGATAAAATTTTCTGAAAAAATCACTAAACGTAAATTGCTTTTTCACAAAAACTATAAAAGATTTCAATCTGAAAAGTCATAGCCGGATAGCTGAATATTTTGTGACCGTGGTAAAGTTTGTTTGGTGTCTGTCAGTGAAAGTATGAAGGAGGAGATACATTTTGAACGGCATGAGTTTTGAAGCAGGGAAAAGCATGTTCTCATTGACTTCAATGTTAAAAAAAAGCGACTAAAAGCTTAATATTTTAAAAAGTATAAATAGCACAAAAAAACTTGAAGAAGTCCCATCGTTAGCTAAATGAGATGAACATTTTAAAAGTTGAATGGTCTCAATCGCTGAAAGTATGGCGAAGTTACGCAGAGCCAAAAAACGTACGGAATAAAGGATAAAATTAAAATTAAAATTAAGAATAATAAAAAACGAATAACAATACTGGGAATGCTTATTAAAGCATTCCCACTAATAATAAAAAACGAATAACAATACTGGGAATGCTTATTAAAGCATTCCCACTAATTAAAATTAAAATTAAGAATAATAAAAAACGAATAACAATACTGGGAATGCTTATTAAAGCATTCCCACTAATAAAAAACGAACAACAATACTGGGAATGCTTATTAAAGCATTCCCACTAATAATAAAAAAACAAATATCAATACTGGGAATGCTTATTAAAGCATTCCCACTAGAAAAAATGAATATCAATACTGGGAATGCTTATTAAGCATTCCCACTAAAAAAACGAATATCAATACTGGGAATGCTTATTAAGCATTCCTACTAATAATAATAAAAAAAACATAAGCGAGCAAAGTCATTTCCTGTATTAAGAGAGGTATGGACTCCAGAGAGAGAGATATCATTTTTCCCCTGTACAAATCATTAGTAAGACCTCATCATTCCCACTAATAATAAAATTAAAGGATATGAATAATAAAAAACGAATATCAATACTGGGAATGCTTATAAAGCATTCCCACTAATAATATATATATATGAGAGAATAGTAAGTGCTCTTGCTATGCAAGACCACTTAATAAAGGTGGATAAAGCACCTGGACCAGATGGCATAAACCCACAGATCCTAAAAGAATTGAGCTTTGTAATTTCAAAGCAATTGTATCTAATTTAAGGGACTTATTAATGACAGGAATAGTACCACTGGATTGGCGCAGGGCCAATGTGGTGCCTATATTTAAAAAGGGAACAACATCTTTACCAAGTAACTATAGAGCTGTTAGTTTAACTATAGTTGGGAAGATACTGGAGCGTTTAATAAAAGACCACATAGATGAGTTCTTGCTGAAAAAAAAAAAAACTATTTAAGCAACATACAGCATGGATTCCTGAAAGACAGAACAGAGGTGTGGTTGTGGACGTGGTATACTTGGATTTTGCTAAATCGCTTTATACAGTTCCGCACACATGGCTCATGTGTAGGGTAAAGTCTACAGGACTGGAATATCAGTTTGTAAATGGATAGACAAGTGTCTGAAAGACAGAATTCAGAGAGAAGTGGTTAATGATTCTTACTCTGAATGGCCTAAGGTTATCAGTGGTGTACCCCAAGTTTCAGTGTTGGGACCCTTACATTTTAATATCTTTATACATGATATTGGGTCTGAGATCAAAAGTTAAATTTCTGTCTTTGCATATGACACCAAGCTATGCAGTGGAATAACATCCTTACAGGATGTCTCCAATTAACAAAGCCAACCTCAATGCTCTGTCTAATTGGGTGACTATGTGGCAGATGAGGTTTAATGTTGATAAATGTAAAGTTATGCACTTATGCACTTGGAGGCTAAGAATATGCATGCATCATACATACTAGGAGAAGTACAACTGGGGGGATTCGTAGTGGAGAAGGATCTGGGGTTTTTGGTAGATCATAAGCTCAATAATGGCATGCAATGCAAAGCTGCAGTTTCCAAAGCGAGCAAAGTCCTTTCTTGTATTAAGAGAGGTATGGAGAGAGATATCATTTTGCCCCTGTACAAATCATTAGTAAGACCTCATCTATAACATGCAGTTTAGTTTTGGGCACCACTTCTCAAAAAGGATATCGGGGAACTGGAGAAAGTGCAGAGAAGGGCAACCACACTGATAAGAGGCATGGTGGAGCTCAGCTATGAGGAAAGATTAGAGGAACTGAATTTATTCACTTTTGAGAAGAGGAGAATAAGGTGTGATATGATCTACATGTACAAATATATAAAAGGGTCCATATAGTGAACTTGGTGTTGAGTTATTCACTTTACGGTCAACACTGAAGACAAGGGGGCATGCTTTATGTCTAGAGGAAAATAAATTTCATCTCCAAATACAGAAAGGTTTCTTCACAGTAAGAGCTGTGAAACAGACTCCCTCCATAGGTGGTTCTACCCAGCTCAGTAGATTGCTTTAAGAAAGGCCTGGATACTTCCCTAAATGTACATAATATAACTGGGTACTAAGATTTGTAGGTCAAGTTGATCCAGGGTAAATCTGATTTGCCTCTCGGGGGATCAAGTAGGATTTTTTTCCCCTGCTGTAGCAAATTGGATCTTGCTCTGCTGAGGTTTTTTCCCTTCCTCTGGATCAACTGTTGGTATGGAGTTGGGTGTATGTGATTGTATTATGCTTTTTATTTTGTTTGTTTATTTTTTTGTGGTTGAACTGGATGGACTTGTTTCTTTTTTCAACCTGACTAACTATGTAACTATATATAGTTACTGGCTATAAGCTAGTGTAACGTTTGGGGGCTATAGCTTGGTGGGATTAAGTGCATAAACCATTTGAGGGGAACAAAAAAAAGGCTTTTATTCACAGACAAACCAAAAATAAGGCTTTGCTCAGCACACAAGGAAAACTATAACAGAAAAGTCCACTCAAATAAAAGTCTGCTTTTCTTCAGCACAAAATTAGTCAAAGCAAAAACACATACGGTTTAGTTGTAGATGGGTCTTCACCCCCGAATTTCAAAAGTCCTCAGTGTATTCTTAATAGCGTCCAGCAGACTCCAGCTCACCTTCACAGGTGCAATCCCCACACTCCTTCACACACCTCCAGCACCACCTCCTGTTTTATGGGTGGTTCTCTGGAAGTGTTAATGGAAGCCAGCACACAAGGAGTTGTTTAAATAGCACTTTAGAGCCTCCAAAATTTCAGGCCCCAAATAATTCTATCAAGACAGAGGACTGTGAGCCAGTCCTCTCTGGATTAACTCTTACACCTGGAATCCTTCACTCACTTTGGGTGACCCCCTGAACACTCTCACTGCTATTTAAAGGGACCCTAGCCCAAATAGTGGTGCTGTATAGCACCCGTCCAGGACCCAACCCTGGCGTCCTGTACACTAGCTATAAGTTAAATTGAAGAGCATTGCAAAAGGACAATAGGTACTAACAGGTAGAGACCGTTTTATATAAATAGCTTAGATGCCAAGACTATGACAGTGTATTGAAACAAACTGCCAGTCTAGGATGCATAATCTGTGAGTAAAAGTAGACAAAATGTTCCTATGAGATTCCAGAGTGCAATTATTTTTTCCCTTTGGAAACTGTACCACTGTCCTTATTGGGTCTAGTAATACGTTTGTATACTGTTGGAAATGTGATTGAAACCTGTGTGTGGGCCATTTAACATTGATATGGATTATCTATTTATATGTATAACCATTTTAATTATTTCTTATAATAAAAAAAAAACTAAATTTTTTACATTATCGGGACGCTGGCACACTGCTATTGCGGTATCCACAGTGTCACCCTGTGAGGATAAACATTAAACTCAATCTTTTCAAATTATCTGTTATCAGTGCTTGCATTCTTGATGCAGTTTGCTATCCTGGGGTCACCAGTATAAGGTCACCTAGAGGTGCCATCTTCGTTTCTGTATCCCTTAGTGTTTTTATTATATATTTTATCCACTCTATTTTTTTCCTACCAGTATAATATTTGCTATATGCCTGCCCCGCGCCCGCCAGCCCCGCACGCTCTGCAGTGAATTTCTGATGCGGAGATATATGTATATTCAGCCGAGACTCAGGCAAAATGGCGGAAGTTACACTGAGTCTTATGGATAGTGATTGAGATACAGTGGGCTTCAAGAAAATGGCCACTGGGCGTCCTATTTTGCAGACTATTTAAACCTATGCACTCTATCTAGTGGTATCCCCTGATGAAGTCACGTAATGTGACGATACGTGTCGGGATTGGAGCACTAGACTAAGCACATCTGACGACAGGCAGACAAGTTCAGCGCTCGTGGATGTCATTCACCGCAGATTTGTTGCAAATGTGAGATTTTAGTGTGCTCTTACCAATAAATGTTCCTTGTTTACGGGATTATGCGATGTGTCTCCCTTTTTCTCTTTACTTTATTACCATCCTCTAACTATCCGTTGTGACTGTGAGGCAAGGAAGAACAAGAGGGGGCACGCAGGAGGTTTTGCGAGCTTGGTGCTCGTGGAGATATGCCCTGAGTGAGTGCATTAGTGTGCGATCCATTTGTGCTATTATACTGGCTGACAGAGTTACGCGCTATATCCTTCTGTTGTCTTTACACATGCGACCATCTGGGATTGGGTCCTCTAGCAGCATATAGGCTTATCGTATTATCCACTGTGTGCATACCTGAGGATTATTAGGTTGTCAGTGCAACAGCTGTGAGGTGAGCTGCTAGGAGTCACAAAAGGTGTCTGCACACTGAAGTTTTCTACCTTTTAACACTTGTGGCTGGCTTTGGGATCACCATTAAGAGACTATTTTCCTATCTATTACACTTGGTGTGTTTTCTATGCAAATCCTTTGGCTCCTATATGTATGTATATATATATATATATATATATATATATATATATATATATATATATATATATATATATATATATATACATATATATATATAGTAACGTTTGGGGGCTATAGCTCAGCAGGGATTCAGTGCTTAAACCGTTGTTTTAAAGGAAAAAGGCTTTAATTCACAGAAAAGCAAAATAAGGCTTTCTCAGCATGCCAAAAAACTATAACATAAAAGTCCGCTTGGCTCCAGCGTCAACAAAAAGTCTGCTATTTTCAGTGCAAAACAGTGAAAGCAAATGACATACGGTTTGTTGAAAGGCAAGTCTTCATCCCCTGCACTACACAAGTCCTCACTGTGCAGCTAGCAAACTTCCATCTTGTCCTCACAGGTGCATTCTCCAAACTCACTCACCACCTCCAGCACCACTTCCTGCTTTAATGGGTGGTTCTCTGGGAGAGTTAACACCATGTGCGCTGGCTCCCAAGGTTTAGAAGTGGAGGCTCCGTCCCACCCAAATAACACTGTGGAGCCTCCAAAATTCCAGGCCCCAAACTACTTTTTTAAGATAGAGAAGACTGCGAGCCAGTCCTCTCTGAATTAGCGCCTGCCTGGAACTTTTCACCCACTTTTGGGTGACCCCCTGAACCTTCTACCTCTATTTAAATGGACCATAGTCCAAATAGTGGTGCCGTATAGCACCCGTCCAGGACCCAACCCCGGAGTCCTGTACATATCCCCCCCCTCTGCCTCAACGCGGAGGTGTTGGAGGCACCAGTAGACACCATACAATGGACTCGGGAGAGGGCATCGGCATTCTGATGCTGTCTCCCGGGTCTGTGCTCTACCACAAAATTTAACTCCTGGAGAGAAAGGAACCACCTGGTTACCCTGGCATTGGTGTGCTTATTCGGTCTCATCCAGGTAAGGGGAGCGTGGTCTGACACCAAGCGAAACTTCCTGCCCAGGAGGAAATATCGTAGGGAGTCCAGAGCCCACTTGATGGCCAGACACTCCCGCTCCACCACCGCGTAGTTTCTCTCAGCTGCCGTCAGCTTCCTACTAAGAAAAACCACAGGGTGCTCTTCTCCATTGATTTCCTGAGACAGGACCGCTCCCAACCCTTCACTTGAAGCATCTCTCTGCACTACAAAATCTTTTGTAAAATCTGGAGCTACAAGCACCGGATCTTGGCACAAAGCTGTCTTAAGCTTTTGAAAAGCTGTCTCGGCCTCGGCGTTCCACTTTATCATCACTGACTTTTTGCCTTTGGTCAGGTCGGTCAGCGGTGCCGCAATAGTGGCAAAGTTGGGGACAAATCTCCTATAATTGCCAACTATGCCCAAAAACGCTCTGACCTGCTTCTTGGTTAGGGGACGGGGCCAGTCCACCTTACTCATTTGGGTCTTCACCAGCCCTCTACCCACAATATACCCTAGGTATTTTGCTTCCTCCATCCCAATGGCACACTTCTCGGGGTTGATGGTGAACCCTGCTCTTCTCAAGGAGTCTACGACTGCCTGAACCCGGGGAAGGTGGGACTCCCAATCAGTGCTGAAGATGACTGTCATCTAGGTAGACGGAAGCGTACCGTTGGTGTGGACGCAGAGTTTTGTCCATGGCCCTTTGGAACGTGGCAGGGACTGAGTGTAGACCAAATGGCATCCTCTTATATTGGAAGTGGCCTTCCGGGGTAGAGAAGGCCGTCTTCTCCCTGGCTTCCTTAGTCAGGGGAATCTGCCAGTACCCTTTTGTGAGGTCCAGCGTGGTAATGTACCTGGCAGGACCCAACCTCTCAATTAGCTCATCTACCCGTGGCATGGGATATGCGTCAAACTTGGAGACTTCATTAAGCTTTCTGAAGTCGTTGCAGAAGCGGAGGGTGCCGTTGGGCTTGGGTACCAACACAATTGGACTTGACCATTCGCTCTGCGACTCTTCAATGACTCAAAGCTCGAACATTCTTTTAACCTCTTCCGACACTGCCACCCTATGAGCTTCTGGGATACGGTAAGGCTTTAACCTGACTTTTACATTGGGCTCGGTCACAATGTCATGCTCGATGACGTTGGTGCGACCGGGCAACTCTGAAAACATGTCTCTATTTCTTTGTAGAAACTCTTGTGTTTGCTGGGTTTGGGGCCTAGTCAGGGTAGCAGCAACCTGCACCAAGTCGATCCCTGCATAGTCCCCTGACTGTACCCCTACTACCGCGGACACCTGTTCTCTGTCTCTCCAGGGTTTCAACAAATTGATGTGATAGATTTGGTATGGTTTTCTTTTCCCGGGCTGGTGCACCTTGTAGTCCACCTCACCGACCTTCTCTACCACCTCAAATGGGCCCTGCCACTTGGCCAAGAACTTGCTCTCCACCGTGGGTATTAGAACAGCCACCCGGTCTCCTACTTGGAATTGTCTAATTGTAGCCGACCTGTTATACACTCTTATTTGGGCATCCTAAGCCTTCTGCATGTGCTCCCTCACCAGCGGCATCACCTTAGTCACCCTCTCTCGCATTTGAGAGATATGCTCTACCACCGTTTTGTGCGGTGAGGGCTCACTTTCCCACGTTTCTTTTACCAGGTCGAGTAACCCCCGGGGCCTTCGTCCATACACTAACTCAAATGGCGAGAAACTCGTGGACGCTTGTGGGACCTCCCGGATAGCAAACAACAGGGCAGGGAGTAGCATATCCCAATCCTTCCCATCTTTCTGGACCATTCTTTTCAACATGGACTTTAGGGTTTTATTAAATCTTTTGACTAGGCCATCGGTCTGCGGGTGGTAGATGGACGTCCGCAACTGCTTAATTTGAAACAGTTTGCACAAGTCGGCCATCACCTTTGACATAAAAGGGGTACCCTGGTCTGTCAGGATCTCTTTGGGGAACCCAGTTCGTGAGAACATTTAAAACAATTCCTTGGCAATGGCCTTAGAGGAGGTCTTCCTCAAAGGGACGGCTTCTGGATACCTAGTTGCGTAATCTAGGATGACCAATATGTATTGGTGCCCCCGTGCCGACTTTACCAGGGGTCCCACCAGATCCATAGCGATCCGCTCGAACGGGACTTCGATAATTGGCAAGGGCACCAGAGGGTTTCTATAGTGTGGCACTGGGGCAGTTAACTGGCAAATGGGACAAGAGGCACAGTACCTTTTAACCTCGGCCTTCAACCCTGGCCAGTAAAACCGGTCGGTTATCCTGGCCTCTGTTTTCTCCGCCCCCAGGTGTCCTTCCAGTTCATCGTTGTGGGCTAGATCGAGGAGCATCCGCCTATACAGTTGGGGAACCAGCAACTGCTCTATAGTTTCCCCTCGGCTCTCAGCCACTTGATACAGTAAGTCCCCCTTCAACGCAAAGTGAGGGAACCTCTGATCTGCGTCTGGCATTTGTGAGACCCCATCAATAACAGAAACCTGCTCTCGAGCGTTGACCAAGGTAGGGTCCTGTAGTTGGGCGGTACCAAATGCACCCATGGACACATCTAGATCTGGATGAACTGGCCTTGAGGATGTTTCCCCTTCGTCCTCCTCAACCAGGGAGAGCTCCTCATCATCCTCCCCCAGCATAACTTGTAATGGGAAGACTTCCTCCCCCTCAGAAATCAACTCGGGTTTAAGACCTGGGTCAGGGGCATTATCCTCCACATTAGCATTCCCTGCGACTTCATTATCAATGACAGGTATTTCCATATCAGAGGGGTATATTTCAGGTCCGGACCCCTCAGACCCTGTCCCTTCCAGGCCCAGTGTCTCCAGTTCCCCTGGTAGCCCCATCTGTACCTCGTTCCATAGTTCCAGAAATAGTGGACAGTCCCGCCCCACTATGATGTCATGAATTAAACTGTTTACCACCCCGACCTCCTGTGTAACTGAGGCATGGCCATAAGAGACAGTCACCGGGACCAAGGGGTACTCCTTGGTGTCCCCATGGATACATACTACCCAAAGAGTTTTAGTCACTGGTCCAAGTCTCCCAAGTACCCTGGCATGTACTAATGTTACCATGCTACCGGAGTCCAGTAGGGCCCTGGCAGGAAGGTGGTTCACCTACACTTCACACTCAAACCGTCCTGCAGCCAGATCAAGATGAGTGGTACACACACTTTGCACATAGAAGGAGCTTCTCCGACCAGTTCCGCACTCCATAGGCTCCTCCTGCAGTGGGCATTGTGCCCGGGTATGCCCCCAGGACCGACATCGCCAACACTGTAGGTTCTCCATCCTTGGGACAGGTGCCAACCTTCGTGCTTCTACGGAAGCTGGTGCAGGTTTTCAGGTTCCAATGTCTGGCGGTCCCTCTCTCCTAGGTGTTGGGGCTGGTCTGGTCATCCTTAGTGTGGGTTCCCGACGCTTGGCAGGCCCAAGCAAATTCTCTACAATGGTATATCTTTCAACCAACTCAACCAGCTGGTCAGCAGTTGCAGGGTCTCCATGGCTTACCCAGCGCTGTAGGTCCTCTGGCAGGGACCGCAGGTACCAGTCCATCACTACCCATTCCACCATTTGTGGACCGGACAACTTTTCGGGCTGCAGCCACTTTTTGACCAACTGTATCAGTTCGTGCATTTGGGACCTGGGTGGTCTGTCAGGTTTGTACCGCCAGCGATGCACCCTCTGAGCCCAAACGGCTGTGGTTACCCCCAGGCGGGCCAGGATCTCTGCCTTCAGTCGCTCATAGTCACTGATGTGCTCAGATGGGAGATCAAAGTAGGCCTTTTGTGGGTCACCAGTGAGAAAAGGGGAGATAATGCCAGCCAATTGGTCACGGGGCCACCCCTCTCTCTCTGCTACCCTTTCAAAGGTAGTAAGAAAGGCCTCTACATCATCGCTAGATGTCAACTTTTGTAAAAAATGGCTGGCTCTCACGGACACTTGGTTGCCAGTGGCAACGACCGCTTGCTCTCGTCCCTGAGCTAGCCGGTGTACTGCCTCCTGCAAGGCAGCCACCTGTGATTGAGCTGTAAACTGAGCTGTAAACTGGGCGATTAACAGTCGTGTGTTTTCTTGCTGCTGAGCCATCGCTTCCTCACGGCGACGGTTTGCCTCTGCCAATGCTTGCTGCTGGGTCGCTGTGGCTTGCTGCTGGGTCACCGTGGCTTGCTGCTGGGTCACAGTGGCTTGTGCCAGAGCCTTGATAACCTCCTCCATGCTTTTGCTTGTTGCTTGCAATGTCTGGGCTGACTTCACCCAAGGCATGCCATAAGCACACTGTCCCTTCAAATTTCAGTTTTTAGTTTTAAACGGTTTTGCGGCTGCAAATGCACTGTGCCCGCATTCGACACCAATTTTAACGTTTGGGGGCTATAGCTCAGCAGGGATTCAGTGCTTAAACCGTTGTTTTAAAGGAAAAAGGCTTTTATTCACAGAAAAGCAAAATAAGGCTCTCTCAGCATGCCAAAAATCTACAACATAAAAGTCCGCTTGGCTCCAGCGTCAACAAAAAGTCTGCTATTTTCAGCGCAAAACAGTGAAAGCAAATGACATACGGTTTGTTGAAAGGCAAGTCTTCATTCCCTGCACTCCACAAGTCCTCACTGTGCAGCTAGCAGACTTCCATCTTGTCCTCACAGGTGCATTCTCCAAACTCACTCACCACCTCCAGCCCCACTTCCTGCTTTAATGGGTGGTTCTCTGGGAGAGTTAACACCATGTACGCTGGCTCCCAAGGTTTAGGAGTGGAGGCTCCGTCCCACCCAAATAACACTTTGGAGCCTCCAAAATTCCAGGCCCCAAACTACTTTTTTAAGATAGAGAAGACTGCGAGCCAGTCCTCTCTGAATTAGTGCCTGCCTGGAACTTTTCACCCACTTTTGGGTGACCCCCTGAACCTTCTACCTCTATTTAAATGGACCATAGTCCAAATAGTGGTGCCGTATAGCACCCGTCCAGGACCCAACCCCAGCGTCCTGTACAATATATATATATATATATATATACGCACACACACACACTCAATTTTATATTTATTTATATATATATTTTTTTAATTTTGACATTTGATTTATATTTGTTTCACATACCTTCATTTGCTAAAGATTTTATGTATTTGGACCACTCATTACTTATTGTGATTTACACTGTCCCTGTATTTTTACACATTTAGTGTGCCCATCAGTCACACCGTCCCCCATTTCCTTTGTCACACAGCGCAGACATCACCATTTTTTCATTTGACACTTTTTTCTGATTAGGACAGATCACTAGGTGTCTGACAGCGAGGGAGTCCCTCTTGTTTATGATGTTGCACGTGAGCCACAAAGTCTGGGGACTCTCCCTCCTGATTGGCTGAGACACAGTAGCGGGCTCCATTGGCTCCCGCTGCTGTCAATTAAAGTCAGCTAACCAATGAGGAGAGGGGGGCAGGGCCAGGTCTGGCTCGGTGTCTGAATGGACACACAGAGCAGCGGCTCAGTTTGGGTGTCCTCATAGCAAGCTGCTTGTTGTGGGGTCACTCGGCTGGAGGGAGGGGCCAGAGAAGAGGAGGATCTGGGCTGCTCTGTGAAAAACCATTGCACAGGCAAGTATGACAGGTTTCTTATTTTTATAGGAAAAAAAAAAAGACTTTCCTATAAGTTTACCTGTATATAGGTATGAGGGTACACCTATTGTAATGTTGAATGTTTACGCTCCAAACAATGGCCAAAACCAATTTTTGCAACAGATTTGACAAGAATAACCAATTTTCCTGTCCGCTCACGGATGTTAAAGGCAACTTTAATGTAGTTATGTCCCACTATAAGGAAAGGAAATCCCTGAACAATAGAACTCTGTCTAATAAACTCATTACTACTTCTACTTCTTTTCACAAAATTATAAGAGAATACCATCTTTTTCATGTTTGGCGGGTGAAGCATCCCTCACACAAACAATTTTTTTTTATTCGTCAGTACATCAGCAATACTCTGGATTGGATTTCGTTTTTTATATGGGCCCCAGGAATTAAAAACATTATTTTCTGAAACTGATGCTATAACATGGTCAGATCATGATCCTGTCTCTTTAGAGTTAAATGTCTCAGATATGTGTACAAGAACTTGCCACTAGAGATTGAATTACTTAAAGTGACACTAAAGGTTCACTTTTTTTTTTTATAACAAACATGTCATACTTACCTCCACTGTGCAGTTTGTGTTGCACAGAGTGGCCCCGATCCTCCTGTTTTGGGGTCCCACATCGGCTTTCATGGCTCCTCCCCGCAATAAATAACCCCCTCTTGGAAGCTCTCTCCCAAAGGGGGTTACCTTGCGGGCACGCTCACATGTCACACACTCGGCGTCCATAGCCGACAAGTGTATGACTGGGCCTCGCCCCCGACATCCGCATTTGATTGAAAGCAGCAGCCAATGGCTGCGCTGCTATCCATCTATCCAATGAAGAGCCAAGAAGCAGTGAAGAGAGCAACACGTGATAACGTTAATGGAATTTCGGGGCTCAGGTAAGTAAAACAGGGGGGGGGGGGTGGACAGTGAAAAGTGTTTTTTTTTTTTTTTATCTTAATGCATTAAGGTGAAAAAACACAAAGGTTTACAACCACTTTAAGCAACCTGCGAAACTGGATGATGTTTTAGTTTTAAACAAAGGTACTATAGATAAGGCATCCACATTGTGGGGAGCACACATATCTGTGTTTAGAGGAAAATAGGATTTTTAAAACAGCTTACCTGTAAAAATCCTTTTCTTGGAGTACATCACGCGACACAGAGCTCTCTTAACCACTTCAGCCCCGGACCATTTGTCAGCCTAAAGACCGGAGGTGTTTTTACAACTTGGCACTGCGCTGCTTTAACTGGTAATTGCGCGGTCATGCAATGTTGTACCCAAACAAAATTTGCATCCTTTTTTTTTCCCCACAAATAGAGCTTTCTTTTGATGGTATTTGACTGCGATTTTTATTTTTTGAGATATAAACAGAAAAAGACCGAACATTTTGAAAAAAAAATGATATTTTCTAATTTTTGTTATAAGAAAAATCAAATAAACTCAATTTTAGTCATACATTTAGGCCAACGTGTATTCAGCCACATGTCTTTGATAAAAAAAATAATTCAATAAGCGGATATTTATTGGTTTGCACAAAAGTTATAGCGTCTACAAACTAGGATATATTTTCTGGAATTTACACAGCTTTTAGTTTATGACTGCCCATCTCAATTATTGAGGTGCTAAAATGGCAATTTTTGTTTTCACTCCTCACTACCTATCACAGTTTCAAAAGCCATAAAATAACAAGATAGCACAACACCCCCCACCCCAAATGATGCCATTTTGAAAAGTAGACACCCCGAGGAAATTGCTGAGAGTGATTAAATAATGACAACAAAAAAAAATGGTCACTAAATGATATATTGCTCACACATGCCATAGTTATATGTGGAATTGCACCCCAAAATTAAATTTGCTGCTTCTCCTAAGTACGGGGGATGCCACATGTGGAACTTTTTGGGAGCCTAGCCGCGTACGGGACCCCAAAAACCAAGCACCACCCTCAGGCTTTCTAAGAGTGTACATTTTTGATTTCACTCCTCACTACCTATCACAGTTTCAAAGACCATAAAATGCCAAGATAGCACAAAACCCCCCCAAATTACCCCATTTTGGAAAGTAGACACTAGGCTATTTGCTGAGAGGCATGGAAAGCATTTTACAGCTCTCATTTGTTTTTGAAGATGAAGAAAGAAAGGATTTTTTTTTTTTAATTTTCAAAACTTTGTGAACTTGATATCTGCAAAATACTCACCATACTTCGCAGCAAATAGCTTGGGGTGTCTACTTTCCAAAATGGGGTCATTTGGGGGGGGGGGGGGTTGTGCCATCTGGGCATTCCTTGGCCTCCGAAACTGTGATAGGCAGTGAGGAGTGAAATAAAAAAATGTACACCCATAGAAAGCCTGAAGGCGGTACTTGGTTTTGGGGGTCCCGTACACGGCTAGGCTCCCAAAAAGTCTCACATGTGGTATCCCCATACTCAGGAGAAATAATGTATTTTGGGGTGTAATTCCACATATGCCCATGGCATGTTTGAGCAATATATCATTTAGTGCAAAATATGCATTTATATCACTTTGTGCAAAAAAAAAGTGTATTTTTCCCGCAACTTGTGTCAAAATATAAAATATTCCATGGACTTGACATGCCTCTCAGCAAATAGATTGGGGTGTCTACTTTCCAAAATGGGGTCCTGTCCTGGCATTTTATGCACAGCATTTAGAAGCTTATGTCACACATCATCCACTCTTCTAACAACTTGAAGACATAGCCCTTTCTGACACTTTTTGTTTACATGAAAAACATTTAACTGTGGTGCTGAAATCACCTCCTACAGCGTTGGATTCACAGCTTTAGGTATCGTGGGAACAAACACTGTTGCTGTCAGATAAATAAATCTGCGCTGCAACTGAATGGCATACCTGCTAAGCAAATGATGGTTAACATTAAAACAAAGTAACATTACAGTATAACAGTAAGACCATACCTGCAAAGCAAATACCAAAAAAATTTAAAAATAACATTTTTTTAACGCAACCTGTGCCTATATATATATATATATATATATATATATATATATATATATATATATATATATATATATGTATATATATATGCCAAAGCATGGGGGCATCCTCCCGCAAAAGTAAAACGGGCAAGCCTCCATCGGAATTTTGACCGTATGTAAGCCACATTAGGAGCAGATCGTGCCTCCGCCCCTGCTGCCCACATGCTTTGGCATATATGCTCTTTTTTTTTAACTGTGGTGGTGAAATCACTTCCTACAGCACTGGAGTCAGGGCTTTATGTATCATGGAAGCAAACGCTGTTGCTGTCAAGATAAATAAATCCACGCTCCTGATGAATGGCATACCTGAAAACAAAAAAATGGTTATTAAAACACAGTAAACAGTAAAGTATAGAAAAAATTGCATACCTGAAAAGCAAGCATGATAAAACATAATAATAAACCATTGCAGAAAAGAATACAATAAAAAATAGCAGAACAATAGCGAGAGAATAAAGAGGGAGAGAACAATAAAATTTCAAATATGTTAGTTTTCCTTTAATTTATATCTTTGTGTTTTTAATTTTTTACTTTTTTTTAACTGTTCAACTGTTCAGTTCCAAGTTTGGGTCTCTCAAAATGCGATGGCATCTTGGGAGACCCTGTGTAAGTGTGTCCTAGTCTGTGAAATGCTGTACGCCAACACTGCACTAGTGTGTGGTAGCGTTCAACACATTCACCAATGCAAAGACCAGGATTGTCAGGACAGCATGAACAATAATAAGGGGTGTCACACCTAAATCTGCGCTTTCTACAGACACAACATTTTCTTTGGGGGGGCTCGTTGGGTAGGGGTACTCTGGAGGGCATACGGAAAATACCTCTCATGCAGCCAGCATACTGAATTTGGTTGGGAATGGTGAGATGCAGCACCGCCTGGATACAGGAGGGATATCTGGAATTTACGGAAAGATCCAGTCCATCCTAAAGCTTTGTATAGCACAAAAGCATTCAGCAATTCAGTCAATTGAAATAAATACACATGTTTGGCCTTACGGGCAACTCCCATATTTTGGTTATATTCGTGGACACAGAGGGGTTTCTCCACAACACCAGTCACTACGAATTTGGACTGTGGTGTCTGTGTGAAGGGAGGAAAGAACGAAAACATTCTTATTATCCCTCCACTTCCCAGCGAGCAAATTATTAGTACTTCTCAGGTCCATACGAGAGTCTTGGGGTTCTTGCACCTCAACAACAGCAGAAGAATGGGGTCGGGTATGCCTGACCTTAGCAGGGACCTCACCTTTGTCGTCAGAGCTATCTGTCATGGAGCCACTGTCGTCTACAGGATCGTATTCTGAGCCTGAATCTGACAGATGAGTGACCTCCTCTTCACTATCTGTCATGCTCAGAAATGTGTAAGCCTCTTCACTAGTGTACCTTCCATTTGCCATTTTGGGCTCTAAATTTAGTGGTACACTAGTGAGATTCAAAGGTAAAAAAGCACCTAACTGTCAGCAATCAGGCCTGACTCTACAAACACTGCAGTTATTTGTGTTGTGTTTTGAAAGCGACAGTGATTAATAGATACTGCACTTGGGTAGGCTGGGCTGGACGGAGGGGCAAAACAAAGATGCTAGCAGGTATCTGGGCTGATCCAGTTCAGATACTATACCACTAAGGGGGGTGTATGCTGTGTGCGTGGGTGTTAGCGCTACTAGCACTAACCTGATGCCTCCTGGGGCGACACAGACCCTATCTGACGCTAAAACCTAATTGATATCACCCGCCGAGCGATCAGCGGGTTAAGCCTTTATTGGAGTATAGCGGGTGCCCTGACGCTATAAAAAGCAATCTAACTAACCAGCGTCACCCGCAACACTTATACGATGATCACTGGTGAAAGGGTTAACTAGGGGGCAATCAGGGAGTTAAAACCTTTATTAGGTAATATGTGGGGGTACCTGATACTATAAAAACCAAGCTAACTGCCCTGACACTTTTTCTAGTCACAAATGACACAAAATGCAGTGATTAGAAAATAAATGACCACTGCAATTTGTGACACTGTTTTGAAAGCGACAGTGATTAATAGATACTGCACTTGGGTAGGCTGGGCTGGACGGAGGGGCAAAACACAGATGCTAGCAGGTATCTGGGCTGATCCAGTTCAGATACTATACCACTAAGGGGGGTGTATGCTGTGTGCGTGGGTGTTAGCGCTACTAGCACTAACCTGATGCCTCCTGGGGCGACACAGACCCTATCTGACGCTAAAACCTAATTGATATCACCCGCCGAGCGATCAGCGGGTTAAGCCTTTATTGGAGTATAGCGGGTGCCCTGACGCTATAAAAAGCAAACTAACTAACCAGCGTCACCCGCAACACTTATACGATGATCAATGGTGAAAGGTTTAACTAGGGCGCAATCAGGGAGTTAAAAACTTTATTAGGTAATATGTGGGGGTACCTGATACTATAAAAACCAAGCTAACTGCCCTGACACTTTTTCTAGTCACAAATGACACAAAATGCAGTGATTAGAAAATAAATGACCGCTGCAATTTGTGACACTGTGACTGGGTGATCCAGTGGGGTTATTGGGGGGGGGGGGGTTGTGTGCCTGTTTACTGATGCCAGTGTAGTGTTGGTGCAACTTACTGGTGATGTCTTCTCTCCTCGAGCTCCGGTCAAAAAGACAGCCTCGAGGAGAGTGCCATTGCTTCCTCCTGCCTGTGGTTACAGTTCACAAGTGGGGGAAGCATCTTATTTGTCTCAAATCGATGGCCGCCCCTTCATCACGGATCGCTCCTGAAGCGATAGCGACCGCCACAGGCACCGGGGGGCTCGATCGAGCCCCCTACCTGCGGCAAGGCAGAGACGTACCTGTACGCCAATCTGCCTGCCCATGCCATTCTGTCGACGTATATCATGTGGTGGCCGGGAAGTGGTTAATGACTTAATTACTTAGTGGATTAGATAGTCACCCTCAGGTGATTGGATACTGGAAAACCCTAATTAAAATAGTTCATCCTCTATATAACCCCTCCTATATGGAGAGTACCTCCGTTTTGTAGCAAAGCAATAAATATCCCAACATATATATACATAAATCTCCAAGAGGGGCGGGGAGCTCTGTGTCCCATGATGTACTCCAAGAAAAGGAGACTGAAATAAATACAAACCAGGCTGCCATTGGACGCGAGGACATATACTGCTGCCTGCAGTACACTGCGCCCAAAGGCGGTAACCTCATGCCCTCTTACATCCACTTGATAGAATCTAGTGAATGTTTGGACTGAAGAACAAGTTGCAGTCTTGAAGATCTAAGCCATAGACCTGGTGACGCACTGCCCATGAAGCACCTACTGCTCTAGTCGAGTGCTCTCTTACATGAAGAGGAAGAATTTTATTTTTTAAATCATAAGCCTGAACAATAAGCTGGCAAATCCATCTAGCGATAGTGGGTTTTGACGCTGCCTGGCCCATTCTGGGACCCTCTGGCAGTACAAACAGAAGATCAATCTTTTGTATCTGAGCTGTCGCTTCCAGATAGATTTTTACTGCTCTTTCCACATCTAAAGAGTGCAACAATCTTTCCTCCGCGGACTGCAGATCTAAAAAAAAAAAAGGATGGTAGGACCACATCTTGGTTCAGATGGAATCCTGATACCACCTTAGGCAAGAAATTTGGGTGAGGACGCAACACCACCCTGTCTTCGTGAATTAAATATGGCTCTTTACGTAAAAAAGCCGCCAACTCCGATCCTAGCAGAAGATGTGGTAACAAGAAAAAAAAATCCTGGCTAAAAGAACCAAAGAAGCATGGTGTAATGGTTGCAAAGGCTGTTTTTGTAACATAGACAGAACCAAATTCAAATCCCATGGACACATGGGCGGCTTGACTGGCGGATTTAAACACAGAGCCAAACTGTCAAATTCAGACTTTGTAAGGAACAATGATGCTGTGAAAGCAGTTCTGGACATAGCGGAAGAACCCATAGTCTTCCTACTGCCATTTTCACACGATCTCTGCATACCAAGAGCTTCTGGGCCACTAGAATTACTGGTTTATTTTCTCTCTTGACCCTGTGAAGGAATTGTGTGAGAAGCGTAACTGGAGGGATTGCATAGATCAGAGAACACTGATCCCAAGGGATTATCGAGGCATCTGATCTTTGTGCTAGCTGAATCTTTTGTTCTTGATACAAAGTTGTTGAGTTTCTTGTTGAATCTGGAAGCTAGCAGCTCTACATCCGGGGTACCCCATTTCTGGCATATGGCCTGAAATATGGTGGGGGTGTAGAAACCATTCCCCTGGACACAGCTGTCGGTGGCTTAGGTAATCCGCCTGCCAATTTCCCACCCCTGGAATGAAGACTGCAGATAGGCAAGGAACATGCTGTTCTGCCCAAGCCAAAATGTGGCTCACCTAACTTTGGGTATCCAGACTCCTGGTGCCCCCTTGGTGATTGATATAGGCCACGGCTGCAGTATTGTTGGACTGATCCGGACAGGACAGCCTTGCAACCTATATGTCCAGGCCCTGATGGCCAAACTCCCCGAATCTCCAGAATGTTGATGAGTAGCAACCTTTTGGTTTTGGACCACCTTCCCTGGACCAAAGCCTCCTCCAGAACTGCTCCCCAGCCCAAGAGGCTGGCATCTGTGTATTCACAACTTTCCAAGAAACTGGAACAAAGGTTTTTCCTTTCTGTAGATTCTTGGTTAGTAACCACCAATTGAGGCTCTGAATAGAAGGATTTTTCTTTGCCTTGACTACCTGGACCAAATCTTTTATGGCTATGGCGTTTGACTTGGGCAAGAATACCCTGCTTTGGACTGTGTCTATAAGCATGTCCATATACTACAGGTTCTTTAGGGGCTGTAATGATGACTTTTCTAGGTTGAGGACCCCAGCCTAGGGGCCCTTAGTACTTGACTGTGCTGAGCACATTGTGGTCCAAGCGCGCTACGGACTGTTCTACTAGCAGCAAATCGTCTAGATAAGCCGTTACTGCTATGCCCAAAGACGTTTGTTTTGCCAAGGGCAGGGGCTAGAACCTTTGTAAACACCCGAGGTGCAGTAGCTAGACTGGAAGGCGTTCCACCGTGAACCTCAGAAACCTTTGGTGAGTGAGACAAATTGGCACATTTATATATGCATCTTTGAGGTCCGACGATGCCAGAAATTCTCCCCTCTGAAGGGTTGAAACCACTGAGCGGATAGACTCCATGTTGAATGAGTGCATGTTTAAGAACTGATTAAGGTCCTTTAGATCTCTAGGATGGGTCCGACATCTGTTTGGTTTTGGAACCGTAAAGAGGTTTAAATAAAACCCTGAACCTTGCTTCTCTGGAGCTACCTCTACCATTACCCCGTGGGATAATAAGCAATCTAAAAAAAAAAAATTCTAGATCTTTGGGAACATTTGACCTCAGAGACACAGTGGAGATTACCGATTTGGCCTGAATCTCTTCCTGCCAAGCGCCTGCAAAATGCAGAAGCCTTCTCCCCACCCGGTCGAGCGGGGGCCCTTCTTCGTAAGGAGTCGTTGGGGTTCTATCTAGCAGATCTTGGAACCCAAGATTTATATTACACTTAGGCCTTTCCTCTTGTATTAGACTGGGGAGGATGTCGTCATTGCCTGGAGGCCGAAGCTTCCGGGGCTGGGGAAAGAATGCCTAAAAGCCGGACATTTACTTTTCTTCTTAACCGACAACAAAATGGTCTTTCTACTGGAAATCTTCTGGATATACTTGTCCAGGTCATCCCCAAACAAGCGTTTCCCATGAAATGGAAATACAGCAAAAAATCTTTTGCATGAAGCTTCAGCTGCCCAATGCTTCAGCCAAAGGGAACTGTGCATGTGTACCAGCAGGAGAGTAAAGGTGGGATGCCGCTTCAGCCAAAGGGAACTGTGCATGTGTACCAGCAGGAGAGTAAAGGTGGGATGCCTGCTGAACCAAATCCATAAAAGCATCTACCGCAAAACATAAGGCATTAGAAATGTCTGCATAATCCTCTGCCTGCTCAGCAGGGAGGAATTTAATCACTTGCTTAATCTGCTCCTTTAGGAATTGGCACAAACCAATTGCTGCAACTGCAGGTTGGACCACAGCGCCAGCCATGGCAAAGGAGGCTTTAAATAAAGATTCCAGCTTTTTGTCAGTTGGATCTCTAAATCCCTGAGCATTGTCCACAGGACCAGCTTCACTGAGCTTGTGTCCTGGAGCATGTAAGCAAAATAGCAGAAATGTCTCTTTACTCCCTCCAGTGGTGGAAACAGCTAAGACATACAAACTACTTCATAGAAGATAATCCTTAAGGTATTGCCTAGAATTGTCTTGACTTACCTTATCCCTGCCACAGGATACTGCTGAGCACAGACAGATCCAGCCTTCACCCATCACGACAGGTAGTGTTGTGCCAACCTTCAGGGTTCTGGGTTACTACTTACAGGAGCCTCTTCCCTGGACCTGTAGAAGACTCTGCCAAAAAACCTTTGCACATTTTTAATATGTTACATTACAGGCAAAACCTTGCTCTTCTACAAGGCCCTAGTACCATCCATTTTAGGCATTTTCTATTGGCCTGTTGAATGGATCCAGTTGTGTAGCTCCTAGACCCTCGCAGGGACCTTTAGCAGAGCTTTCTTCTTAGCACATCTTTAATCGTGACCAAGCACCTTAGACACTGGCAAGACAAAAACAGAGGTACTCTCCATATAGAAGGGGTTATATAGGGGAGGAACTCACCTTGTAATTAGGGTTTGCCTGTGTCCACTCACCTGATGTTGACTATCTAACCCACTAAGTAATTAAGAGAGCTCTGTGTCCCGTGATGTACAAAAAATAAAATAGTTTTTCGGTTGGAGCTCGACTAGACGCAGCACTAATTTCCGTAAAACTCCAGTAACAATTGGCCAAAGCAGAAACCCAATTACTTCTCTCATCCACTGTGTCTTGCCTTTGTACAGTTACTTTAACTAATCAGATTAAAGCATTGAATATGTCCATTGTGAAAAGAGTCCCATAGAAGGTTGGCAAACAAACAGAGCTAGACCTATATTGTCCACCTCTGATAATTGTTGTTGGGCTGATGATATTCCCACCTATGATCCACAATCTATAGCTGAGGTATTTGGAGAAAACTCTATAACTACTTATAGTTTATGTCTACTCTTAGAATACCCAAGTTAACCTCTAGTGACTTATGTCTCTTAATGCAGCTATAACCTCGGAAGAGCTGACCAAGGTGCTTAAGCATCTCCCACGCCTATTACAACCACTTTTCACCTATTTTGGCCCCCCATATGCTTGACCTTTATTACACTCTGCTTAAAAGGGAAAGTTCCTCATTCTCAATTCCTACATTAATTACAACAATACCTAAGCCCAGGAAGGAAAAAGGCCACCTTCTTGACTAGCATACTGGTCGGGTATATTATAGCTGCATTAAGAGACTTAAGTCACTAGAGGTAAACTTAGATATTCTAAGAGTAAACATACATTAAGCATTACTTAATTCTGATTACAAAATATTCACAAATCTTAGTCAGGCAAGCTACTGTGCCAAATACTCCCTAGACTCATCAAACGGGATCAAGTTAGTTTTGTGCTAGTCAGGCGGGTGACAGTACTAGGTGGACCATAGACCTGATAGATGTGACAAATAAATGTGCCCCCCCCCCCCCCTATATTGGTACTGAACTTAGACACTCAAAAAGCCTTAGCTGGCCTTACATTTTGCCGTTTTACAGCTCTTAGGTCGGAGAGTTTCTTTTATTAAAGCACTTTAAGTGTTACACTCCTCACTATTCGCTCACGTTAATCTTAACTCATGTTATGCCCCCCTTTTTTATTATTTATAATGGCACTAGACAAGGATGCCCTTCATCTCTGCTGTTATTTATTATTTGTCTGGAATCAATGGCTAATAGATCCAATTAGAATATTCAAGGGATTCCTAGACATAAGGACTAGAAACTCATTATTTGAGGATGATATATTGCTTACTTTATCTAGCCCTCAAAACCATCCTTTAGTACTGAATCTATGGTTCACATCTCTACTCCACTCGCCTGAAGTTCAAAAAAGTTCTGGAGCTTTTTTTTTTTGGCAGATTTGGGCGTTTTTGGCGCGTTTCTACTCTCATAGAAATTAATATTTTTGTGCTTATTCACGCAATGTTCTGCTCAAATGAAAATGTTTACAAATACAATTGTAATATATGAATAAATGTAAAATAAATACACAAATAACTAAAAATCCTCAAGTAAAATAAATGAATAATACAATAATAAATATGGAACAGTGCTGTAGTGGGAAGCACTCTAGCCTAGCAGTAAAAAGGGTCACTGGTTTGAATCCAACCAGGACACTACCTGCCTGGAGTTTGCATATTCTCCCTGTGCCTGTGTGGGTTTACTTTGGTTTCCTCCCACACTCCAATGACATGCTGATAGGTTAATTGGCTTCTGTCTAAATTGGCCCTAGTATATCAATGTGAGTTAGGGACCTTAGGATTGTAAGCTCCTTGAGGGTAGGAATCGATGGGAATATACAATGTATGTGTAAAGTGCTGTGTAAATTGACTTTTCTATACAAGTACCTAAATAATAATAATTATTATTATTAATCTCTAAAAATAATAAAATAATGAATTTAATATTTTTTTAAGATCATTATTAATAATAAAAATAAACAAAACACCCAAACAAACCACACATTAATAATAATAATTTATTTTGTGTTCGGGTTAAGGTGTTTATATATATATATATATATATATATATATATATATAAAAAGAAGGCCAGTATGGTGGCCTGAGTTTATGGGAGGAGCCCGGAGGGTATTTAAGCAGCCCACTCACACATGCTCTTTGTCGGTTCAGTGTGCAGTACTACACGTCACTGGGCCGACTCTTCCCAGCTCACCTCATGTCCGTGAGTCTGCGCATTCAATCGCATTTGACATCGCAATCGCTTTGTGGCTTCTCCCTTCATGGTCTTCGCCGGCGGTTCCCGCTTACTGTCGCAGGTAGGATTCAAACCTTTTCGTATCTTGTGCAATCTTGCAATTCGTTATGCTTTCTATCCTGCGCCCCTTTTGGAAAAAAAATCTGCCTCTGAGTTATTGTTGCTCATGTTCCAACATCATTTGGCTCAGGCGTAGTACATTTGTAACTTCCTTCTGCCAAACATACGATTCATTTGTAAATCCATTTGGAGATTAGCATGTGTTTGTATGGGTTCTTTGGCAGATTGAGGTGGTAATTGGACTCACATGGTGCCTTGTCTGCACTTGATTAGCCTGGGGGGATGGGTGGTTGGTAGGTGTTCGGTTTCAAAGCAAGGGGTAGCATACACTCTACAACCAAATCGTATCAGATTCGTTCAATACTCCTTACTACCGATTCGTATCGAATTTGTTTCATGCATTTTTACAACCGTTTTGTATCAGATACATTGCATGCTTTCTACCGTTGTCATTCATTGTTCCCCCATGCCGTGTGTTTTTAGTTCCCGCAGCGGAACTTACGAATTGTTTGTTCACGGTTCTTCTCTCTTCTCTCATTTATTTACCAAAGTTATTGCCTGTGCGTCATGCATGGCGCCACACCACACTCTTCGGATGTGTTGCACATCCACTCCAGTCCAAAGCAAACCCAGTCGCACGTTCACTGTCCCAGGTAGGATTCGTTAGCTTGTTTGTCACGTCAAATTCGTGGCCACTCATGGTGTCACCCGTACCATATGTTTGGTTCCCGCAGTGGAGCTTACAAAGCATTGATACGCACTTCTCGTGTTCTATTTTCTACACCAAACCTCATTGTTTTGCCCCATGCACGGCATCACGCTACACCTTCCCGACATGTTTCACTCCAGCCACAGTCCGCCGCAAACTCACTTGCATGGCCCACTGTCGCAAGTAAGATTTGTTATTACATTCTTTATGTCCTATCAATTTGCTACCATTCGTTGTCTCCCATATCGTTCATTAGTGGCCCCTATGGAACCACGAGTCAAACAGGCGTTGTCCTTCTACCTTATACTGCTTTCTTAAGGTACAAACAAACCAGGTGTTTCTATCCTTTCTCAGTAACCCAATTCTTATTGATTGAGACCTTGCAACCATGCAAATCATCTCAGCAGCCTGACACCCTTGTTAAGACCCTTGCAACACATGACCTTTACAAAACGCAAAATAAATAAATAAATATAAAAACGCAAAAAAAAAAAACGCATTTTTTTTAAAAAAAATGCATTTAAAAAAAAAAAAAAACGCAAAAAAATAAATAAAAACATTGCCACCACGCAATCTGAGCCCCTTGGCAACCTGACACCTGTTGAGACCGTTGCAACCACGCAAAATCGTCTCAGCAGCCTGACACCCTTGTTGAGACCCTTGCAAACGCAATATCGTCCCAGCAGCCCTCATTGAGATCCTTGCAACCACGCAAAATCATCTCAGCAGCCTGACACCCTTGTTAAGACCCTTGCAACACATGACCTTTACAAAATGCAAAATAAAATAAAAAATAAATAAATATAAAAACTAAAAAAAAATAAAACCTTTGCCACCACGCAATCTCAGCCCCTTGGCAACCTGACACCTGTTGAGACCGTTTCAACCACGCAAAATCGTCTCAGCAGCCTGACACCCTTGCAAACGCAATATTGTCTCAGCAGCCCTCACACTCATTGACATCCTTGCAACCACTCGTATATCGCCTCAGCAGCCTGACACCCTTAAGACCTTTGCAACACATGACCCTTACAAAAGGCAAAAAAAAAATTATAATAAAAAAAAAAACAAGATATATAAAAAAGCAAAAAAAAAAGCAAAATTAAACATTAATGTGCAAAAAAAAACAAAAAAACGTTGCCACCACACAATCTCGGCCCAGCAACCTGACACCTGTTTAGACCATTGCAACCACGCAAAATCGTCTCAGCAGCCTGACACACTTGTTGAGACCCTGGCAAACGCAATACCGTCTCAGCAGACCCACACTCATCGAGACCCTTGAAACCACACAAAATCATCTCAGCAGCCTGACACCCTTGTTAAGACCCTTGCAACACAAGGCCCTTACAAAAACGCAAAGAAAATATATATATATATATAAAAAAAAGCAAAAAAAAAAAAAGAAACGTTGCCACCACGCAATCTCGGCCCAGCAACCTGACACCTGTTGAGACCATTGCAACCACGCAAAATCGTCTCAGCAGCCCTACATTCATCATGCCCTTGCAACCACGCAAAACCGTCTCAGCAGCTTGACACCCTTGTTGAGATCCTTGCAAACGCAATACCATCTCAGCAGCCCCACATTCATCAAGGCCCTTGCAACCATGCAATACCGTCTCGGCAGCCTCACACCATTGATGAGACCCTTGCAAACGCAATACTGTCTTAGCAGCCCCACATTCATCAAGGCCCTTGCAACCACGCAACACCGTCTCGGCAGCCTCACACCATTGTTGAGACCCTTGCAAACGCAATACCGTCTCAGCAGCCCCACACTCATCGAGAGCCTTGCAACCAAGCAATACCGTCTCGAGCAACCTCCCACTCATCAAAGACCTTTGTGACCACGCAGTCTCGCCCCAGCAACATGGCATTCACTGAGACCCTTGCAGCCAGAAAAATGGGTGTTTTTCAGCCACCCCTGATCTCTCCTCTATGTTATCTTACCAGTACGTCTACACAGGATCCCCAATCACTCCTCTATGATATATTATCAGTACATGTACACAGGATCATTTATAGTAATTTCTAGGCAGTTGAGTTCAGAAACCTTCTAAAAAACAAAAAAAAAATGGGTTCAGACGGATGTTCAAAGGCATGCGAAACGCCGATGCCTGTAACAGCTTGTAAACACAGCCACATGTGGTAACTCATGTTTACCAGCGTTTCATTTACAGTCGTTTTTATAAAAAAAAAAAAAAAGGGGGGGGAATATTGTCTCAGCAACTTGACACTCATTTGAGACCCTTGCAAAATGTAATATCATCTCAGCTACCTCACACTCGTCTAGACCTTTGCAACCACACATTCTCATCTCAGCAACCTAACGCCCGTTCAGACCTTTGCAGCCATACATAGTCATCTCAGCAGCCCGACACTCACTTGAGACCATTGCAAACGCAACATCGTCTCAGCAAACCAGACTGAGACCCTTGCAACCACACAATATTGTCTGCAGCAGTATAAAACACTTTGCAGCACGCACCTACGTGCAAACCCGAATACAAAGTAAACTTGCAAACACACCTCAGTGACAGTCAGCCAAACAAACACACAGTGGCACCCAGTTGGCCATTCATCTTTAGTGGCACGCAGGCCACTCATCTTTTCCTTGTCTTTTTCCCTGCAGTTAGTTCAGGTTTCCATCCAGCACCAGCGAGTGCACGTTGGTCTGCGAGTGCACGTTGGTCTGCGGGTGCACGTTGGTCTGCGGGTGCACGTTGGTCTGCGGGTGCACGTTGGTCAGCGGGTGCACGTTGGTCAGCGGGTGCACGTTGGTCAGCGGGTGCACGTTGGTCAGCGGGTGCACGTTGATCGGCGAGTGCACGTTGATCGGCGAGTGCACGTTGATCGGCGAGTGCACGTTGGTCAGTGAGTGCAGTTAGTTCAGGTTTCCATCCAGCACCAGCGAGTGCACGTTGGTCAGCGGGTGCACGTTGGTCGGCGGGTGCACGTTGGTCGGCGGGTGCACGTTGGTCGGCGGGTGCACGTTGGTCGGCGGGTGCACGTTGGTCGGGGGTGCACGTTGGTCGGCGGGTGCACGTTGGTCGGCGGGTGCACGTTGGTCGGCGAGTGCACGTTGGTCGGCGAGTGCACGTTGGTCGGCGAGTGCACGTTGATCGGCGAGTGCACGTTGGTCGGCGAGTGCACGTTGGTCGGCGAGTGCACGTTGATCGGCGAGTGCACGTTGATCGGCGAGTGCACGTTGATCGGCGAGTGCACGTTGGTCAGTGAGTGCACGTATATCGTCTTGTTGAGCACCTGTGTATTGTCTTGATTTTCTCACACCAATGCAAGATCCAGTCCAAGTTCTCAAACTAGACCAAGCATCAGTAGCAGACTTAGCTATGTGGGACAACTTCCCCACCTGATAGAACAGCATTTCAATCTTCATCCCGGCAGTGTCAGCCGAGCCACCACAGGCTTTTGCGTGCATTTTTCGTCCGCCACTGGTTCTCCAAACCTTGACCCCCAGAAATTCTCTTAAATTTCTGCTTCACCCAGTCTTCATCACGTCTCGTGCTGTACCCCATTGTGGCAGCTGCCCAGGTTTGGGGCCACACTTGAACTGGACAGACAGTGTTCTTCACCACAGACAATCAGGCCACAGCCGACTTCATCAATTAAGGTAGATCAAGCCTCTCCCTATCACGTCCTTCCTGCGCAGGCTCGCGCAGCTGTCACTCCGTCACCAGTTTAATATCTTCTGTAGTCATATTCCAGGCAAATGCAAAATCGCAGCTGATGCTCTGTCCCATTCTAACCTTATTTGTTTTTCCAGCAAGAGCCTGGAGCTGACCCAATAACCATCCCTGTCCCACCCTGGTCATTGCTGACAATGGACTGAAGTAGCATCTCACCAACTCAACCCAGCTTATTAACCACTCCTTGGCACGCAACACACTGAAGGCCTATCACACTGCTTGGAACACTAACTGCTAATTTTTGGCCACTTGCCTCGGAGCAGCAATAGGCAACGTTAGACACGTCCTAGCCTTCATATCGTATTGCCACACGCAGCTGACCCTTTCTCACAATACTATCACGCCATATCTAGATGACGTCCAGCATTTCCTGTCCCTGCAGGACCCCAGTAAACTGTCAGTATTCTCGAGCCTATGCAGTCAAGTCCCTCCTACAGAGCATACAGAAGCACCAACCTGTAGTCAGTGGCAAGCGCCTACCTTTCAAGAGTGCCCTCTTTAGGCACATGTCTGAAATCCTTACTCGTTCCCCATTTAGGGCCTTGCCCAGCATAGTCATCCTAGCAGCCATCTACCAGGCCTTCTACGGTTCCCTACGCCCTAGTGAATTTACAGTCAGTGGCTCCGGCAGTCAGTCACTGCTCCGACGCCACCCGACTCGCTTTCGAACCCCTACACTCTCAGTCTGCAAACGCAACAAACCAGCCCGGGGGTTGACATGTTTCAGACTAACAATGCCTGACGCCCAGTGACGGTGTTTGACCGACTACTGCTCCATCTACCCAGCCAATCTGATTGTAGCTTGTTGCTACCCTTTCTAAACCAGCGCCCTGAGTGGCAGCCAGTTTGTCAAGCATGTCAGAATCCTAAGCAACTTGGGCTTCAAATGCCAGTCTGTTCTCAGGACATTCTTTCCGAATTAGAGCAGCCTCAACTGCCTCACAACAGGGAGTACCAGACCATGTAATCAAGATACCAGGCTAATGGGAAGTCTCCTTGTTTTGCCACATACATCCCAGATCCTCAGGAAGAAATGGCACAAGCCTTTACCAAGCTGGCTCAATAAATACAAGAAATCAATAAAAGCTATTTCCCTATCTGAGTCTTTTGCCCCCTTTTCTTGGCATACTGACCAGACCACCAAGGCACACTTCAGGTCTATTTATGTTGTAAGTCTTGTCGCGTGTTTATGTGATCCACATCACTCTCGGTCAGAGGGCCACGACCATAAATAAGAAGGCCAGTATGGTGGCCTGAGTTAATGGGAGGAGCCCGGAGGGTATTTAAGCAGCCCACTCACACATGCTCTTTGTCGGTTCAGTGTGCAGTACTACACGTCACTGGGCCGACTCTTCCCAGCTCACCTCATGTCCGTGAGTCTGCGCATTCAATCGCATTCGACACCCTCCCGCCCTTCCCTTTTTCAGGCCACTTCTCAGCATATCCTTCTTCAATTAACTACCCATTACTTACTTTGGGTATGCCCCCTTTTCTTGGCATACTGACCAGACCACCAAGGCACACTTCAGGTCTATTTATGTTGTAAGTCTCGTCGCGTGTTTATGTGATCCACATCACTCTCGGTCAGAGGGCCACGACCATAAATATATATATATATATATAATATATATTTTAAGGGGTAAGGGTTAAAGTTCAGGGTTATTTTTTTTTTATTGTTACCAAGTATTAATTTATTGAATTTAAAATAAATACAATAAAAAATAATAATAAATAACCCAAATCCCAACCTAAACTAAACTGAACTCCAACCCCTTAACCAAATGAAAAAACATTATAAAAAATGAATAATAATAATAAAAATAAATAAAATCCAACGAAAAAGCTAAAAAAGCTGAAATACCTAGCAACACATGATGCAACAGATAATAGTTTTCTCTTTGGTTAATGTAAGGGGTTAGCTCGGTAGCGGGGGTGTGTGACCCCCTGGATGGGTTCACTACACACTGAACTATACAGAGAGGCAGCCGAAGATGGTTGAAAACAAAGAGTTTTGTTTATTCTTCCATATTGCTGGAAACAAGTGCAAGCATCCAAACAGCATAAACAAAACAAAACATAAAATAAACCCTGGCCACTTGGGGCGTCTACCTTCACCACACAGGAACCTATCTATGGAGTCTGGCACAGCCTACTGCTGGGCAGACACTGCTGGTCATACAGCAGAGAAACAATAGTCTTTTTGATTTATATCACACAGAAAAAATCAACAACCACCTCACCTCTTCAGAAGTCTTTCTCACTGCTCTCCTTAACTCAAAAAGCCTTTAGGATGCAGCAATCAGTAGTCATCCTTTGGATAACTTATAGAGGCCTTAATTGCCGCATTCTGAACAGCTGAAGTTTTCCAACGTTTTCCAAACCTTTCTGGCTACCTCTGTAGCCGACACCTGGTAGTAATTGGTGTATTGTCTAAACAAGGCAGAAATGTATCTCCCGTCTTTGACAACACCCACAGATTTACCTGACTTCCTGTCACACTAATAAAAAAAAATGTCAAAGCCCCCAAAATGCTGCATACAAACGCGCAAGTAGCTCAAAGACACTACGCTCTGGTGTGAATGCAGTGTAAGATAAAAAGTGTCCAGCAACACCCCTCAGCCCCTTTGACACTTACCTGAGGTCACTTCTCAGTCCAGCGATGTCCACAAGTGTCCCAGCTGTCAAAGTCAGCTAGCCAATCAGAAGAGAGAGGAGGCAGGGGTGGTGAATGGACACAGGGAAGCTGTGACTTGGCTTGGGTGCCCCCATAGCAAGCTGCTTGCTGTGAGGGCACAGAACAGGAGGGAGGGCCCAGGATCACAGAAGAGGGACCCGAGAAGAGGAGGATACAGGCTGCTCTGTGCACATCAACTGCAACAGAACAGGTAAGTATAACATGTTATTTTTATCACCCCTTCGCATCAAACACCCATCCATCTTTCACTATAAACCGTAAAAATTCCTTCCTGGAGCTGTCACTACATGAAACAAGGACTATCTGGACAAGTAGAGACTGGAGCAATCAATGCACACATGTGAAAAATCACATGTGGATTTTGAATCAGTGCTATGAACTGCGAGTTTGTTATGTTTGCCCCCTATTCCAAAAGTTCATATTGCTTATTTGACCCTAAGGGCTCTTTCACACGACCGTTCCGTTCGTCCATTTTTTGGACGTCTGTTAACGGACCTCAATGCTTCCCTATGGGAGCGGATGCGTTAGCGGATAAAGCATCCGCTAACGTCCACCAGATCCGCATCCGTTTTTTCGGACGGAAGAACGTCCTATTTTTCTTCCGTCCGGCCAAACGGATCGGATGCAAACAGACAGGCGGTCCGTTTCCATCCGATTCCCCATAGGGGATAGCGGAGGAGAGACAGGCCGGTCCCTGCACAATGTGCAGGGACTGCCCTGTCCGCCCGACAGCTCAACGGAGACCCCCCGCTGAGCCGACGGACACACGGAGCAGACCGAAAAACGCTCCGTGTGAAAGAGCCCTAAGCATGTCTAGTTAGGCTGTCATTTTCTATAATAGTTGCCCTTTAAGCAAAGCTTTACATAAAAAATAAGCAGTTCGCACATACCCTGAGAAGAGATCCAGCGGACAGTATTTGCTAATCCTCTTCCATTTTCCTTTTGAAACCTAAAATATGAAGAAAATAATTTTCAAATGTCACTTCATATTTTTAGTAAGACATAGGTTAGGTAAACCAAGCTTAAAATGTGTCAAAAGTAAAAGGTGAACATCACATTAAAGCAGTTAAAAAAAAAAAAAAAAACTGTGTTATAGACACTTTCTTGTACAGTTATAACTATGCAGATCAATAGTGCAGCACTGCAGTGAATTAATATGATAAAAAAGTGTCCAAATAAGTAAATATAATCTTCAAAGTGTTCAAACCGAAGAGCCTCCACCAAGATTTCAGTGTGCAAATATGGAAACACACCACACCCTGTGCAGTCAAACTGCTTACCAGAAAGACATCATTATAGGCATGTAGGATTAGATAATGCAGGGGTCACTGGCAGTCACACCTCCAGTCGGATGTATGGATGGAAAGTATAAATCCACAGGTCACACCAAGGATAAGGAAACATCCAAAACTCATATGGATCCAAAGATAAATTGCGTTCATCAGCAAATTATTAACCAAAAAAAACGCAGAGAGGAAGCACAATAGTGAAGCCCGTAGATATAAGCAAGATGCAATTTATTGTATTATACTTACAAAACGGGTTAACAGGCATCAAAAAATATAAAGATTCCGTAGATCATAGCGTACATGTGTCAGGCCAGCCTTACATGTTTCATTCAATAAGAATATCATCAGAGGCATAGCCAGGAACACATGCACGCCCATATATATAGCACCATAGTCTGATGAAAAGAGCCCATTATAGGCCAACATAGCTGCACAAGCAGCTGTTTCAAATTACTGACCCCCCCCATCACCGATCGCGCATGCCCAGCGTGATCGCAAGATCAGGGGATCAGTGATACAGATGGTAAAAGTGATCAGCAGGCGCAGCACGTCCGCACTTACCTGTGGGTCGGAGAAAACAGCAAATCCCGTTTCTGGGGGGGCCAAGCGACGGACGCGCTCGCTCATGCGCCCCACCACAAAAACAGCTGTATAGGAACTAGTGTGCGCCAGACGCATATCCAGGGAGCTGAACAGCGGCGCACACCGGAAGTGACACAGACACAAATGAGGGGGCAGGCCAGCATAGGGGAATCAGAACAGAGGGAACAAAATCCCAGCCGTTCCCGGCCTGGAAATGATCTCCGACCCCAAGGCTGGCCCACCCTCTGTGTTCCAAGCTGTCAATGAACATATGAAAAGGACAGAGAATATCCTAAACTCACAGAACAAGCTGTTTGTTCAGAAAAATCTCCCTAAACGAAAATAACAAAAAAAAATTCCAAGAAATTGCAAAGAATTCATAATGCATCAGTCCAATACAATAATGAAAAAATATACAAACATACAAAAATAGCAAAATACATAAAAACCTGCAGGAAGGAAGATATGAAAGGAGGCTCCCCACCCAACAGTAAAACAATGAATTAAAAAAATATTTATTAATTTAAATAATAAAATATATAATAAAAAATAAATACAAATATATTTTTAAAAAAAATAATCGTTTAAAAAAGATGGGAGGAAAAAAAAAACGTTTCCTCTCCTATATATATATATATATATATATATATATATATATATATATATATATATATTACACACACACACACACACACACACACTACACTATATAAAAAATATATACATATAGAAAAAAATCATGTGTATAAATAAAATGACTAAAAAAATGAAAAGAAAACATATATGTATAATCCCAAAAGGATTTCATACATATGTCTCTACATGCATAAATCAACTGTTAATAAAAAAATGTATGTCTCAATCGACGTTAGGCTGAAGGGGGAGTAACATTTCAGGTCGTAAATCCAGCGAGTTTCAAGCTTGGAAATTTCTCGCGTGGACGTACTACCTCGCCAGTGGGGATTGAACCTGTCAATGGCTATGAAAGTCGTACCCTTAGGGTTCTTTCACATGTGCGGACCGTTTTTTAGATCCGTTTTTTATCATCAGTTGATCCGTTTTTTAGATCCGTTTTTTATCATCAGTTGATCCGTTTTTTATCATCAGTTGATCCGTTTTTTATCATCAGTTGATCCGTTTTTTATCATCAGTTGATCCGTTTTTTATCATCAGTTGATCCGTTTTTTTAGATCCGTTTTTTATCATCAGTTGGTCCTAATTTATCATCAGTTGGTCCTAATTTATCATCAGTTGGTCCTAATTTATCATCAGTTGGTCCTAATTTATCATCAGTTGGTCCGTTTTTTATCATCAGTTGGTCCGTTTTTTATCATCAGTTGGTCCGTTTTTTATCATCAGTTGGTCCGTTTTTTATCATCAGTTGGTCCGTTTTTTATCATCAGTTGGTCCGTTTTTTATCATCAGTTGGTCCCTTTTTTGGTCCCTTTTTTTTTTTTTTTTTTTTTTTTAGAACTTTATTTTTATTACATATTTTAATGGAAAACGGATCTTAGCGGATCAGATGTTAAACGGATCATCCGCTAACATCCGTTTTTCAGCCGTTCCGTTTTTTTGACGGAAGAAAAATAGGGTTTCTTCCGTTCAAAAAAACGGAGCTTAACGGAGACGGATGTAAACGGACGTTAGCGGATGCTTATCCGCTAACGTCCGCTATCCCATAGAAAAGCATTGTAGTCCGTTTTTCATCCGTAAACGGACGAACGGTCCGCACATGTGAAAGGGCCCTTAGGGTTATTTTTATGATGCTACAAATAGTGTCAGGAGACAGAATGTTTCGGAAAGCCCTTCTTAATGTTTCGAATGTGTTCATTGACCCGAACCTGCATAGCACGTGTGGTACAACCAACGTACTGAAGGCCACATGGACAAATCAACATATAGACAACATTAAGGAAAGAGCAGGTGATGAAAGTATTAATGTCATAAACCCTGCCCGTAATGTGCGATATGAACTGACATATTTTCTTACTTTTGTTCTGGTTGTTAGCACAAACATTACAGTTATGACAAGGGTAGTATCTCTTCGATTTAAAAAAAAAAAAGACCAGATTAGGAGCATCCAAGATGTTAGGTGCCACTTGAAGCCTAAGAGGGGGAACCCCTCTAAAAACAACTTGTGGCCGATCGGGAAGTACTGGACCCACAATTCTGTCATTCCTTAAAACGCCCCAATGTCTAGTCAGGATCTTTTTAATGTCCAAATGTTGTTGTGAAAAAGTGGTAACCATAGAAAAACTATAATTACCATGATACATACATGGTGGGAATGCCCTAGGATACGGGGTTTCTGGAACAAGGTATTTCATATTATCAGGAGAGTCACTGGTTGCAACCTTCATCAGTCTCCAGCAATTGCTTTATTAAATGGACTAATTCCTCAGAGCTCTAAGGTCACCAGACAGCTGATCCTATACATTTTGACAGGCGCCAGAATCACTATAGCAGCTGCTTGGAAGAAACCATCAGTCTCCATTTTACATATGAAAAGAAAGGTAACATAGATTATGGAACAAGAAAAAATGATTCATACCATGTTGGATACCTTTACACAATTCACTGAAATTTGGGAACCTTGGTTGAACTATATGGGAATCCCATATAAAATGAGAGTTTAGTTGTGGCTCTTGCCTCAGACTGATGTAATCTTTTGGCAGGTGGGCTCCCCCCTGCCCTTCCTTTTATCTTTCCCGCTCTCTTTCTCCTCTCTTCTCTATTCTCTCCTTTTTTCTGTTTTTTTGCTGCACAGGAGACTTAGACCTCATGCTACTCTCTCCTTTTTTATTTAAACAAGACGGGAAGGAAAAAGGAGACGGGATAGTCGGCCCACCAGGGGCCTAAAGGGGTTACTTTAAGCAGCACAAAGTGATCTGAAAGATGATAATGATACACCATATAATTATTCATTTATTAATAGTATCAAAATTTTAAAGATGTTTAAGCACAATAGTATAAAAATTGAACTGACCGTGTGGTAATCCAACGAATATTGATTACCATATATACAAAAAGAAAAACACATAACATTTAAACAAAACAGGTACACACATAGACATAGACAAAAAACATGGTCCGGACACTTTTGTATTCAGCCTGCACGAATGGCAACACATAAATCTATAGTGATGCGACTAACCATATAGTGATGGCAGGCGGGATCAGTTGTATCCACTACCAATAGCCGCAATTGACCAATCGGTGTTGGCGATATGTGGAGGCTGGATACAAGCTCGTTATGAGGTGGGGGGGAAGGAAGGGGGAAGGAAAAATATACGTCCGAGACGAAGCTACGCCAATGAGCCAGGCGAAACGCGTTGACGTCATCACCTAACGTGATTCCGTGACACCAGCAGCTCGTGTGGAGGACGGAGGGATAGCGGCAGCAGACGCCAAAATTTAAAAACGACTGCAGCGAGGAATATGCAGGATGGTCAAAAACTACTTACAATCCTTGAAGGATGTTTGATGTCGATCATACCCGCGCGCTGAACCAGTCCCTTGTTCTATACTGGACTTTATAGTGGAAATTGATGTCATACCAGACAGCGCCACAACGGGGTAACTGAACAGCGCGCACAATCTGACCAGCTGTGAATAAAGATCTGCATTCCATACGACGGCTACCAAGGTGGTAACGTATATCTATCTAAAGGTGTTTCATTTTCTATTGATATTACGCAGAGAGCCTCAAACGGAATTTAGCTCTCATTTATTAATAAACACCAAGGCTTGTCATGTGCTGATTACATGGTCCCATGTGAATGACTATGGACTCTAGCTTAGATGTCTAAATTAATCTAAACATACTTAACAACGTGAGTCCAGTATTAACCATCATCTAAAAATCCAATTGTGATACGTATCCTATTACCAGGACATTCAGGACTGTTCAATTACCAACTTGCTTGTTACTACCTGGACTATGTCAGTACTTAAATATATACCAAGTCATTTATGCAAGTAAACATCCAAATCATATACACCTTGGTTAACGAACAGTGGATCCACTATTACGACCAAGGCATATCCCTCCCATTATTTTTCCTTCCCCCGTCCTTCCCCCCCACCTCATAACGAGCTTGTATCCAGCCTCCCATCGCCAACACGATTGGTCAATTGCGGCTATTGGTAGTGGATACAACATCCCGCCTGCCATCACTATATGGTTAGTCGCATCACTATAGATTTATGTGTTGCCATTCGTGCAGGCTGAATACAAAAGTGTCGGACCATGTTTTTTGTCTATGTCTATGTGTGTACCTGTTTTGTTTAACTCCAGAGATCGGTATCCCCGAGTCACGCTCGGGGTAGCCATGCAGAGCCTGCAGCGCGCGCTGTCTTAGATCCAGCGATGCATCCCCGCTGTGTGAGCGAGCGGGTGCTTCGATTCACACAGCGCCGTGTGCCGCCGATGCGACGTTACGACGCACGGGAGCACGGCGCCGCATACAGTACAATGTAATCTTATAGATTACAGTACTGTATGTAAAAAATACACCTTGTCCCTAGTGGTCTGTCCTGTGCCCTACATGATATAATATGTAGATTGAAGTGTCCCTTTATGTCAAAAAAGTGCAGCGATAATAAATTATAATTACTTTCAGAATTGAGCGATAGCGATTTGTGGGGAAATTTGTGACAGCGACAATTCTGCAACTGAGCAAATTTCAGTGTTTTTGAGTTGATTACATTATTGTAGTTTTTTATTATATTTATGATTTTGTTTTTCAAACTTTATCATATGTCTTGTTTGGACAGATTTAAGCAAGTTATTCCTAAGAATTGTACAGTATAAAACGTCCATGCAAATAATTGTACCGCTTTTGGTGTTTCCAGACAGAATCATGTTAAATGTTATGTGTTTTTCTTTTTGTATATATGGTAATCAATATTCGTTGGATTACCACACGGTCAGTTCAATTTTTATACTATTGTGCTTAAACATCTTTTAAATTTTGATACTATTAATAAATGAATAATTATATGGTGTATCATTATCATCTTTCAGATCACTTTGTGCTGCTTAAAGTAACCCCTTTAGGCCCCTGGTGGGCCGACTATCCCGTCTCCTTTTTCCTTCCCCTCTTGTTTAAATACTAGATTTTTGGTTACAGCTGCACTACCTAGTCAGGTATTAGATCTATATAGGCGGTGGCTACTCCACGCCTGTTTATCAGTGGAATAACTTGCGCATTCCTTCTTCCCCAGTTCCTTGTTTTCTAAATACTCTCTCCTTTTGTCTTTTGTAAGGTGGATATAATGCAACTAAAATATATTTATAGAGTTCCCTGTCTTCTCATAGGTTTTATAAGTTGAGAGTTGTTTGATAAATGCTTCTTTAGATAACACTGAGATCCTAAAAATTTTTTTTTCCTCTTTTCCTTCTCCCATTGAGGGGAGTCTGGGTGGGGGGGGAGTCTGTCCTTCCTCCTCGGCACAGAATGTTCCCGCTAGGGGTGGAGGGAGGTTCCCCTGAAGACCTACTCTCTTATCAGATCAATACAATTGATCTATTAACTCTTTATTTTATTTTTGAAATCTCAGCTTATATTAGAAGGCCTACAAATTGCTGGCTTAATAGGGAACTTATTTTTTGTCTCTAAAATGTTTTGCTATCTTTATTAATCCCCACTCCTCTCAATCGTTTTCACCTATTCTACCATTTTAAAGTTACTAGGGGAAGGAGGAGGGGTCGTGGGGAAGTACAGATATGAAATGAAATGGAATGTCCACTATTTCGATTGTCAACATGTTGTTTCCTGTTGTATTTACTGTACTACGTTTACTACTCTGTACGTTCTTCATTTTTGTGTTATCTTTCTTTTTTTTTGAAAATAAACTTAAACTTGAATGATAAAAAAAAAAGAAAAACTATAATCAACCATTTTGGATGGAGCCTTTCTATTAGTGGAGAGAACTAGTGCTCGTTCCATATTCCCTTTTCGAGTAATCTCTCCCTCAGGACAGAAGCCTGTGAGAAGAAATCATCTTTAACCACTTAAGACCCGGACCAATACGCTGGCAAATGACCCAAGGGGTTTTTGCGATTCGGCACTGCGTCGCTTTAACAGACAATTGCGCGGTCGTGCGACGTGGCTCCCAAACAAAATTTGCGTCCTTTTTTTCCCACAAATAGAGCTTTCTTTTGGTGGTATTTGATCGCCTCTGCGATTTTTATTTTTTGCGCTATATACAAAAATAGAGCGACATTTTTGAAAAAAAATCAATATTTTTTACTTTTTGTTATAATAAAAAAACAATAAACTAAATTTTAGTCAAACATTTAGGCCAAAATTTATTTAGCCACATGTCTTTAGTAAAAAAAAATCGCATTAAAAAAAAAATTAGCTACCTAGCGGGAACAGCGACACTAATACAGCGATCAGAAAAATGATCGCTTAGTGACGCTGGCAATAGGGAGTGAAAGGGTTAACTAGGGCAGTGATCAGGGGGTTAAAACGTTATTGGGGGGGGTGGGGGGGGCTACCCTGACACTACTGACTGTCTGACTGTCACACTGTCTGTCACACTGACACTAAATACAGTAATCATACATGATTACTGCATTCAGTGACACTGTGACAGGGGGGGGAGGGGGGGGGGGCGATCGCGGGGGTTAAATGTGTGTGTGTAGTGTAGTGTTAGTGCAGACTTACTTGTTCTGTAGTGATCTCTCCTCAGCGGCGCTTGAAACAAACGCCGAGGGAGAGATCACGTCGCTTCCTCCTTCCTGTGTTTACACAGGAGGAGGAAGTGACAGGTCAGGCGGGCGCGCGCATTGGCTGGGAGCGATCCGGAGGGGGCGGATGAAAACGGATAGCCGCCCCCACTTGTCGGATCGCTCCTGCAGCCGCGCGGACCGCCGCATGTACGGGGGGGGGGTCCGATCGGACCCCCGATCCCCCCCAAGGCACCAACGTATATATACGTTGATGTGCCTGTCGGTGCCATTCTGCCGACGTAAATGTACATGCGGCGGTCCTTAAGTGGTTAAGGGTGCAGTTACGCCTCAGACGAAGAAATTGGCTTTTGGGCACTGACCTAAGCCAGAAGGGATGATGACAACTCAATATAGCCATTCCTGTCTGTTGCTTTAAAGAATGTGGACAAATTAAAAGAACCTTTCTTTAATTTGTATGGTAAGATCCAAAAAAAATATTTTATTGGAGCCAATCTCAAACTGCAAGACAATCCCCAACAAATTGTTATTGAGTTCTTGCATGTATAGGCTTAGTGATTCTAGGTCACCCTCCCATAGGAGGAGGATGTCGTCTATATATCTACCCCAGAAGGCCAACTCTGGCCTCCTGTTAGAATAGACGACATCCTCCTCCCATTTGGCCATGAATAAGTTGGCCATACTGGGCGCAAATTTAGCGCCCATTGGGACCCCTCTATTTTGCAAGTAATGAACACCACCAAACCAGAAATAGTTGTGGGTCATCGCAAATTTCAATAGGTTCAAAATATAATCCTGCTGGGAGAGAATCAAAGTAGAATCCCTATTCAGAAAGTTTCACAGCCTCTAACCCATGTTCATGAGAGATGATAGTGTACGGGGAGGCCACATCAGCAGTTGCCATGACATAATTCTCCTTGCACACCATGCCCTCAAAGACGCGAATCACCTGCACAGAATCTTTAATATATGACGGAGTGGCTGTCACCAAGGGCTGCAAAAAACTCTATATAAGTCTATATATTTCCCGACTCTCGAGGTGATGGAATCTAAACCACTTATGAGGGGTCTCCCTGGAGGGTTGGTTAGACTCTTATGTACCTTCGGAAGAAAGTACATAATGGGTTATCTGGGAGCTGAAGGGACCAAAAAATCTCTCTTTCTTATTAAGTTAGTGTGACCTGTGGATTTATACTTTCCATCCATACATCCGACTGGAGGTGTGACTGCCAGTGACCCCTGCATTATCTAATCCTACATGCCTATAATGATGCCTACATGCCTATAACTATAATATAATATAAACCACAGTTTATAATGTTTAATAGGAGCCTCCTTTCTTATCTTATTTTTGTTATTTTCATTTAGGGAGATTTTCCTGAATAATCAGCTTGTTCTGTGAGTTTAGGATATTCTCTCTGTCCTTTCATATGTTCATTGACAGCTTGGAACACAGAGAGTGGGCCAGCCATGGGGCTTGAGATCATTTCCGGTCCGGGAACGACTGTGTTTTTGTTCCCTCTGTTCTGATTCCCCTATGCTGGCCTGGCCCCTCTTTTGTGTCTGTCTCACTTCCGGTGTGTGCCACTGTTCAGCTCCCTGGATATGTGGCTGGCACACACTAGTTCGCCACTTGTCACTCCGGAAACAGGATTTGCTGTCTTCTCCAACCTGCAGGTGAGTGCAGATGTGCTGCGCCTGCGGATCACTTACCATCTGTACCCATGATCCCCTGATCTCGCGATCACGCTGGGCATGCGCGATCGGCGATGGGGGGGTCAGTAATTTGAAACAGCTGTGTTGGCCTATCATGGGCTCTTATCATTAGACTATGGTGCTATATATATGGGCGTGAATGTGTTCCTGGCCATGCCTCTGATGATATTCTTATTGAAAGAAACATGTAAGGCTGGCCTGACACATGTACACTATGATCTTTTTTTATCATATTAATTCACTGTAGTGCTGCACTATTGCTTTTTTATATTTAGTTAGCGCAGATATTTTCAATTTTTTATAACTATGCAGATGCCATAACTAATTTTGCTTAGTTTCAGAAATGATCTGTCTTAATGTTTTTACAATGGTAAAAAAAAAATTGGCATGTGACCATGCATCTCTTCCTTTTGATAGTGGGGATGGAGTTAGAGGACACAGTGCCTGTGTTCCATAGTCTGTTCATCCAAAGCAAGAGAAAGGCTGTGCTTGAGCAGGAGCGTTCAAAAGTCAGGCTGTGATTTGGAGAGGATGTGAGCTAAAAGGTAGGCTGTGATTGGTTGGGGGGGGCATGGTGGCTGAATAAACTAACCAATGTAGGCATGCTGTGTATCTGCAGTCGGTCCTGTACCTCTGAAAAATGCAAAGGGACCACAAAAGCACATACTGTATAAGCTTTTGTGCTTTGTGTGGTCAGTTTAGAACAAAAGAAGGAAACTTTAAAGAGGTCCACGTGAACAACAGAGAGGTCAAAGATCACCAGGCACTGTGCTGCCTCTTCACACCCGATTTAAACCTCTAATTGCTGTGCTAACGTGTCACAAACATGTGCATTGCATGGCAAACATGGGGTTAAATCAGGTGGTTAAGAGGCAACATATAACCTCCTCACTACCTGTCAAACACACGGATTGCTTTTCGGGGGAGCAGCAGTGCATGCTGCACTTGTACAGTTGTACTCATAAGTTTACATACCCTGGCATAATTTATGATTTCTTGGCCATTTTTCACAGAATATGAACGATAACACAAAAACGTTTCTTTCACTCACACAAGTTAACACAAAGGGGTTTGAATGGTTATTAAAAGGTAACCATCCTCACCTTTGATCTGATTGTACAGGTCGTTCCCATAAAATTAGCATATTGTGATAAAGTTCATTATTTTCTGTAATGTACTGATAAACATTAGAATTTCATATATTTTAGATTCATTACACACAACTGAAGTAGTTCAAGCCTTTTATTGTTTTAATATTGATGATTTTGGCATACAGCTCATGAAAACCCAAAATTCCTATCTCAAAAAATTAGCATATCATGAAAAGGTTCTCTAAACGAGCTCTTAACCTAATCATCTGAATCAACTAATTAACTCTAAACACCCGCAAAAGATTCCTGGGGCTTTTAAAAACTCCCAGCCTGGTTCATTACTCCAAATCGCAATCATGGGTAAGACTGCCGACCTGACGGCCATCATTGACACCCTCAAGCAAGAGGGTAAGACACAGAAAGAAATTTCTGAACGAATAGGCTGTTCCCAGAATGCTGTATCAAGGCACCTCAGTGGGAAGTCTGTGGGAAGGAAAAAGTGTGGCAGAAAACGCTGCACAACGAGAAGAGGTGACCGGACCCTGAGGAAGATTGTGGAGAAGGACCGATTCCAGACCTTGGGGGACCTGCGGAAGCAATGGACTGAGTCTGGAGTAGAAACATCCAGAGCCACCGTGTACAGGCGTGTGCAGGAAATGGACTACAAGTGCCGAATTCCCCAGGTCAAGCCACTTTTGAACCAGAAACAGAGGCAGAAGTGCCTGACCTGGGCTACAGAGAAGCAACACTGGACTGTTGCTCAGTGGTCCAAAGTACTTTTTTCGGATGAAAGCAAATTTTGCATGTCATTCGGCAATCAAGGTGCCAGAGTCTGGAGGAAGACTGGGGAGAGGGAAATGCCAAAATGCCTGAAGTCCAGTGTCAAGTACCCACAGTCAGTGATGGTCTGGGGTGCCATGTCAGCTGCTGGTGTTGGTCCACTGTGTTTTATCAAGGGCAGGGTGAATGCAGCTAGCTATCAGGAGATTTTGGAGCACTTCATGCTTCCATCTGCTGAAAAGCTTTAGGCCCCGTACACACGGCCGAGGTTCTCGCTGAAAATCAGCGAGAACCTCGCTGGAATGCACATTCCAGCGAGGACCTCGGCCGTGTGTACGGTCTCAGCGAGCTTCCCGTCGGGAAGCCCGTCGAGCCGAAATAGAGAGCACGCTCTCTATTTCCTCGACGGCCCGCCTGGAAGAATGGCTGGTTGCCATTCCCGACGGGCGGGTCGCCGAATCCGACGGCCGTGAGAGAACCTCGACGGGCGGAACGATGTGTTCTGCCCGTCGAGGTTCTCTGCCGTGTGTACGGCACCTTATGGATATGAAGATTTTATTTTTCAGCACAACCTGGCACCTGCTCACAGTGCCAAAACCACTGGTAAATGGTTTACTGACCATGGTATTACTGTGCTCAATTGGCCTGCCAACTCTCCTGACCTGAACCCCATAAAGAATCTGTGGGATATTGGGAAGAGAAAGTTGAGAGACGCAAGACCCAACACTCTGGATGAGCTTAAGGCCGCTACCGAAGCATCCTGGGCCTCCATAACACCTCAGCAGTGCCACAGGCTGATTGCCTCCATGCCACGCTGCATAACTGAACAGAATTATTTGAAGGTTGACTTTTTTTATTAAAAACACTTTTCTTTTATTGGTCGGATGAAATATGCTAATTTTTTGAGATAGAAATTTTGGGTTTTCATGAGCTGTATGCCAAAATCATCAATATTAAAACTAGGGTTGTCCCGATACCACTTTTTTAGGACCGAGTACAAGTACCGATACTTTTTTTCATGTACTCGCCGATACCGAATACCGATATTTTTTTTAAATGTCATGTGACAGTTTTCAAACCACAATACAGACTAAGGACATTTTCTTTAGAATTATGAAGAACTCTAACTCAAGACATTATAAAAGAATAAAAAGGAGTAAAAATGAATAAAAATGTTTTATTTGCTTGTCACGCAGTAGTAAAAATCTCAAATAATTTTCACAGAACATGTTGATAAATACAAAAAAAGTATTCTATTTAGGTATCGGGAGCATTTGCACGAGTACAAGTACTCCCGCAAATACTCGGTATCGATACTACTTGTTTTGTAAGTTTTGTAGGTAAAGTTGATCCGGGGTAAATCCGATTGCCTTTCGGGGGATCAGGAAGGAATTTTTTCCCCTCCGGTAGCAAATTGGATCATCGCTCTGCTGTTTTTTTTTGCCTTCCTCTGGATCAACTGTGGGTATGGAGTTGGGTGTATGGGAGGATGTACTGTGTTTTACTTTGTTTTATTTTTTTTATTTTTTTATGGTTGAACTGGATGGACTTGTGTCTTTTTTCAACCTGACTAACTATGTAACTATGTAACTATGTAACTATCTGGACAACTCTAATTAAAACAATAAAAGGCTTGAACTACTTCAGTTGTGTGTAATGAATCTAAAATATATAAAAGTCTAATGTTTATTAGTACATTACAGAAAATAATGAACTTTATCACAATATTCTAATTTTTTGATAATGACCTGTAATTAGTGCGTGTGTTTAAAAGGTCAATGAGTTTCTGGACTCCTGATAGACCCATGCATCTTTCATCCAGTGCTGCACTGACGTTTCTGGATTCTGATTCATGGGGAAAGCAAAAGAATGGTCAAATAATCTGAGGAAAAAAGGTAGAATTGTATAAAACAGGAAAGTGATATAAAAAGATATCCAAGGAGTTTAAAAAATAAAATGCCAATTAGCAGTGTTCAAACTATAAGAAGTTGAAAATGAGGGGTTCTGTTAAAAGCAAACCACGGTCAGGTAGACCAACTAAAATTTCAGCCACAACTGCCAAGAAAATTGTTCGGGATATACAGGACTCTCTGAAAACATGTGATGTGGCCGTTTCAAAATGCACAATAAGGGAGGCACTTAAAGAAAGATGGGCTGCATGGTCGAGTCGCCAGAAGAAAGCCATTACTACGCAAACGCCACAAACGTATCCCAATGTGCCAAACGGCACAGAGACGATTCTCAAACTGTCAGGTCACCTGAGGCCAGGTGACAGATGCACACCGTTGGGTCATTAGTGCACCGATATGATAGTGGACCTTACGGCTGACTGCTGCGGCTGGAACCCTGGGTGGTGCAGGAAGGCAGGTGCACTGGGGCGCCAAGACGGATCCCACAGGGAGCTAAAATGTAAGATTCCCCAGGGCGTGGAGTCCAAGCCAGCAGGTATTTGCCAGAGCCTCTAGTGGTGAGGATGGACTTTGCTGCAGCCGACTCGAACATGCGGCCCCTAGGGTCTCCCAACTCACGCTAGGCTATAGGCGGATAAGCTAAAGGTCGAGGTGACAAGCAGACAAAGATAAACGGTGAACAAGCCAGTGGTCAAGGGTCACAAGCAAGCGGGGATGGTCGGGAACATGTCAAGATCGGTAACAGAGACAAACGTAGAGCACACTGCAAACAGGAAACCAAACACACAATATTGCACGGCAAGGCAGGCTTGGAGAATACCAAGTTAAATAGTGGTTCCTGTTGAGGCTAGGCTGGAGCCACACTGAGGGAAGATTACTTAACCATGCAAGTGTGAGAAAGCAAGCCTTAAGGCTGATACACAGACAAGGTAAGAGACAGACAGGTCATGAAAGTATTACTGCAAGGTCATGACAGTAATCTTCTTGGTTCCCCCTTTTTTGCTTAGTTATATTTGGTATTACATTTATGTTTATTTGTTATGTTTGTAATTGAAAACAGTGATGCCGCGCTAACAAAAATATACAATGTAAACAAAAATATCTAGCAGCAGCTACAACACAAGATACCACATGCTAAACCAAAATAAAAAAAAGAAAGCTGTGCTAAATGAGTATAATTGGAACACAATTTAAGTGAAAAACAAAAATCAGCATTCACATGATCTTAGCATCTTATAGATGTATGTAACCCTGTACAAACATATAAAAATTGTGCTGGGAAAGGAAAAAAATACACTATGGATGTATAGGAGACCACATATATGTGATAACAAACATAAATAAGGTACACAATGCCATGAATCAATGTGCAACATATAAATTAACTTACAAAATAAACCTAAAAGTATTATACAATGGAAGTGACCAGTGATATAAAAAATCCTTAAAGTGAAAAAAACAAATGATGAAAAGATGAGAAGGGTGAGCCCATTGGATCCACCAGCAACACATAAGAAAAGCCAGCCAGCATGCAGACAACGCGTCCACTAAGATGATGACGTCAGTGCGGCAACCTCCCGACGTACCTTTCGTCTCTCATAGACATCGTCACTAGGGAACAGGCGACACACTGACTCATCGCAATATGTACAACACGGAACCATGCCTCGATTTGAGTCTCTGGCAGCGGAACCATCTTACTAACTGGAAAAATGCCCTAATCTAAAATTAGCCATTAAAATGGAGAAAAGAGAATGTTATTTAATATAGTTTGACTTGGAGGCACATGATTCATAGCCACCAAGGACAATCAGATGAATATAGCTAAACTAAGCCAACTTGGAACAGAGGACAAAAACCATTAACATCGATATAACCATGAACCATCCATGGGGGCTTGCTGCATGAAATAGTGTATTAATGAAAGAATATTAATATAAATATTAATATGTGAATTACTAACTGAAATGCAGTGAAAATGTATAGGTGAGCTACCAAAGACTCACATCAAGTGTGCATAAACACTGAAACATGCAAAATTAATTACAGTACATACTAAAATTCATATATGTAAAATATATGTATAAAGCTGTGAAACCAAAAACATAATTGTGACAATATTAAATGTGCACAAAACAATAAATGTGCTACCAATACCATCAATCTTGTAAACATTAGAAATGAATAAAATATAAAAAAATATATAAAATATAAGTATAATAAATAAAAAATGTGTGAATAAATGATAGAGTCTAACCATTGGATGGTTAGCCGATTCCTGAATAAACTGCCATTATGAATTATCAATAAAGGCATTGAGATCAACCTCCACATTTAATCCAAAGGGAGTGTAGCATTTGATCTTATGGATCAGGCCATTTCTAGCCTAGATATACTACGCATCAAGGAATCGCCCCTTCACTGTGGGACGTACTTAATGCCCAGGAATATAGTTTTGGCAGGGTTCTTATTGTGGATCTCACCGCGACACTGGATGTTTTGGAAAACCAGCGAGGATATTGTTTATATGCTCATTCAACCTGACCCGAAGTGGCTGCTTGGTCCTGCCCACATATTTGCAGCCCACATGGGCACTGGAGCAGGTATACAACCCCTACCGTGGAACAGGTAATGAAAGTTTTAATCTCGAATTACATTGAGGTACTAGATGATGTAAATCTGTGGGTGCGCCTATGGGTGCAACCATAGGCGCAAAAAACAGTCAGGTATTCAAAGAAACCCCTCCTGATAGGGGGGAGATCCAAAATGTTAGGTGCCACTTGGTTCCTGAGAGACAAAGCCCCTTTACTGTATATATGACCTGAGGCCTACCAGGAAGCATAGGATGAAGAACTTGCCATCAGTAAGGATATGCCAGTGCTTATTAATGAGTTTTTTCACACTCATATGCTGTACCGAGTATGAAGTGATAAAAGGGATGGAAGGCGTGTTGCCACCTTTAGATGCTCTGTCATCCAAGAGTCGCCCCTATCAATTAGGGACACTTTTTTTAATGTCTTCTTTTAATGTCGCAAATGTGTAGTCGGGACATTTGCCTGTCTGAGAAACTCACTGTGATCAGAGCAGTTTTGCTTCAGGTGAATTTACTGACTTTTGGGCACAGACTTTAACCATGCTTCATGATGACAACTCCCAACAGGAATATAGGAATTCCTGTCTGTCTCCTTGAAGAAGGTTGAAATGACAAAAACAATCATCTTTAATCTCCACCTTAAGGTCCAGGAAATTAATTAGCTCTTGGCTGGCCTCATAATTGAGGAATATGCCTCTATTAAGTTCCTCCATAAAGGCATCTAGATCACACTGATCACCATCCCATAGAAGGACATTGTCTATATATCTGGCCCATAGAACCACCTGGGGTCGCTGTTGGGCATAGACAAGTCCTCCTCCCATAAGGCCATGGACAGGTTGGCCAAACTAGGGGCATATTTAGCCCCATAGCGACCCCCCTGTACTGCCTAATGACGGCAACAGCGCGATTCTGAATATCCAACATGCCGTCTTTTGACGGCCGCCCCTTTGGGCGTTCCCAGCGCGCGCTGTAGAGCGCGCTGCGGGGAAGCCCTGTGTTGTCCGTGTCCCTTGGACACGGCCAATCACAGATCGCGGCGAACGGCCAGCCAGAGTGGCCGTTTGCGATGCGATCTGTGCGGCGAATGAGAGATGATCTCATAGATCATCTCTCATTGCCGTTTTACACAGAGACAGCGTCCTGTCTCTGGAGAGAAGGAGACCGATCTGTGTTCCTTGTACATAGGGAAACAGATCGGTCACCCCCCCTCCCCCCCACAGTTAGAACACACCTAGGATACACATTTAACCCCTTCCTCACCCCCTAGTGTTAACCCCTTCAATGCCAGTCACATTTATACTGTAATTAGTGCATATTTATAGCACTGATCGCAGTATAAATGTGAATGGCGCCAGAAATGTGTCAAAAGTGTCCGATGTGTCCGCCATAACATCGCAGTACCAATAAAAATCGCAGATCGCCACCATTTCTAGTAAAAAAAAAAAAAAAAAAATCTCCCCCCCACTGTAATAACTTTTGCGCAAACCAGACGCTTATTGCGATTTTTTTTTTTATTACCAAAAATATGTAGAAGAATACGTATCGCCCTAAACGGAGAAAAACATTTTTTTTTTTTTTAATCGGGATATTTATTATAGCAACAAGTAAAAAATATTGTAATTTTCTTCAAAATTGTCGCTCTTTTTTGTTTATAGCGCAAAAAATAAAACCGCACAGGCGATCAAATACCACCAAAAGAAAGCTCTACTTGTGGGGAAAAAAGGACGTCAATTTTGTTTGGGAGCCACGTGGCACGACCGCGCAATTGTCAGTTAAAGCGACGCAGTACCGGAAGCTGAAATTTCAAAAAGCCCAGAATTGTGTCTCCAAAAATATTCAACGGCAAACAAACCCAAAGAATGTGGGATGACTATATACAAAGTAGTAACATCGGCTGTCACCAGCCATAATCCAGTTCTAGGGGTGAGTCCAGCTAGTATGATCCAAGAAATGGGGATAACTATCCCAATCCCCTCCAACGTTATAATTTAGGGATGGTCAACATTGGGGTTTTCACAAACCCAATCAAGGCATCAAAAGGTTTGTGGGATCAAAGAGGAACAAGAGGGGCAAACGGCTACGAGCTAAAAAGAAAAAGGCTCTAGTCGGTGCTGGTATATTCAACCTAAGCACAGTGGAATTAACTGATGCAGAAAAACTTGTGTTGGAACAAAGGTTGAATACATTTCAAACCTATATGGAGGTCCGCAAGTTTATTTGTAGTTTGAATATTAAACGACATATGACGACCCTTAATCCTATCCCGACTACTGGCATTGTACCTGGAAGCTTTACTCATGCAGGGCTTTCTAACGCTTCGTTATTCAATCCACCAGGGGCTTTGGCCCTGAAGGTATTTAAAGATGTACTATTAAGGGATTTGGATTCCTTGCCTATTAAGAGGATTCATACAGGGGGGCGGAGCCGGCAGCCAGAGCTGATGGACGTGTGTTAGGTGAGCTCTGACACACCGGGTGACAAAGACACCCCAAAAACACCTGCAAGATACAGGGGAAGCCGGGGAACAAACTGGCCACCATGTTCAAGCAGAAAGAGAGAGAGGGACCCCGAAAACTAACCGATTTCTTTCCCCCAGCCGGGGGCCGAGATTTCCAAGATGGCGCCGGCGCCGGGAGCCGTGCTCCGGATCCCACACATGCAGCTGCAGCTAATCCACTGCCATCCTCGGGTGAGTCGAATCCTAATGGATATCCCCCACCAGCATCCCCCTTTAGCAGCCCTGCCAAGCAAAAACGGAGGGTTGGGGAGGCCCCGGGAACCCAAGATGGCGCTGTCCATGAGGGAGAGGAGATGGAGGAAGCTTCTGCTTATGCCCAGCAACTGGATGCGTTCCCCACATCAGGTCAGCCTATTATTGATACCACCATGAAGGAGATGCTGCAAACCCTGAGGGGAGCCCTGCAATGTGATATGGCAGCGTTCATGCAGTCTACTAAGCAGGAAGTTTCTGCAGTTAGCAACAGAGTGGGGTATGTGGAGCAGAAGATGGAGGAGTTCACCTTAGCACACAATGACCTTGTGGATGCTCACTTTGAAGTGGTAGAAGATATTACAGCTATGCGCCTCAAAATGGCAGATTTAGAGGACAGGGCAAGAAGGAACAACGTTAAGTTTAGGGGGGTCCCTGAGACTGTCAAACCCGCAGAACTTACACCTTATCTGCAAAAATTGATGATGACAGCCATTCCTACTTTGAGCCCAGCCGACATCATTATAGACAGGGCTCACAGATTGCCCAAACCTTCCTACCTGCCTGAGCAAGTCCCTAGAGATGTGATAGCAAGAATCCACTTTTACCACATCAAGGACCAACTTATGCAATACTCCAGACAACATCCTGCTTTACCTGATCCCTTTGCTGGAATCGCACTATATGCTGACCTGTCACAAGCCACACTGGCAGCAAGGCACAAGCTAGTACCTATCACTAAAATATTGAGAAATCACAAAATCCTCTACAAATGGGGCTTCCCAGCCAAACTGCTGGTGGAAGTGAACAATGAATCGCATTCAATCGCATCACTGGATAAAGGTCTCAATCTCCTCAAGAAATGGCGTCTGATTCCTGCTGAAGGACTCCCGGCGGAACCTGAACCCTCACTCCAACATCGCAACTCCCAGCGGCAGAACAGAAAGAGTAAGTGACTTTTGTATGCAGATTTGATGCGACTCCTGCTGCTTTTCATTGATGACTGCCTACTTTGCTTCTCATCAACTGCTGTACTCTTCCCTTTCTACTTGTCAACCTGGCCCACTTTTGATGTCTTTGATGACTATCCATTTGTCCTGAATGGCACCCGGTGTTCGGCTGTTACTATTTTTCTTTTTTCCCCATGTTTGGTTACGGGATGCTTGCCGTAACTTACTTGCCGCATACCAAGCGGCCTGATCAACATGAATCGGTTTTTGGTTCAGAGGTTACATGGACTCTCGATCCTTGTCTTTTTGTGTTTTTACGTTTATTTTTTTTTCATCTCTACAAGCTTTACATACCTGAATTGATCCTGTCAATACTGAAAATTACCACTGGATGGCACTGCTGCCCAACTTACCAGAAGAATGACACTTAAAATATGGTCTAATAACGTGAGGGGGCTAAACAGCCCTTACAAGCGCAGGAACATGTGGAAATCAGCCATAGAAGCCAAATGTGATATTCTGTGCGTACAAGAAACTCATTTCTCTAACGTAAACCCACCAAAATGTACGCATGTCAAATTTCCACATGTCTTCACTGCTATGAACAGCTCCAAGAAAAATGGGGTCTTGATTGCTTGTAAGGACACAATAAAATTTTCTCTTTTACAGGTCCATGCTGATCCTTGCGGCCGTTACCTCATACTAGTAGCGGACATTGACCATGTCACCTACACGCTGGTAAATGTGTATGCACCTAATGTTAGGCCCTTAAGGTTTATCAGGAAGGTTATCAAAAAGGCAAAGCAATTGCAAAAAGGTGGTTTAATAATATGTGGTGACTTTAACATGGTACTGAACGAGGAGCTGGATGTCTCTTCGGTGGCCCTCAGGCGGAGACCCTCTTTAGGAGCACTGTGTCACGAGGAAAGGCTATTTGACCCCTGGCGGTGCCTGAGGACTACCGAGAGGGACTACACCTTCTATTCTAATGTCCATGATAGCTACTCGAGATTGGATTTCTTCCTGACTGACATGTACACGCTACAAAAAATCCGAGCTGCCGACATCCGCAGCATCACATGGTCGGACCACGCGCCTGTGATTATTGAGGTGGTGAATTCCGGCAAAATATCCCTTAGACCACTGTGGCAAAACAACACATTTCTCCTGTTACGCCCCAAGCTACTGTACCACTTCAGAACGTTGCCCATCCCGATATCTCAAAAATTCTTTACGCAATTAGAAAAATCACTTAGGAAATACATTTGGGGGAATAGAAAGCCCAGGGTAGCATTAGCGCAACTTTACAAGCCCAAACACCTGGGGGGAGTTGGATTACCCAACGCCCAACTGTATTACAGAGCGGCAGTACTGGACCAAATGCGCTATTGGTTCTCTTGCCAATCTGACAATCGGTGGTCAGCAATAGAACATGCGGTCACACCTGGTCACAATCTCCCTGCACTGGTGATAGCTGCCAGTCTGCATCACAACCCAATTACTCCGCCTTATCCAACTATACAAGCTACTTTGAAGGCATGGTCGGCCCTTACTAATGTTCACTTCACTGACGTTCCCACCCAAACCTTGCAAATACCGCTAACAACATATGAGTACCTCATTCCTGACTTCACGGTTACAGCATGGAAAAAGGTGGGGGCACACTACTCTACGCCCCCGCTGAATGAACAGAATACTGTAGACAGATATAGGACGTTCCAAATACAGCACTATACCAAAATCAATGGGAGGAGACCTATAGAAATTCCGCAGATCCTCTGGGATTTTCTGAGGAACAAAACCCTAAACATGCGTAAGGGGATATCTATCTTTTATAAATATGTATCTCCCCTGTACGTTCAAAGTAAAAGCCCAAACATGTTAAAATGGGAAAGGGAACTGCAGCTAGAATTTCCACTGCATCAGTGGCATGCAGCAATCAAATACAATGGGAAATCATCAGCATGTGTGGAGCATTGGGATAATGCACAGAAACTCCTACACAGGTGGTACCTAACCCCTGTCAGACTAAATAAAATGGATAATTCTATAACACCACTTTGCTGGAGAAACTGTCAGTTAGTGGGGAGCCTACTCCATATCTTTTGGAGCTGTAGGATCATTCAAAGGTTCTGGAAGAGGGTACAATCGGTTATTTTTCATGTCACATCAATAAGATACGCACTTAACCCTGCATTTACTTTGCTGAGTCTGGGAATAGAAAACTTTCCACCACTAATGAGAAAGGTGGTTGTACACATATTGTTCGCGGCCCGTATTTCCATAGCAAAAGCATGGCGCACCCAACAAGCTCCAAGCATTACAGAAGTGATCTCTAGGGTGAACTCGCAGTACATTATGGAAAAAATGTTAGCTTACACAGAAAGAAGATCCCACACCTTCTATAAACACTGGGACATATGGAAGTCATCTAAATATGCCCCCCCACACCTGTAACTCTGTGATCTACATGATTTATGTAAAATGTAGCTACTATGCCATCTAGTGGTAAAACTCGGTATCTAGGTATGTTTTTGTACACTCGATTCAGATCTTTGACGATCATTGTTGAACTGTTTCTTTCTTTCTTTCTTTCTTTCTTACTTAGTTCTTGTTGAGTTTAAATGCGTCTAGGTACACTTATAGGTTTGTTGCGCACCATGGACCCTCGTTAAGGTCCTGGATAGGCTACATATTGTTGAAACTGCATCTAGCCTGCTCACAGTAGTACCCGAAGGGGTGACAGGCCTAACCTCCTCAGGAGGTCAACCTTTAGAGAATATATGTAACCCACGTTGTGCAATGCCTATATATCCCTGTAAGCTGTACTCCTTTATAATGCTTTATATAACTTGAGATAATCTTATTGTGCCAACTTTGTATAATATGTTAATAATTTAATAAAAAAATTATGGTTAAAAAAAAAAAAAAAAAAAAGAGGATTCGTACAGATAACATGATTGCTGGTCTTGACTTCCTATGTAAGAACAAAGAGTTAGTGGTCAGACCAGCTGATAAAGGGGGGGGGGTCATCATTTTGGATAAAACCTACATTAGACTTACCGGTAACAGTATTTCTACAAACCTTCCAGGACGGCACACCTGAGAGATAAGGGCTCCTCCCCACAGGAAACACAATCAATTGACAGCTTGTTATAAGTCCCCACCCTTCGCCTTGATCCCCAGTATGTAATAAAGTAATCCTGAACTGGTTCACCAACGACATTGTTCCACATAAGTACTTGCCACCTAGAGTTTAGCTTATCTTTCCCTCCACATAGGGCGGGAAGTAGGCCTGCCGTCCTGGAAGGTTCATAGAAACACTATTACTGGTAAGTCTAACATAGGTTTTCTCCTATCACCTTCCAGGACGGCAACACCTGAGACGATAATAAAGGAACAACAGGCTTACTTTTGCTAATTTTAAGCAATTATTCAATTTATCCATTCACATGTGTGAATCGTACTTTATTTAATCACTTGGCACGGAAAACACTTCACCTATCATTTACTTTAGGGTGGGACCCCGTCCTGCAAGGCCTTTCTGCTAAATTTCAGTTTTTTACTTGAATTTTTTTTACCTCCACTCCCTAGTGTGTGATTAAAGGTATCCTAGCTGGATCATGTAACTGACCTGCAGTTCTACTCCACCTATGCCCCTGTCTTCTCTTCGGATGCAGGATCTAGATGGCATGAGCTCTTAAAGATAAAATATGAGAGCCTGTGATTTTTTTTAAGATAGAAAGATTGACTGTCAATATTCTAGCAATTGTGATGTATAATGTCTGTAACTGCTGCATAGAACCACCAAAAAGACTAATCAGATTTGTTCTGTGAAACAAGGAACTACTTTGGTCAACAAAGAACATCTGGTTTTAAACCACTAGTCTATTCAGGAGAATGATTTAGAAAAAAAAGGCCTCCTGACAGACAATCCTTGTGGGACCCCTTTTTATTTGTTTGCCATAGCCATGGTGAAAAGGGAAAAAAAAAAACACTTAAGGATAATAGAATAAGGGAAGCTTATTCCCTGGGCTCAAGGGACTGGACAGGTATGTAACCAAGCCAAGCAGGGTGTTTGGTGTGCTCCTGCACCTTCAAGGAGGGGTGGCACCCCTTCAGTCCACCTGTCCCCATCCATCCATCAGAATGCATGCGCCTCCATTGTTCAGTGCCAGGACCACAGATCACAGGGTGCCTTGACGCGGCTCTGCGGCTCACGCATGCGCCCGCAAACGCGTGTGGACAAAACCCCTGTCTCAAAACGCACACTATCAGACAGGCCAACCGGCTGTTCTGCAAGCTGGTCAGAAAGTAGGCCTGGCGTCCCCCTGGGCATTCCCCAGGCTTTGTTGTTATGTAACCAAGCATACCCAACTTCTGGTTTTCTTCCCATCTGAATGCTGATATGTCAGATGTGAAAGTGTTCTATATCCCCAGGCTCCTTATAACCCTGCATTAAAACTAAGCAGAAAGGAGCCTGGTAAGAACTGAGAGTAACTATTTCATAAATATCAGGTGTCTGAGACCATAATCCACTCCAAGCACCAATGAGTGCCTCTCGGTACCAATGAGTGTTAAGTTAAAGTGGATGTAAACCCCAAAAAAACATGTCTGAGCTATGAAATATGTAAATAACCTGACACTCAAAGCAAAAAGAGAGAAAACAGACTTTTTATTTAGGCAGGTTTTTATCTGGAAGGCTGTTCATTTTACTGAACATTGAAAGAGGATTACTCAGCGCTGGATTAACTCTGTGTGGCAAGACTGGGCACAGATGATAGGAAATCTTATACTCTACATTGTGACATATTTTTTTTTTTTATAATTAATTCTATAGTAGGAGTAAAAGACGAATATTGGTTAGTCACATCCAGTTTGTCCAAGGGGATGACATGAAGGATAAATACCGAGCTGTAAACTTATTGGATTGGGTCAGATAAGCTCTGATGCTGCATCTTCAAGCAAAAAATTCCTATAAGCATAACCCCTAAAAAATCATGATAGGTGATTTTATGACCTTCTTCCAGTGTCCTATAACCCTACTGGGTTCAGGTTTAGGGAATGTCTCTGGCATGCCTGAATGTAAAGGACTGAATCTTTTGCAGTCAGAAATCCTGTTCCTTCCATGTGCATGGAAAATAAGGTCCGAAATAAAAGTGACAAATATATAATATCACAAATATACAGGTCATAAATTTTGTATTTGTGAAGGGTAGTAAGCTCAAGCTGTATATGGAATACAAAATAGGAAGACACACCCAGCCTTCACTGTTGTATTTTCTGATATACAGTCACCTGTAGAACAAAGACACAAACCAAACGTAAAATGTTGTGTATTTCTAATATGTAATAAGATACCATATAACCTAAGCAAAGAGAACAGACACAAACTTCAAATGTGTGCTTCTGATGCTTAATAGGTTAAGGTCATACATCCAACAGAAAGGACACTAGCAAATATGGTGTTTTTCTGAGCAATTAAACACAGAAGACAGACACCTTCCACTGCTGTGTTTTTCTAATGTACAGAAAACTAAGGTAATAGATCTAAGACAGGAGGACAAGAGCAAATTGTGGTGTTGTGTATTCCTGATACCGAACGCAGTACGGTCATATAACCAACAGAAATTATACTAACACATATTGTGCATTTCTAATGATCACGAAAATGCAGTCGCATAGCCAGTATGACAACAGAAAAAACACATGCGACCTCAGCTGTATATTGCTGGTGCTAGACCGCGTGAAGTCATAACCGGCAGAGGGTGGCACTAACACACTTCTGATAAACAACAGGGTATATACACAAGACAGAAATGTCACCAACAGTAATTCAACATTGTGAATTTCTGATTAGCAACACTACACAGTTGTATAACCGGCAGAAATGTCACTAGCAAAAACTCAATGCTGTGCGTTTCTGAACAGCAACAATGTACCATTACAGAACCCACAGAAGAAGTGTCACTACCAGTAATACAATGTTGTGCATTTTTGATTAGCAAACTTGAACAGTTATATAACCAACAGAAATGTTGCCGACAACTCAATGTGTTTCTTAATAGCAACCTTGTAGAGTCATATAACCAACAGAAATGTCATTAGCAAAAAACTTGATGCTGTGCGTTTCTGAATAGCAACTGTGTACAGTCACGTAAACCCACAGAAATATCACTACCAATAATACAATGTTGTGCGTTTTTGATTAGCAAACTTGTACAGTCATATAACCAGCATTGTTGTAAGTAACAGAGTTACAATAAACGCAGTAACCTAACGCAGCCCCTTTTGAGGGTAACGAGTAATCTACCCGATTACTCTTCCCCTCACAGTAACGCAGTTCCCATTACTTGAGTGGCATTACCGCAATTACCTCTACCGCCACTAGATAGCAGCAGGGTAATTGCTTATGCCGGCGTGGTGAACATAAATATGGGTGGAACTCCGCTTTAGAATCATGTGACCGCTGTGATGGCCTGTCACAGCGGTCTGAAAACTCCCAATCGCAAGCCGCCTCACGCTGACCTATCACCGGGGAACAACTCACATCGATCACACACACTGTGTGCGCAACCTGATCAATGATCTGGGGAACACATGGCGGAACAAAATGTTCCACAGAACAAACGTTCCCTATACAACACAGTGTACACAGCGACATCTAGTGGTCAACATGGTAAGTGCAGGACACCTATACAGACCAATGATCAGCAGGTTATTTTTGGTCAGTGATTTCATCTCTTCATCAGACAACAAAGAAAAATTTTACATCCCCATTCTAGATCCCTTGCATTCAATAAAGCTTATATAAGATAAATAAAATAATAAACAATAAACTATAGAAAATTCTTATAAAGCCTAATATAAGATTTTAAATTACAGACTCTGTAAACGTCAAGGGAATGTATATTATAAACATACATTTTAATCAAGCTTATAATTTGGATGTAATATGTAGCAGATGGATAAGGGTTTTAAGTCCTATTAGCTGCACATACATGGTTGGACGGATGCACCTAGGCTGGGATATACACGAGATCACCATTTGTTTCCGGTTTTCTTCTCTCAAGGATCTGGCATTCTTTTGTCTTGAAGTATTAACTCACTGCTCCCTGGCAAGTGCCCGTCATCTGCTTCTCAACAAAGCATTGTAGAATATTAAAAAAAAAATCAGTTACTTTGCTGAGTAACTAATTACGTTTTCAATGTAGTAACTGAGTCACTAACGCAATTACTTTTTCGGAGAAGTAATTTGTAACTGTAACTTATTACCTTTTAAAGTAAGATGAGCAACACTGGCTATCAGTAACTCAATGTCATGTGTTTCTGATAAGCAATAATGTACAGTCATATATCCAACAGAAATTTCACCAACAATAATTCAATGTGGTGCGTTTCTGAATAGCAACCTTGTAGAGTCATACGACCAACAGAAATGTCACTAAAAAACATAGTGTTGTGCATTTATGATTAGCAAACTTGCACAGTCATATAACCAACAGAAATGTCGCTGACAATTCAATGTTGTGCATTTCTGATTAGCAATAGTGTACGGTTATATAATAGAAGTGTCACTAACAATTCAATGTTATGCCTTTCTATTAGGGGTGTCAAATATAATCGCTGCATCGCGATTCGGCGGTTCCCGATGCGACACCGACATAATCGATGTTTGGCTCCGCCCCTCCCAGGAGAGCGCACGTTCAGAGGTTACCTACTCTGAGCGCCATCCAGTGAGCCAGCGATGTTTCTCCACGGGGCTGAGAGGACACAGTCTGTGTTACAGAGCTCAGCACAGCCCCGCCCAGCCCCTCCTTCCTCCACACTCTCAGCTCCATCCAGTGAGCCAGCAATGTTTCTCCACGGGGCTGAGCTGACTGTGTTACAGAGCACAGCCCCGCCCAGCCCCTCCTTCCTCCACACGAATGGCTGGACCTTCTCTGTTTCCCCGCCCACACTCCGGCCAGCCTGTGTTGTACAAGAAGAGGATGGGAAAGTTCAATCTAAACAGTCTTCTCTGCTTGAATCCAGCAAGTGTCCTGGAGTGTCCTGGAGGCTGGGACTGGCCAAGTAAGTGAACTTCTCCTCCCTCTCTGCAGCTAAAGATTTGTTTTTCCAGGATTTCAGACCCCTGAAAGCCAGAACCTCTCACTCCCTTTCCAAGGGGGGTTTGTACTCACCAATCCCCGACCTGGATCTGCCTGCAGTCACATTTGCCTTCCCATCCTCTTGAGAAGCTGACCATTTCCACTGCCTTCCACACCACTCTCCACGCTGTCTCCCGGCATCCCAACACTTTCGGGTTGCACTGTGTCTGCGGCGCCGCCCACTTCCTGTGATGCAGTCGTGTTCAGAAAGAGGCTTGTAGCTCAGTGCTTCCTCTTAGGAAAAACCCAGAAGTGGAGAGAGCAGCTTAATGGCAGTGTTTTTCTATCACAGCGATGGCTTGCCCTCCCTGTGGCCAGAACGCTGGTGCACACCTGGGGTGACCTGTGAGAAGGACAAAGCCTACAGGTTAGTTCAGCCCTTCCCAGCCTCCCTAAAACCTGTCTCAACAGGGGGACCATTAGATCCTCCCCGGTCGCTGTGTTTGGGAAAAACACAATCAACATTGGGGATCAAGGGGAAAGGTGGGGACTTATAACAAGCTGTCAATTGAATGTGTTTCCTGTGGGGAGGAGCCCTCATCTCAGGTGTGCCATCCTGGAAGGTGATGGGAGAAAAAAAGATTCTCTGGCAGAGATGTATAGAAACCTGGGAGATCGGGATACATACACGAGTGAGAGTGACAGTCACGAGTGAGAGTCAAAAGCTCCCAACTCCAGCCTGCTCTGTATGAGGCTAATTAACTGACTGACTACCCAGTGGTGTATCAGGATTCGTCTGGTGGGACTACAAGGCTATCCCTTGGTGAGACTACAGCGGTATTTCAGTGCTGATAAAAAAAGGACACTTTATCTTTCTGGCTGCGTTCCAGAGCAGACTAAGGCTCCATTCACACTAATGCTTTTCTTGACGCATTTTGCATTTTGTAGAAATGCAGGGACATTTTTAACATGGTTTCCTGAACATGTTTACATCAATGCTTTTTTGTTCCGCTGCATTTTTGGAAAGGGCGGGGACTTTTTTTCCTGCAAAAAGCAACATTTTGCATGTAATAGAATTCAATGGACCTGCATCAAAAACGCAAGTACTGCGTTTTTACCGCGATTTGCATTTTTTTAACCTGTTTATAGCTGGTTGTTAAAGGAAATGTAAAAAAATTAAAACTGATGGCTAAAAAAAAAAAAAATTGCGGTAAAAACATGTCAAAAACGCAGCAAGTGCCGCAAAAAGCAATGCAAAAACGCTCAAAAGCAACATGCATAGGTGTGAGTCGAGCCTTACCAGACCTTGTTTTCCTTTCTGGGAATTGATTCATTTAAAGTTCCAGACTGGTTGCAGTTGGTCCCAAGAGTGCCCAGAAAATAGAGAGAACATAGTATTATAAACAGGGAAGTGGAGCTGTGAATATAACGGAGGGGAGATCCGGAGGGGAAGCTGGAAGTATGAAATGAGGGGGGGGGGGGGTTAGGACACACGGGGCTAGATTTTTTTTTTGCAGTGTGCAAATATATATATATACATACACACAAGTATATGTCAATTCCTTATTTTCTCCAGCAGAGGTATTGAACTTAACTCTGGGACTTGTGAGAATTATAAGTCAGGCCAGAAATGTTTTAGTTTTGACTTTTTATTCTAATTGATTGATGACAAGAAAGGCAATATGGTGGATGTATAGAGGATCTGGGATGTGCTGGAGGGGGGTAAAGGGTAAGATGGATTGCACAAGATAGCACAAGGATCACCACACCTTCCCTGGGAGGGAAGAGGAAGGGGACATATAGATCATTGGTTTATTAATATATAAGTATATGCCATTTTTTTTTTCTGGGGGAGATGCATTATGTAGTCGATATATTTACCTGTGGAAGTAGACAGGGAGGGGTAGGGAGATGGTGAAAGGGGAGACAAGGGTGGGGGACACATCTACGAGTCTGCTCTCACCCAGGGCCTAGTCAGACAGCCAGCCAGGCAGGTTCTTCCAGCCAACTGCTGCAGCAGCATCCAGATACCAGGACACCCAGGACTTGTCCTTCCCCTTTGACCTCCTGCCTCCACCGCCACGCACAGCAACCTTCTACAGGTAAGGCCACGTAAGATCTGGCCTTCACTTTTTCCCCCTACCCTGGGACGTTATGTGGCTGTCCTTATCAGGGTAAGTGGCTGCTCCGGCCCAGGCTCCGGCCCGACCCCCCCCCCTCGCGGCCTAACAGCCCCCTGCCTTCTTCCCTCCACCACTCACGCCACCCTTTAATCATTGGGGCACGAACAATTCACCCCTGATATCACGGCAGCCGCATCCATAAAAGGCAGCGGCTTCAGCCGAGGCCTAGCGGCACGTCCGCGATCTTTTTCACAAACCCCCCTCTCAAACTTCTCCAAACACCCGGTCCCCGAGGACGCCCGCAGCGCCCCAGGATCCCCTTCTGCCTCCCCCTCGACTGCCCCAGCACTCCAGCCCCTGGCTCAGGCCTAGTCCCGGTCGGCGGCCATCTTGCTACACCCAAGCTATAGTTCCACCACTCTAGCTCACCCCCCCTCCCCTCTGCTGCCCGGTTCCAAGGATTGCCTACCACCTGTGATCACAGACGGGACACACATCACCCACCCATCAGCATTAAAGGATCACTAAAGGATTTTTTTTTTAGCTAAATAGCTTCCTTTACCTTACTGCAGTACTGGTTTTATGTCCTTATTGTCCGTTTTTGCTTTGAAGTTGCTGTAATCCTGCTCTGTTCTCCACACTTCCTGCTTGTCTGTTTCCTTATCACCACCATACTGGGAGCTTTCTCACATGGTTTAAGCTGTCCATACTGTGTGTCTAAACCTTCCCAGAACCAATCAGATTCATTTTAAAAACAAAACACTGCCCTGGATTTGTTTGTTTTTGTTCTGTGTTTCTATTTCTACTTTGCAGAAACATGAAGCCAGTTCAAAAGTGAAACTAACCTGCAGGCACATTATATGATTGATTTTTATCTATTTTTAATCATTTTGAAAATGAATCAGTCAACTTTTATGTCGCTATACCCTGTAAACAGTCATTTCAGCAAAAATTGTTTTTTCCTTTAGTGACCCTTTAATGGTTTACTCAGTATTGATCCAGGGTTTTGCCGATCGCCCTGGGGCCCTGGGGCACGCCTGTTTTTTTTTTCGCCTTCCTCGGGGAGGGAAGACCGACAAGTAGTGGCCCAGTGGAAAGTCTTCCTTCCCATCCACCATCAAAAACCCCCAATCAACTTCACTTCCCTGCATTTTTCTGCGACCATGAGTAATCTGAGATACTCTGCAGAAACTATCTGGGAACTAAAACCATTCGCCTCAATATTACCAATTGTCACCAAAAAACTCTAAGAAGTGAGCAACTGTTAAAAATCGATTTTCGATCGACATTTAAAAATTACAAGCATTCCCCTCAACCTAAGCGCATATTATGCGATTTGGTCAATACAAGATCGGCAGTAAAACACCGACAAGAAATCCACGATTTCATCCTACAATCACAGAAAGCTGGCTTAAAGCCGACTAACACCATTCTAGGAGAACTGGTGCCAGAAAATTATCGCAATATAACAGAAAACAGAGTGGGGCAAAGAGGAGGAGGCCTGGCGGTGATCCACAAGACTCACCTCTCGATCTCTAAACCAATCCTTCAAAACCCCCTTTCATTCATGGAAACCCTCACTCTGCAACTACAAACAAATCCCCAGGAGACCGTCCATATCCTACTCTGCTATAGACCACCCGGGTGAGCTTCTCTCACCTTTGACAGAGTTCATATCCACTTACACCCTAAACAGCAAACACCCTTTGCTGCTCGGGGTTCTCAACCCCTGGTCCAATTCCTCACAGGATCCCGTTGCCGACACCTGCATTGACCACTTGGAAGGATTAGGCCTGCAGCAACTAGTATGTGGGCCCACACATACTTCAGGTCAAACGCTCAATCTTATTTTCAGACATGATCTGGAAATAAACATTCTGAAAAATGAACCATTGCCATAGACAGACCACCATGCAATTAAATTCACAATTACCATAAATGCCCCCTTAACAAAAACCTTAAAACTAGTGACAACGCACTGGACCAGATCGCAGAAGAAGCTCCATTCGGAGCACTTCAAAACCACTTTAGGGAACAAAATAAAAACAATCCAACCACATCAAACAGCCACAGAAACACTGGATGCCATAAACCAGGCTCTACTACAGTCAGCCGACTTAGTAGCGCCCAAACGCAAAACCCGCATCCGGAAAAGCAACTCCAGCTGGTTTAACGACCAGCTGTCGTTGCTAAAGAAAGAACGCAGAAGAACGGGAGCAGCCTTGAAAAGAAGCTCTTCAGAGGAAAACCATACCATCTATAAGGAAATAACAAAAAAATACCACAAAGAAATCTTTATAGCCAAAAATAATTTTTTCTCCAATATCATTACTAATGCCCTCAACCGTCCCCGCAAACTCTTTAATTTAGTCGCCCAGACCATGAATCCAGTCTGTCTTGAAGCCCCCAATTCTGATACCCAAGAATTTTGCAATGAATTATCAGATTATTTCATTAACAAAATTGAAAGAATCCGTGAAAGCATTCAGCAAAATAGAACTCCCATTAACCCCCCCTCCGTCATACGCCCAATATCCACATAAAGTTGCCGCAATCAACAAAGTTCACTTAAAAAACCCATTTCCATCGAGGCCACAAAAACCATCATCGATACCCTACGAAAGGAATGTGCAGATATCCTGGCACCGCCTATCACGCAGCTTATAAACCAGTCATTCAAGGAAGGTATAGTGCCCACTCGCTTAAAACAAGGCATAATCAAACCTACATGACAATGGATGCACAAATAGGGTCAGTAGTCAGCGGATCGCACCATCTGCTGCGCTTACTACGCAGACTTATTCCTTTTATTCCCAAAGAAGACATAGCAGTCGTGGTGGGAACAATTGTCAACTCCAGACTGGACTATGCAAATGCCTCTATCTTGGACTCCCAAAGTACCAAATCACTCCGCCCGCAAGTCGTTCAAAATACGGCCGCCAGACTTGTGACTGGGATAAAACCCTGGGAATCAATCTCACCCTCACTGAGAAGCCTTCACTGGTTGCCAGTAAAAGACAGAATTGCTTTTAAAGCACTCTGTCTGACGCATAAGTGTATTCAAGGAAAAGCCCCCCAATATCAATGCGAAAAACTAAAAGCTCACAACCCCAATCGCGTTTTGCGATCCACCAACCAAAATCTACTCCCAAAGCCAGATTCAAGTCCAAAGGAGAAAGAAAATTTGCGGTCCAAGGCCCCAGACTATGGAACGCTTTACCAACCAGCATTCGGTTGGAGAAACACTTGGTCTTTAGAATAAAGATCAAAACCTATCTCTTTTGATGACAAAGGAGAAACGGACAACGAGCGCCCAGACGCGATTAAGTTTGCATGTGCTGCGCTATATACGTCTTTCACTCACTCACATATTGCAATATTTTAATATAAGTTCCACTTTCATGAAGATCATATGAAATAGAGCAATGGGCAATAAATTGATAATATAGAATGGTTGAGAATATAAATGTACAGAGAATAAATGATTATGTATTGACTTCGAGATATAAATACATATTGAGGCGATGATATAAGGAGTAGGAGCGGGGAGGTAGGTCCAGGAGCTCCCCTCCCTGGTTCATGTTCAATTAATCCCCCATAGTAGTTTAGTATTCATTTAGGGCAGGGGGAGTTGAGTTTATTAAGATATTAATTTATCCCTTTGTAATGCTATGGCCTGTGGGACCCTGAGGTTTTTGAAGGATGTGGGGTACTGCTGTGTCAGCTTCACCAATGACTCTTGCATCTAGGGTCATCCTATGTCCACTAGGGGCATAGGACGACTGAGAAATTATATCTCGAATTACATGAGATGGGACAGTAATGATAATTAATGTATTGCAGGATATCTTTAAATATTACAAGTTGTTTATTCTGAACCCAACAGGTCAATAGAGTGTCTCCTTCAATGTGGAACATAGACTGTTGAGATGCTAATTAAGTCTGCTACTGTGATGTGAATTGGAGCTTGGTAGACAGCCTGGCTTCTAAAGACCTTTTCATTGTGTATGCCAATGACACTGTATCGTGTGAAAGTTTATTGATGATAACATGTGGAATGTGACTTAGCACCCTCTAAAGGTCAGACGTCTGACTTATGTTTACTAAAGGAATGTGTATTGTGTAGCAGGTGAGGATAGCTTACCGCGGAGTCGGAATGCCTGGCTAAGATGTGGATGGGGACTCGTTAGGAACTTGTGTGTGATGTTGTGGGTGGAGTGTGTCATTGTCCTTTTGATTACTGCAGCATGCTTTTGGTTGCTAACTGTATAAAAGCCTGAGTTTTACCATTAAAAGATCTGTTTGTTTGGAACCAGAGAACAGAGCTGTGTCTCGTTATTCTGGGGGAAATCCAATGGGTCACGTCTGCTGGATTGTGGAGTGTCGAAAGCGGTCTTGGGTTGGTGGAATGGAATATCGTAAACAGCGTTAACCCCTGACCGTTACACCCTTCATCTGTCGGAGGGCGATACGGGGGGGAGTATTTAGAACCCTTTATGTTATTTTCTTATTATCGTTCCCTAGTCTTTTCCTTTTTTTTCTGTTGTTTTTTGGTAGGGGAGCTTTAAAGGCCACTTCTCTAAACGTGAACGGCTTAATGTACCAGAGAAAAGGAAGATTTTAATGCAAGATTTGAAACGTTCATACTCGGATGTGGCATACATTCAGGAAACCCATTTTAGAGAGTGTAAGGTACCAATTCTTAAGAACAACTTCTACCCATATGCATATCATGCATTTAATAGGGCAGCTAAATGAAGAGGAGTTTCTATATTGGTTTCAAGACGAATTCCCTAGACATTAATAGACAAAAAAACTGATATAGAGGGCAGATTTCTGTTCCTCAAAAGGGACAATGGGTGGCATAAAAGTGACTTTGGCCACAATATTTGCCCCCAATAATAATCTAGATCAATTTATCTGGACTACCATTAACAAGTTGATGAAATTTACTGACGGTAAACTTATCTTGGGGGGAGATTTTAATCTGCCTTTAGACCCGAAGATGGATACATCAGGGGGTAGCTACAGGTCTAGGTAAACAAGTCTTACAAATATTACATAATTACCAACTTACTGAGGCATGGAGAGCGTATCACCCCAACGATGGACTACACCTTTTATTCATGCCACAGAGTATGTCAACGGTGGTTAAAGAGGTGGCTATATGGAGTATTACATTGTCAGACCACGCCCTGGTCTCACTGACAACAATGAATGAGTATTCCTCTGACAAGAGGAGACAGTGGCGATTGAATGAGAGTTTGATGGAAGATAATATGGTGGTAGAGGAACTTATTAAGGAAATGCAGTACTACTTTCAATATAATACTGTAGAGGAGACAGATGCAGGGACAATCTGGGAAGCCCACAAAACGGTAATAAGAGGGGTACTTATTAAGCATGGTTCCAGAATAAAAAAGGGAATGGAGGCCCAATTGACCCAATTACTGACAGATATACAATGTTAGAGACCCAACAAACAGAACACAAGGTCATTCATTGTTGACAGAACTCCTTAAATTGTGTCGACAAGTGAGCTAAACAGAGCTAAGGCAGCACTTCAGAGATGCCGGAACTATTATAAAACAGGAGACAAATGTGGCCGTTCACTGGCTAGAGCTTTACAGGAACAAAGGACTCAAACCTATGTCCCCCACTTAGTGGACCCTGAAGGTAGAAAGGTACACCTCCCCTCCCAGACTGTCTAGACCTTCCATAGATTTTACCAATCCTTATATTATTTGCCTACCAGATCACAACCTCAAAATAACATGGGGGAATATATTTCCTCTTCAGGTATTTTACAAATGACAAAACAGATTCGAGAAGAGTTGGATGTTGCTATTACCTTAGAGGAATTGCAACAGACCATCAGGACATCCAAACCCGGGAAAGCTCCGGGTCCGGATGGCTTTACACATAAATACTACCAGACTTTTTCCCTCAGCTAGGTAAGCAGATGGTACAAACATTTAATGCAATGGGACAAGATTTACTCCAGAAACTCTGAAAGCACATATCATAGTTATTCTGAAGGAGGATAAGGACCCATCAATATGTGGCAGCTATCGCCCCATTTCATTATTGAATGTAGATCTTAAGTTAAATACAAAAAATAGCCACACAGATACAACCATATTTTACTACATTAGTACACCCATACCAGGTAAGCTTCATTCCAACATGGGAGGCATGTGATAATACCATTAAAATTTTGAATCTGGTCCACTTAGCCAGTCATTCAAAAAAGACACACTGGGGTAGATTCATGTAGAGATCCGACGGTGTATCTAATGATACACCGTCGGATCTGTGAGATCCGACGCTCGGATCTATGCGGCTGATTCCTCGAATCAGGTTCCGCATAGATCTCCCTTAGAGCCGACTGGTGTAAGTGAGTTACACTGTCGGTTCTTAGGCTGCATTCTCCCGCCGTCCGCTAGGTGGCGCTTTTTTTTTTCTCCGCAACGAATATGCAAATGAGGAGAACCGCCGATTCAGAACCGAACGCCCCCGGCCGTCGCTTTTTTTTTACGTCGTTTGCGTTCGTCTTTTTCCGGCGGATCGTTACCCCTGCTATATGCGGGGTAAGTGCGGCGGATCCTATGTTAAGTATGGCCGTCGTTCCCGTGTCGAGTTTTGAATTTTTTACGTTGTTTACGTAAGTCATCCGGGAATACGGCCATACGTTAATTGTGTTAACATCGAAAACAATGACGTCCTTGCGACATCATTTAAAGCAATGCACGCTGGGAAATTTTGCCGGCGGCGCATGTGCAGTACGATCGGCGCGGGGACGCGCGTGATTTAAATAGTAAACTCCCCCTAGCCGCGGAATTTGCATTCCGCCGGGGGATTTACGATCCGCCAGGGCTAATTACGAGGCAAGTGCTTTCTGAATACAGCACTTGCCTCAAAAACTGGCGCAGGCGGATCGTAAAAAAGATAGATCACGCGGATCAAAAGATCCGCTGATCTACATGAATCTACCCCACTGTGTTCCTGGGAACAGATGCCAAAAAGGCATTTGACCGGGTCAATTGTTTTTTTTTGTTTTCAGTCCTATGGTATGTGAGTGTAGGAGAGGATGATAGGGTGAATCTCGAGCATATACACAAGGCCGGAGGCACAAATAAAAGCAAAGGGAGTTCTATCTAAACTTTTCTCACCACTCCTTTTTGCTATCACTTTAGAGTCATTTCTTTGTATGGTCAGGCAAAACCCGGATATTAGGGAGTTAATAACCGAAGATTTACACCACAAAGTATCCGCATATGCAGCAGATTTTTTAATCTGCATTACTAAACCTGTTATATCTATGCAGAGCCAATTAAGAGAATTGGACCAATATGGTGCACTGTCCAATTTAAAAATTAAAATGTCCAAGTCAGAGGCAATGGATGTATCTATGTCTCACATTAACGCTTTAAAAATGAATTTTAAGTTTAGATGACCTATACAGGCATCAAATACCTGGGCACATTGATTGCACCTAAATTGGACCAGCTGAATTGTCCATCTCTACTGAGTAGAGTGAAAGTCTTACTTTCTAAATGGCATCAGGGCCTTTTCTCTTGGTTCGGTAGATGTAACATAATAAAAATGTCAATATTGTCAAAATGTTCCTATCTCTTTCAAACTCTACCCATTCAAACTCTACCTATAATTCTTTAAACAGACTAATAAAAGGCCCAGAATTCAATGACGTCTAATGGCAATGCCTAAACAATATGGGGGGGGGGGGTAGCGGTACCAGATATGCAGAAATATTATCAGGCGGCTCATATGGCACGATAGACTGGTGTAGGCATGCAAGCTGTAAAATATAGCCAAAGATCGAGCAATCACAGTGTGAGGTTCCATTGCGTTGGGCGGTCTTGTGATTTGTGAGTTTAGCTCTCAAAAAGCACCGAACCTTGGGCCCTACCCCGAGTATTTGCTCTTGAATATGTTCCACCACTTTATTATCTGTCAACTTCCCCCTGTACCCTGTTCTAGGGAAACCTTGTTACCCTCCGGGACTACCTGGAGATGCCCTTATTACCTGAACTAACCTCATCCAAGACCGTTATGGTCTTGATTTCTGGAGTGGAGCTCAGTTGCAACATTTCCTGAACACTCTGCCACCTCCAGAAAGATTCCAACGAACATTGACACCCTAAGAAAAATGATGTGAGGGGGCAGGACCTTGCTCTCTCAATCTTGCAAATGTATGCACTGCTGGTTGCCCCCCCAAGAGGATTATGTCCACCCATATATAAGGAAGTGGAAAATGACATTAGACAGGATGTTCACCCAGGCACAACATTGGCAGATAGTAAATCTTGCATTGAAATCTTCAATATCCACAAGAAATCAAGAAACACATTTTAAAATAATAACAGGATGGTACCGTACACCCTCATTACTTATTAAATTCTCTCCAGAGATCCTGGACAAATGTTGGAGGTGTCAGGAGAAAAGAGGGACTCTACTCCATGTTATTTGGTCCTGCCCAAAACTGGAGTACTTCTGGAGGGAGATATGGCAGATAGCACAGACATTTACTGAGTAAAATCTCCCAGAAGATCCAGCCTTATATTTGTTACATGTCTCAAACATACCGGGGAAAATATATAGTAAATACATTTTGCACCATCTTATTAACGCTGCTAGATCATATATCGTACGGCAGTGGAGCGATACAAGCACTCCAACAATTCTTACATGGGTTACCCGAAGAGGTCAATAGGCTGGAGGATTTGTAGAAAATATACATATTTAAAAACTTGGGGCCAATGGAATACATTAACATTTTCAGGGGAAGGGAGTTCCCTCTTTGCTCCTGAGAGTAAAAAGAGGAGTGGGGGGCCTTTGGGGTGCCCTAATTTTCCTGGATGATGGTATAGTAAACTCACATTTATCTTGATGCATTTTTCCTTCAACTCAGTCTCCCCCTCCCCTATCAGTGATTCTATTTTTTCTTCTCTCTCTTTATCCCTTTATTCAGATTTTCCATATGGGGCTTCTTTCTTTCTCTATTTGCCTCTTCAGATATGTAGAGCTTTTTCTTCTTAGCAAATTATTTTGTCAGGGCATACAAGAGAAGCAGGTCCAACAGAAGATAGAATGGGGACTATCTCAAATAACTAGTTATTGTTTTTTTTGTGGATGTATTTAAGATAGGAGTAATGCTGTTAATTGGATTTTGAATGGATTCATTTGAACTGATGATGGATTAATAAAATAGTTTATTTCTCTGTATGTATGACAAATAAAATAAAGAAATGAAAAAAAAGAAAAGGGGATGATCAGGGTTTTGGCTGTGAGAGGCGTGCCACGCTTCACTACTTCATGTGCCAGCCGCCTCCCATATTCCAACCTGTGTTCCAGCCTTAAGAGCAGGTCTGTGGCCTTGTGTGCTACGGCGGCATGGCGCCACATGTCATCCTGCCCATCTTGGGTGGAGGACCCAAGGACAACGACGCTCCCCATTTTCATGGACAAAGTGAGCGTCATGGTGCCATTGCCCAGCTGAAATCCATAGTCATCAGGGCGATTGGATTTCCTCTACCGATAGGTAGGATATTTATAGAGTGTCCAAGCCAGCTGTAGTCTTCAAATATTAGGTATAATAGACTTCATCCTTCATACCAATGTATAGTGTCTAGTATGATGTTAGTAGATTGTTCTCGCAGCAAAACCACCAGGCCCTCCAGAGAACGCATTTATTTCAACAACTACAATACAGAATAGTCCAACGTCCACAGATGATACAAAAAGAAGTCCAGCAGAGTAATTCAGATTTCTACCTGCGCCCCCATACTCCTACAGAGAACTTTCTCTCTGACAAAATGAGCTGAATGTCAAAACTCACTTACAGAATAAATATGCTTTTCACTGAATAGCTGACAATTTGATTGGTCGTCTTTGATCTGAAAGACAGGAACCACTTCCTGTCTTGCAGAGTGTCAGGTAATTGTTACTCCCAGCAGGAGTCACCAATTAGTATTAGGGAGCCAACTAGTATACATCCTTGCATACCAATTAGCTCTCTTTAATAAGTAATTAGATTACCTGTGGCCTAAGAAATGGTTTTATATGTAAGCAAGAGCTCATCCTGTCCAGTTGACTATTTGACAATAGACAAGCGTCTCTTAATGTGAATTACAGGTCTGATGTGAAAGAGGACTTCCTATATCCTTCTCTTTTGTCCATTTGATAATGGACAAGTATCTGTTTGATGTGTAAGCAAGAGCTCATCCTGTCCAGTTGGCTACTTGACACCAGACAAGCGTCTCTTAACGTGAATTACAGGTCTGATGTGAAAGAGGCAATGGACAATGGAAGTATCTTTTGATGTGTAATGCAATTACAGATTACTAAGATTTAGCCTGTTCAATCTCTTACTCACATAATACAGTATAATATATATATATTGCTGCTTGATGCATGCTGACTGAGGAAACAATTATTGTTTCTGACTAGCAGGTATTATTACTACTCCTCACTGGCTGATGCTATGAGGTTCTTGTTCCTCCTTATGAAAAAGCTTTGTGCTTATAACTGCCTTCTCATTATAGAGCTTTTTCAACCACATTCTTACCTCCAGATTACCATCACTAGTCTTATTTTACTTTCAGATCACTACCTTGGCTGGCTGGCGCTAATATGGCCATTTGCAAGGACTCCCCGTTGGGAGACCTTGTGTATGTTGGTTTGGGCAAAAAGGGGGTCTCCCTGCTCACTGACTGTGGGGCTCATTTGCATGACTAACACATTCAGCGGGAATGTATTTGTTGTGCCTTTGTATGACCTCTGTAAGTATGTTTAACAGCTTGTGTGATATGTAATACTATTGTAGAAGAATCCCTGAGGAAGGACTTAAAAGTCTGAAACATATTGGGTTTCATTCTGACTAATTATGGGAGCTGACCTGGAATTGGATATGGCTAGGCCTATGGATGCTATGCTTTGTGCATAGGCTATTTGCATGTAATCTATTAATTGTTCAGTATTGTATTTTTATGTTCATCTTTATATTTTACTAACTTTTTTTAACAATATTGATGTCAAAATAAAAATACTTTTGTATCTTATTAAATGAGTTTGCCCTACAGTCCATGGGGTGTTTTTGTGCAATACATTCACTCCATTGCCGTTTCATTTCCATTTAGGATTTTGGCAGACCATGTTCTATTACACTCCATTCCCTTCTTGTTATTTCATTGTTATAACAATTTTTTTGGATCGTTATAGTTGCGTAGTTGATAAGGTTGTGGAAAAAGACACAGGTCTATCCAGTCTGACCTACAATGTCAGGTCATCTGAGGCCAGGTGACCGATGCACACACTGTTTGGTTCGGAAGTGCACCTTTAAAGGACCCTACAGCCGACTGCTGCAGATGGAGCTCTGGGTGGTTCCGGAAAGCAGGTCCTCTGGATCATCAACACAGATTACACTGTGAGCTAGAGCATTAGATTCCCCAGGGTGTGGAATCTGTGAGCCAGCAGGTGTTCACCAGGGACCCTAATGGTGGGGATGGACTTTGCCGCAACTGGCTCCAGGTCAAGGCCCCCAGGGTCACCCAACTCACAGTAGGCTACTGGAGGATAGAGAGAAAGCAGCAGCCCGGAACAAGGGATAGTGAGAAGATAAGCAAAAAAGGTCAGGGACCAAGCAGACAGGGATAGTCAAAGAACACACCAAAGGTCGAGATATGAAGCAGACAAGGATAGTCAAGAACAAGCCAAAGTGGGTAAACAGAATCAGACTTGGAGCACACAACAAGAAGTACACAGGAAGACAAACACACACTATTGATCAGCGAGGCTGGCTTGCAGTGCACAGGTTATAATAGTGTTCCCAGTTAGAAGCTGGTGTGGAGCCATGCTTGAGGGAAGATTACTTAGGCAACCAGGTGAACAGGCAGCTGGCCTTCAAGCTGAACAGAAAGGTAAGCAGACAGACATGCAAAATTACTGCAGATTCATGACAGTATCTCCCTTTTACGAAGTCTCCCCCTTCCCCACTTGGGCCCATGCTTGGAGGGAAACCTCAGATGAAACCTCCTCAACAGATGTGGTGCAAAGACATAAGATGCAGTGATCCCAGACCTCTCTTCAGGACCAAACCCTTGCACAAGGTACTGAAGAATGCTTTTATAGAGCCGAGAATCTCGAATTTGACTAACCTTGTACTTCTGATTATCTTCAGAAACCTGGGGGCCGCGGTAGGGAGAGTACAAGAGAACTTATTGAGGACCAAATTCATCAGAAGGGAAACATGGAAGGAGTTTGAGATTGAGGCTTTTTAGGAATCTGAAGATTGCATCAAACTGGATTCAGCTTAGAAGTTATGGAGTATGGGAAAATCTCGGGGGGGAAACTTCAAAGAAGGAACCCGGAGCTTGATGGTTTTGGTGGAAAGCCAGACTTTGTCCCCTGGTTGTAGAGAAGGTGGTTTACATCTAACGGTCGGCAAAACCTTTGAATTTGTCAGCAGCTGCCCGAGGGAATTAATGAATGTCACCCCAAATAGAATTGAAAGATTCCTGAGCCGTAGCCAAAGCTGGAATGTCTGGAGAACAAGTCAAGAGGGAACTGAGGGTGTCTTCAATAAACTGTAAAAAAAAGGGTGTCGTCTATGAACAGGTGTTTAGTGGTGTGAAAAAATTCCAATCGTCATAATGAGCAGAGACTAAGGTGCAGAGAAAGGCCTCCAACTCCTGATAAATCCCCTCAGTCTGTCAATTGGATTGAGGGAGATACAAAGATGAAAAATCCAAGATATTGAAGGATTTACAAAAGACTCTCCAAAAACAAGAAGTCAATTCAACAGCCCTGTCGGAAACAATATGAAAAGGAACCCCAGCAGGAGCAGAAGGGAGATCAAGAAGAGGAACAAAATGAGCCATCTTGGAGAACTGATTGATTACTACACTAATGACCATATTATTCTCAGACAGTGGAAGATTGGTGATACAATTCATGGTACTGTGCGACCAGGGCTCCTTAGGAAAGAGCAAAAGCATGAGAAGACCAGCAGGAGCTTGTGTGGAAGATTTATACTGAGCACAGACATGACAAGCCTTAACGTAGTCGGACATCCGAGCGAAGAGTAGGCCACCAGTAATAGCGGCTGATGAGCAGGAAGGATCGGAGGAACCCAGCATGACCTGCCGCCTTGGAATCATGTCCCCAACAAAGGATCTTAGCTCAGTGGGGACAAAGGTCTTGCCAGGAAGAATCTTTGACCCCAGGGTGGTAGAATGGACAAGAATCCACAAGGTCAGAATGATCGGCTTAGGTTCAGGGGTGGGCTCCTCATCCAAAGTGTCAAATGACCTAGAGAGTGCATCAGCTGGACTGTTGCAGGAACCAGGTTTGTACGTAATCATGAAATTAAAATGGGAAAATAAAAGGCTCCACCTGGCCCATCAGATTCAGTCGTTTGAAATTCTGTAAGTACTGCAAATTTTTATGATCCGCGAAAATAAATAGTTATGAAGTGAGGAGAACCCTCCAAGAGGTAACTCCACTCCTCTAACGCCAATTTAATTGCAAAAAGTCACCGACCACCAATAGCGTAATTTTTCTTTGAGAATTGTTGTTGGAGAAAAATGCACATGGTTGATGTTTCTTCTCAAACGATTTAAGAAGCACTGCTCCCACCCCCATCAAAGAGGTGTCCACTTCAATAAAAAATGGGTCCCCAGGATTAGGTCTCCTCAAAAGAGGTCCAGAAACAAAGGCCTGTTTCAAATCATGAAACGCAGAGACAGATTCAGATGACCACTCATTGGCATTCACACCCTTTTTAGTCAAGGCGATCATAGGCAAAGCAATGGAAGAGTAATTCCTATTGAACTGCCTATAATAATTTGTGAATCCAAGAAAGTGCTGTGTGGCCTTGAGGCTGGCCGAGACCTTTCCAGGATCCATACTGTGACAGAACCGTCACTGTGTGTTTTGGAAGGAACTGTGGGCTGGCCTCCTGCCCACAAACTATGGCCCAGAAAAGACAGACTTGGGGACAAGCTGGCATTGAGATAATGTAATGCAATGTAATGCTACATCCCTTCTCCCCAATCCCCCCCTTGTGTTGCCGTCTTTAATTGTGTTGGGTCTGGACTGGAGACATCTCTCAGTAGGGGATGTGTAAAGAGGGGCTGCCTGCTTATCATAATCCCTTTATGTTTCAACTGTAGTTTATATTTCTATGTACACGTGTTGAGTTCCCATTGGTTCTTCCTTGTCCCCTACCCGTATGTTTTGTATTTAATAAACAGTTTATGCTCTGCATGTTTAACGCTCAACACCCATGTGGCTTGTCTCGTGATTGAGGGGTTAAGGGCTGGTTATGGTGAATCTGCAGGTGCGTTTGGAGGACAGGAGGCACAGGTCTGGCGGAGGTGCCCACCTGGGGTATCCAAATCCATCATAGTGGTGGCAGCAGTGGGATGTCTCCTGCAATCCGGGACATCCAAACCACCACCAGAATTCAAGATCCGGGCAGCCGCCGAGGAGCGATACAGGGACCGGCCTGCATGAGAGAGGAGTTCAGGAGGAGGCTGTAAGGCATGCACAAGCAAAATTGTGTTCCAGCGACAGAGCACACCATGGTCAGCTGGGGGGGGGATGTGATCTGCCGGAAACTCTGACATGAGATGCTAAGCCACATGGGGCACCATCAGGGGAAGATTCTTCCCTCCTCCACAAAGATGTACCAGACACAGTACCGTGCACGAGAGGTGTTCCCAAGGGAACGACCACAAGATGAGTGGAAGACTGAGCCCGGAAGATTGGACTGGGAGGAGATGAGGCTGGATGCCAGCTACAGAGGCCTTCAATGGTTCGGGGCTCAACTGTGGCCAGGTACAGCAGATGGCAGCCCGACAGAAGGCATTACGTTAAAAATGTACGGAGACCCAGACTTTGGAAACCACGAGGAGTGGCGGCTGGACTCCCAAGATGAGGTGCTGGACATGTGACCTGGAGGAATTGGCTCCTGTTGCCTGGGACTGTCCGGGAGAAAAAGCGGACAGTCGCGAAGATGCGGACAAAATTAGGCCAAGGGTGCCCCTACGTTTTCCCATCCTAACCGCAATGGAAGAAGCGGCGATGATACAAAGGGCACTGCGAGTGCTATAATGCCGAAATGCACCGGCGGTTCCCCAGGCATGAAGACAAGCCAATAGCATAAAGGTCTCAGAAGGGGGAGTTGAGACGGCGCTGGAAGCCTGGTAAATGGTAATCAGCAGCAAGTCCAGAGTATCGCATTTCGGTGCCCCAGCATAAGCGATGGCTACAAGGCATAGCGCCGCTGGCATCTGCCCACCCTGAGAGTTGGATCGGAGATGATCTCCGTGAGCTGTTACCCCAACAGCAGAGATCCCCGAGAGTGGAGAAAGCAATTCTCCCTCCCAGCAATTGGATACTACCCTGATGTTTATCCCCCCCAGCAGAAGCGCTGGCTATGGGGCAGAGTGAAGCTGGCCCCTGCCAAGTCCTCAGTTTAGAGGGTTTGGAAGACAGCCCCTGTCAGAAGTCACCTCCCCCCTATCCAGCGGCTGAACTCTACCTTTGTACATGTCCCCCCAGCAGAAGCGCTGGCTGCGGGGCACTTTTGGTCTCTGCCCATCATCAGAAAAAGAGATGGAGGGTCTGGGAGTTATTCCCCGCAAGACACCTCCCCAGCGGCTGGTAACAACCCTAGGAGAAAAGCAAGTGCTTTTGCCTCCCCAACAGCTTAGCACTACCAGCCTACAATCCCTACCAACTGAAATGCTGGCATTGGGGTAGAGGATTATTCAGCCCCCCCCAATACCTGCAACCCAGCCCAGGATCAGGGGAGTGCAGACAGCTGTTACCACTCTGCAGTTTTTCTTTCATGGGGACCGTATTTGCGTTTTTTCTCCGCAGCGCCAGAGTCATACTTTTAATTTTCCTGTTTGCCTGGGGTGGAAGTTTGTGACCAACGCAGGTCCAGACCGAGGGTCAGGGACCTGGTTAGGGAAAAATGTGACAGAACCCACTGTCACTCTGTTTTGGAAGGGATTGTGGGCTGGCCTAGAAAAGACAGAGACTTGGGGACAAGCTGGCATTGAGATAACATAATGTAATGCTACATCCCTTCTCCCACATCTCTCAGCAGGGGACGTGTAAGGAGGTACTGCCTGCTTATCATAATCCTTTTATGTTTCAACTGTAGTTACTGTTTCAATGTACAAGTGTTGAGTTCCCATTGGTTCTTCCTTGTCCCCTACCCCCCTCTATGACAAGGCTAAGGGGAGTGTCCCTAACTGTGTGTAAAGGTGTATGTTTTGTATTTAATAAACAGTTCATGCTCATGTTTAACACTCAACACATGTGTGCAGTGCCGATCCAGACCTATCTGGGGCCCCAAGCAAAACGACACGTCACAGAGTTGAGAAGCGGGGGGGGGGGCTGCCGAAGATGACATGTCACATTAAAGTTGAGAAGCGGGGGGGGGGGGGGGGGGCGAGGGCCGCTAACAGTGACATGTCACATTAAAGATTAAAGTTGAGAGAAGCAGTGGGAGGGGGTGTTCTGCCGTCGGAAATGACATCTTACATTAAAGTGAGAAGTGGGGGGTGCTGACTTCTTGCCACTTCTCCCATGCAGCCAGCGAGTTGAGAAGTGGGGTGAGGGGCGAAAATGACTTCTCACCAGACGGGGCCTCTAGTAATTTGGGGGGCCCTCCACAGCTTTGCGGGGCCCTAAGCAGCTTGCATAGTGAGCCTATAGTGCGGATCGGCCCTGCCCGTGTGGCTTGTCTTGTGATTGAGGGGTTAAGGGCTGGTTATAAGGGAATCTTCAGGCTGCGGGTGCGTTTGGAGGACAGGAGACACAGGTCTGGTGGAGATGCCCACCTGGGGTATCCCGGATCCGTCACACATACTAAGACCCAAACTAGAGACAAAGCATCACAGGAACAAGACCTCAGAACTTTCAAAAGAATTGGCGTAGAATCTAGAAATGGTTTCTCTGGACAAAATTTTTTTCCGAAAATATGAGAATGTTATCCAGATAGATAACAAATTTGTCAACAAAATCTTCAGCAATCTGCTTTACCAAGTTTTGAAACATGGCTAGGGCATTACACAACACAAAAGGCATAACCAAGTATTTGTAATGCCCTTCACTAGTGTTAAACACGGTTTTCCATTTGTCACTTTCCCGTATGTGGATCAAATTGTATGCACTTCTGAGATCCAACTTGGTAAAAATGGAGGCACCTTTCAACCTGTCGAAAAGTTCAGATATAAAAGGTAAGGGGTAAAGATTGTTGATTGTCACCACATTCAAGCCTCAATAGTGATTGCAGGGTCTTAAGGTACCAACCTTTTTGGCAATGAAAAAGAACCCTAATACCACAGGCAATGAGGATTTCCAGATGAACCCTTTCTCTAGGTTTTCAGCAACATACTCAGACATGGCCTGGGTCTCTGGGATGGACAGATGGTAGATACACTCCCTGGGCACAGTTGCTCTGGCAACAAGGTCAATAGCACAGTCAAAGGGCCTGTGAGAAGGAAGCACAGGCAGCTGATTGTTTGCACAACACATCCTGGAAATCGGTAGATGCAGCAGGAAGAGCGGAAGATACAAATGTGGTTGCAACAGTAAGTCTCTCCTTTAAAGCAATCTTGAGTAGGCAGGATGAGAAACCTTAAGCCAGAATCTGCCCAGAAGTCCAGTCAATGTGTAGAGAATGGAGCTGTAACCAAGGAAGACCCAATATGATGGGGGTTGAAGCCTTAGGTAGGATAAGGAAGGATATCCACTCCTGGTTGAGTATCCCTATCAACATCTAAACGTCTGTAAGTGGATAGGATCAATTGGAAAAAAGGGGTGATACTGCGCTGTCTAAATTCAATACAAAGGAAAAAATTGCATGCGGCTTAAAATGGTGAGATACTCACAACAAAAAACAGTGAAAATATAAAGCAAGCTGCGCAACTATGAGAAGCTCTATGGTGATGAAGAGCAATACCAAACAGTAAAAACATGTATATAGTCCATCAATCTATTAATGCAAATGGAGGAACGTCTGATGGTATAAAACAGCAATGAAATTTCTTGTATTCAAGCAGATGGTGACATCACAAACAGGAACCTCAGAAAAGTGAAACTGATAGGAAATACACCTTCACCGATGGAAAACACTGTCCCTTACCAGAGGGGAAGATCCCAACTAGAGACCTTCTGACCGCAGATGGCTTTTTCCCCAGCCAGGGGGTTCAATGGCACGAAATCCTATGGTCAACAGCTCCTCCCGTAGTGGACAGGTGGTCAATGTTGGTTGATGGAAAATTATAAGAAAAAGGGGTACATAGTGTAAAACCATTTACCATTTATTAAAATAAAATTAAAATTGCACTTACAAAAATGTAGGTAAAATATGCATGTAAATGTAGCCGGCCGGCTAGCACAACTCGATATCTCCTGGACACGATTTGCGGTTATGGGCGTCAGCACGCCGTCTCCCTACGCCGTTTCGTCTAAAGTGGATAGGATCACCTGGAAGAACAGTTCCATCAATTGCCGAGACCACCAGTGGTGTGGCGAGGGGTGAAAGGGAAAGCTTCAAGGAAGATGCAGTTTGCGTCATAAAATCCTTTTCTTTGAGTACATCACGGGACACATTATCTCCAGATGAATGGACACTGGTAGACCAAAGGTCTTTAGACAGGAAATGATCCCCTATATAACCCCTCCCATACAGGAAGTACTTCAGTTTTGTAGAAAGCACTAAATCCTCAAAAAAAAGGGGGAAGGGTCTGTGTGTCCTAATGATGTACTCAAAGAAAATAATTTTACAGGTATGATTAAAAAAAAAAAAAAAAAAAATCCTATTTTATTTTTCATACATCATGGGACACTAATATTAATTACAGAGTTAGGCTAATATTCATTACCTAGAAATGAAGGGAAAGGTATAAATACTGCGCTGCCAATAAAATGTGTAATGAAGAAAAAGCTGCCAGCACCAACAAACAGATGAATTTGTGACAAAATATATAAAGAAAAAAGTGCAGTGCTTCTTATAAGAAATGTCAAGTGTAATGACAAAATATAAACAATGTGGGAAAAAAACTCAAAATGAACGCCAATATTACAATTAGACGTGAATCATGGGACACTGGAACGTGTCCTAACATACTAAAAGTGGATAAATGTGAAGCAACAAATCCATGAATGTTATGAGAAAAAACTCAATCTACAGTGAACAACTCACGGGGCAATGTGCAAAAACTATATAGAAAAATGTCATATGTCTAACAATAGTCAGTCCGTAATCTTTCCACTGGGGTCTGTAACTGGTAATAATCCTGACATAATGCAGATAATGTCACCACTGTACACTTGTGGATCCACCACGAAAAGGACAAGATGGGTACTTTTACCACGAGATGTGGACTCTCCCACCGTCAGTGGTGAGTCTAAACAGCATGCGTTTCCAGCTTCTTCCAACGATCCTCCAAAGGACAGCTGAGAAGTGTCTCCAGGTGGTATGTTAGAAATCCAGCCGGTGCTCAGTGTCAAAGGAAATTTTGTGGTGAGCAGAGTAAAAGGATGGGTGGCCCCTCGCATGTATAGCAACAGAGATGTTGGAGCATGGATCAAAGGAGGTAATATTCATTACCTACTGGGATGTCCCAGAGCAATAGCCTTGAGGGGAGGGAGATACCCTGGAAAACAATAGCCATCAGACCTTATACAGCAGCCTGCAGTACACTGCAGCCGAAAGCCGAATCTTTGGCTGCTCGAACATCCATTTGATAAAATTTGGTGAACGTATACATTGAAGACCAGGTAGCAGCCTTACAAATCTAAGCCACAGATACCTGATGGCGAAAAGCCCAGGTGGTTCCTACACCCCTGGTAGAATGAGCTCTCACCCTAAAAGGGAGGAACTTTACGTTTCAGACCATGGGCCTGAATGACCAATTGACAGACTCAATTGGACATGGAAGCTTTGGAAGCTGCCTGGTCCTTCTTGGGTCCTTTTGGTAAAAGGAAAAAAAAGAGTCTGTTCCTCGGATCTCCGCAGATCTAGACAAATATTCCTTGACTGCCCAGACAACTTCCAAAGAACGCAAAATAATGTCCCAATTTAAATGAAAAGCTGGCACCACTTTTGGCAAAAAGGATGTAACACGTTGTAACACGACCCTGTCGTGGTGAAGGATCAAGTATGGTTCCTTGCACCAAACAGTCGCCAACATCGACACCCTTCTAGCCGAGGTGATAGCCATCACCGTATCTAGGATCAGACCTAAATACTTCAGAATTTGAGCTGGTCTCAAGGTTGACCTGCAACTCCAGCTTGTAACCGCAAATGTCCGCTGTCAGGTCACCTGTGGCCAGGTGACAAGTGCATCCCGTTAGGGTCAGGGATGCACCACAGGGTAGTGAACCCTATAGCCGACTGCTCCGAACAGAGAGGAAGTGTGAGCCCAAGATTCCCCAGGGCGCGGAGTCTATGACCCAGCTTGGTGTTCACCAGAGCCTCTAATGGTGAGGATGGCCTTTGCGGCAGCTGAATCCAGGTTGTGGTCCCTGGAGTCCCCTAGGTCACGCTCCGTAGGGAGAGCGGGGAAGCAGCACACAAGACACAAGAGATAGTGATGGGTAAGCCAAAGTCGGGGCAACAGGCAGACAAGGGTAACCAAGGGACAGGCCAAAAGTCATTGAAACAAGCAAACAGGAGTAGTCAGAGATCAGCCACAATCGGTACACAGAAAGGTTAACTTAGCACACAGCAGACAGGAACTCAAGCTACAAACAAAGTTGAACAGCACTGCAGACCTGCAGTGCAACAGTTAATATAGACTTCCTGGGATCATACAGGAAGGAGAGATGATAAAAAGGCAGCCAGAATAGAGTCAGGCCTCTAATGAACACATGGAGACAGGTAAGCTGCCAGAATTTATTGCATATCCATGACAGTACCCTCTCTCGTATGGCCACTGGGCCCAGGCTTAATTGGAAATCTCAGATGAAACCTCCTCAACAGACGAGGTGCAAAGACCTCAGATGCAGCAATCCAAGATGCCTCCTCAGGACCAAACCCTCTCCAATGCACAAGATACTGAAGAATGCCTCTGCAGAGACAATAATCCAGAACATTGACCTGAACTGAAGTAGAGAGGATGAGAGGATTTATTGAGGACCAAAGACCTATTGGGAATAAGCAAGGGCATGAGAAGATCAACAGGAATCTGAGGATAGTTCCCCAGACCCTTAAAGATGAACTGGGCATCCAGCACAGGACCATAAAGACTGGGCAGAGGTCAGAGGAACCCTGAGGTCAGGTTGGTTAGAAGGTGACATGACACAGGAGTCAAGCTGGATAGCAGAAAAAAAAACAGCAGAATGCAGAGAGCCCTGAAAACAAGGTTGAAAACCCTACCTGGCCAAATGAGGCAGTCTATCCCAAGGATCGATTGAGCCCCTTAGACAGGTTTGAATGGACGTAATAGTACTAGGATGAGGTGAGGTTGCAGAAGATCCTAAACAAAAGGTAGGAGGCTCCCTGGGCATGGGCTGGCATAGCTGATGCAGAGGCCGACTGAATAACAGGCATAGTGACTGCAGAACTTGCAGACAAGTTAGCCTGGCTGTGCGTTTAGGGACAGGCAGGCTCCTCATCCAGAGTGCTACATGGGCTAGAAAGTGCATCAACCCGACTATTGCAGGACACATCCCGGACACCACTACATGCAGTAGGAAGAGCAAAGGATACTGGAATGGTGGCAACAGGAAGTTTCTCTTTTGGGGCAACCTTGGGTAGGCAGGACGTGACGTGAAACAGGAGGGACCCCAAGCCAGGATTTTTCCGGCACACCAGTGTTTGGAGGATGGAGCCTTAACCAAGGAAGACCCAATACAATAGGAGCTGTGGCCTTAGGATAAGGAAGGATATCCACTCCTGGTGAAGTGTCCCTACTGACATCTTAACAGGGAGTGTCTGGAAGCGAATAGGACCCCCTGGGAGAACAGTGCCATCAATTGCCAAGACCACCAATGGCGTGGTGAGGGGCAAGAGGGTAAGTCATGAACGATGCGATTTCCCAGTCCATGACGTTGCCAGCGGCTCCGAAATCCAGATATGCCGAGACCGAATGAGAAGAAGCACCAAGATGAAGGGACACAGAAATAAGGAGATGAGAAGGTGATATTTCTGGGTCCAATACTTCACCTTCCAGATGTATTGAACCCGAGCATTTCTCCGGGTGAAGACAGGAAGTGTCACGAAAATGACCTTTGCCCCCACAGTAAAGACACAGGCCCAGAGTTCTTTGCTTAGCACGTTCCTCGGGAGATAGCCTGGTCCGACCCAGCTGCATGAGTTCCTCAGCTAGCAGGAGATGTTCCACAGGTCGAAGAGAGGGAGGCTCAGGCTGACTAAGGACCAAGGAATCCTGGCGTCATCTTTCTAGGGTCCTTTCCTGAAAGCGAATATCGATCTGGTTACACAAGGAGATCACTCCGTCCAGATCAGTGGGGATGGTTCTTCCTGCCAATTCATCCTTCACTCTATCAGAAAGGCCATGCAAAAAGGTTGCGACTAAGGCCTCATTGTTCCAGCTCAATTCAGCTGAGAGGATACGGAACTAAAGAGCATATTGTCCCACTGAACGGGATTCTTGGCGGAGATATTCCAAAAAAGTTTCAAAAAAACAGACAGGCTAGAAACCACTGGATCATTCAATTCCCACAGAGGGGCAGCCCAGGCTAACGCTTCACCGGAAAGGAGGGAAATTAAGCTGAAGCTCAAAATTAATGGTGCATTGGCTAAGAAACCCCCTGCAGGCCTTGGAGTCTCCAGAAAAACGGATTGGAGGTGGTAGTTTCAGTGAATGCGACTCTGCGACAGGCGCAGCCACTGGTTGTACTTGGGGTTGTGGATTCAGGGTTCCCAACGAAGTCTGAAGCTGTTTAAAGCAGGAAGCCAGATCCTGTAGGAAACGCATAACCTGAGTCTGATTAGCTTCATGCGTCTCGAGTCTGCGAACAATGCCCTGTAATGGATCATCTGCAGGGAGCGGCACGTCGATCGGGTTCATGGCTGTTCAAACTGTCAGGTCACCTGTGGCCAGGTGACAAGTGCACCCCGTTAGGGTCAGGGATGCACCACAGGGTAGTGAACCCTATAGCCGACTGCCGCTAACAGAGAGGAAGCGTGAGCCCAAGATTCCTCAGGGCGCGGAGTCTATGACCCAGCTTGGTGTTCACCAGAGCCTCTGGTATTGAGGATGGCCTTTGCTGCAGCTGCATCCAGGTCACGGCCCCGGAAGTCCCCTGGGTCACGCTCCATAGGGAGAGTGGGGAAGCAGCACACAGGACACAAGCTAAAGTAGAAGCCTCAGGGACCCCAAAGAGGACAGGGGGGCTCAGTAACCTCTGCAAGAGGCAACAAAGGCAGAATGAAAAATCTCGGTAAGAGTCAGGATCAAAAGCCTCTGCGAATGAGAGAGCAGCCATCGACTAGATATCTCCTTGTCCAGATTGCTCAGAAGCAGACTCATCCACCAGGCTCTCCACAGAATCCTGAGCTTTTAGCTCTTCTCCATTCATTCCTACTCCAAACTAAGAGGCTCCGGAGAGGGGGATATGTCACACTTCTTTCCACCCTGTGGGATGGAGGCAATCATGCCAGCAATCCTGTGCTCAAATCCGGCTAGGCCCAAGGACGATTCATACCTGGTGATAAGGGGTGAAGCAGCAGTGTTGACTGTAGGCACAATACCAGATAGGTGCAGCGGCTCAGATTGCCCAGAAGCCTCTGGTATTTCAGGGGATACAACACTAGCGATATTACTAGGTTCATCAGGGGCGTGGCTGTATTTGTGTATCTTTGTGTGCCCAGATAAAGGCTATGGTGCATGTGTGGTGAAGCCAAGTGTGCCATGACCGCCAAACAAACTGCCGAGCACAGCAAAACTTTTGCGAACGAACGTAAACCATGGTGAACCAAGGCAAAATGGTGCGCCATCGTGCATCATCATACAGGTAAAAAACAGCCAGACACAAGCAAAAAAGGTACACTTTGCAAACACCCAAAGCTAGCCCAAAAATCTCCTGTATGGTCACTGCACACAGGTGCCCTCTAGCTAGCTTGACTGATTGTTACAATCACTGGGACACCCCACAATAAGTAAATAAAGGGGTTTCACTTACCCGTCCAGGTTAGCTTAGAAACTAAGAGCCCAATCTTCACCAATCACAGTGGGTTTCTGTCACTTGAGGACCTTCAAGGACTGGGTATCCTTTTCATATTTAGGGTCCACTCCCTTTGACCTGTACAGCACCCTGCAGGAATGTCTTAGGTGCCTAGTGTCCAGGATTCCACTTTGCAGGGTCCAGCGCCCAGAGGCCACATTACAGGCAGAACCTTGCAGGATCTTAAGTCTTTTTTGCGAGGCTCGGGTACCATTTTTCTAAGCATATAGACCTGGAACTCCACCTTGCAGACACTTGTAAAAAAAAGTGAAGTACTTCATGTATGGGAGGGGTTTTATAGGGAATCACTTCCTATCCAAAGAACTTTGGTCTACCAGGAGATGAAGTATAACCCAGTAGGTAAGAAATATTAGCCTATGTCCCATGATGTATGAAAAAGAAAACACCAGCAGCTCCGGCATCCAGATAAGCCAAGATCGAAAGAGGAATTGTCTACATGAAGGAACACAGAAAGAAGACGACAAGGTGATATTTCTGGGTCCAATACTCCACCTTCAAGGTGTATTATACCTGAACATTTTTCGACTGAAGCGTACAGGGAGTCACAAAAATGACCTCTGCCTCCACAATAGAGACACAGGCCCAGAGTTCTGCACCTAGCACATTCCTCAGGGGAAAGCCTGGTCCGACCATACTTGCATAGGTTCCTCAGCTGACAGAAGATGCTCCATGGGACAGAGGGAGGGGAGCTCAGGCTAAGGACCAGGGAGCGCTGGTGTCTTTCTAGGGACCTCTGCTGTAAGCGGATATTGATCTGGTTACACAAGGAGATGACACGGTTCAGATCGGTGGGGATGGTTCTTCCCACCAATTCATCCTTCACTCGGTCAGAGGCCATGTAAAAGGTTGTAACTAAGGCCTCATTATTCAGGATCAACTCAGCTGTTAGCATACTGTCCCACAGAAGAAGACTCTTGGCGAAGACGTCTAAGGGCGTAAAAGGGCACTGGCCACTGAAGAAACCTGACCCAGTTCCTCAAAGATATTCCAAAAGTGCTTCAGAAAGCCTCACCACAGAGGAGGGAAATATAGGCTACCTTTGCCTGACCAGACAAGAAGTTTTGAGGCTGGAGATCTAATTGAATGGTGCACTGAGAAACCCACTGCAGGCCTTGGAGTCCCCAGAGAAATGGGACGGAGCTGGCAGTTGCAGCAACTGTTTGGCTGCGACTGTGACCGGAATAGGTACAGCTGCAGATTGTGATTGAGGTTGCTCAATCAGGGTTTTTAAGGAGGCCTGAAGCTCTTTGAAGTGGAAAGCCAAATCCTTGAGGAATCGCATCACCTGAGTCTGATTATATTCCTGGGTCTCGAGTCTGCAGACTATACCCTGCAACGGATCATCTGCGGGTAGCGGCACATCAGCCAGGTCCATGGCTGATCAAACTGTTAGGTCACCTGAGACCAGGTGACAGATGCACACACTGTCGGTGTCAGGAGTTCACCACTAAGGTAGTGGGGCCTACAGCTGACTGCTGCGGATGGAGCTCTGGGTGGTTCAGGAAAGCAGGTCTTCTGGAGCACCAACACAGATCACACTGGGAGCTAGTGTATGAGATTCCCCAGGGCGTGGAATCCAAGAGCCAGCAGGTGTTCACCAGGGCCACCACTATCCCCAACAAGGGACAGCCAGGAGAAAAGCAGAGATAGTCAAAGAACACTCCAAAGGTCAGGATATAAAACAAACAAGGATAGTCAAGAACAAGCCATGGTCGGTAACCAGAATCAGATGTAGAGCACACAGGAAGCCAAACACACAATATTGATTAGCGAAGCTTACTTGCAGTGCACGGGTTAATATAGTGTTCCCAGTTAGAGGCTGGGGTGGAGCCATGCTTTAGGGAATATTACTTAAGCAGACAGGTGTACAGGCGGCCAGTCTCTAAGCTGAACACACAGAGGTAAGCAGACAGACATGAACATTACTGCAGATCCATGACATACAAGTTTCAGTTCAAGTTTTCTAGTCAAAGAGTATACATATCCCTGTATATTGAGTTTCACCGAGGAAGATATCTAGAAGTTTTTTGAATTTGTCGACACTCCTAGATGATATCAATTCTTGGGGAACAGAGTTCCACGTTTTTGATGATCTGACCATAAAGAAACTCCTCTGCAATTTAAATTGTGTTCAAGTGTCCTCGTCAGTGACTTCGTATTAACCACTTCAATACAGGTCTTTTATACACCCTTCCTTCTCAGACCAATTTTTAGGTTTCAGCGCTCTCACACTTTGAATGAAAATCAAAGTCATGCTACACTGTACCCAAACCAAATTTTTATCATTTTTTTCCCCTCACAGAGCTTTCTTTTGATCACCGCTGGGTTTTTAATTCTTTGCAATATAAGCGAAAAAGAGAAAAACAAATAAAACACATTTTTGTTTTTAGTTTCTATTGTAAAATTTTGCAAATAAGTAATTTTTCTTCACAAAATTGAGCCAAAATGTATACTGCTACATACCTTTAGTAAAAATAACCAAAACAAGTGTATATTATTTGGTCTTTGTTAAAGTTAGAGGTGCAAGCTATGGTGCAAATCATTGAAAAATGATCACACCTAATGTACTGAAGGCCCATCTCATTTCCTGAGACCCGAATGCCGCGTACACACGGTCGTTTTGTGTGATGAAATAAAACGACGTTTTAAAAAATGTCATTTAAAATGATCGTGTGTGGGCAAAATGTCGTTTTATGTCTTCTGAAAAACGACAAAAAAAAAATTCGAACATGCTTCAATTTTTTATGTCGTTTTTCAGAATGTCGTTTTTTGTGCTATAAAAAATGATCGTGTGTGAACAAAACTACGTTTTTAAACCCGCGCATTCTCAGAAGCAAGTTATGACACAAGCTTGAATGGAACCATCGTGCCTTTGTATGTGTTGTATGTAACCGCGCTTTGCAAGAGCATTTTCAGAAAACTATGGTGTGTAGGCAACGTCGTTTTTTAAAATGAAGTTTGAAAAACTTTGTTTTTTTCATTAGAAAAAAACTTTTTTACAATACAAAAAACGACCGCGTGTACGCGGCATAACAAGCCAGGAAAGTACAAATACCCCCCAAATTACACCTTTTGGGAAAGCAGACATTTCAAGGTGAAAAAAATATCAGAAAATGTCCTAAGACAAAAACTGACCCAAGCGCACAATGGATAAAGTGGAGTATATAGAATAAATTGAAAGATTTGGGCAGAAAAGCAGCTATTATAAAGGAAGTGCAATAATGGAATTGTGTCTCTGGATGGAAACACTAACAGCGCTAAAGATAACAGATTATAGTGTATCTATAAGTACCCCTCTGCTATGTTTGATCAGTGATCACACTGATTGGCAAGTCTGTGATCTATATCAAACTAGATGTCATAAGGTCATGTGAATAATGTTACACAACACTGGAAATATTGATGCAAAGAAAATGTGATGAAAATATTGCAATGTAAAACGAAAGTCCATTCAATAAATTCATTCATATGCAAGGACAGTCTCTTAATGCATTGTAGTTCATAAGTAATTGCAGTATCCAAAAAATAATTCTTCTCATGCAGTCTCCCTTAGGAGTTCTACTCACCAGATGCCTATGGTGTTAACAGCCTTGAGAACTCCTTGATCCTGCTGGGATCCTTTAAATGGATTGCCTTATCCGTTTTCCTATTCAGCTCAGATGGTCTCTTTCCTCCTGCTATCAATACGGCTCAGTATGATGGGTGGATGAGTATGAGCAAGGGTTTATTTCATGGAAGGCAAGCATAGAAACAAAATATAGTGCAATACCGTTTTTATTGTAAACCAAGCCCCATGCAATTAAAAATGCTTACAATGTTACAAATTAAAAGACAGCACATCAGACGTTTAATACTGCAGCTCACGTAGATTATGGTGCTTGTCAGCTCAGCTCCAGCTGACAAGTGCCTCGCTCAGTAAGATCGCTGTGTGTGAGAGATAGACTCGTCGTGTAGCCACGCCCTGACGCGTTTCATGATTGGCTCACGTCTTCAGAGGGAGTGGCTACACGACGCTGGCTCTGATTTAAATAGGCATAGTGGGAGTATCTCATCTCACTATCAGCCTAAGGTTAGTCACAGGCTTTGTTGTTACGCCCATTCACCTCTATTGTGCTCGATATGGAAATATAATAATCACTCCCACTAATAGGATGGTGGTCAGGCATCTATACCGCCCCATTGTGGGAAGGAACGACATTTGCATTTGGTCAGATGAGGGCCTTGAATGTTTTACTAGCAAAGCACTCATCTTCAACACGGCGATATCGTAATCCCGGATGTGTTGTGCTGCTCCAAGCTCACTGCAGCCGCAGGGCAAGTGCAGACATCAACAGGACATCTTTAATCACCCGAATCAACTTAAGGGGTGTGTGGCTCATCATAGGATGTAATGCGAGTGCCAATACTGAAATAGAATCATATTAAGAGACAGTATGGGCTGCAAAACGATCATGATAGAACCTTCTTATATGATTAAAATATGTTAAAAAAAGAATGAATGAAAGTCCATCAGCCACCTCTGGCACTAAGAGTGGTGCCATGGACTGACACTAATCCACAACTGCAGTAACAATATTACAGAAATGACAATACCAATGTCATACTATATGAAATATTTTGTGTATGTTATAATATAAAAAGTTTTGTAATTTCTGTAATATTGTTACTGCAATTGTGGATTAGTGTCAGTCCAAGGCACCACTCTTAATGCCAGAGGGGGCTGATGGACTTTCATTCATTCATTTTATAACATGTTTTAATCTTATAAGAAGGTTCTACTATCATGATCGTTTTGCAGCCCATACTGTCTCTGAATATGATTCTATTTCAGTATTGGCACTCGCATTACATCCTATGATGAGCCACACACCCCTTAAGTTGATTCAGGTGATTAAAGATGTTATGTTGATGTCTGCACTTGCCCTGCGGCTGCAGTGAGCTTGGAGCAGCACAACACATCCGGGATTACGATATTGCCGTGTTGAAGATGAGTTCTTTGCTAGAAAAACATTCGAGGCACTCATCTGACCAATGCAAATGTCGTTCCTTCCCACAATGGGGCGGTATAGATGCCTGACCATCCTATTAGTGGGAGTGATTATTATATTTCCATATCGAGCACAATAGAGGTGAATGGGCGTAACAAAGCCCGTGACACACATTAGGCTGATAGTGAGATGAGATACTACCACTATGCCTATTTAAATCAGAGCCAGCGTCGTGTAGCCACGCCCTCTGAAGACGTGAGCCAATCACGAAACGTGTCAGGGCATGGCTACACGACGAGTCTCTCACACACAGTGATCTTACTGAGCGAGGCACTCGTCAGCTGGAGCTGAGCCGACAAGCACCATAATCTACGTGAGCTGCAGTATTAAACGTCTGATGTGCTGTCTTTTAAATTTGTAACATTGTAAGCATTTTTTATTGCATGGGGCTTAGTTTACAATAAAAACAGTATCACACTATATTTTGTTTCTATGCCTGCCTTCCATGAAATAAACCCTTGCTCATACTCATCCATCCATCATACTGAGCCGTATTGATAGCAGGAGGAAAGAGACCATCTCAGATGAATAGGAAAACGGATAAGGCAATCCATTTAAAGGATCCCAGCAGGATCAAGGAGTTCTCAAAGGCTGTTAACACCATAGGCATCTATCTGGTGAGTAGAACTCCTAAGGGAGACTGCATGAGAAGAATTTTTTTTGGATACTGCAAATACTTATGAACTACAATGCATTAAGAGACTGTCCTTGCATATGAATGAATTTATTGAATGGACTTTCGTTTTACATTGCAATATTTTCATCACATTTTCTTTGCATCAATATTTCCAGTGTTGTGTAACATTATTCACATGACCTTATGACATCTAGTTTGATATAGATCACAGACTTACCAATCAGTGTGATCACTGATCAAACATAGCAGAGGGGTACTTATAGATACACTATAATCTGTTATCTTTAGCGCTGTTAGTGTTTCCATCCAGAGACACAATCCCATTAAGACATTTCAAGGTATTTAGTAAGAGGCATGGTGAGTTTTTTAAAGTTGTAATTTTTCCCACAAATCTTGGGAAATATTGTATTTTTTTTTTGCACAAAATTGTCATAACAAGTTATTTCTCTGACAGCACATGCATACTTGCAATGACACCCCAAAATACATTCTGCTACTCCTCCCGAGTATAGTGATACCACGTGTGAGACTTTTACACAGCCTGGCCACATACAGAGGTCTAACAAATAGCATCGTCAGGATTTCTACGAGCATAAATCTAATTTGGTGATAACCTATCACACTGTTGAAGGCCCTGGAGCACCAGGTTAATGGAAATGCCCGCAAAATTACCCCATTTTGGAAAACCAACACACAAACGTATAATCTATGAGGCATAATGAGTCTTTTGAATGGTTCATTTTTTTCAAGAAGTTTTTTGGAATATGTAGAAAAAAAAAAGATTTTTTTTTTTTTTTTTACAGTGTTGTCCATTTATAAAATTTTTCCAACACACAGCATGTACATAGAAAAAAGGACACCCCAAAATACATTCTGCTACTCCTCCTGAGTATAGCGATACCACATATGCAAGACTTTTACGCAGCCTGGCCACATACAGAGGCCCAACATCCAAGTAGCACTGTCAGGTGTTCTAGTAGAATAAATTACATACACATTCCTGCCAACCTATCCCATTGTTGAAGGCCCTTCATATTTCTAACACATAGCATGTACTGTACATACTAATTATAAACCAAAAATACATTCTGCTGAGCAAAGGGTAAAGAAAAAATTACCTGCGGTATTAGTAGTGCAGTGGTCCACAGAGGAGAGCATCGGTCCAGACAGCAGGCAGGAACGAGAACAGTAACAGTAAAACAGGGAGGAATAGTCAGCACAGGTAGAGATGCTGTCAGCACAGCCAAAGCATTGGTCCAGATAGCAGGCAGGGATGTGGTCAGCAGCAGCAAAGGGATCAAAGGATCGTCCATGCAGCAGACAGGAATACTGTCCATAGTTAGTACATGCAGCAGGCAGGGGTATGGTCAGCACAGCCAGAGTATTTGTCCAGGGAGCAGGCAGGACCACCAAGCTTAGGGCATTGGTCAGGAAAAAAAATGGGGACAGGGTTAGAGGCTTTTCCCACCCAAATCGCTTTGAAGCCTCTGGACAACCAGACCCTGTTCTGGGAATACAGAAAACCAAAAACACTATTCTGGAGCCCCCGATGTAGCAGGATTCAGGTTCAGTCCAAGGGGGCAGGCAAAAACATGGTCAACAGGCCGAGGTCAATGCAGGTAAAAGGCAGAAATAAAACAGTAGGCAGAGGCATACACAGTCCAGGGTCAGTTCACGTGAAAGGCAGAAACATGGCAGAAAATTATATGGTTGGTTGAGGCAGGGAAATATTCAGGACAGAAATTGAAAACGGGGAAATGGCAGTATTAGAAATACAGGCTAATAGTTTGAGATTGTGATATTGCTTGAAGCATTCTCCGATGCAAAGGCCCGGCAGGGAGGGACAGTCGGGACAATGGAAGCTGGTGTCTTTCCTAATTCCTCTTTTGGTGCACACCCAACATTTTTTTGGGCATCATCTTCCGGATCCTGATGATGGAATATGGTCCGAAAAATGGTGCTCACGTAGTCTGCTGACACAATCCGAGTGAATGCTTTCTGGGCGGGATGTTTGTTGGTAGATCAGGGCAGTGACAATGTCTCCAATAAACCCTATGGAGGTAGTGGGTCATTCTGTTGATTTTTGGTAGATGATGAAAGAATTTAAAAGGGTCAAATGAAAAAAGTAAATTGTGACTTGTCTGTACCAGAGGGATTTTTGGGTTGAAAGATAGGGCTGCAACATTTGATCATTTAAATCCACACCCCCCCCCCCATGAATTTATTTATTGTATGCATTGATACAGGAAGGATTGCGAACGGAACCGCGTCTTCGGTAAAGTTCCACCGAGGTGTCCTTGTCGATGGTTGACATTATGTACACATCTTTCCTATCCCTCTACTTCACAGCCAACACTTCCTTGTTCCTCAAGCTTGCCGATTCCCCCCTTTGAATGGTTGTGGTGACAAGACGCTGTGGGAAGCCCTTTCTGTTTTTCTTGTTGTACCACAGGCCAGAGATTTTTTTTTAGGTATAGGTGGCAGAGAAGGGGCAGGCTGGTGTGATAGTTGTCCATGTAAATATGATACACCTTTTGGAGGAGTGGGAATGTCAACTCCCAATTTTTTTTTCCACTTATTCCCATGTACGATGAACACTCAGAGGGCTGGGAATTTTTGCCTTCGTACAAGCAGAATACGTGCACATAACCGGTGGCCCTATAACAGAGCTTATTGAGCTTCAAGCTGTACCTCACCCGCTTACTGGGGATATATTGCTCGATTCCCAGCCGGCCTGTGAAATGCACAGAAATATTGTCAGGGACATAAATTTCGGCAAATTTCTTGGAAATTTTTAATTAGGGGTGAATTTTATATAGTTTGCCAAAGTTTGGATGACTTTGGGGGGGCACTGCGAGTTGTCACTGACATGCAGGAACCGCATTATAATTTTGTATCGGGACCTGGACATGGCCGATGAAAAAATGTACATATGGTGGGATGGGTTTGGTCGACCAATACCTATGCATTACATTTTTTTTGTAAGCCCCATGTTAAGCGTTAGGCCTAAGAACAATCTAAGCTCCACCACTTGGAAAAAAATGGATAGGGTCCAGTTAGCCTAGATAATACTGCACAAAGAGACACACCTCATCCCAAATAATAAGCTCCACCAGTGTTAGGGGTCTCCATTCAAAAGGACGGGCATAGCTGGAGCTGGGGTTGGTTGCAATTAATTGTTGGGCAAAAATTAGAATTGTTTGTATTTACCGTAAAATCCTTTTCTCTGTCGTCCATGGACAGACACAGCCTTCACAAGTCTTAACCCATATGTCATGTTCCTGTTCATAGGAGAGGACTAGACAGAACATGTTAGATATTTAAATACATGTTACTTTAACAGAGTTCAACAGCCCCACCCAGGGGGTGGTCCCTCCAGACATAACCCTCCGCCCTGCAGCATGCAGACTCAGTTCGTAACCAGCAGTACAAACCTAAAAAGGAGGGGTGACGGTGAGTACAAACATTTTTTATTAATCCTATTTTCTCTTTTCGTACTCTTTTCGTTCATCGGCCATGTCCAGGTCCCGATACAAAATTATAATGCGGTTCCTGCATGTCAGTGACAACTCACAGTGCCCCCCCAAAGTCATCCAAACTTTGGCAAACTATATAAAATTCACCCCTAATTAAAAATTTCCAAGAAATTTGCCGAAATTTATGTCCCTGACAAACAAGTCTTGACATATGGGACGTCCCCAAGCAGTGTCAAAAAAATGAGCGGTGGGAACAGTATCAATAAAAACAAATAACTCCACCCTATAACAGAGCTCCTAAACAGAGGAGGTGCAACTTTTAACAGCCGCCTGCAAAACCTTGCGGCCAAAGGAAGCATCTGAAGATGCACTCACATCAACCTTGTATAATTTGGAGAAGGTGCGCACTGAAGACCAAGTCGCTGCTTTGCACACCTGTGAGACAGACACTTGATGTCAGAAAGCCCAAGAAACACCAATTGCCCTGGTTGAATGTGCCGTGACCGGAAAGGGGAGCACCCGCCCCTTATGAGCATAGGCCTGTATGACGGACAGCCTGATCAACTGAGAAATGGTGGCCAACAAGACCGCCAGGCCCTTTTGTGGACCAGACAACACAAATAGTCAGACCTCCGAAACGGAGCCGTAGAAGACAGGTACACCCGCAAGGTATGTACCACGTCTAAAGTATGAAGCACAACCTCTTTAGGATGCACCGGCTGAGGACACAAGAATGAAAAGTAAAATGTCCTCATTAAGGTGGACAGCCAAAAACACCTGCGGAAGGAAGGCTGCGGGCACAGCACCGCCTTATCCTTATGGAGAACCAAGTATGGCGACTTGCAAGACAAGGCCGCCAATTCAGAAACACGTCTGACAGATGTAATGGCCACTAAAAAGGCCACTTTTTGAGATGGTGTCGAGAGAAATTTCTCTGATATTTTCAAAGGAAGGTTTCTGAAGAACCGAGAGCACCAGATTCAAATCTCATTGAGGAAGACCTGGTCTAATAGGGGGAAGCACATGACGAACCCCCTGCACAAAAGGTACCCACCAGGGAATGGGCCGGTAAAAAGAACACAGCCAAGGCTGAAATCTGCCCCTTAATAGTGCTTAAGGCAAGTTTCTGATCCACTCCACGCTGTAAAAACAGCAGGACCCTGGAAACCGAATATGTCTGTGGATGCCACCCCATCTATTCGCACATAGAGATGTAGGACTTCCAGGTGTGATGGTAGATCTTCCTGGAAGAAGACTTCCGTGCCCTCAGCATGGTTGAGATGACAGAGTCCGAAATACCTCAGTCGCTGCAGCCGAGCTCTGTGTTCCCCCCTGATGGTTGACATAAGCCAACGACGTGGCCTTGTCTGACTGGATCCTGATTGGGCAACCTCCGTCACCACGAGGAGAGGCACAGCCTGATCGCCCAAAGTTCCAGGACATTGATCGGGATTATTCTAGAGTCCAGCGTCCCTGGGCCAACTGGACCCCCCAGACACCCCCCCCAACCTGTGAGCCTGTTGTCCGTCAAAATCACCGTCCACTGGAAGGGGAGAAACTACATCCCGGGCCAAAGAGCTGGGGATCTCAGCCAACAATTCAGACTGACTAGGTGACCTACCCGAATCTGGCGATCCAGAGACACCAGAGATGTGTTCCATTTAGACAGGATCTCCCTCTGCAATACTCGAGTGTGGAATTGGGCATACGGTGCTGCCTCGAAGGAGGCTACCATGAGGCCCAGGACTCGCATGAAAAAACAGAGACAACCATTTGCAGGATGCCAACAGCTTCACTGCAAACTGGAGAGTCCAAGGAAAGGAAGCCTTTCACCTCCACGGAGTCCAGAATCAACCCTAGGTATTCCAAATTCCGGGACCAACTTCTGGATGTTTAACATCCAACCAAATTCTCAGAGGGTCTGGCTGGCTATAGACACATCTACCTCTAATTCTGAGCCAGAAGCTGCTCTCAGAAGAAGATTGTCCAAGTAGCCCACGATGGCAATGCCTCGCTGTCTCAACAAAGCTAAAATCGGGGCGAGCACATTTATGAAAACGCTTGGTGCTGACGCTAGGCCAAAGGGAAGAGCCACAAACTGAAAGCGATCTTCGCCGATCGCAAAAACGCAGACACATCTGGTGTCCCGTGCAAATTGGGACATTCAAGTATGCATCCCTGATGTCCAAAGACGCCAGAAAGTCCCTTGGATGGACCGCAGCCACCACCAAACAAATTGCTTCCAATTCGGAACTTCCGTACTCTTACAAAGGCATTTAGGGCTTTGAGGTCCAAGATTGGACAGACCCCGTCCTTCGGGACCACAAACAGATTTGAGTAAAAAACCCTGAAACCTCTCGTCCCGTGGAACAGGTAAAATTACCCCGCAACTCAGCAAGTCTTGCACTGCCCCCAATAGGGCAGACCGACGAGCCGGAAGGAAAGGGAGATTTGAGGGTAAGAATCTGTTCGGTGGACAGGAAAGAAACTCGATCTTGTACCCCGAAATGACCACCTCGCAGACCCACTGGAGGGTCTACCCGCGGGCCCTGACTGACGAAAATACCGCTTCTGCGTGGGAAAGGAAGGACCCGGCTTACATCGCAGCTCTTTCCCCTTGTTGGACTGAGGGAGGAGAGTGCTCTTACCTCCATTGACATCCTTAATAATGTTGTCCAGCGAGGTACCAAAAAGTGAAGAAAATCTTTAAAAATTGTGCTGCATGCCGTTCAGAAAGCAAACACTACAGGCCAAGAACCCACACTAAAATGGCTGCCAGACGCATCAGAGAAAAAAGGGTGCGACCACAAGAAAATGGCCGCCCACAATAGCAACATGTGCTACTGTGCAGCCATGACAAAATGGCTGCCAATGGGAAAAATCAACAGAAGCAGCAGGTATACTAAAAATGGTGTCGATGGTGCCAAAGTGGCGGAGCACCGCAATGTGGATGAGAAGGTTGAGGTAGGGACTTCCCCCCCAGGCAGAGCACCCCCCCTCCAGATAAAAAAAAAAAAAGGCCCGACACCCCACAGTCCACCACTGGGACCGGGGTCCCACCACAGGTCCGCCCCGGTCACAGCGAGCCCTTTAGAGCAGAAGGAGAAATGTGACAGAGAGCAGGGAAAGGGAGGATATGAGGACCCCCTAATCCCAGGAATGCCAAGCTGTTCCAACCCACAGAGGCAGGAGGAACTCTACTTAACCGTCCATGCGAGGACCCGTTGGTGCGTTCCTGACAGGCCTACAACTGAGTTTGAGTAGCTGTCGGCCCAATCCACTGTGAGTGAGACAACAAAGTAGGGTTTTTAAATAACAGCTTACCTTTTCTTTGAGTTCACCATGGGACACAGAGCCATTCATTCATTACATAGTGGGTTGTATGGTCACCAGAGGTAATTGTACACTGGCACAACCTATGAGAACAAGTTTCCCTCCATATTACCCCCCCCCCCCCCCACATACAGGAAGTATCTCAGTTTTGTAGCAAAGCAGTAAGTATCCCATAGAAGGAGGGACCTCTGTGTCCCGCGGTGAACTCAGAAAAGGATTTTACAGGTAAGCTGTTATTTAAAAATCCTAAGTTCTCTATCGTACACCACGGGACACAGAGCCTCTATTCATTACATAGGACGACGTCCCAGAGCAATGCTCGATATGAAGGGTGGAAAACACAGATCCACCAGGTCGCCATAGACAAGAGGCCCTAGACCCACACTACGCCGCAAAGGCAGAATACTCATGTGCTCTTACATCTATTTGATAGAATTTTGTGAATGTATGGACTGAGGACCAAGTTGCAGCTTTACAGAACTGAGCCATAGAAGCCTGGGGATGCACTGCCCATGAAGCACTGATCGCTCTGGTCGAGTACACCTTAACAGCAAAGGGATGAATCTCCTTTAAATCATAAGCCTGAAAAATTACTTGACTAATCCACCTGGGCCCTTTTTGTGACCATCTGGTACAATGAACAAAACATCAGTTTTACATATCTGAGCCGTAGCTTGCAGATAAACTTTTACTGCCCTCACTACATCTAGAGAGTGCAAGAACTTTTCCTCCGCTGCCTGGTTCAGGAAAAAAGGAAGGCAAAACAATATCTTTAATTAAATGAAATGAAGATACCACCTTTGGAAGAAAGGTAGGATGAAGGTATAGTACAATTGTGTCTTTATGACAAATTAAATAAGGTTCTTTAGCAGAAGGAGATGCCAACTCTGATACTCTTCTGGCAGAAGAGATAGCAATCAAAAAAGCCAATTTTTTGCTTAAGAGAATTAAAGGAATCTGATGGTTCAAAAGGTTGCAGAACTGACAACACTAGGTTCAAAACCCAAAGGACACAAGGGTGACTTGACTGGCGGGTTTATCTGCAGTACTCCCTGAATGAAAGCCCAAACTAGGGAATGAGATGCCAATGTTATATACAGAATGCAGAGTTCAGGTTTATGTCAGGATTACGCTATGTACACAATGCAGGGATTCAGGGGTGCGCTACGTACACAGTGCAGAGTCCGCACAGAGCACCATTACATCAGAGTCCGCACAGAGCACCATTACATCAGAGTCCGCACAGAGCACCATTACATCAGAGTCCGCACAGAGCACCATTACATCAGAGTCCGCACAGAGCACCATTACATCAGAGTCCGCACAGAGCACCATTACATCAGAGTCCGCACAGAGCACCATTACATCAGAGTCCGCACAGAGCACCATTACATCAGAGTCCGCACTGACCCCCATTACATCAGAGTCCGCACTGACCCCCATTACATCAGAGTCCGCACAGAGCACCATTACATCAGAGTCCGCACAGACCCCCATTACATCAGAGTCCGCACAGAGCACCATTACATCAGAGTCCGCACAGACCCCCATTACATCAGAGTCCGCACAGAGCACCATTACATCAGAGTCCGCACTGACCCCCATTACATCAGAGTCCGCACTGACCCCCATTACATCAGAGTCCGCACTGACCCCCATTACATCAGAGTCCGCACAGAGCACCATTACTTCAGATTTCGCACAGAGCACCATTACATCAGAGTCCGCACAGACCCCCTTGTAATGCTGTGGACTCAGATGTAAAGGGGAACTCTGATGTAAGGGGGGCTCTGCCCACCAAAGCCCCCCTCTTGCATCAGAGTCCACAGAGCACCCCTTCAATTAGTTTTAAATATACACTGGGAGGTGGGAGAGGGTGAGCTTACTCACCCCAGGATGGAGGGTCAGGGGCGGGCTGCCTGCAGCTTTTAAACGTGTGTTTACTCTTCACATTTTCCCGGGATGTGTGGGCGGGGCAGACACAGGGGGTGTGGGCGGCCAGACAGCGCAGAGAGGCGGGAAGAGGAGGAGCAGCGTCCGAGGCTGAGCTGTGTGTGAGAGAGACACACGGCTCAGCCAATCAGCCGCTAACGTAGCTTTGCCAGAGCCCGGAGATGACACAGGCACGGCCGCATAGCGGTAGGTGAGCGGCGGCTGCTGCGGGCGCCGTTTACCTCCCGCTGTGCGGCCTGATCATCAACAGGCCACAGAGCGGGCAGCACTGGCCCGCAGGCCTGGAACAAGTGGTGGTGGTGGCTGGCGGGCGGGCCACATGACCAGGCTTGGCGGGCCGGATTCGGCCCGCGGGCCTTGTGTTTGCCACCCCTGCTTTAAGGGATTCCATTTCCTGGATTCACACCAAGAAACATACGCTTTCCAGACTCTATAGTAAATTAGCCTAGAGGCTTTCCTTCTTGCACTAATGAGTGTAGAAAGGGCTGGATCTGAGACTCCTTGTCTTTTCAAGATGTAGGTCTCAGCAGCCAGACCGTCAAACTTAGCTTCTGCAAGGAAGGATGGAATACTAGTAGGTCCTTGCAACAACAGGTCGTGACAGAGCGGAAGCACCCAAGGTCTTCTTATTGCCATTTTTATGATTTGGGCGTAACAGGGTCTCCTTGGCCAATTTGGGGCCACTAGGAGCACTGGTATTCCATCCTTCTTGATCCTGAACAGCAATCTTTGTAAGAGAGGGATCAGAGGGAATGCATAGATCAGTGAGAACTGATCCCATGGAATTGTCAACGCATCCGTTCCGTAGGCTCGCAGATCTCTTGTCCTGGACACAAAATTCTCCAACTTGTTGAGTCTGGAGGCTAGCAGGTCTATATCCGGTGTCCCCCATTTCTGGCATATTGCCTGAAAGACCTCCAGGTGAAGTGACCATTCTCTTAGCAGCAATTGCTTGCGACTTATATAATCCGCGTGCCAGTTTTCTACCCTTGGAATGAAAATCGAACAGGCAAGGTATATGTCTTTCTGCCCATATTAAAATCTGATTCACCTCTTTCTGACCATCCTGGCTTTGGGTGCCTCTTTGATGATGTAGGCTACAGCAGTAGCATTATCGGATTTTATTCTAACAGGGTAACCCTGTAATCTGTGTGTCCAGGTTTTGAGAGCCAAGTATACTGCCCGAATCTCTAATATGTTGATGAGCAGGCTTTCCTCTGTTTTGTCCCAGATACCCTGGGCTGAGGCCTCCTCTAAAGCGGCTCCCCAGCCTAACCGGCTGGCCTCCATGGATACCACGTTCCAAGTGACTAGAAGGAAAGACTGTCCTTTCCGTAGGCTTCTGCTTTTTAACCAACTAAAGCTTTGGCGCAACTGAGGGGACAGATGCATGAGAAAATACCCTGCTTTGGGCTGTATCTATGATCATACCAAGATACTCTACTCTTCTTAGAGCTTGTAGAGAGGATTTCTGTAGGTTTATAACCCATCCTAACTGCTCCAGGTATCTCACTGTATTGAACACTGCGTGCTCTAGCCCTGCCTTTGATTGATCCATTACAAGTAGATTGTCTAGACCAGGGATCCTCAAACTACGGCTCTCCAGCTGTTGCGGAACTACACATCCCATGAGGCATTGTAAAATTCTGACATTCACAGACATGACAAGGCATGATGGGAATTGTAGTTCCTGAACAACTGGAGGGCCGTAGTTTGAAGACCCATGGTCTAGACAGTCCGACACCGTTATGCCCTGTGCTCTCAAGTTTGCCAACACAGGAGCCAGTATTTTGTGAAAATCAAAAAGGTAAAGCCACAAATTGAAAATGGCGATGCTCCACCTTAGAAATTTTTGGTGAGTGGGATAAATAGGTACATGTAAGTAGATGTCTATAGGCGCCAGATATTCTCCGCCTTATAGGGTGGCGACCACTGACCAAATGGTTTCTATTTGGAATTGGTGAATTTCCAGAAACTGGTTTAGATTCTTCAGGTCCGGAATGGTTCTGACATCTCCATTTGGTTTTGGAACCACAAAAAGGTTTGAGTAAAACCCTGCACCTTGCTATATTAAAGGGGACGTGCGTTACCCCTTGAGACAGCAAACCTCGGAAAAATTAATCTCTCTTTATTGGATCTTTGGAAACCCCAGAACTTCTGAACCGATGGGGTCGAATCTCCTGAAATTCCAGCTTGTACCCTAGGGATACAGCAGACACTACCCATCTGTCCTGGACCTGTCTGCCAAGTCCCCGAAAACTGCCAAAGCAACCCCCCACTCAGCCGAGCGGGGGCAATCCTTCACGAGGAAGCTTTGTGGCTTTGCTTATTAGCTTTTCGGCCCCACTGCTTCCTGTATTTCTGGGCCTGGCCCTGATCCTTAGCCTCTTTGGCTGTCGGCGAACACCATTAACACTGCCGGTTGACCTAGTAGCTGGGGAGAGAGAACGCTTAAAACAAGGACGTTTGTTTTGCTTTTTCTCTGGAAACAGAGTAGGCATCCCCAAAAATTTGTTCCCCATGAAAGGGGAAACTGGTCAAAAGATTTTTACATGGGGCTTCTGCTGACCAGTGCTTCAGCCAAAGAATTCTATGCATGTGCACCAGCTGGAGTGTAAGGCGAGATGCTTGCTTTATAGAATCCCTAATGGTGTATACTGCAAAACAAAGCTTTGGGCATATTCTCCCAATATTTGACTTGCTCAGAAGGCAGGTCTTTTAACCCTTCCTTCACTTGATCCCTTAGGACTTGACACATACCCACTGCTGCCACGGCAGGCTGGGTTACTGCACCTGCCAGGAGAAGAAGATTTTAATAGGAGATTCCAATTTTTTCTCCGAAGGATCTTTAAATACCTGGGCATTGTCTACCAGACAGGTTAAACTTGTATTCACACAACAAATAGCTGCGTCCACTGAAGGCAGACTCCACTTCTTGGTACATTTTTCCTCCATTGGAAAAAAGGACTTCAAATTTCCTAGGCGGAGAGAAACACTTGCCTGGATGCTTCCAGTCTATGTAAATCAGTTTCTCAAACAAAGGATGAACTGGAAAGGAACAAGCAGTCTTTGGAGACTTTAAAGACCCCAGTGTGGGCACAGGAGTCAGTTAACTCAGAAAGAGGCAACTTAAAGCAGATGGTTCACCCAAAAAAAATATTAAAAGCCAGCAGCAACAAATACTGCAGCTGCTGACTTAATATTAGGACACTTACCTGTCCTGGAGTCCAGCGGCGTCCGCAGCAGAGGACGAGTGATCGCTCGTCTCCCTGCTGCTCCCCCCTCCATCCACGGTGAGGGAACCAGGAAGTGAAGCGCTCCGGCTTCACTGCCCGGTTCCGTACGGCGCATGCGTGAGTCGCGCTGCGCCCGGCGATTGGCTCCCGCTGTGTGCTGGGAGCCGAGAGTTCCCAGCACACAACGGGAAAAGCCCGTCTTTTGCTCGAGACTGCGGGCCGGAAGTGGGTGCAGATACCTGTCTTTAGACAGGTATCTGCACCCCCCTCCCCCCTGAAAGGTGTCAAATGTGACGCCGGAGGGGGGAGGGTTCCGATCAGCGGATCTTCACTTTAGGGTGGAGATCCGCTTTAAATGCAGAGCGAACTGTCTCAGTGTAAAAACTTGTTGAACCCGAGAAGCAGAAAAACATTCCTCTGAAGTATCAGACCTTTCAGAGTCACCATCCTTATCCTCTGATGGAGGCATGTCCTCCTGATCCTCATCAGACCCCTCTGACAAAGATCTGAAGCAACTCTGCTTCGCTTTTACTCCTTTTGCGAGTTTTTAGTGATTAATGAAGCAAATTTACCCTCTAAATTGCCATGGGATACCGCTAAAGAGTCCTCAATGACAAACGCAGACCCCTCGGGAGAGGAGACGACCTCTGCCGGAGTCAATGGTTCACCCTGCTCAGGGGTATTATAAATTATCGGGGAGGAAGGTACCAAAAGGGCCCGGGTAGAGGCTCTCATCAAATGTCGATGGTTTTCTGTCTTTTTTAACCCCTGCATTTCTCTTTTGGGAAGACATTACCAACAACAAAACCAAGGTACCATCAATTGCATATAATCGTGTGCTAGTTAAAGGGGTTATAACAGTATTTTTTTTTCCCTAAATAGCTTCCTTTTTTCCCCTAGTGCAGTCCTCCTTCACTTACATCATCCTTCGATTTTGCTTTAAAAATTTCCTCATTTCTGTTGAGAAATCCACACTTCCTGTTCTTCTGTCTGTAACTACACACCGTAATGCAAGGCTTTCTCCCTGGTGTGGAGAAAGCCTCTTGAGGAGAGAGGGGGCGAACAGGAGTCTCAGGATGCCCACTAATACACAGATCCTTTCTCTGCAAAGTAGAGAGTGTCCTGACACTCCTGCTTGCCCCCTCCCCCAACAGGCTTTCTCCACACCAGGGAAGGTGTGTAGTTACAGACAGAATAACAGGAAGTGAGGATTTCTCAGAAGAAATAAGGACATTTAAAAGCAAAATCGAAGGATGAGGTAAGTGAAGGAGGACTGCACTAAGGTAAAGGAAGTTATTTAGGGAAAAAATATGTACCTTTACAACCCCTTTAAACCTATTACAGACAGGAAATGGGACCAGATGAATATAGGGTAGAGGCTGCTCAGACCCAACTAACCCATCAATAGTCACTGGGGTCAAGGGGTTTGACTCTGATTTTCTAGGCACTGATAACAAAGACAAATAATATTATAAAAAAATATTTATTGGAATAAAAAAATGCAATTTTAAAAGAACTTTGGGACAAGCCCCACAATATGTAACAGCAATGTTGATAACAAAAAAAAACTTTGGATATCTTGTTAGGGTGGAGCAGGTCACAACCTCGACCAGTTTCGCGGAATACCGCTTCTTCAGGAGGGCCTATAGAATATATAATATAGTATACAAAAAACAAGCAATATTATATAAAACATAATAAACATGGGATAATATTGTTTTGTTGTTGTAGAACAGTCAAGTGTCAACGGAATGTACATTGCTCACCTAAAAGGTTCTTGGACCAGGCATGGGCTCTGTATCAGCTTTAATTGAGGCTATACTCAAAGTCTTTGCCTATTACAGACAGTATGCAACTAAACACACAATTTCATGCTAAGTGGGTGTCCTCCTTTGCCAGTAACCAACCACCTAGAGAGCGTACATGTCCTGAAACTGATGTGTCCCATCCAAGGGAGAGCTGCAGCTTTGCTGCCTCTTTTATGAGCTTTGCCTGCATAGTGTCCTCCGTGCCAGTGACTGCCAGGACTTTTAGCGTTTCCAAAAAAGCGAAAGTGCTGGACCCTAGAGCCCAGTCCTCTAAATAGAGACATTACAGGGGACACCTTGTGCGCGAGGCCTGGATACCATCCAATTGGGGCGTAATAAATTAAGCATCTTGGATGAACACGAAGTATATCACTTTTGCCCAAAGGGCTTCCATAGCAGAGCTTCCATTAGCACTTATTCTCACTGCATCCAATCTTCTTAGACACTGGCGAAAAAACTGAGGTACTTCCTGTATGGTAGGGGTTATATGGAGGGAAACTTGTTCTCATAGGTTGTGCCAGTGTCCAATCACCTCTGGTCACCATACAACCCACTATGTAATGAATAGAGGCTTTGTGTCCTGTGGGGTACGATAAAGAAAACAGCCCAGTCATATGTGGACCCTGGAGCAAAAAGCCCACCAGCCACCCCTGGAGCTATGGGATATGTTGTGGCCGACCCAGCGTGTAGCCAAGGTCTGCTCACACTCGATGGCTGGACTGGGGAGACTACAAGGATCTATATATCCAGCCTGTCACCCAGCCGGCAATAGAAGAATCTCAAAATAAAAAAAAATAAAAAATGTCTTCAGGGCAAGGGCAAGGTGTAGAGCAACAGACAGTACAGCATCAGATACCCCAGGAGGGTGTATCAGTAACACGGGCGGCAAAAAAAACAAGCAAACCAAGCAAAGGCAGCGGCAGCAAAGCTTGAGCGCTTTGCCCGAACTACCCTGTCCCCTGCAAAATCGCAGCAACTGGCCCAAGTGAGGTCATCGGGGACAAGGAAAAGCCAAGGTAGCGCCCAAGCATTGGCACAGGCAGAACCGATAGCAGCTACAAATATCAAAAGGGGGAACACTAAAGGGGCAGAAAAACCTAGTACTGCAACAAATAGACTAAGTTCAATAAACCCCTCTAACCCAGGTGAGGAGAATATGGAGGTCGGATCTGCAGGAAACAAGAGTGAACCCACAATGAAAGATCTTTTGCTCGCTATAAACGCATGCAAGGAAATGGTGTTTGGCATGGATCAACAGCTGAAAAGCATTAAAGAAGAGCTAGTCTCAATGGGGGGAAGGCTGAAAGACAGAGAAAAGAACAACTAGCTTGGAGGAGAGAGTAAGCGCTGCTGAGGACATTCTATTTTCGCTCAAACAAGAAGTTTTGGGACTGAAGAAACAGATACCCAGGCCGCAAAAATGGATGAATTAGAGAACAGAAATCGAAGATGTAATGTTAGAATAATAGGCATGCCGGAGCGGAGTGAGGGAGCTGATCCTGACGCTTTTCTGGAAGGATGGCTCAGGGAGGAGTTTGGAGCTGCATCATTTTCACCTTTCTTTTGCATAGAACGATCCCACCGAGTCCCCACTAAACCCCGACAGGAAAGCGGGTACCCGAGACCGATGCTTACGAAAATGCTCAACTATGGCGATAAAGCAACGTTGCTTAGAAAAGCCAGAGAGAAGGGAGAGATTGCCTACAAAGGGGCAAAGATTTCACTATACCAGGATTTTTCGCCAGACCTTCAAAGACAAAGAGCGGCTTTTAAACCGATCAAGCGAACCCTTTAACAACACAAGATGACTTATGCCCCGCTATACCCCGCTCGCTTACGAGTAACCACAGCGGATGGTATACGATTATTTGACTCTCCAACAAGCGTAGAAAAATGGCTAGAAGAAAATAAGAGAGAGACATAGAACTTAAGAACCAGAAAATAAGAAACTAAGATAATTACCTTGAGTTTTTTTTTATATATGTTTTTTTTTTACTCTTAATAAAATCACAATGGGGGGGGGGGGTGGTAAAATATAGCACCGAGAAGATAGGAGTGAGGGAGCACCAGGATAGCGTCACCAACAGGGGGAAGGAGGAGGAGCCCCAAGAGTAGGCCCAGCTGGGCAGGGGGGGATGGGAGGAGGGGGGAAGGGGTGGTTGGGAGGGAGAACGGGAGGGGGGAGGAGGGGAGGGGGAGGGAAGAGGGGGGTCACACCACTAATATATTTTGATATAATGTTTAAATATAACGATCGCTATGCAGATCATATAGGTTTATCAGATGAATGGAATTGTGTCACAAAAAAGTACTGGAAGAAAGGGCAACACAAGGCATTATCACCACATTGAAAAGGTGGGAAAGGCCGTAGACTATATGAGAGACGTATTTAAAGCTCATTTATCACAAAAATTTTTTTTTTTTTTTTTTTTTGTGGCGTACATAGAACGTTTTTTTGTCAGGGGTAATGGCGAAAAGGAATAACAAGGGTATATTGTTGATGTCATGGAATATCAGGGGGCTAGGGGACAAGGTTAAAAGAAAGGCGATGTTTAAATATTTTGATGAAATTAAACCACAGGTAATCTGCCTACAGGAAACACATATGCGGCCGGATTCGGTACATTTATTGAATTCACGGAAATACCCAGTGCAATACCATTCAACACACTCCTCCTATTCCAGAGGAGTAGGTGTGTTGATTTCAGCTAATGTAACTTTTGAGTGTCTTCAACGGCAGATCGATAGAGAGGGCAGATAGGTTTTTTTATTATGTAAGATTAATGGTCTGGTGTGTATTATTGCCTCAATATACAGTATGTTCCTCCACCGTTCACGGCAGCACCACTTAGGAATCTGGCGCAATTTATGGCGCTTTCCCCAGATATACCGGTACTAACATTAGGCGACTTTAACAACATACTTGATAGAAACTTGGACAAAATATCTCTCTCATCTAGAAGGATAGGGCAGAGGGCTAACAAAACAGCCTTTGCTTCACTGCTCTCGGAAATAGGAATCCATGATGTCTGGCGAGAGGCATGTAGACGAGAGATGCTACTCATGTTAATCTGCCACACATGATGGACTCTCTCGTATTGATTTAGGGCTGGGGAACGAGTTGCTAAACGCACCGGGTAGTGGACTCGGCCTATGAGCCCTGTCTACTATCCGATCACTTGCCATTTTGGGTGAAGCTCAAAGTCACTATGACATCGGACAGCATGCCCTGGAAAGTGAACCCATATTGGCTGACCCTGTTGCCACCCACGGATGGTACAGGGGAGGCTATACGGGAGTTCTATCACTTCAACAGGGGCTCTGCTAGCGCAGCGACTGTATGGGATGCACTTAAAGCATTCATGAGGGGCTGCCTGATAAAGGAGATCTCGGGTATCAAAACTCGCTCTAAGGAATGGGAAAAAAGGGTACGAGATGAACTGAGAGCTAGGGAACAAGCCCTGGTTGCAGACCCCTCTCAAGTTAGGCATGACTTTTGGAGGGAGGCACAATGCCTCTATAACTCCGTTTTATTAACGGCAGCAGAGAAGAGCAGATACTTTCAACAACAAAGCTATTTCGAGGAAGGGGAAAACACGGGATGCCTCCTTGCCCTTATAGTAAGGGGGCAACGGGAAACCTCAAATATTACAGCAATAGAGGCGAATACAGGGGAGTTGCATACCACAGGGCCCGATATCCTGAAGGACTTCCAAAACTTTTATGAGGAACTATATTCCTCTAAAGCTAGATACAGTCCATCAGATATGACAGATTTCTTGCAATTATGTACCTTTCCACAGCTGTCTGAAGCCGATAGGGAAATGTTAAACTCGCCCATTACTATGCTAGAGTTGAAGAATGCCCTGCACGAGGCATCGCTACATAAGTCCCCAGGACCAGATGGCATACCGGCAGAGGTATACTCTCAGTATGAAGAGATGCTTCTGCGCCCTTGCTACAGAGGTAACTGAAACAGGAGGTAACTGAAACAGGTACCCTACCAGAGAGCATGCAGGAAGCCATAATTATCGTCATATTAAAGCCAGGAAAGGATAAACTGTCGCTGGATTCCTATCGCCCAATATCCTTGCTAAATGCAGATGTCAAGCTATTGGCCAAAATATTGGCCTCAAGGTTATCACGGGTAATAGGAAAACTGATACATAGAGATCAATGTGGCTTTATCCATCTCGCTCCACGGCGGATAATATTCGGCGACTTTATTTGAATTTACAGATGCCGGTGGACAACATGGGAGGTAGGGCCATTCTGTCACTGGACGCTGCTAAAGCATTTGACAGTGTGGAATGGCCCTACCTCCTGGAGACCTTAGCAAGGTTCGTAATGGGAGACAGGTTTATAGAATGGGTGAAGGTGCTGTACTCTGAACCCAGAGCCAGACTCTGTATTAATAACAATCTGTCATCTGCGTAGGGGTGCCCACTGTCCCCGTTGCTGTTTGCGTTGGCGATTGAGCCCCTGGACATCTCTATTCGCAACTCCACCGAGGTGGCGGGATTCCATAGGGGCCAGAGGGAAGATAAGATATCATTATATGCAGACGATGCGCTAATTTATTTAGGCGACTCTTCTGCATCGCTGCAGGCAGTGATGCAGATTATTGGGAAGTTTGGTTGCTTCTCTGGGTTTGCCATTAACTGGTCAAAGTCAATTCTGATGCCTATAGACAAAATGGAGTGACCACTGCTACTGTACGTCTTCCACAATTCCCCTATGTGGATTACGAATAAATGGTTTAAACAAATAGAAGCATTGATGAGAGGCCTGATATGGAAGAAAAAGACAGCCAGGATTAGCCTAGCTACCCTTCAGTACAGAAAGGATAGGGAAGGCCTTGCTGTCCCACATCCTAAAACTTATTTTTTGGCTGCTCAGACCCAACACCTAGCGGGATGGGGACGGGAAAAGAATGAGGATTCTATTTGTAATATGGTAACGAGCTGTGCCCCTACATTAGTGGCAGCATCTCACCTGGAAATGGACCTCCCAGCATACCAGACTCTGCCCCGACAGGTATTTTGCTTAAAAGGGACTGGGGGGAGGTTAGGAATACCTTGGGAATAAAGGGACCGTTGCCCTTTACCCCAATATGGCATAATCCAAGATACCTGGAAATACAGGGATTAAGGGGATTCACTGTGTGGAAGGAGAAAGGGATACATTTTTTCGAGCAGTTGTATGAAGGGGAGGTATTAAAAACATATGAACAGTTGTGCCAGGAATTTCAGTTAAACCCAAAGGGATTTTATCAATACCTCCAACTTCGACATGCGTTACAGGCACAACAAAAAACACAATCCCTAACAACATCGGCAGCCCCCTTAATCAAGGCAGTACTTGGAATAGAGGATCGGAAAGGACTAATCTCTAAAATATACAGAGAAATACTATCTAGGACTCAGGATTATACATCCTTAAAATGTCGCAGCAAATGGGCTGAAGATGTAGGGAATATAGACGAAAGCCTATGGAAAAGGGCCGTAGAATGTATTCCTGTAGTATAGATATCAGCATCACAGATTGTCACAGCTATTTATTTTGCACCGGGCATATAGAACACCAGAGCAGATGCACAGGTGGGGAGTAAAAAACTCCCCGCTATGCCCGAAGTGCAAAGTACATCAGGGCGATTTTATACATCTGATCTGGAGATGTCCAAAACTACACCGGTATTGGGAGGAGATCTCCCAGTGTATAAGTAGACTCGCACAGATATCCATCCCTCTGGACCCCCTGGTATATATATTGGGGTCCATAGAGGTGGATACCTTCCCAAAAGGAATCTATACAATGTTAACTAGAGTATTATATCTAGCAAGAAAACTTATAGCACGATACTGGATGGCACCAGAAGTCCCCACGGGAAGGCAGTGGATTTTACTAGTAAATTCCTTACTTCTTAGAGAGAGACTAACATATAGTCCTAGGGGGGAAACTGGGAAATTCGATCAGATTTGGCAAACATGGCTGAGCGATGACAGACTTTCTCCACCACAGTCGATAAGGGATAGACTACAGAGATAAATTTAAGGAAAAGGGAGGTGTAGCTTACGAAAACAAGAAAATAAATGAGAGGTAAAACAAAATGTTCACGACAAGGTGGTGCGGGTAGGGAAGGGTTGGAGGGAGGGGGGCAAATAGAAACACGTAAAAAAGAATGCACAAAAGGGATATAGACAAGAAAAGGGAGCAAGTCTGGAAACTAGAGTTTTATATATTTTATTACCTATTTATTATGCACTGTATTTTGTATTTGAATATTCGCACAAAGTGTACGATAAATGTAAACATTGAATAAAAAAAGAAATGATTTAAAAAAAAACAATATTCTTGGGATGTCTGATGTGAATCGCTTTCTTGAGGTCATGCCACAGCATCTAAAATCAGGTTAAGGTCAGGACTCTGACTGGGCCACTCCAGAAGGCGTATTTTCTTCTGTTTAAGCCATTCTGTTGATTTACTTCTTTGCTCTGGGTCGTTGTCCTGTTGTAACACCCATCTTCTGTTGAGCTTCAACTGGTGGACAGATGGCCTTCTCCTGCAAGTGTCTTGATAAACTTGGGAATTCATTTTTCCTTCAATGATAGCAATCTGTCCAGGCCCTGACGCAGCAAAGAAGCCCCAAACCATGATGCCCCCACCACTATATTTCACAGTTGGGATGAGGTTTTGATGTTGGTGTGCTGTGCCTCTTTCTCCACACATAGTTTTGTGTGTTTCTTCCAAACAACTCAACTTTGGTTTCATCTGTCCACAGAATATTTTGCAAGTACTGCAGTGCTGAACTTTCTCCATTTATAGACAATTTGTCTTACTGTGGGCTGATGAACAGCAAGGCTTTTGGAGATACTTTTATAACCCTGTACAGCTTTATGAAAGTCAACAATTCTTAATCGTAGGTCTTCTGAGAGCTCTTTTGTGCGAGACATCATTTACATTAGGCAATGCTTTTTGTGAAAAGCAAAATCAGAACTGGTGTGTTTTTTATAGGGCAGGGCAGCTGTAACCAACACCTCCAATCTCATATTATTGATAAGACTCAAGTTGGCCGACACCTCAGTCTAATTAGCTCTTGGAGATGTCATTAGTCTAGGGCAGTGGTCTCCAAACTGCGGCCCGAGGGCCCGGATGTGGCCCTTTGCTTGCCTTTATGCGGCCCTTGGGGCAGTATCCCTCCCACTGATATGAGACACTATTCTGACATCTGACACAGACAGTGGAGCACCATTTCTCTCACTGACACCATTAATGGGGCACTATTCCTCCCTATGATACCAACAATGGGGCACTATTTCTCCCCCTAATACCATATGTTTAGTTCCACTGATGCCAGGAAAATTTCCACCCCCGCTGGCCAAAGTCCGACCCTCCAAGAGTCTGAAGGACAAAAAAACGGCCCTTTGTTTAGAATGTTTGGAGACCCCTGGTCTAGGGGTTCACATACTTTTTCCATCTGCACTGTGAATGTTTACATGGTGTGTTCAATACAAATGTGGTAACATTTAATTATTTGTGTCTTATTAGTTTAAGCAGACTGTGATTGTCTATTGTTGTGACTTAGATGAAGATCAGATCACATTTTATGATCAATTTGTGCACAAATTCCATATCATATCAAAAAGGGTTCACATACTTTTTCTTGCAACTGTATTTCGTCCAGGCCTTCCTGTAATTTTTCTACATCCTGTGTCCAAACATGTCTCTGCATAATATTGCATCATCAATATATTATCATCAACAAATAAAGAAATTGAATTCCTAATTTTAACCTTAATGTTGTTTGTAAAATAAACTAAACAGCATTGGTCCCATTACAGAACACTGAGGCACCCCACTTTCATTTACCCAAATCCTGAAGCCAGTGTTCTACCCATGCACATACAGTACCATAAACTTTCACTTCAATAGACTATGTTGTATATTTCTCCAGGGCCAAGCCAGGAGTTTCTCCTTTTGCTTTAAGAGTAGCATTGAACTACATAGGTGTCCCATTTAGTATCACACTAAAGAGTGTAAAGAGTGCAGCTTGTTTTTATTTAAGCGTTTTAATTGTAAAAATAAAAAATAAATACTCTTGTAAAACACATCAAATGTAGATGCACTGTGGTCACTACAGCCTCAGTTGTCTAATTTACAACAGCAGAAATGAGTGTGGTCTTATCACCAAATCTAGTAAAGCATATTTCTAGTTGGAAGTTCTACCATTTGTCCCATAAAATTATCCTGTAGTATGTTCAGGAACTTGTAAGCCTTAACTGGGTTTGCAGTACCATCTGTCGAATCAAGTCCAGATAACTGAAGCCCCCCCAACAATACCATTACCCTGTTTACCAGTTAATTTTGTTTGTAAAAGTAGATTTTGCTCTTCTACCTCTGTCATTTTGGGTGGCCTACAACATATTCTCATAATTTACTGTTTATACAAATCATATGCAGCTCCAGGTTTGCTCCATTACAAGACATTGCTGATATCCTCTCATACTGCTTATCAGATTATTATTAACATATAGACATTTGCCTCCACTTTATTATACTGTTCGTTCTCAACATTGTGTACTTTTTTATATTTGCAGTCCAGGCCTTTATGCAGTATTATATTCTCACAAAGTCAAAATCATCCATGAATGAATGAATGAATGAATGAATGAATGAAAACTTGTATAGCGCGGCACATGCGAACTGAATCGCCTCTGGGCGCTTGTTGTTCCTGTCTCCTTTGATATCAAAAGAGAAAAGTCTTGACCTTTTTCCTAAATGCTAGGTGGTTCTCCTCCAACCGAATGCTGGTTGGTAAAGCGTTCCATAGTCTGGGACCCTGGATCGCAAATCTTCTCTCTCCTTTGGACTTGAAGTTGGCTTTCGGAACCTGGAGCAGGTTCTGATTCGTGGATCGCAAAACGCGATTTGGATTATGCGCTTTTATTAATTCGCATAAGTAAAGGGGGGCACTCTCATGGACACATCTATGCGTAAGACAGAGAGCTTTAAAAGCAATTCTGTCTTTGACTGGCAGCCAATGAAGGGATCTCAGTGAAGGTGAGATGGATTCCCAGGGCTTTTTCCCAGTCACAAGTCTGACGGCCGTATTCTGAATGACTTGCATTCCAGCTCATGTTGCCTTACCTGTAAATTCCATATGTTGAGTACAGTACAGGACATAGGCAGCTTATTCATACACCATGGGTTATAGACTTGAATCTTTAGGGGTTTGGACAGTGCAAACTTTTGAAGGTATGTCCCGCCTGGGATTCCCCATCCCTATATCTCAATCACACTCAGTGAATCCTCAGTTTTGTAACAAGCAATGCAGAGTAATAAGGAGAATTTAGGTAAGGTAGCCCATGTCTTGTACTGTACTACAAGATGTGGAATTTATAGGTAAATTCAATTTCTTCCCATCCTAATTGTACAGTACAGGACACTGGCAACTTAAAAATATACAATGGGATGTCCCAAAAAAATAAATGAATGAAACTAGGCAACAGAACTTTGTCACAGACCCAACAGAGTGGTGCTGCAAACATGAAAATGCAAAACACGCAACACGTAACTGGCAGATAGGAAAAATAGACCAGGCAATGATCTAACCATTGTGTAGAGTGTGCGTGCAATTGCGTAAAATTAAGCATCTGTGTTGAGGCTGGTGGGTTTGCAAACAGTGCACTTTGTGAGAACTAAAGGAAATAAGGAATAATTGTTTTGAAGAAGAAATATTCTTTAAGATATGCTCAAATAGTTCTGACTAGGGTTGTCCCGATACCACGTTTTTGAGACCGAGTACAAATACCGATAATTTTTTTCAAGTACTCGCCGATACCGTTTACCGATACTTTTTTTTTAATGTCACGTGACAGTGGCAGTATTTATTATATATATATTATATATACAGTGCCTTGCAAAAGTATTCGGCCCCCTTGAACTTTGCGACCATTTGCCACATTTCAGGCTTCAAACAAAGATATAAAACTGTAATTTTGTGTGAAGAATCAACAAGTGAGACACAATCATGAAGTGGAACGAAATTTATTGTATATTTCAAACTATTTTAACAAATAAAAAAACTGAAAAATTGGGCATGCAAAATTATTCAGCCCTCTTAAAGTGGTTGTAAACCCACTTTTTCACTTTTACCTACAGGTAAGCCTATAATAAGGCTTACCTGTAGGTATAAAGAACATCTCCTAAACCTGTACGGTTTAGGAGATATTCCCCTGATTGCAGCGGCGCATGCGCAGGGGGAATCCACGGCGAAAGGACCGGCATCCGCCGGACCCTGCCGATTTGAAATCTCCCGCACGCGCCAATCACAGCGCTAGAGTGGCGATACCCGGAAGACACGCCTAGTCAAGATGACATCTCGCTCGGCGTGGACCAGGTAAGTTCTACTTTCCTCGTTCAGAGGTAAGTATTTCATAATGAGCTAGTATGCGGTGCATACTAGCTCATTATGTCTTTTGCCTTGCAGGTTTTGAAAAAAAAAATGTATATGCGGTTTACAACCGATTTAAGTTAATACTTTGTAGCGCCACCCTTTGCTTGTGATTACAGCTGTAAGTCGCTTGGGGTATGTCTATCAGTTTTGCACATCGAGAGACTGACATTTTTGCCCATTCCTCCTTGCAAAACAGCTCAAGCTCAGTGAGGTTGGATGGAGAGCATTTGTGAACAGCAGTTTTCAGTTCTTTCCACAGATTCTCGATTGGATCAAGGTCTGGACTTTGACTTGGCCATTCTAACACCTGGGTATGTTTATTTGTGAACCATTCCATTGTAGATTTTGCTTTATGTTTTGGATTATTGTCTTGTTGGAAGACAAATCTATGTCCCAGTCTCAGGTCTTTTGTAGACTCCATCAGGTTTTCTTCCAGAAAAATACGTCCTGTATTTGGCTCCATCCATCTTCCCATCAATTTTTTTTTATCAATAACAGCTTTATTCAGAAGTTTTCAATACACGTATACATGTAGGATCATTCACGTAGGCAACATCTAGTGGAGTGGTCATTACCCTATTTGACAATCTCCATCTGACAAGCTCTATCTGATCAGTTATGTGTCCTCTCACGAGGTAGCTAATAGTTCGTACTGAGCCACAGCTACATAAACCGGTTAAGTGCAAGGTATGGGATAAACCTTTCAGTGCAACATTGTACTAGTGAACAATCTCGAATCACTCGTGAGCTCACGGGAAGAGATAAGAAGAAGAGAAGAAAGGAAACAGCAAAAAGAAGAATGGGATGGGAAATCACCAGTGTGGTTTAGCTACCTGATCAGGATACCTCCTACCGGCGGTGCCAAAGCTCCCAAACCTTGTCGTGGGCCTCTAGTCTAGCATTCTGGCCGTCATCCTCACCATTAATTCCACATCCTTTATCCTGGCATATAGGGCCTCAGGGGGAGGGGTGGAGCGCTTCCAGTGTACTTCCCATCAAATCTTCCCTGTCCGTGCTGAAGAAAAGCAGGCCAAAATCATGATGCTGCCACCACCATGTTTGACAATGGGGATGGTGTGTTCAGGGTGATGAGCTGTGTTGCTTTTACGCCAAACAAAAGGATTTTTATTAACAGCTTACCTGTAAAATCCTTTTCTTGAAGTACATCACGGGACACAGAGCGCATAGTCATTACATATGGGTTATATGGGTACCTTCAGGTGTGGACACTGGTGTAATCAACTTCACAGGAAGTTCCTCCCTATATAACCCCCTCCCACTGAGAGTGCTTCAGTTTTGTAGCAAGCAATTTCTCAGAGGTTACACAATGTTCCCCAAAAGAGGGGTGGGAGCTCTGTGTCCCGTGATGTACTTCAAGAAAAGGATTTTACAGGTAAGCTGTTATTAAAAATCCTTCTTTCTTTATCGTACATCACGGGACACAGAGCGCATAGTCATTACATATGGGATGTCCCAAAGCAATGCTCCATGAAGGGAGGGAGACCGTAAGGCCAAAAATAGCCAAACAAAAAACATTATCAGGAGGTAAAATAGCTCCACCAACAGAAAAAAGGGGGCGTGAACCGGGCCAGAGGATTCTATACTGCTGCCCGTAGGACCGCCTGCCCAAATGCTGCGTCCGTAGCCTTTGCGACGTCCAACTTATAAAATTTAGTAAACGTATGTACGGAAGACCAGGTTGCCGCTTTGCAAACCTGTGCCATAGAGATCTGATGGTGTGCCGCCCAAGAGGCACTCATGGCCCTCGTAGAATGGGCTTTAACTGATAAGGGAGGTGGAACGCGCTTCAGACCATAGGCCTGACAAATCAGCTGCTTAATCCACCTAGCCAAGGAAGACTTGGCCGCCGGCTGACCCTTCTTGGGGCCATCCGGAAGAACGAAAAGCACATCTGTTTTCCGAATCTTCTCTGTAGCCTTGAGATAAACCCTCATGGCTCGGACCATGTCCAAAGTATTAAGCAGTTTTTCCTCTCTGGACTGGGGAGTAGGAAAGAAGGATGGTCGGACTAGGTCCTGATTCAAGTGAAAACTGGATATGACCTTAGGAAGGAAAGAAGGTTGAGGCCGCAGAACCACTCTGTCCTTATGCAGAATCAGGTACGGTTCCCTGCAAGACAAGGCTGCCAGCTCGGAGACCCTTCTGGCCGAAGCCATAGCCACCAAGAAAACCAACTTTCGGGTTAGCAGCACAAGAGGGATTTCTGTCAGAGGTTCAAACGGCTGCTTTTGTAAAGCTGACAAGACCAGATTTAAATTCCAGGGGCAGAGGGGAGCTCTAATAGGGGGATTCACATGCAAGACCCCCTGCAAGAAGGTTTTCACAAGCGAATGCGTGGCCAAAGGCCTTTGAAACCATATCGATAAGGCAGACACCTGCCCCTTTAGAGTACTAAGAGCCAACCCCTTGTCAACGCCAACCTGGAGGAATCGCAAGATCCTGTCAATAAAAAACTTGCGAGGATGCCCTCCTTGAGACTCGCACCACTCCACATAGGTCCTCTAGACTCTGTAATAGATATTTCTAGAGACTGGCTTTCTAGCCTGAATTAACGTAGATATGACTTGGGCTGAGAGGCCTCTGCCCTTAAGAATTAGGGATTCAGCCGCCAAGCCGTCAAATTCAGCTGCTGTGAAGCAGGGTGGTAGATCGGGCCCTGAGACAGCAGATCTGGGCGCAGGGGGAGTGGCCACGGTGCCCCTACTGACATCCTCACGATGAGTGCGTACCAAGCCCTTCTGGGCCAGGCTGGGGCCACCAGGATCACCGACCTGCGCTCCACCCTGATCCTTCGTAGAAGGCGGGGAATCATCTGTAGTGGAGAGAATGCATACAGGAGAGAAAACTGGTGCCAGGGGCAAACCAACGCATCGGTCCCGTAGGCCGAGGGGTCCCTGGCTCGGGATACGAATTTGCCCAATTTCTTGTTGAATCTTGTTGCCATGATGTCCACATCGGGAACTCCGAATCTTTGGCAAATCTCTTGGAATACCTGGGGGTGAAGAGACCACTCTCCCGGGAGTAACTGTTGATGACTCAAAAAATCTGCTTGAGAATTGTCTATCCCTGGGATGAACACTGCTGAGATGCAGGGTACATGGGCTTCGGCCCATGAGAAAATCAGGTTTACTTCCCTTTGAGCCGCTAGGCTCCTTGTGCCCCCCTGGTGGTTTATGTATGCCACCGCCGTGGCATTGTCGGACTGTATCCTTACTGGCAGACCCTGCAGGGGGAGAGTCCAGGCGACCAGGGCCAACCGAGCAGCTCTGATCTCTAGGACATTGCTGGGAAGCAGACTTTCTGCCTCTGACCACTGTCCCTGCTGGGTCCGTTTCCCTAAGATTGCCCCCCAACCTGTTAGGCTGGCATCTGTGGTTACTATTTTCCACGTGATGGGGCAAAAGGTCTTCCCTTTTGACAATTTTTGAGGGACCAGCCACCAGTACAGGCTGCGCCTGACTCCTGGGGAAAGACCTAATGGACGGTCTAATGCCTGTATGGACCTGTTCCAAGCAGAGAGAATAGCTGCCTGGAGAACTCTGGTATGGATCTGGGCATAGGGCACTGCTTCGAAGGCGGCTACCATCTTTCCCAGTCGCATGCATAGGCGAATAGTCGGCCTCTTTTTGCCTAGGACTATTTGAATTGTTTGAGTCAATGACCTGATCTTTTCTTGAGGTAAAAATATCCTCTGGCATTCTGTATCTAACCGAAGGCCTAGATATTCCAACTGTCTTGTGGGTTGCAACCTCGATTTTTCTTGGTTCACAACCCACCCGAATTCTTGTAGATGCCGAACTGTGCGGACTACTGCATGATTGAGGTTGGAAGCTGATCTGTCGATAACCAGGAGATCGTCCAGTTATGCCAGGACCAAAATGCCTTCTGTCCTTAGGACGGCCAGCACCGGGGCTAACACCTTTGTGAATACCCGCGGAGCTGTTGCCAACCCGAAAGGGAGGGCTACGAACTGGAAATGACTTTGATCTATCATAAAACGAAGAAACTTGTGATGTGCTGGGTAGATCGGCACATGCAGATATGCATCCTTTATGTCTATAGATGCTAGAAAGTCGCCTTGATGCAGGCTGGCTGTCACTGAACGTATGGAATCCATACGAAAGGTCTGAATCTTTAGAAAGCGATTTAGGCGTTTGAGGTCTAGGATAGGCCTGACGTCGCCACTGGGTTTTGGTATAATAAAAAGGTTGGAGTAGAATCCCAGACCCCTTTCTTGGGTTGGTACTACAATTACTCCTTGGAGCAAGAGGCGATCCAACGCCTTTACGAGAGAGGCCCTCTTTAACGGGTCGCTTGGAAGACTTGACCCCTGAAAATGAGGAGGGGGGATTTCTCGAAACTCTAGTTTGTAGCCTGTGGCTACCACGGACCGAACCCAAGAGTCGGGAATTCTGGCCTTCCAGACTTCGGAGAAAAACTGAAGTCTTCCCCCCACCCAAGAGAGTGGGGGCGCCCCTTCATGAATCTGACTTGATGACTGGTTTAGCCGGCTTGCGAGACCAGGGCCTCTTGTTTGCCGCGGCTTGTCCCTGTGGGCGGCTATTAACTGCTGAACGCCCGGGAGGCCGTCGATACTGACGGGAAGTCGAAGGGGCCGAGCCTGCAAAGGCCTGTCGTTTAAACGCGGGCCCACGCGGTCTTTTCTTGACCGGTAAGGAAGAACTTTTACCACTTGATATGGTTTGGATATATTTATCTAGGTCTTCACCGAATAGTCTTCCCCCATGAAAGGGAAACCCTGCTAAAAGCTTTTTTCAGGGTGCCTCTGCTGACCAGTTCTTTAGCCACGAAAGACGACGCATGTGAACCACCAGCAGAGATAACCGGAATGCCTGTTGGATGGAGTCCTTAATAGAATCTACTGCAAAGCAGAGAGCCCTAGGGAAATCTGCTAATTCACGAGTTTGCTGAGCCGGCATGTCCTTTAATATCTGTTTTGCCTGATCCTTTAAGGCCTGACAAACGCCGATGGCTGCCACCACTGGCTGAACCATGGCACCTACTGTGGTGAAAGAAGCCTTCAGTAGGGTCTCTAATTTTTTGTCGACCGGATCCTTGAACATCTGGACATTTTCAACCGGACAGGTCAGGGATTTATTCACGCAGGAAATGGCCGCGTCCACTGTGGGGAGTGCCCATTTCTTTAAAAATTCCTCTTCCATAGGATAGAGAATAGAGAACCTCTTAGGAGGGATAAAGATCCTATCAGGTCGAGCCCAATCCTGGTAAATCACGCTCCGCAGAAGGGAGTGAATCGGAAAAGACACACAAGTTAATGGAGCTTTTAAAGAACCCAATGAGGATACCACAGGGGCTACTAGTTCTGGCCCTGGAAGTTTAAAAGCAGTGCGAACTATATCGGTCAAAGACTGGATCCACAGGCTCTCCGCTTGAGAGGCCGAAAAATATTCATCTACAGTGGAACCCTCCATGTCTGAACCTTTGGGACTTGGGTCTGCTTGATCCCCTTGTGGGTCCCGTTCCTCCGAAGAGGAGACCTCCGCATCTGAAAACACCAAACTAGGTGAGGGGGATCTAGCCCGTTTGCTGCTTGGCAAAGGGCGGGCAAACAAAGCAGTTAACCTTTTCTCTAGCCCACCCAGGGTGGTCGCTAGCATTTCTTCCGTTACGTAAACGGGAATGGGTGGATCGGGGGCCGCCTCTGCCCCCAGCATCCCCAATGGCTCTTGTACTATGCTACTCGGTGGTCTAACTGGTGAGGGTGGGGCCGTTGAAGCCTGGCCTAAATCCTCTGACCCCGATGGAGACCCCTTTTGTTTCTTGGCACCTTTTGCAGCCTTGGCTGGTCCTGATGCCTTTGGAGCCATTGCACAACCTTGAGTCACCCCTCTAGCCAACACCTGACTGTTGTAGCTAGGAGTAATTAATATGAGAACAGGCTGAGGAAAAATGAAAAATTTTGTATATATATATATATATTTTTTTTTTTTTTTACCCGCCTGGGAGGTGGCAATACTGAGGAAAACCTGTGAGTATTGCAACACCAATGCCCATTAGCCGGAGTCCAAGGTTGACTCAGATACTGCTGGATCTAAGGCTGAGTCCCTTTAAGCAAAAAAACTCTTTTTTTTTTTTTTTTTCTGGTCAATAGTGGAACTAAGTCCTAGACCTGAAGATCCACAAACCGCCACTGGGTGTCACTGTGGCCAAAAGACCCAGCTGCGCACTCTGTGTCCTTCTTCCTCTGCCTCCAGGAGGGAAAGACCAGCCAGAGAAAAAGTTTTACTTTTAAAACAGACCCTGACGCTGCTGGCCCGCCCCCCCAACGCACGCCGACGCTATAAAAGGCGGCGCGCGCGCACGCGCACACGCGCGCGCACCCCCCCACGCTGAAAACAACATGGAGGAAGCAGAGCAGAGGAAAAACATGGACCAGTGCCATGCAGCACCAACAGACACCAGGTAAGCACTAATCTTATTGTAGTGCACAGAGAGAGGAAGCTGTCCCCATGGGCTTCCTAAGAAACAGGAGTTTTCACCAGCAATTTCCTCTTTAAAACATGTGGGGTTGCAGTATCAATGCTAACAGGCAGACCTGGGGTGAGTAGCAAATATATATCTTACACAAGTATACATATATCTACATGTTATCTGGGTAAACATTAGTATCCCATCCTGCCCACACAGACATAGTGGAGATAGTGGCTGATGCACAAGCATACCATTAGCCAACCCAGAACCCCCAGGGGGATACCTACTGTCGAACCAAGTCCCGCAGGTTCCCTCTTACCTGCTCCACGCCGCAGGGTATTGCAAACTGCAAGAGGCCCAATCTTCCCCCATCTCCGTGGGTATTGTCTCGGACCTTCAGGGACCGGGGTCCTGTGTTAAGGAACCCACACCCCTGGACCTATATAGCATCCTGGCATCAGTAGCGTTTAGTCCTGGGAGAGACCAAGGCACTGGAGCCCAGAATCCAGCCCTCCAAGGAGAGGCATTATAGGCAACACCCCACGCAGGCAGGGCCCGGGTACCGTACACCTTGGCTTTGAAGCACTTCGGACGGATCCGGCTAGCTATCCTGGGTCCCGAGACCTCCGAGGGACAGCTAGACGTGACCAACACCTAAGACACTGGCGAAAAAACTGAAGCACTCTCAGTGGGAGGGGGTTATATAGGGAGGAACTTCCTGTGAAGTTGATTACACCAGTGTCCACACCTGAAGGTACCCATATAACCCATATGTAATGACTATGCGCTCTGTGTCCCGTGATGTACGATAAAGAAATAACGTTTTGCATTGTTGCCAAAAAGTTTGATTTTGGTTTCATCTGACCAGAGCACCTTCTTCCACATGGTTGGTGTGTCTCCCAGGTGGCTTGTGGCAAACTTTAAACACTTTTTATTGATATCTTTAAGAAATGGCTTTCTTCTTGCCACTCTTCCATAAAGGCCAGATTTGTGCAGTATACAACTGATTGTTGTCCTATGGACAGAGACTCCCACCTCAGCTGTAGATCTCTGCAGTTCATCCAGAGTGATCATGGGCCTCTTAGCTGCATCTCTGATCAGTCTTCTCCTTGTATGAGCGGAAAGTTTAGAGGGACTGCCAGGTCTTCGTAGATTTGCAGTAGTATGATATTCCTTCCATTTCAATATTATCGCTTGCACAGTGCTCCTTGGGATTTTTAAAGCCTGGGAAACCTTTCTGTATCCAAATCCGGCTTTAAACTTCTCCACAACAGTATCTTGGACCTGCCTGGTGTGTTCCTTGTTTAATGATGCTCTCTGCGCTTTAAACGGACCTCTGAGACTATCACAGTGCAGGTGCATTTATACGGAGACTTGATTACACACAGGTGGATTCTATTTATCATCATTAGTCATTTAGGTCAACATTGAATCATTTAGAGATCCTCACTGAACTTCTGGAAAGTTTGCTGCACTGAAAGTAAAGGGGCTGAATAATTTTGCACGCCCACTTTTTCAGTTTTATATGTGTTAAAAAAGTTTGAAATATCCAATAAATTTTGTTCCACTTCATGATTGTGTCCCACTTGTTGATTCTTCACAAAAAATTACAGTTTTATATCTTTATGTTTGAAGCCTGAAATGTGGCAAAAGGTCGCAAAGTTCAAGGGGGCCGAATACTTTCGCAAGGCACTATATATATATTGCAATTTGTTGTTTATTTTTTTAATCAGCCCTGTTGGGGGTCTGAAGAGATATCAGGGGTCTTAACAAACCTCTGACATCTCCCCTTTAAGACAAAGAAAAGGACTAAGGACACAGATTCCCCAGTCCCTTTCTCAGCAGCCTCTGCTAAAATGTATGGAGAGAAGCTTCTCTCCATTCATAAACTGAAGCATCATAATCACAGGTTAGGATGCTCAGTTATGTGAATGGACAGAGTCAGTGATCACTGACTATTCATTCCGAAAAGGTAGGAGCCAGATTTAGCGGCTCCTACCTCCGCTCTTCATCCTTAAACATTGAGGGGGAGAGTGGCGCGGAGGGGGGAGAGGGCGGCATGGAACATGGGGGAGAAATTGGCAGGGGGGAGAAGACAGCGCGGAGCAGGGGGGAGAAGACAGCGCGGAGCAGGGGGGAGAAGACAGCGCGGAGCGGAGCAGGGGGGAGAAGACAGCGCGGAGCAGGGGGGAGAAGACAGCGCGGAGCAGGGGGGAGAAGACAGCGCGGAGCAGGGGGGGGGGGGGGGGACAGCATGGAACGGGGGGACAGCACGGAACAGGGGGGGAACAGCATGGAGGGGGACACTTAGCGGTGATCGGTGCAGGTATGGGGGGAGTTACAAGCACCGATCACCTTGACTGCCCAGGTATCGGGTGAAGCATCGGAGCATTTCCCCCAAGTACTCGGGGAAATGCTTGGTATCGGTACCGATACCGAGACTAGACTAGTTACACGCAACGCGTCCGGAGGTCTGGAGCTTTACACGTCGCTCGGTGCCACATCCTGTGAACTCTGTGAGCTGTTTTGTGTACATGCCTGTAAACATCTTGTAAAAGGTGAGTAGCCTGTATAATGCCTATTTAATTAAAGCATTTATCCAGCGGAGGCTCTTAGATTGTTGTCTTTCTCTTATGTTCCTATGTTCCGGTATCCACGCCGAGACTGACATGAGAAGATTTGCAACATCATTCACATTCTGTTTCCTATAAGCCTAAGTGACCATCTGCTAACCCAGTGGTCTCGATTTAAGGTGAGAGTAGCCACCTGCACTGGTGGGGGGATAAGCTTCAAGTTTGCTACCCCTATTTCTCTCACGTGGTGAAGACCTTCATTTTGATTCTACCTTAGACTCTTCCCCTTCTTGCATCACGAATTGTGTTGGACTTTTATTTTATTATATACATTTATTTCACCTCATATATGGTTTGCGCTGCACTTTTTTATATATTTTTTATACCTTTTTGGATTTTGTGAAGGTCCTTTATGGTGCTTAGCTAGCATTCCTATGGTACATCAACTGTAAAGTTTTTTTGGCACCTTATATGTATGGAAGATATGTAGTGATACATCTCTCCATTCTTATTATCACTCATTGTTATTTATATGTTCTATTAATCACGTTGATCCTATATATTTCTGTGCTGATTGCACCTCTCATTTGCTATTTTTAGTATCAGTACATCCCTAGTTCTGACAATAGCCAGAGTGTACATGGATGTTGTTAGGATGCTTAGAAGCAGGGCATAAGGATGTTAGCACAATAGCTCTTGGCAGGAGGGTTTTGCCAGTTCTCAGATACGTTGTTACTAGAAAAGGCTACCATGTTGGACAGGGATTGTCAAGGAGCATCCCCAATAGTGAAAAAAAAAACATTGGGAAACAAAAAGCCTGAGGATGTTCCTGTACCCAGATGTTCAAGAAGGTATCTGAGAGCACTGTTTCTTTCCTATGCTAGTAGAAAAGGAACACTCCAAGTAGAGGAAAGGCTTGCATGGCTGGAACTAGCAGCATGGGATCGTTAGAAAATCTGAGGCTAGAATAAAATCATTCATAAAATTAGAACAAGGACAGTGAACTTGTTGTAACTAAAGTTTAAGAGGCCTACTTCCAGAATCTCATATGTTTACATACAATATATGTGTAGCAGGTACGTCTTCAGACTGATCCAATCTATTAGGGGACAGCTGTCCGCTGCAGCAGCATGGGCTTTTTCACCCCCCCCCCCTTCTCTATTCACACACAGACACTCAGTACTGGTGTTTGGAAACTACCTATTGGAGGTTGTCTGTAAACTCCCCATTCAAATAGCCTAAGCCAATCATGTGACAGCAGCAAAGGACTGTGGGAGAGGAGATAAAAAGTCAGAGGAACTAGGCCAGAGCCTCTTTTTGCCTGCACCCCATTAGGAGAGCATCTGCACTCTATGTGTGTGTGTGGCCTACAAAGGGGCACACAGCCTGCAACTCCAGCCCAGAGGAACAGATTGCTCATGCAGCTCCAACCCAGAGGAACAGCATGTCCATGCTAAAGGACACCTTGCAAGAGCTCAAGGACTGAATGCCACTGACACACCTCTAAGATTGATTGATCACTCAGGGGAGGACCACTGACTGTGTACATGATTTGGTGAGGGGGCTTTGCCCAGGAACCTTTAATGCTTTTCTAAAAATACCACATCCAAATATTATCCAGAGCTCCTATATTGCTGGTGGTGATAATAAAACGCGAAGCTTTGCCTCCAGGACATTACCGCGGTTGCTCTTAAAGGGGACACACCACGGGTATGGATATCATTTCACTGGGTGGGTACTGGAGGTATCGTAGGCCGGCCTGGGGTTCCCCTTTAGCCACAGCATCACACACACACACACACACCAAAAGTTATTGGGGAGTCTATTTAATCTGTACATATTGTTACCTATTGCTTTTGTTTGCATAATGTTCTTGACTGTTTTAACTAAGTCCTGGGTACTTACACAGGTCCTGGCTGACTAATGTTAACCTGGATTGTACTTTTCTTCAAGTAAACTACAAGAAGAACTGTGTTGTGTATTCCTGCCGAGTTATTCCATTTATCACATTGCTAGGTGTGCCAGAGGGGCTGGGGCAGTTCATTAGGGTTGAAAGGCAGAGTAACAGACTGAACAAAAAAAAGCAGCTCCCTCGGGGGTTTGCTACATATGTCTGGATGAAAATACAATTGTTCTTGCCCCAGATGGTGCTGTCTGAAAAAGTCCACCTGTTAGCCAATCAAGCTCCACAGTGTCCTGCAGTGAGCACAGAGCACACTAGAGGACGTCGGGGCCCTCAGCCCACCCCCATGAAGTGTGTTTCTGATTGTTTGGTCAGAGACATTCACAACAGTGGCCTGCTGGAGGTCATTTTGTAGGGCTCTGGCAGTGCTCATCCTGTTCCTCCTTGCACAAAGGAGCAGATACTGATCCTGCTGATGGGTAGGGATGAGCCAAACATACCCGCGTTCGGTTCGCACCAGAACCATCGAACAGACCGTGGGTTTGCGCGAACATTTAGAACCCCATAGAAGTCTATGGGACTCGAACATTCGAATTCAAAAAGGCTCATTTTAAAGACCAATATTCAAGTTATTGTTGGAAAACGTCTTTGAGAACCTGGGTCTTCTTGTAGTTTTTTCTTGAGCATCGCTTTTAATCATGCTTAAAGTAAAAAAAAAAAAATCAAAAACCCCTTTAAAAAAAGTACCTGCTGGGTGTCTATAGTAGTGGCACGTGTTTAGAAATGTCCCTACACAACATGAGATTACTCTCAGAAAAAAGTAATTTAATATTGCTTGCGGCTTCAAAGTAATGTTTGGTCCTGCAATATGGATAAAAATCATGGAAAAAAATAGCATGAGTTTCCCCGCCACCACTCCCCCCAGGTCTTTACAAGACCCAGTGCCGATCCTGACCTCCCTGAGGCCCTAATCAAAATCTGACGACAGTGACATGTCACATTAAAGAAAGTTGCGCAGCGGGGGGAGGGGGTGTTCTGCTGTCGGAAATGACTCAGTCAGCGAGTTTAGAAGCTGGGTGAGGGTACGAAAATGACTTCTCACCAGGCGGGGCCTCTAGTAATTTTGGTGGCCCTTTGCAGCTTTGCGTGGCCCTAAGCGGCATGCATAGTGCACCTATAGGGAGGATCGGCCCTGACAAGACCCTATGGCCCTATATACTTTAAACAGCAGTATACAGGCGGTGCAAACAAGACAAGGACTGTAGGTTTGTTAAGTAGAATCTGAACCATGTCATACTTTGCTGCTGCATATTGCACAATTTCCTAAAGAGACCCTCAACAAACTACATGACACTTGTGCCTGGTGATGAGGCCATTGATGTTCCAGTGGTGGCCCGTGAGCCTGTGGCCATACAGGCTTGGCCCCCCCAAAGCGCACATGCTGTGTGGCAACAATATGTCGATTATTTTAGGGGTGGTGGGGGGCCATTACAATGACAGATCTTGGCTCAATCAATTATTTCTTTGTGAAAAAAAAATTGAAGAAAAAAGGGGGGTTGCCATCCGGGGCCCTCTTTGAACAAATTATGTGAAGAACTCCTGTTCTCTGAAAGCCTCCATTATTTCTGCAAGTCAAAATTTAGCAAAAAAATAATAATATCAGTCAAGCCTTAGCTTTCTTCCCATATCTAACCCACAAACTCATCCACTGATCATAAAGTCTAAAAAAAAAAAAGTTTTGTATCGTCGTATTGCACGATCGTTTTTGCGACATTTTCTATCCCTTTATACACTGCGCATGTGAGAAGCTCCGCACGTTTCCACGCCCATGACGTTCATCCTAGTGATTGCCACGCCCCTTTTTGGTCAGTCAATGTGGAGACTAGAGGAGTGTGAAGACATGATGGAGGAGAAACAGCAAGCTGCAACCAGGCAGGAGACAGGCCAGGCACTCACCAGGAAGAGCAGGAGGTACAAAGCCACCAACATGAGCTTTGAAGAGATGGTTGAGATGGTGGCTATTTTAAAAAAGGAGGACTACGACGACATAAAAGGGCCTTACAAAAACCCCAATAAACTCAAGGCCCAGATCATGGATACGGTACGGAGGGCTATCCATGCAAAATTCGGGGTGCAGAGGTCCACGGAGCAGTTGCGCAAGAGATGGAGTGATTTGAAAATCCGAGAGCCAGAGCAGATGGAGAGAATTCGAAGAGTCCTCAGAAGACGCAAGTCATTTTCATGTCTGCTCTGAATTATTATTTTTTATTTTATTTTGTGGCATGTGCTTTTTATCGCAGGTTGTGTATATATACAGTTCAAGAACAGATGTTTGAAGGTTCATGTTTGTGTGGGCATAATAATTGGTTGGTCATTCTATTTAAGACTTTTTATGTGAGACAATTTTTTTTTAAATTAATGTAGATGTGTTATTAAGTTGATTTAAATAATCCAACTTAAGTCAATATACATTAAAAGGAGTCTCACGCTGGCTTGTGAATGGGCGCGCTGCTCTCTGAGAACACACACAGTTCCCAGAAAGCAGCGCGCCCCATTCACAAGGAGAAGGACAAGAAGACATTAAACCGCGGTGTGGAAGAGGCAGATTACGGACTTCCGCATAGCAACAGCTATTTCGGGTGAGTATTTTTTTTTTCAGGTTTTTTTTTTTTTTAAACAACATGGCAAAATGTTGTTTTGCTGGGTGGAGCTCCGCTTTAAGCTTAGGATTGTAAAAAAAAAACAATTGTACAACACTTTTTAAAAAGAATGATTGATATTCCTCTTTCAGGCCTCTAATCTTTTTGATACATCTATCCCTTTTTTTACAATCTCATAGGCCGCAATCAAGCTGCAGCAGTGGAGCCGACCAACCCCACACAATGCCAAGCCCCACCCTCGCCGGATGTGCAGGAAGTGCAAAATGCCACCACATCAGGTCAGTGTCATACAGCACAGCTTCAGGTAATACATGTAGGCCTGCATAATTTTAATTACATATTTTTTTCCAAATTTCAGGTGTACGAGCTGTTGGGGGCGGATTAGACACCGACAGTGCCCAAGTGCTAATTGGGGGGATAATTTGCTGCATGGATGAAATAGAGGACACAAACCTCGCCCTCTTGAAGACCATAAAGAACAACAAGAAGGTGCTCCAAAACCTAAAAAATCTTGACATTCTGGGGAGGGTTTAAAAAAAAATAATAATAAAAAAATAATAAAAAAAAATATATAAAATTAAATTAAATAAAAACCAGTAGATGTAGACAATTGTTTAAATGCAAAAATATAGGTCTAAAAAATAAAAAAATAAATCTAGTTTGACATTTAAAAAAAAAAATATATAAAATCACACATTTTCAGTCTGATACAATAAATATTTTTGGATACTCAACAATGTCTGGCTTCTTATTATATCAATGCTGCCTAAAACCCTGCAACCCCTGCAATTCGAGCGCAATGAAGAGGCACGTGCCAAAGTATTGCATCAAAAATTGTTAGTAGACGCCCCTGTTAAACAGGGGTACACAAATTGGCCCTTAGGCACAACACAACAATGCAACCCCTCACAATACCTCCAATTGGAGGACAACAAAGAGCCACGTGCAAAGTATTGCATCAAAAATTGTTATTAGGCACCCATGTTAAACAGGGGCAGAAAAATTGTGCCTTAGGCACAACACAACACTGCAACCCCTCACAATAACTCAAATTGGAGGACAACAAAGAGCCACGTGCAAAGTATTGCATCAAAAATTGTTATTAGGCACCCCTGTTAAACAGGGGCAGAAAAATCGTGCCTTAGGCACTGGTGGCGGAGCCCAGAAACACAACATTTCTTACTAGCTATCAGCAAGAAAAGTGAGGAGGAGAAGGATATTCCATCAGCAGCATAAGAGGACAGTCACTCAGCATACGCCGTCTAAAAGGGATCCTGACATTTCAAAAAATATATATTATTCTGTAACATCAGCATCAGGTGCTTGGTAGCTGGTGTTGATCCAAGCCTGAATCATTTTGATGAAGGTCAGTCGATCAACAGAGTCGGTGGAGAGGCGCACCCTGTGATCTGTCACAAAGCCTCCAGGAGCACTGAATGTGCGTTCTGAAAGAACACTGGATGCAGGGCAAGCCAGTAGCTTAATTACGTACTGTGCAAGCTCTGGCCAGTGATCCATCCTCAAGACCCAGTAAGCCAGAGGATTTTCGGTGGGGAAGGTGTCCAAGTCGGATCTTGCCCTAGGTATTCCCGGACCATGTAAACCAGACGCTGGCGATGGTTGCTGGAACCGGTCAGACCTTGGGGCTGCGGACTAAAAAACTGCCTGAACGCTTTGGTCAGACGACTACCTTCTCCACCGCCCCTTATGTGACTCACCGAAGCCTCAGCAAGACGTTGCCCAGAGCCAGGTTTAGGTAATCCCCCTGGTTCTGGGAACGCATTGCACAGACCCTTCTGCAAGGCCTCCCGCAGAAGTTTCATCTTCTGCTTCCTCTGCGATGGCAACATAAGGTCCGCAACCTTACTCTTGTAATGTGGATCAAGGAGAGTCGCCAGCCAGTAATGATCCCTCTCCTTGATAGCACGTACACGAGGATCCTTACGCAGGCTTTGCAGGATCAGGGAGGCCATGCAGCGTAGGTTTGCAGAGGCATTCGGGGCACAGTCCTTTGGGTCACTGAGTATGACAGGATCCACAGGCACCTCATCCCAGCCACGCAGCAGCTGGGGCGGGGAAATTTGCCTGGTACTATCAGTAGATTGACCGCTACTACTAGCTTGTGACACACATTTCTACACCTTCACTGCAGGCTTCAGAGAGGACTGGGGGTCTAGTGGGGTTGGAGGTCCCAGAAGGGCAAGGGGGGGTATGCTTTTGTCTTTGGTGTGGGTCTTTCTGGTGTGCTTGCCAACAAGCTGCATGGCAGGTCGACATATGTCTGGACAAGCATGTGGTACCCAGGCGGTTGAAGTTTTGGCCACGCAAGATACGCTTGCGGCCTAAGTTGCAAATAGCAAAGGTACGATCTTGTGGACATGTTTCAAAAAAGGCCCACACCAAAGAACTTTTGCTGTACCGGTCAGACACAGCAGTGCCATGCACAAGCGCCGTAGATGTGCACTGTAATGCAGTGGGTGTGACCTTAAGCTGAACCCTGGAGGGCATCCTGCCTCTTTGGAGATGTGCCTGTGCCTCGTCGTCCTCCTCCTCCTTCTCTCTCCTATCAGGCACCCAGATAGAGTCAGTGACCTCATCATCCCCTCCCTCCTCATCACTGTCAAAAACCTGGCAGTATGCTCCAGCTGGGGGAACATCATCACTGCCAGATTGCTGTCCCTCTCGGCCACCCCCTCTCCCTGGGCTCACATAAATGCCTTCCTCTGTGTTCCGTCATCGGAGTCTTCAAAACGCTGCGCATCTTCCTGCAGCATGTACCCAACACTGTGTTGAAACAGTTCGGGGGACTCCTCAGGAGGACATGGTGGTACTACGGAAGTATTGTGTGAAGCCATTGTGCAGAGGGAAGAGGACGCCTTGGCAGCTGCTTTTCCAGATAAACTTTGATCAGTCTGTGTGAGAGAAGATGAGGACAGCTTGGTCATCCACTCTACTAATTTCTCTGCATGTTGAGGCTCAACACGGCCAGCTCCCGAAAAGGACGAGCGGCCACGTGCTGAAGAGGATGCAACACATCCACCACCAGCGTTACCTCTAGATGCAGAGCCTGCTTGCCCTCGTGACTCTCTGCCTCTCTTGGTTGTCCTTCCAGACATATTGATGCATTCAGGTGCTATGTAACAGCACAAGCACAGTGACACCAACTACGTTCAGGTGGTATGTAACAGCACAAGCGGAGTCACACCAACTGCGTTCAGGTGGTATGTAACAGCACACGTGCGGTGACACCAAAAGCGCTCAGGTGATATGTAACAGCACACGTGCGGTGACACTAACTGCGCTCAGGTGGTATGTAACAGCACACGTGCGGTGACACCATATGCGCTCAGGTGATATGTAACGGCACACGTGCGGTGACACCAAATACGCTCAGGTGGTATTAAACAGCACACACACAGTCAGAGCGACTGCGTTTCTGTGCAATTCAATAGCCCACTTGCATTAACAGCAACTGCCTTTCTGTGCAAATAAATAGCACACTTGCATTAACGGGTAATGCGTCTATGTGCAATTAAATAGCACACGTTGACTAACACGGAGTACTATGTTTAAGGTAAACCCTAAAGCACAATCTCCTACCTGACAGATACTAATAGCAGATCTAGCTAAGCTATACAGTTAATAAATATATTGACAACTCCTAGGGATGTCAATATATTCTCTACAAACTGTAAATTTAACTATACTGACTAATAGCCTCCCTGATCTATCTATCTATCTATCTGAAAAGACACTGTGTCTCTCTCTCTCTGTCTGACTTCTCTAAGCAAGCCGGAACACACTACACAAGGCCGCCCGGGAGGCGGCCTTTTATAGTGTGGGGCGTGTGCTAAAGCCCTGAGCCCTAATTGGCCAAAGCACCCAGGCTTTGGCCAATTAGGTCTCTTTGTTTTTTGGGCGCTGTGATTGGCCAAGCATGCAGGGTCATGGTGCATGCTTGGCCAATCATCAGCGCGCAACGCCGCAGTGAATTATGGGTCATTTGAATTTGGCGCGAACAACTCGATTTGTTCGTTTTTGACCAACAATCGATAGTGCAATGTTCGATGCGAACATGTGTTCGCATCGAACGCGAAGCTCATCCCTAGCGGTAACCCTGGCTTTAGACAGAATGGTAAGACTGGGGGGAGAATCCGCGCTTAGGAAGTGTAATGTAGCTGCTGCCTCCCTAGGGGTCTCCCGAGAGACCAAGGATATATAAAGTGCGGTTGTGGGGATGGTGGCGCTGCTAAACCAGTACTGGTTAAAATAGATTGTGGGTAACCTTAGTGATAGAAAATAAAATGTAATTGAAAAAATATTGAACAAGTGTTAGGTAACCTGTGGAAAGGGCTTAATCCAACGTATGTGGATTCCCTGTGAGCACGCTTAAACCAAAAGAAGCACGTGTGGTTGCCTCGTTATCGGTGCTAATGTGTCTGGGTAATTAATGGACCTCCACCATTGGATGGTGTCCACTGACATAATAGTGATAATCCAAAAAATGAGAAAACATACAATGTAGGACAGGTCACTAGTTCAAAAATGATCCTGTATGAGTCTCCAAAAAATCTGTACTCCTGAGTGTATAGAAAGTGTGCTAAAGGTGAATAAACCTTGATGCTTTTTATCAAGAGCCCAGGAATAGCCGGGCTCCCAGGGGCATCAGTACAAGTGATTGGGAATAAACAGAAAAAATGAAAAAGGTGCAATATCAATAAATATGAATATACCGATGTATATCAAAATGTGCAATCATCATATTCCTTATTGTGCACTGTGGGTGCCAAAACTGGGAGATATGGTCAGGATACTGTGCAGGTCAGTAGAAGTGGGTAAAAGATGATAACCAAGTATGCAGCAGCAACTATAGATAGTATGTTGCAGATGCCCCCATACAAATCATAAATGCAGATCCTAAGTAAATATCAGACAAGGGACATCCTAGGGTGCCAAACACATCCAACAGCACCCCTACCAAATAACACAAGAGTCCTGCTGGTATAAATATAGGCAGTAAATTCAGTTTCCAAAATGGGGTTAAAGTTCAAACCATTGGCAACTACTAAGGCAGAATATCTGTATGGTGACTTTGGTGCCAGTTCCTCTCATAGAAACACTCCTCAGTGACTTTTGTGCTCCCCCACTTGGGTCCCCACTCACCAGATGTTGTCACCCTCAAGGGGCAATAGGCGGGAGGTGGTGGTACCTTGGTTGCTCCTGTTTCACGGTTCCCTGCGTCAGCGTCACAGCTTCTCCCGGGTGTGTGAGGGGCACTAGAGGTAATGTTTCGTAAATCCTTTCCGATGTCACTCAGAAAACAAAAAATGGGGTATCCACATAGCGTATTACGTTTTAAAATCAAAATCCAATTTATTGCAAAGGATAAAAAATTGTGGACATCTCCACTACAGTTTCCCAGAAAAAAAGTGTGAAACAACTGAAGAAGCGTGCGTACGGGTGTGCATACGGGCTTACGTGCAGGTGAGCTACACGTAAGCCCGTACGCACGCTTCTGTCTGCCAGCTGATCCGCACGCCTAGCACCCGGTCACAAGCTGCTTGGAAGAACACAGACGCCCACGGATCACACATAACAGCGGTGTCAGCAGCTTTGTTTGTATACCTCACACGGGACAGGCGGTCAGCAAGGACATACTTTGAATCTTCTTTTTTTGTTTTTGTTTTTAACCCCATTTTTAACCTCAGTGCCAGTTAACCCAGGTGCCTCTGAGAAACGGTAGTGAAGATGTTTGCAATAAATTGGATCTTGATTTTAAAACATAATACGCTATGTGGATACCCCATTTTCTGTTTTCTGAGTGACATCGGAAAGGATTTACGACACATCACCTCTAGTGCCCCTCACACACCCGGGAGCAGCTGTGACGCCGACGCAGGGAACCGTGAAACAGGAGCAACCAAGGTACCACCACCTCCTGCCTATTGCCCCTTGAGGGTGACAACATCTGGTGAGTGGGGACCCAAGTGGGGGAGCACAAAAGTCACTGAGGAGTGTTTCTATAAGAGGAACTGGCACCAAAGTCAACATACAGATATTCTGCATTAGTAGTTGCCAATGGTTTGACCTTTAACCACTTGAGGCCCGCGCTACCGTCGGATGACGGCAACAGCGCGGGCCTCAATATCCAACATGCCGTCATTTGACGGCATGTCTTTCTGGCGTTCCCAGCGCGCGCTGTACAGCGCGCTGCGGGGAAGCCCTGTGTTGTCCGTGTCCCTTGGACACGGCCAATCACAGATCGCGGCAAACGGCCAATCAGAGCGGCCGTTTGCAATGCGATCTGTGGGCGAATGAGAGATGATCTCTCATAGATCATCTCTCATTGCCGGCTGACACAGAGACAATGTCCTGTCTCTGGAAGGGAGGAGCCCGATCTGTGTTCCTTCCTACATAGGGACACAGATCGGTCACCCCCCCAGTCACCCCCCCCCCTCCCCCTACAGTTAGAACACACCTAGCATACACATTTAACCCCTTCCTCACCCCCTAGTGTTAACCCCTTCAATGCCAGTCACATTTATACTGTAATTAGTGCATATTTATAGCACTGATCGCAGTATAAATGTGAATGGCGCCAAAAATGTGTCAAAAGTGTCCGATGTGTCCGCCATAACGTCGCAGTAACAATAAAAATCGCAGATCGCCGCCATTTCTAGTAAAAAAAAAATAATAAAAAATAATAATTCTCTCCCCTATTTTGTAAGCGCTATAACTTTTGCGCAAACCAGTCGCTTATTGCGATTTTTTTTTTTTTCCAAAAATATGTAGAATACGTATCGCCCTAAACTGAGAAAAAAAAATGTGTTTTTTTTTTTTAATTGGGATATTTATTATAGCAACAAGTAAAAAATATTGTATTTTTCTTCAAAATTGTCGCTCTTTTTTGTTTATAGCGCAAAAAATAAAAATCGCACAGGCGATCAAATACCACCAAAAGAAAGCTCTACTTGTGGGGAAAAAAGGACGTAAATTTTGTTTGGGAGCCACGTCGCAACGACCGCGCAATTGTCAGTTAAAGCGACGCAGTGCCGGAAGCTGAAATTTCACCTGGGCAGGAGGGGGGTGTAAGTGCCCGGTAAGCAAGTGGTTAATCCCATTTTGGAAACTGAATTTACTGCCTATATTTATACCAGCAGGACTATTGTGTTATTTAGTAGGGGTACTGTTGGATGTGTTTGGCACCCTAGGATGTCCCTTGTCTGATATTTACTTAGGATCTGCATTTATGATTTGTATGGGGGCATCTGCAACATACTATCTATAGTTGCTGCTGCATACTTGGTTATCATCTTTTACCCACTTCTACTGACCTGCACAGTATCCTGACCATATCTCCCAGTTTTGGCACCCACAGTGCACAATAAGGAATATGAAGATTGCACATTTTGATATACATCGGTATATTCATATTTATTGATATTGCACCTTTTTCATTTTTTTCTGTTTATTCCCAATCACTTGTACTGATGCCCCTGGGAGCCCGGCTATTCCTGGGCTCTTGATAAAAAGCATCAAGGTTTATTCACCCATAGCACACTTTCTATACACTCAGGAGTACAGATTTTTTGGAGACTCATACAGGATTATTTTTGAACTAGTGACCTGCACAGAGTCCTGTCCTACATTGTATGTTTTCTCATTTTTTGGATTATCACTATTATATCAGTGGACACCATCCAATGGTGGAGGTCCATTAATTACCCACACACTTGGGAATTAGGACATTTAGCACCAATAACGAGGCAACCACACATGCTTCTTTTGGTTTAAGCGTGCTCACAGGGAATCCACATACATTGGATTAAGCCCTTTCCACAGGTTACCTAACACTTGTTCAATATTTTTTCAATTACATTTTATTTTCTATCACTAAGGTTACCCACAATCTATTTTAACCGGTACTGGTTTAGTAGCGCCACCATCCCCACAACCGCACTTTATTTAGACAGAATGGTGTTTCTGTCTCTGTAGTTGAGCAGACAAAACAGGAATGGTCGCGGGAGTGCACCCTGTGGTGGTGGGCGTGTCGGGAACCCTGTAGGCTCTTTCAACCGTGAACATAGAGGAAAACGAGTCCTTCCCAAACGTGTCAGCCAACCATGCTTCGATGAACGCCACAGGATTCTTGCCTTCCACCCATTCGGGGATGCCCACTGCACGTATGTTATTTCTGCGGAGGCAATTTCCCATGTCCTCCAGCCTAGACGCATTGGCAGTGCCATGGAGTGAGTGTACTTGACATGCCTCTGTCTTGGTTGCCAATTATCCTCCACTTTTGTATATCCAGCCGCACAAAAAATATTTCCATTCTTATACTTTTCACCTCCCCTGCTAGGTAAGCAATGGAGGAGTTGCATACAGTGACTGCAGCAAGTATATAACTGAGCGTGGGCTCTGTATCGGGAGTATCAACAGTGTTCTATAAGCTGGATAACTGTGTGGGGCTGTGTGACATAGTGGACAGAGTTGGTGGATGAGCCAGAATCAGAGGAGTGTCATCCAGATCCCTATCCTCCCCCAAAGCATGTTCGCTAGGTGGATTGTCCTTTCCCCCTTAAAAGAAGAGACGCTGGGCCGCTTCCTTAGCAGAACGGGGCGGGAGGCCGCCATCTTGGACCAGAGTGTCCGGCGGGATTCGGGAGCCCTGTCCCCATCTAGCCATGTTGTAGCACAAAAATACTGGCCTGACATTCAGTAGCTTCCGTAGCCTGTCCCAAGGCTGTAGGTTGCAGGATGGTGATGCAATAGCACGGATTCTGCAGGATACCCGGCGGAGCAAACGGCTACACGTCCTCTTACGTGTCCCGCTCGGCCACGCCCCCCAGTTCTAAGATCTTTTTTTTTTCTTCAAACATTTTATTAAGGTTTTCATGTGAAATACAGTGTACAATTAAGTATTGTACATCATGCATCGACGTTGTTTGTAATAACAGAGTATGCATGGTTACTAACGAGATACTATTAATAATAATAACAGGCAAGGCTGGACAACATTAATAGTAGTTTGGAACATAACCAGTCCTTTCCACTACAGCGGCACCCCTAATGGGAGCTTTAGTGTCGCTGAAGCGGGAGGGACCCGCACATGGTGGTCCAACCTTCAATAAATTCCCTCATTGAAACGTAAATAACAAAGTACGGAACATATAACAATATATGGATCCAAACTATTTCTCGGTCAAGAATAAAGCAGTCTACACGGGCCGTGGATCAATTAGTCAGATACCAGTTGCAGCATTAATCCAGTCGGTCCATGGCTGCCAATCAGTACGGTTTCTCGCATCTGGTCTCCTGCTGGAGGCAGTGATCTCATAACGGAAGTGCAAGGCCACTAGTTCCCTAGTTTGGGCCAGTCGGAATGGTAGTAGATTTACAATGTCTTGTTATGCTAAGTCTGGCTGCAAGCAATATATAGGTAGCAACACGTCTAATGGGGTAGGATATGTATTTGATAGTTCGGTTTAGAATTGCAAGTGCAGGTGATGGGTGGATAGGGGTTTTAGTAACTTGTAATATGAACCAAAAGATGTCATTCCAGTAATTTTGAATGGCAGGGCAGGTCCAGAAAAGATATCATATTTCCCAACTTGGTCCCGCATCTCCAGCAGAAGCTGGAGACGTGAGGGCTAAAGGAGGCCATTCTGGACGGAGTCATGTACCATCTCAACAAAATCTTCTGTGTAAGTTCCCAAAGGGTCGAGCACTTGGTGGATTTGTAGATGGCTCTGAGTGCATGTTGCCATTGGGTGTCAAAAGGTGAGAGCCAAGTCAGCTTCCTACGGTTGATATGGGCGTGTCTTAGTGAAGGTGTATTTTATAGGGGAATCGGTATAGTGTCCAGACAGTGATGTACGCACAGATATGTAAAGTGGTCAGCAGTGGACAATCCGTACTCCGATTGTAAGTCAGAGAAGGGTTTGATGTGGGCGTCTTGAATTAAATGTTGGAGTGAATGGATCCCTTTAAGTTTCCAGTTAGTCAGTAGTAAGTCCAGGGATAGATAATGGAGGACTTCCAATGGTATATTATATTGTGGAGTATTCTGGGAAGTAATTTAGGAGTTTGGTTCCAGGCGAGAGCTGAGGCTCTCATATTTGGGGATATAGCCGTTGGAATAGGGGCTCCTAGGGGAGTACTTAAAAGCCATTTTTTTTAAGTTAGGACGTCTAATCGAGAGTGTAAGATTTTCTATTTGGCCCCAGGATGTGTTGGGTTGAGGTTGAAACCAGCTGGGAAGTTGTGCCTGTACTGCTGCTAGGTAGTAATCTTCAAAATCTATGGATCCCGTGCCTCCCGCCAGTTTTAGATGAGCACACCTAGGGCGCTTGTCCTTCCAAAGATATCTATTAAATATTGTTTGAAGGGCTCTGAAAAAAGACGTGGGTAGGGGAACTGGAAGGGTTCTGAAAAAAAATACAATATTTGAGGGAGGCAAACCATTTTAAAGGCTGACCGTTTGCCTGACCAAGATAGTTCATGTTTCGCTAATTGGGAGGCGGTTTTCCGTATGCTACTAAGGAGTGGCAGGAACTTACAGGAATAGAGGTTTTTAAGTGTTTTTGGTAGTTGGATGCCTAGATAGGATATATCTGTTTTTGCCCACGTAAATGGGTATTGCAATTGAAGTGGATTCTGCGTGGTAGTGTCCATGTTAACGTCCAGTAGAAAAGGATTTAGTCGCATTTACCTTATAGTACGAGACTGTGCTGAACCAATTAAAGGGTCACTAAAGGAAAACATTTTTTTTGCTGAAATGACTGTTTACAGGGTATAGAGACATAAAAGTTAACCGCTTCCTTTTAAAAATGATTAAAAATAGATAAAAATCAATCATATAATGTGCCTGCAGTTTAGTTTCACTTTTAAACTGGTTTCATGTTTCTGTGAAGTAGAGAGACACACAGAACAAAAACAAACAAATCCAGGGCAGTGTTGTTTTTAAAATGAATCCGATTGGTTCAGAGGAGTTTTAGACACACCGTAATGACAGCTTGGACCACAGTAAAAAGCTGCCATACAATTTTTCAAAGGAGCCAGAAAAGCAGGAAGTGTGGAGATCAGAGCAGAATTACAGCAACTTCAAAGCAAAAACGAACAGTGAGGACATGAAACCAGGACTGCAGTGAGGTAAAGGAAGCTATTTAGCTAAAAAAAAAAATTGTTTATTGATCCTTTAAGCAATTTCTGTACTTCTGCCAGGGAAGAAGTCGGATTGGCAAGAATTAGAATGACATCGTCAGTGAATAAGCTGATTTTATGTGATGTTGAGCATATTTGTATGCCCGAGATGCTTGGGTGAGATCGAACATGTTCTGCTAGGGGTTCCATAACCATGTTATAGATACACTTGTAGAACGGACAGCCCTGACGCGTGCCTTTGGTGATGGCGAATGGGCGCGAGAGCATACATTCAGCGAAACTTGGGCAAGGGGGTTGGAGTATAGTGCTATAATGGCATTCTGGAATCCACATTTTTTGAGTACTGCTCTTAAGTAGGCCCAGTGGGCTCTGTCAAACGCCTCCTCTGCATCCAAAGACAGTAGCAGAGAAGGTGTTCCGCTGGTCTAGGCGTGATGAATGAGGTCAATTATTCGTCTGGTGGCATCAGATGTTAGTCTGCCCTTCGTGAAGCCGGTCTGGTCTCTATGGATCAGGGTGGGCATAGTATCTATCAATTGTGTTTCTATTGTTTTGGCGTATATTTTGATATCAAGGTTAAGAAGGGATATCGGGCGGATGTTTTGGGGGAGATCTGACTGCTTCCCTGGTTTCGGTACTGTTATAACCAATGCTTTCAAATATTCATTTGGAAAGGAAGAGGAGGAGGCAGTGTGGTTAAACACCTCAGTGAGGAATGGAGTTAGGATGTCAGAGAATTGTTTATAGTATTCTCTAGTCAGTCCGTCAGGACCGGGTGCTTTACCTTTTGGTAAAGAATCTATAGCAGTCTTAATTTCTTGGTCTGTGAACGGGGCATTGAGTATGTCAAGTTGGGATGCTGTCAACGTAGGTAGATTAAGGTTGCAGAGGAATTGGTCAATTCCTTCCTGTGTGGGTTGTGGAGTAAGGGGGTCCTGTTTCAGATTGTATCGGTCTCCAAAGTATGCGCTAAAAGTTCTTGTCTGAGGGACAATAATTGGTTTGTCTGGGGATTTCGAGGGTTGGCTTTATGTCTCAATTCTAGGTCAGCTATTCGGGTAGTCAAATCGTCTAAGCGATGCGTCCTCTTTTTTTTATGGTAGGAACATAGTTGGATCAGTACACCTCTCACACACGCTTTATGTGCACTCTACACCACGGCAGGATCAGGTACGGAGCCCTTGTTCACATTGAAATAATCATTGATATGTTCAGAGATCTGAGGCATAGTTATCGTGTTGAATAATGTAGTTGTTTGCCCGACACAGATACATGTTACGTTGTGGACAAGAATCTTTGAATGTAATGGATATTGGGGCATGATCAGACCATGTCGTGGTGTGACATTCAGAATTACAGATTTTTTGCATCCGTTAAAAATAAGTATATTCTGGAGTACGTGGCATGTCTGGAGGAGAAAAAACGTGAAGTCCCGTTCGGAGCCATGGTGGCATCGCCACACATCGTACAGATTATGAGTGGGAAGAAAACGCTTCAGAGGTGACTCACGCCTCTTTGCAGCTGAAGTGGAGTCCATAGATATATCTGGAACCAAGTTGAAGTCCCCACATACCACTAGATGACCTTTCCGAATTGAACTAACCCTGCGCATCACCTTTCGTAAAAATTGCATCTGGTGGGAGTTTGGAGCGTATAGATTGATGAGGGTGTAAGGAGTTTAGTTGATGGAGACAAGAATTATGAAAAGGAGTTGAAAGTCCACTGTGTTCCTGATAGCGATCATAACTTCTCTAGTCTTAGTAGAATGGGAAGCATGGAAGATGTGAGGGAACTTGTTATGCTTGCAAAGGGAGGTGGATGTAGACAGTAGGTGAGTCTCCTGCACGCAGAGGATGTCACTGTGTGAGTGGCGTTTGACTGGATGATTCAACCCATTGGTATTTAGGGAGAGCATAGTAAACGGCATCTTGAGGGAGTGTGGGCAATGAGAATATGTAGAATCACTTACAGTTAGGCGCTGTAGATCGCAGCTGAGAGTGTCCGACAGCAAGGCTGTGCGTTAGGCTGGTGTCAAACCAGGGACCTGATAGTAAGATGAGTTGTTAGGCATAAAATGTCAAAGGAAACCAGAAAAAATTGAATAACAAAAACTGAAAGAGAATCGCAAAGTATTCGTTAGTGGTATACTGCGGTAGTCCTGTGTTTCCAACAGGCAGGTAGGGTGAAGAGGGGGTGCCAAGCACTGTGTATTCCTCTAGGTGGGGAATAAACTGATAGTTGCCACAGGGAGGTGAAAAACAAGAACGTGTAATGCAGAGCTCAAAGGGAACTTAAAAGGCAATGCGGTGAATGGCCTTATATAGCGCAGAAGTGGGCATCCTTCAGGTGTGGTTGCGATCCATGGTTCTGCGGGGTGCAGTTGATCTTCTATCTGCGGGCTTGGGCAGTTCCAGTATAATACCCCAGACGTGTAGCAGGTGCAGGCCTTTTTCTAGGTCGCTTATAACATGAGTTTGGCCATTCCTTGTGATGAGGAGGGTGGCTGGGTAGCGCCATCTGTATGGCATCTTGTGGTTTTGGAGCCCCTTGGTGAAAGGACTTAGTTGGCGTCGCTGCTGGAGGGTAAACTTGGAGAGATAAGGAAAACATTGGACCCCCATGTATGGAGCTGGCAGAGGTGCCTTTACTTTGGCCCCCATTAAGAGGTGTGGTAGAAATGTATCCTCATTAATACATCCCTAGGGACCGATGCAGCTAGGCGAGACGGTTTTGCGATTCTATGAATCCTGTCAATTATAACATCCCTTGGTGATGAGTCAGGTATAATGATGTGCATCAGCTCTCTGGCATAACTGGCCAGGTCTGCAGACAGTACAGTCTCAGGAACCCCACGCAATTTAACGTTATTTCTGCGAGACCTGTCTTCTAAATCGGCCAATTTGTCACACAGCCATGTTTGTTCCTCTTTGACATCCTCATAGCAATCAATGACTTCATTGACAGTGGAGGTACATTCAGTTAGGCCTTTTTCCACATTAGACACTCTGTCATCTAGAGCGTGTATATCTGAAGTGATTTAAGCAAATAGTGAAGAAAGATCTGTCATGAGGGAGGTTTGCAGAGAGAGTAACATGGCTTTTAAAGTTGTGTCCATAACTGGTTGGCCCAAGGTGGGGAAGGACGCCATGGATGAGTGTAGGGCCTGGTTAGAGAGAAGGGTGTTGAAAGCCTGTGCCTCTATTTGTGAGTGCAGCAGCCGCTGCGGTGGCGTGTCTAGCCGCATTTTTGCCTTTGCTGGGCTGCCAGGGAGGGTATCACTGCTCGGGGGGTAGGGGGGATTGGGCTGGGGTACCTGTAGCAAGCGATTCCTCCGGGTATTCGTCCAGGACGTCTGTATAGGAATCTCGTGGCGCGGTCGGGCCGGTGCCATCTTGGCCTCTATTATTTTTCTCCGCCGGCTTGTAGGCAAACTCGGTGAGTTTCTGGGGCTTGTGGTCCATTAATCTTTTCCGGGATGTGTTCATCATGGTCCCTGGCATGTCTGCTCTGTGGATGTCCGTGAAAGGAGCAAGAATTACGGCCCTAGTCACTGGATTGCGTCCCCTGGCTGCTGAGCTGAGAGCTTAGGCGTCCATCACTATCTCCAGCCGGCCACGCCCCCCCCCCCCAGTTCTAAGATCTTGATCTTGGATCCAAATGTCAGAAGAGAAAAATGAATGGTCCATTACCTAAAAACAGTGCCAAATTACTAGTCTCTCAGAGTGGAAAGAATTATATCTTGGGCAGCACTTCCGGTTTCCAAGCTGACGGCGGTGGAACGCACGCCGGCTTCACCAGCATACTACATCATCTCTCTCCATATCCCTACAAACCTACAGCCTCAGTGCCGGGATCACGGGCACCACTTCAAGTAAGAGGCCACTCGGCACTGTATTCTTAGCATTCCTACTTTATTAAAACTTTTTACACTATGGAAGCTGTTTTTCTCTTTCTATGAGATCTGTTATCAACCTGTTTTGAAATCGAGTTTCCCATGGGAAGTAGCTGATTCTTGAGCTCATTTGACCTTATTACAACTAATAGGTCAACACCATCGGGTAAGGAGCCATCTATCCCCACTTGAGGTGGTCCTTTGGTGAAGGTGGAACAAATCAATTATTTTGAAGATTTAGCACGGAGCACCTTATAAGATCACAATTGCTTTTTAGCACATTACTGCACATCTTATTATATATGGACTCTGGGTAGACAAATCATTGTCCACCGCTATTTGCACATTTGCTGTATTTAATGCTTTGTTGTTATATTGTTGTGGCACGATTTTCACATATATTTTATTCACATTATTGTCGCATAGAAATTTATGCTAAATATATCACTAGTTAGCGCCCCTTATTTCACTTGTTCAAATGTCTAATCCAGCACTCTGTATTATTTAGGGAGCAGTTCATACTAATTGCACTGTATTGTATTATCCCCCCCCCCCCAACCTATTTTGGCGCGAGACTCCCCCATTTTTTCCTCAGCACAGTGGTGTAGTGGATAGCACTTTCACCTAGCAGCAAAAAGGATTGCTGGTTCGAATCCCGACCACTATCTGCATTGAGTTTGCATGTTCTCCCTGTACCTGCGTAGGTTTCCAAAGACATGCTGGTAGATACTAGGCCCTAGTATATGTATGAATGTCTGTTAGGGACCATAGAGTGTAAGCTCTTTTAGGGTAGGGACTGATGTGAAAGTACAATGTATATGTAATAGTGCTGCATAAATTGATGGCGCTATATTATCTAAAATAATAATAACTATAGGTGCACACTATGGGCAGCCCTAACAAGTTTTTGTCAGCATCCTATTACCTGAAGGTAGCTTTCATATAACCTGTGGTCTATGAATACAAGTCCTGTCTCTTGTACAGTACGAGTAAGAGAACAGATTTGTTGTTAGGGAAAAAAAATCCCAGCCAAAGGAGTTTACCTAGCAGCCAAACTGACAAGATGATTTAATAGTAAAATTATTAGTGCAAAGTCTAAGTGAATTAGAGTGTCACATGGCCACGTAGGCTATCAAGAATAAAACATGAAGTGACACCCATCTGTGTTTCAAATGCAGAATTTTTCAGACACTTACCTTTAAATGTTGGTGCATACAAAATCGACACATCTTCTTCTTAATCTCCTTAGTGGTGTAAGCAGAAGATGGGATAAAACCACATTTCGGCTGGAAAGAAAGAAATTTGACTCATACACAAAAGTAAGAACACAGGATTTAACAAATGCTTGTAATCATTTGTATTCCAAATATATATATATATATATATATATATATATATATATATATATATATACATACATATATATATATATATATATATATATATATATATATATATATATATATAATAACCCAGGGATGCAAACAATGTACCTTCTTTATAGTGTAAAGGGAATAACTTTTTAACAAATGTGATATTTACCTCCTTATCTGGGGTCCCCCACTTGCACTTATGGCACATCCCCCTTTTTGAGTGCTCCTATAGCAAGCCACTTGCAATGGAGGCACTCATGCAGACTCGATCCTGAGCTAGACTGTGTCCACTGACAAACAACGCAGCTCGGCCCCATTCCCCCCCTCTCTCCTTACAGGCTGTGACTGACAGCAGCAGGAGCCAATGGCTACCCGCTTCCTCCATGTCCAGTGAGGAGAGGGGGAGAGAGAGGGAAAGATAGAGATATAGAGACATAGAGGAAGAGTTGAACATAGAAGTTTTTTTATATGATAATACAAAGAAGGCATGATGGTAAAAAAAAAAAAAAAAAAAAATACTTTCTTCCTTTCAACCAATTTAAAGTATAAGCATTATCATCACAGAGGTGTTTTCCAGGACTACGTTTATACAACTCAAGGAACAACATCTGGTTCATTAGCACATCTGCATAAATGGTAAAACTAGAAAGCAAGGATACTACTCAAACCTCCACAATAGCCATGCATGAGGAGTAGATGGGTTTTTATGAGACTGTGCAAGTACCTACTGCATGGACTTGTGTTTTCAGGTTGTTTTGCAGAGTGCACTGTAGAAACCAACTGAATACATGTCCAAGCCTGTAAAAAGGTCTGTCGCATGGAGCCCTAAACCAACCTGCTTCCCCCCCAGGGCAGCACGACTTGCCGAGCAACTAGGCAAGGCGATCTGCCCACGACTTCAGAGCGACTTGAAAAATGACTTCTGTATTGAAGTCAATGCAAGTCGCCCTGAAGTCGTCCCAAAGTAGTACAGGAACCTTTTTCCAAGTTGGAGCGACTTGAGTCGCTTCTATTAGAACGGTTCCATAGTACAGAGCGGAGCGCGATTTGTCAGGCGACCAAGTCACCTGACGAGTCGCCCCTGTGTGAACCGGCTCTTACTGTAGGTTTTAAAAAGCTAGTTGTTTTTTTTGTTCCTACTTTCTATATGTTAATTGCAATGTAAAACATTAGCACAAAAGAGAGGTTAGCTCTTTAGTATTGGTCCAACTTTAATTTGCCTACAGAATTTAGATTAAAGTCAATAATATCTTGGGCAACACAGAGAACCTGAAAACAGTTCTAAATACATTAAATAATGTGTACTCGTGAGGTTTAAAAAAAATCCAGAGACCTTATTTAAATGTCTGTTTGGGGCTGCTCATTTGTACTGCTGTCAAATTGGGACATGAGTCTGAAGCCACTGCATCAATAGAGACACAAATGAACTGTAGCACACAGCACCTGGCAGCTTAAGCTGCATAACCAAGGTGCTCTTTCACAAACTATGGGTGCCTGCACTCATTTGAATGAGGCCTTGGAGCTCTAAGACACCCAATTCCACAAATGGTATCCAAAAATCAATGAAGGTCACATTTAGCCCTGGTTTACACTGATGCGATGCAGGAAACACAAGATTTGCTGCGTTTCTCCGCATTGCATTGCACTGCTTGGCAATCGCACAGCGTCTATGCAATCTGCTGAGCTTGTAAATGTTAGATTAACTACACCCCTAAACAGATCGCAAAACGCCAGTGCCATTGCCAGAATTGCATTGCATGGGTGTTCACACCGACACAATGCAATTCAGGTGAAAAAAGGCTCCTGCACCATTTTGGTGCCAATGCATTGCGATTTGAGCCATACAAAATGTATGGCTCAAATTGCACCGCACAGACATTGCATGTGATGTGCACAGGAATGCAGCGTTTTCCACACACCAAGCTTAGAGATCCTTTTTGAAAACATTTAAGAATTGTATGTTATCCTAGGACAGTGATGGCGAACCTGGACACTCCAGGTGTTTTGGAAATACATTTCCCATGATGCTCTTTCACTCTGTAGTGTAGTGGAGCATCATGGGAAATGTAGTTCCAAAACATCTGGGGTGTCAAGGATCGCCATCACTGTCCTAGGATATGCATATACTGAGACAGATGAAGTGTTTATAAAGCTTAGACATGAAATATGAACAAAGCATATGCCTCTATAGGAAAAAAACAGTGCTAGTTGAAGTCCTAAATTCCTTATTCCAATAATTCCAAAGGCAAAATGTATTCATCCAGTAGTAGACACCACAGTGATTGATTCACAAAAGTGAACCGCCACCTTATAGAAAACTTGCTTACCCGAGAGCAAGCAAATCAGGCATGTGGTTGCAGCCCAGCCAAGGCCTTGGCTTGCACATAAGATCTCAAGGAACCCTGGATGGATGGTTGAAATGACTCAATAGCTGTATCGTAATATTCAGCAATAAACCCAAAAAGAGAAACTGACCATAGCATAATATTGTCTAATTCCTCATTATATTGGTCATTAAAAAATATAATTGCACTAATGCCCTGTACACACGATCAGATTTCTGATGGAATCCGATGGATTTTTTTGTCGCATATCCGATGAAGCTGACTTTCATCAGTCTTGCATACACACTATCAGACTAAATTCCGACCGTGCCAAAACGTGGTGACGTAAAACACCACAACAAGCCGAAAAAAATTAAGTTCAATGCTTCCGAGCATGCGTCGACTTGATTCTGAGCATGCGTGGATTTTTCTCCACACAGACAATCGTAATTTCCTATTTTTTTATCCATAGGAAAAATGTAAAACATGTTCTATTTTTTTACACCGATAGAAAAAAGACCGATAGGGCCCACACAAGATTGGGTTTGTCCGATGAAAACAGTCCATAGGTCTATCAACCAGCACAAAATACATACAGTGTCAACAATCAGTAGCGATCATACAAAGAGATAAAAAAAAAGGTCATCAAATCAAGTAAGCATAGCAAAAATTTCAGTAACATACTGATCATAAGGCACAAGTGGCAAGTCAAAGAGACCAGAGCCGCATACAAGCCATATAGGTGACCAAAGAAATAGTTGTGTGACCAAAAACCTCTAACAGTGCATATGGCGCTATACAATAAAGTACGTTTTATATTTTAATAACAGTTTGGGGAGCTGAGCAAACCAACGATCCTGATGAGCCCGAACACAAGGCACACAGAGTGATTGGTGCTCAAGGGATAATACAGTTTCTAATCGAGAAAGTCCACGACTGGAGGATAGCTATGTGGAAGGAGCATCAGCTAAAAGAAAAGGGGAAGGGGGCAAAGGTCGGAAACCAACCATAAAAGAAGGGGGGAGGGGCCAGAAAAAGAGGGGGGAAGAACGAAAGAATAAGGTACAGAAAAGTGAGAGAGAATCTCCTGACCAGGAGGCAAGGTAAGCCCTGAGGGTCAACCAGACCTTGCTACTTCACGGAGATACTCGCCCGTTTATACGAAATGCTGCCAGGGTCTCCAAGTCTCCCGAAAGGTCTCCTCCCTGTTGTGCAAGGTGGCCGTAAGATTCTCCATGTCTCCAAGTTCATTCACTTTAGAGAACCACAAGGACTTTGCCGGCGGATTCTCTGATCTCCAACAGAGAGGGATGCAAGCCTTGGCTGGATTCAACAGCTGGATGGTGAGGGAGGCCTTGTATTTCCGAATGGGTGGATCGGAGAGATGAAGCAGACATGCTGCGGGGTGGCCCTCCAAGTAGACGTTGGTCAAGTGCTTGATTGTGCGAGTCACCTCAGGCCAGAAAGGAAGAAGTTTGGGGTAGGCCCAAAAAATGTGTAGCATCGTCCCCTCTGCGGCGCCACAGCGCTAACACACGCTGGGGACCTGCGGGAAAAAACGGTGCAGGGTGGTGGGCACTCTATACCATCGAGTCATGATTTTATAGCAGGTCTCTTGAATTCTGGTAGCCATACAAGACTTCTGCGCAAAATGGAGAATCTTTTCCCTCTGCGGGTCAGTGAAACGGGTGCCAAGATCTGCCTCCCACCTCAAAAGGAACGGAGGAACGAACCCTTCTGCCGGTTGGATCAAAGCGGAATAAATAAGCGAGAGACTGTGCCGCACTGGGTCCCCGATGACAGATTCGTTCCAGGTCATTAAGTTGACGGGAGATACCCAGAGTTCGTAGGCATCCCCGCAAAATTTACGCAACTGCAGGCCGCTCCAGAAGTCCAAGGGGGGATCGGTAGCCAACACCCCAGCCCCAGCTGACAGTAGGCCGCTAGGCCCCACAAAGTCACATAAGCGAAGGCGATTGCCAGCTGCCAGGTGCTTAAAATTAGGACTCTAGATGCCCGGCGCGAAGTCCGGATTACCCAGAACCGGCACAGTAGGAGAGGGTATCGGGGCCACCGAGGAGTGCATCCCTTATCACCAGTAAGGTGCTGCCCAACGTGGGGTGGGCAGCAAGGTCCCTTGGCAGAGTAGTGGCAATCCACGGCCAGCTTATATCTGTGCCTCCAGAGTCCTCCATTTCCATGGCCACCCAATGCTTTGCCTCCGCAGGGCAATGCCAGTCCACCAGCTTAGTGAGTTGAGCGGCCCTGTAATACGCTTTCACGTCTGGGAGGCCAACCCCTCCCCTATCCTTTGCCAAGGAGGCGAATGGGAAGCGCCTGAAGCAGATACAATACCCTGGGCAGAAAGGTCATCTTTAGTGCGCTGCACCATCCAAACCAAGTCAGCACACTGGCTTACCAGTGAAGAAGATCTGTCTTAAGGCGCAGAAGCAAAAGGTGCAAAATTCGCCGAATACAAGTCAGCCAGTGTCGGACAGAAAGAAAGAGAGAGAGAGAGAGAGAGAGAGAGAGAGAAAGAGAGAGCGAGAAAGAGAGAGAGAGAGAGAGAAAGAGAAAAAGAGAAAGAGAGAAAGAAAAAAAAAGGGGAGGAGAGGAGACAAAGAGGAGGCGGAGTGAGCAAGGAAGGTAGTAAGGGGGAAAATATTAGTTTCAGACACGGAAAATCAGTGGTCCCCTGTTAAGCATGCAAGGTGCCCTCACAATGGTCCGCCCCGGTGGGTGGAACAGTAAGTGTAGCTCAGAAATGAGCAATAGTAGGTGGAAAAAGACACTAAACTAGGCATGTGGAGATGCAAGGTAGAGAGCATAGAGAACCATATGATAAATAACATTAGAGCAAACAAAATGACAGTGAATTAAGACACATCAAGGACCACAACCTGAGCTGAAAGATTGAACATCATTTTCCAGAAATGCACGGCAAGGGCACACCGAGGGAGGGTGCATCAGCTCAGCGGGGCCCTGCATGGGCGCTCGGCCCAACAATGTGGCAGATGCATCGATACTCTGCACCCTACCTCGGTGCACCAGACCACTTTGAGGCAAAGTCGCAGGACTGCAGTGACCGCCTATATGGCAAAGATCCCCTGTGGGGGCGGCCAGTCGGGACTGCAAAAGGTCCAGCGCAACACGGCAGGGTACCTCTCCGCAGGGTCACATCAAGCACCTCTGAATTCCCCAACATCAATTTTCTAACCGGTAGACAGAGGAGAGAGGCACACAAGACCCATACCATGAATCGAAAGGCTAGCAGGTTCCCCCCCAGTCAACTTTAAAAAGCCCCCCCATGGGCAAAGTCCAGTAGCAAAGGAGAGTACAGGTGCGCCGCGACAGGCAGGAACACTGGCTGAAATGGCCCAAGAAGACAACGGTGGTAAAATCCAGGTGCTTCAGGAATACCGAAAATTAAATACTAAACAAGGCAGCCCAGGAGTAGTCCACAGGAACATCAGCAGCATCTTACCAGAGTCCTGAAAAAGAGTTAAACTTCAGAGGTCCTCAGATGAGATCTGGCAGCCTCACAGCTGGGAGCGCGGTCGCCTGACTCGCTGCGGCCTCGGTGGAGGTGGACTCAGAGCCTCCTGAGTAAGCAAGAAATATAATCAGTTAGGGACACTCACTGCAGGTTGATCGAGGAAGCTGAACAGATCGGGGAGCTGGTCCTGTGATCGAAGATGAAACTCACAACCCTGCTTTTGCACGATCAGATGAAAAGGGTGACCCCATCGTTTGCCTGGAGACATCAGGGTAAACCCAAATCTGAGCTCCGTCAAAGTCAATCGGGCCTTTCTCCCAGGCCAAGCAGAGGATCTCCTCCTCAATGGTAAAAAAGTGGACTCTGCAAAGGACATCCCGCCGCTGGTCCACGGTCCAGAGATCCTGAGAGGATGGCTGCGGGACCCTAGGGCCAGGGATACGATGGACCCTATCCAGCTCCAACTTCGAGGTCGGGGCCTTGCCCAGGATCTGGTTCAGGACAGCTACCATGGTAGCCTCAGGGAGCCCCCTGAGGGGCAGGTTATTACGTCTGCTCCTGTTCTCGCCATCGTCCAGGCACAGCTGTACTTCCACAAGATGTCGACGGAAGGCCTTATGCTCTGACTCCAGACTGGTGATGCGCGCATCAGTGGTAGTGGTGGAGGACTCCAGGACCATGACTCTCTCCTCTACTGTGTCCACCTTCTGGCGGAGATCATGCAGCTCCCTCGATAAGGCATTAACAATCAAGGCTGCCATGTCCTGCAGATCCTGCTTAGTGGGCAGGCCTGCAACAATGTCCCTGATGGAGCCCTCCCCAAATCCGTCCACCCCCCCCGTATGAGCAGAGCCAGGCTGCAGGTCAGAATGCAGGAACTCAGGGGATAGAATAGGTGAGGGCGGCCTGTCCACTTGCGGTGACAATTCCTCGGCAGCAGCAGCCCCCCCCCCCTGAATGACCTTCTTACTAGTACCGGCGGTGCCTGCAGGAGCGGTGCGCGATGGCACCATCTTGGACATCACGGCGGGGGACGAAGCGGCATGCTGCCGCAAAAAATAGTGGGTTATTTTGGGTCCCCGTTGCTTCCCTGGGATTGGCGGGTGTTTGCGGTCCCCGGACATGTGAAGAGTATGCTCTATATCGCGCTGGCTGGCAGGTCTCGGCTCACCCACGTGCAGAGCTCCAGAAGGTACGTCCTCACAACCCCCAATCGCTAAGCCACGCCCCCATCAGTCTTTTTCCATCAGACAAACCTATCGCATCGACACGGCTTTACATTTCCAAAGTTTAAAAATCACGCACAAATTGTAAAGCCGGCCAGCTACAAAGCAAACTCCCAGCCTCCCAACGAGACAGCGTGGTGACGTGAGCACATACCATCCTCCAGAGGCGTTTCGCCATACGTTCCCCATATACAATGTCACGTATGATGAAACACATCTGGTAGAGGGTATGTGCTGAAGTCATCACGCTGACTTTTGTGAATCAATCACTGTGGTGTCTACTACTGGATGAATTCATTTTGCCTTTGGAATTATTGAAATAAATGTTATGCTCTTCAATCAATTCACTCCAATAATTTATCCATGTTCTGTTTATATCCCACATTTAGCTGCTGTTTTGGATTGGTCCATCCGTTTTATTATTTTTCTATTTTTTAAATGCATCTTTAATAGCACAGTTTTTCCCTTTTATATGCCTCTATAGCCAGGGTCAGCAACCCATCAATCGTGACCTACCTGTCGATCATGGGAAGCTGACAGATCTCGATCAGGTCTGTGGTGATGCTTTCCCCTGTCTCTGCCAGCATTGCTTTTCACTTCCCCCACGCCCCCTGAAGACGCACAACGTGCGAAACATATGTCGGCGGCTTCCACTCTGGCATCCAGCACGGCTTACAAGCCCTCCGTCTGAGCCTTACCTGAACCCACTCAACCCGGACCTGTCTGCTACCTACAATTTCGGTGGTCCATTGGAGATATTGGCTGTGACACGCTATATTCCCAGTGCCAGGCAGGCACTAGTTGGGGTAGGAGGCCATTCGGCTGTGTGTGTATTTTATTTTCGATTTTAATAAAACGGTATTGCACTATGATTCTCTCCATTCATATTTCCATGCATCCATGAGTTCACCCGCTAGCATTGTGGAACTACTTGGTCCAGCACACCCATAGTGTTCAGGCACTTATCCTGACCTGCCCATCAGACCTACTTTAATAGAGGGGTCTAATTATCTGGTAAGCATCTAGCACTTCCCCAGCACCTGAGGTGGAACACAAAATTATTCAAGTGGTGAAGGCTTTCGCACACCCCAGAATCAGCACATCACAACCCAGCTAATATTGCACATGGACTTTTTCCAAATATATTCAATATTCAATATTTTTCCCAAGAAGACTTCTATGTTATTTCACATTATTATTTGTTGTATTGATGTGTTTGGGAATTTAGGTGGAAGGTATCACTATTATCTACTTATCACTGTACAATCCATATTATTGTTTTCTATTGTTTCACTAAGTTTGGCTTATCCACTATCACTTAGTCACTACCAGTCAATTTTTTAATAATTATAAATTTTCTCATTTAGTCTCAGTGGCGCCCTCTACCTTTTTGTTCATCATTTTTTAGTCACTCACTAAATCACCGAGGAGCAGCCCAGCATTATACCTTTATCTCCACAATAGTGGAGATCTCCAACCAATTGGTTGTGGCGCGGATTATACACACTTTTGCTTTTCACTTGCAAAGAGGAGCGAGAGGCAAAGCCGTGCTGGACTGAAGGTGGCACCGGGAGCTGCTTTAGGCTCCTGCCACCCATCCAGCACTGTGCTGCCTTTCAACTCATGTACAAGTCCTGTAAGGTAGGAGAGAGCTACCTACAGTTGTGTGTTGGGACTGACAGGTGAAATGGCTATAGAGGGGCAGATAATACTACTAGAGGGGTAAGAAACAAAGGCCAGTGCTGCAGGGGGGGGGGCGGGGGCAGAGAGGTGGAGACTACTGTGGGGGGGTTGCAGAGGAAATTGCTATGGTAGGGAGGCTACTGGAGGGCAGAGAACATTGCTATGGAGTGGCAGAGGGCAGTACAGGGGGGAGGGGACAGGGGGCTGCAGAGGACACTGCTATGAGGGCATTACACTGTGTGTGGGGGGGGGGGGGTTGCAGAGGACACTGCTATGGGGAGGGCAGAGGGCACTACAGTGGAGGGAGGGTGGCAGAGGACACTGCTTGGGGGGGCACAGGACACTACTGTATGGGGGTTAGAAGACACTGTGTGGGAGGGTCAGAGAACACGAGTGTGTGTGTGCGCGCATGTAGGGGGGCCAAGAACACAACATTGGGAGGCATAGCACATTACTAGGGGGGTGATGTGAAAGGCGGCAGATGACACCTTTGTGGGGGAGGGGATGACAGAGGACACTACTGTGGTGGGCAGGTGATTTAAAGCGGGGGCAGAAAACACTATTGTGACACACTGTGTTTTTATTATTTTAAAGGGTGGCACCAATGCCCCAACCCTCTTACCGTCAGAGATCTTTGGTTTCCAAGTAGATTTCAACCTCTGAAAGGTTACCTACCCCTGCTCTATAGTGTATCCTTCCTTTGCTAATTGTATGTGCCACTTCTGACAAGTTTTCCTGACACCAAGAGGAAAAAAAGGTGACAGGGGAAAGAGCTCCAGCTTATTAACAGCCTCAGCTCTGTTGCTGTGCGCTGTGTGAAGGGGGTGTGTCCCTTCCACTCAATCAGCTCTGGTAAGTGTAACTTCTGCTTTTGCACCTTTTTTTTCTGACAGATCAGAGAAGCTTTATAAACTCTGGACTTTGAACAGATGTAAAGAAGAGACGACTGTAGATTAACAAGTACAACAAATGTATGAAGATTCCTTTCATCTCCGTTTCACCTGAGGTTAATCTCTTCAATGGGTTTACAGGGATTACAACCCCCTTAAAGTATAACTAAAGGCAAAACATTTCCCTGGTGCCTATCCATGGCAGCATACCTGTGACAAGCTCTGCCTTGGCTCCTCTCTCAGTACCAGCAAATATTATAAAAGAAAAAGGGATTTGGGCACTCCCAGCATTCTCCTTTTTTTCCTCATACCTCATGATCAGCAAATGCTCCCCCACCACATTTCCCTCCTTGCGATGTTGTACCTTCATTCCTGGTTGCCATAGTGAGCTTCTCCCACTGGCTTAGCATCTTCCTGCCCACTCTGCGCATGCACAGACGTCAGGAGTCAGTTTGGTTTTACCGGGCTGAGTCAGATGGGCCACATAGGTCCTATTGCTGCTGGCAAAGCATGTGCGGTCTGGCCTGAGATTGTGGTGGTCATCTTGAATAGGAGCAAATTTTGAATTTGCTCGTTTGTCAAAATCATTTTTGGAGGGTTATATGTTCCACAGATGTCCCTTCCCTTCTCCATTGTTCATTACTGGGCGCTTGTAGCATGTTATCCTGTTGTCATAGCGGGAAGTTTTTTGCCAACAGTAAATGTAATTTCTTTATTCTTATTACTCAGGAATACCGTTTTCTTGCTCCAGCTGAAATACTAATCTCCAACTCCTTCATATTTCTCCAGCTGCTTTGGTTTGTCTTCTGCCTAAAATAAGCAGCACCCCACCTTAACAAGACCCTCTACATTATTTGTAGCCTTGTATGCCAGAAGTAGTCCAAGCGGTCATTAAGGCGATGTCAACAAACCTATGAAGGCTCCAACCAGGGCACACTATCCAGATCAGGATACCATGCAAGTGGCAAGGTTCTAAATAGACATAGTTCTTTACATTCACCAACTCTCAAATCCCTAAATGCCGAGCATGCAGGGTCATCTCATAACCAGCAAGTTGGTAATAACTCCTGGAAAACTGCCGGAGCATTACAGAGGCCAAAAGGCATTACGAGATACTGATAATGTCCTGTTCTGGTATTAAAGGCAGTTTTTCACTAGTCGCCCTCTTTAACCACTTCAGCCCCGGACCATATTGCTGTCCAAAGACCAGAGCACTTTTTGCGATTCGGCACTGCGTCGCTTTAACTGACAATTGCGCGGTCGTGTGACGTGGCTCCCAAACAAAATTGGCGTCCTTTTTTTCCCACAAATAGAGCTTTCTTTTGGTGGTATTTGATCATCTCTGCGGTTTTTATTTTTTGCGCTATAAACAAAAACAGAGCGACTATTTTGAAAAAAATGCAATATTTTTTTACTTTTTTCTATAATAAATATCCCCCAAAAATATATAAAAAACAATATTTTTTCCTCAGTTTAGGCCGATACGTATTCTTCTACATATTTTTCGTAAAAAAAAAATCGCAATTAGCGTTTATTGATTGGTTTGCGCAAAAGTTATAGCGTTTACAAAATAGGGGGTAGTTTTATGGCATTTTTATTATTTTTTTTTTTACTAGTAATGGCGGCGATCAGCGTTTTTTTTCGGTACTGCGATATTATGGCGGACACATCGGACACTTTTGACACATTTTTGGGACCATTGGCATTTTTTTAGCGATCAATGCTATAAAAATGCATTGGATTACTATAAAAATGCCATTGGCAGTGAAGGGGTTAACACTAGGGGGCGGGGAAGGGGTTAAGTGTGTTCCTATTTGTGTTCTAACTGTATGGGGGGGTGGACTTACTAGGGGGAATCACTGATCTTCTGTTCATACATTGTATGAACAGAAAATCAGCATTTCCCCCGCTGACAGGAACGAGCGCTGTGTGTTTTCACACACAGCTCCCGTTCCCCGCTCTGTAACGAGCGATCGCGTGTGCCCGGCGGCGATCGTGCCCGCCGGGCACACGCACGGGACTCGGGGGCGAGCGGGCCGGCGGCGGCGCGCATGCGCCCCCTAGTGGCCGCGAAAGGCGCGACGTAGAGCTACGGGCTCTCGCGCAGCAGTGCCGACCTGCCGCCGTATTACTGCGGCGGCTGGTCGGCAAGTGGTTAATCCTCACAAGATTGTATGCCCCTCTCAAATCAAGCTTTGTGAAAACCGTTGCTCCCTTGAGGCGATCAAATAATTCCGTAATCAACGGAATCGGATAGGCATTCTTAATGGCGAGACGATTGAGACCCCTATAGTCAATGCACGGTCTCAGTTCACCACTCTTAACAAAAAAGAAACCAGCACTAACAGGAGATGAGGATTTGCGGATGAAACCTTGAGGGTTTGTCTACAACATACTCCTTCATGGCCTTATACTCCAAGACCGACAAAGGGTGAACCCGGCCATGAGGGGGTATGGCACCAGGTTGAAGGTCAATTGCGCAATCCTATGACCAGTGTGGAGGCAAAGTACCGGCTTGACCTTTGTCAAAGACATCGCTAAAATCGTTGTACTCCTCTGGCAGGGAGGAGAGTGAAGAGGTGCACAGAACCTTGGCTACCTTCTGGAAGCATCTCTTACTGCATCGTGGAGACCAGGACAGAACCTCAGCACGGAGCCAATCAAAAGAGGGGTTGTGCCTCTGTAACCAAGGAGAACCAATAACCAGCAGAAACTCGTGAGGAAATAACTTGGAATAGTATTATCCCATGGTGAAAAGCCCCCAATGGCCATGGACAACGGAACAGTCTCATGAATCACATGGGCAGGCTGTAGAGGTCTCCCGTCAAGATCCTCAATGGCAAGTGGCGTGTCACGCAGCTGCAGCGGAATCGAGTGCTTCAATACAAAGGCAGCATCAATGAACAGGCCTGCAGCCCCGGAGTCGATTAGAGCCTGTATCTCGACTGACGACTCAGCCCACGACAGGGTAACCAAAACCAGGGGCTCACCCTTCTGGGAAACTGGAGACGAAACAACGCCACCATAGGAGGTCTGTCCATGACAGGAACTCAAGGTTCGAGTGTTCCCTGGATGGGTAGGACAAGACTTCAAAAAGTGACCAGCCTGGCCACAATAAAGGCACAATCTCTCCCCCCTTCTAAGGGCTCACTCGTCCACAGAGAGACCCGTGAAGCCTAAGTGCATGGGTTTATCTTCACAGACCGGCTTGGTACCATGAGGCATGGGAGGTGAGGGAGGCAAGGGTGGGACTGCAAAGCTCGGAGACAAATGTACAGGAGGCTTCCACAATCGCTTCTTAAGAGAGTCTCTCAGGTACATGCGTGGCAGCTCCCAAAATGGCCGCCGGCATCTAGAGCTCCGCTTCACCATGGCCCAAATCTGACCACTGGAGCTAACTGAGCACTCCCCCAACCCTCTCACCGGGATTATCGTATCGGGAATACCCCCAGAACACACAGATATCCTCACCGCTGGCCAGGAGGGATCCATCTAGCCAGATGTCGGCGGCTCCCGGCCCCCTCAGCTATGCCAAGGTGGTGGTGGCTCCACGAGGCCTGATCACCTCAGAACTGACAGAGGAATCAATAGCAATACCTGCTCCCCCGCGATCCCTAGGTACTGACTATCCCCCTTTGGCTCGGCCACCTTTCCTACCTCCACAGAGTTCTTACTGGCAGGGTGGGTGCTGGCTTTCCCACTACTCCCATGATGGATCCACACAGGCCTGCTTCTGTCAGTCGGTGAGGCACATGAAGAGGCACCCATCCCTACTGACTATCCTTCCATGGATGACTTTTTTCCCCAAATGCTTTCTAAAAGCCTTGCACTAAACACTGCACAGATTACATCCTCCATCCATGCGGACTTGCAGCAATTAAGGATGAGGATGGAGAAGAAAGCTGATCAAGCTGTGGTACAGATTAAATCAGAATTCTGCCAGGCTACAAGATGTACAAGACCAATTGGAAACAGCTTTTGCAAAGATTGATGACCTCGAGAATAAATCGAGACGTTATAACTTCAGAATACGGGGACTCCGGGAATCTGAGTAAGAGGTGCAATTAGCTGTCAAATTCCTCATAAAAAGCCTTATCCCTGATATTGCTGAGCACCGCCTGGAGCTGGACAGAGCCCACAGAGCCCTTCAATCTCCCCGCTCAGATGGTCTGCCCAGAGACATCATTGTGAAACCGCACTACTATTCAGTCAAGGAGGAGGTGATGAGAAGGTCTATCAACTTTGACAATCTCACCTTGCATGGACACAAAATCCATTTCGCTGACCTTTCCCCATATACGGTTCAGGTGGGCTTCATCCCTGGGAGACGGGGCCTGGACCAGATTCGACGTTTCATTGACGTTACCTCACTACTTAAATCGCAATGGGATGGGGAAACCTCTCAAAAAGGTTTCTGTTGATAGACCTACACAAGGCTTTTGATTCAATAGACTGGGCATACCTGTTTAATATCCTGGGGAAATGGGGCTTTGGCCCTAACTTCCTTAGCCTTATCAAACTGCTTTACTCAAACCCCTCTGCACAGGTATGCCTGATGGGCAGATACTTGGACTTATTCTCCATAGGCAAGGGAACCAGACAGGGATGCCCACTCTCCACTTTGCTGTGGCCAGTGAGACTCTGGCTGTAGCAATGAGATCGAATCCTGACATAAAGGGAGTGACCTGTGGGCCTCGGTAACACAAATGTGCATTATAGGCTGATAACCTCCTCTTTGTCACTTCTCTCCTTACTTCTACCCCGATGATAATTTAGACACTACGGGTCTTAAGTGAGATTTCTGGCTTGCGGGTTAATATGAGCAAATCGTTAGATTTGAATATTTCCGTTCCCCCGGAACTTTTCGTTGGTGGACAGATAAAGGCCTCTACAGGACAGGGCACTTTCTCTCTTCCATGGGCCCGCTTACCCTATCACACTGCAGGAAGAAACTAGACAAGCCTGATTCAGAACTTTTTCGATTCAAATCTCCCATTTTTTACATTCCATCTGGACAAACAAATCAGTACCCCCAACCATAACACCCTATGAACACTGGTTGAGCACCAATAGAGGGGAGGCATCTTGTTGATCTATACAGCTCTGATGACCAAGATGGATAAGCCGACCTATGCCCAGGCCTGGGAGGAGGACACGAACAGCTTGTGGAACACCGCGGTCTGGTTCCGCTCATCAAATCGAGCATATAAAAGGTATTCTCAATAGCTCCCTCATAGAAGCAAGTCTAAAATGTATGCTTAGGTGGTATTATGTTCCTTCCAGGCTGGTGAGAATATATACAGGGACCTCGCCACTATGTTTCAGAGGTTGTGAGCTGGAGGGCTCTCCTCACATCAGATCCTTCTGGCAGAAAGTTTTCCGTACCATTAGCTCCTTGATGGGGGCAGTGGTGACTCCTCATCCAAGTATAGCACTCCTAAACCATTGTATCCCTAAACAATCTCAAACTCTGTTTTTCATTTTACTGGGGGCCAAAATGACCATAGCCAAGGCCTGGAAGAAACCCACTGTCTCCTTCCCAGGGTTCAGGATAAAAGTTAGATTATGGTGCAAGAGCAAATTGTAGCTAAATTTACCTAACTGAGAAATGTAGGTCCACTTGGGAACCTTAGGCTACTTCCTGCAACATTTCTCTCATACCTGGGGTGCATCCTGGAAGCTTGACCACTCCAATCCCTTCTTGAATGTGTCTTCTCGAACCTCATTTTCTCTTTCCCATGTTTCTCTTTCCTCCTCTTTTCTGGTGCATTTCCTGGCGTATTAGTGTTTTTCTGTGGCTATTGAGTTTATCTATTCTAACGGTCACTGTTTTACATTTACACTGGCATGTGCAACCTTCAGAATGACACAACTGGATTGGATGATGAAAATCATGTGAGAGAGCTCTGGGGTGCAGTATGATCCCTTTGGGGCATCCAGGGGGTCGAGAACTCTGATGCAGGGTCAGGTGTAGTAATACTTCATGCTAAACGGTTTGGCATACACAGTTCTGATATTAAGTAAAAAATAGCAGGTAATGGCGCCTACTAGAAATAAAGTGTATAAAGGAATGTGCAAATAAATATAAATATAAATGGTGTCTGTCCAAAAGAGTGCTGGTCCTAGTCAAAGTATAACATATATAACACAAAATAAGTTGAATATTAATAATTATGTGATTGAATTAGTATAAATATAAAAATAATTCATAAAAGTCCAATTCCTAGTGATAAAAATTTCCAAAATAGGTGTTGCAAGATTAAATGATGATAATAATAATAATCCAAGAAAAGTCCAGTTTTATAAAAATATCTATATATTTTCAAGATTGCTTCCGAAAAGTAATGCTATAAGGTGATATGTGCTTCATGCAGGTATAGCCGTCAGTGGATCACTCAGTGCTCTCCCCCAATGGTCCCGCACTCACCGGATCCAACTACCCCTGCAGGGGTAATAGGCTTTCTCAATAAGTCTCCACACTTCAATAAAATCTGCCTGGTTTCCTCACATGGGGTCTATCCAACCATTCAGCCGCTCATAGAGAAGATAGGATGAAACGAAAATGCCCAATAGCGCGCTCCAGATGACGTCAGAACGACGAAACCGGTCGAGCGAACTTTCCTTAGAGCTACAGCACATATTTTCTAAAGGCTTTTTAACTGCATGTAAATTGTGAGTACCCATTGTTTATCAAGAATAAATTTTACTTGTTACAAAACGGTATCACGCTATTGGGCATTTTCGTTTCATCCTATCTTCTCTATGAGCGGCTGAATGGTTGGATAGACCCCATGTGAGGAAACCAGGCAGATTTTATTGAAGTGTGGAGACTTATTGAGAAAGCCTATTACCCCTGCAGGGGTAGTTGGATCCGGTGAGTGCGGGACCATTGGGGGAGAGCACTGAGTGATCCACTGACGGCTATACCTGCATGAAGCACATATCACCTTATAGCATTACTTTTCGGAAGCAATCTTGAAAATATATAGATATTTTCATAAAACTGGACTTTTCTTGGATTATTATTATCATCATCATTTAATCTTGCAACACCTATTTTGGAAATTTTTATCACTAGGAATTGGACTTTTATGAATTATTTTTATATTTATACTAATTCAATCACATAATTATTAATATTCAACTTATTTTGTGTTATATATGTTATACTTTGACTAGGACCAGCACTCTTTTGGACAGACACCATTTATATTTATATTTATTTGCACATTCCGTTATACACTTTATTTCTAGTAGGCGCCATTACCTGCTATTTTTTACTTAATATTCACTCCCACCTAGGTGGGTTTTTATGTAGGGGCAGCCACTTTAAACTTAATCACCTTTTAATTTTTATTACACCACTTTTTATTTTATTTAAATTGTCTGTGGCGCAGATTCATCTCTTTTTACCTTACAGTTCTGATATTGTTTGAGTCTAATTACACTGTGGATGAGTTGGATTGCTATGTCAGCTTTTACTATGGGAGAAAGGTATGCTGGACTGTAAAAACTCAAGATTTGGAATGTATTGTTCACTCGCATTTCATTGCCTTTTATCCTTCGGTTATTAAAATAATTAAATAAAAAATATTGAACTTAAGAGAGTCTCTCTCTGAGTCTGGAGTCAATGAGGATGGCAAATGTGATCAACTTCTCCAGCTCAGTGGGTATATTTCGGGCTGCCATCTCATTGTTGATGTGATCGGAGAGACCATGAGAAAAAGCAGCCACGAGGGCTTAATTGTTCCAAGCAACCTCTGCTGCCAGAGTACGGAATTTAATGGTGAAAACAGTCCTCGTACTCTGATGGCACTTGGAAGCAGAAGCGGAGCATGCGGGAACGTTAAATACCCATTTGAAAGAAGCCACAAATTCTGGGTAACTCAGTACCACAGGTTTTTGCGTCTCCCATAGAGGGTTTGCCCAGGCCAAGGCTCTGTCAGAAAGCAAAGATATCATGAAACCCACTTTGCTTCTGTCCATGGAAAACGCCTGGGGCAGCGTCTCAAAGTATATCTCAACCAGGTTGAGAAACACTCTGCACTGAACTGGATCGCCCCAAATCGCTGGGGAAGCGTAGCGGAACCAGACATACCTCTTAAAGCGGTAATACTCGAGGCGGGTGCCTGAACGGAGACTACTGGAGTGGCCACAGTTGGAGACTTTAGACGAACCGTGCAACTCAGGAGCGTTGTTATCGTCGTGGTTAACTGTTCCATGCAGTGATCCAGGTGATCCAATCTGGAAAAAATATTAACAAGTGTATTGGCTGCATCTTCTGAATTCAGACCGAGACAAAAGTACAGTTAAATCACACTTGTTTAATAATAAAAATAAAAAGGTAGTCAAAACATAGCCAGAGTTCAGTAACCGGATCGGATAGTCGGCCAAGCCAATGTCCAAGAGCCAGCAATAAAAGGTAGACATACAGCAAGCAGGATCTGTAGCCAGAGGGAACGTAGGTCAAGCAAGTCTTCAACAGGAATGCAGGAGAAAGTCTCTTGTGATGTTAACACAGGCGAAGGCAAAGAGCAAATGAACTGGAAGGCTTTAAGTAGGCAGAGCTGACGAGGAGGATCATCAACAGGTGGATCACTGTGGAGAGATGGGAGATCGCAATCAGTTGACAGCTCAGCTGCCAGCACAGAGAAGGAAGGGCTGTGGACTATCTCAATGATATCCTCATATTTTTAAAGTCCCACACAGATGTCTGTCAAGTGCTTCAGACACTAAGAGAGAACAATCTATTGTAAGCTGGAGAAGTGTGAATGCTGGGAACAGGTCAAATTCCTGGGTTATGCAATTTCCAAAATCTGGTCTTTTGATGGTCCCAGGGAAACTTTCTGCTGTCCTACAGTGGCCTCGACCCATGGGTTTACGTCCAATTTCTTGGCTTTCCCAACTATTATCAGAAGTTCATTTGTAACTTCTCGTCTCTGGTCAAGCCCCTGACTGATATGACCAGAAAGGAAGGTAACCCACAAAGTTTGTCTCCAGAGTCCATTAAGGCTTTTAAGAGTCTTAAGGCTGCCTTTGTTTCTGCTCCTGTGTTGGCACATCCTGATCCTACGTTAGCTTTTATCCTTGAAGTTGATGCTTCTGAGGCTGGAGTTGGCGCCCTTCTGTCTCAACGTCTTAGCTCTGACAGCGCTATGCATCTGTGTGGCTATTTTTCCAAGAAATTGTCACCTGAGGAATGCAATTACGAGATTGGTGACAGAGAGCTGTTGGCAATCATTTTAGCCCTAAAAGAATGGAGACAAGTCCTCAAAGGTACCACTGTGCCGGTTCTCTTTCTTACTGACCATAAAAATCTCACATTCTTGTCTGAGGCCAAGCGCCTCTCTCCCAGAAGGGTATGATGGGCTCTCTTCTTGTCGAGTTTTAATTACATTGTCTCAATTTTCCTCCACTTCCAAGATAGAGATGGTTCCGGTTCCGGTTCCTGCGATTCCTCCTGATCGTATTCTGGCTACGGTTCGCACCAGTTTCACTTTTCTTTGGGAGACAACATTCTTGCTGCTCAGGTCGATAAACCCCCCCCCCAAGAAACCTTATGACCACTGCTTTGTTCCAGAGATTCTCCATACTGCCGTGCTCCAAACTTGCCATTCTCCCAAGGCTGCTGGCCACCCTGGGAAGAATCAACTCTTTTGGGCCATTTCCCAACAATTCTGGTGGCCAAGTCTGCGTGCTGATGTAACCGCCTTTGTAGCGGACTGTTCCGTCTGTGCTCAGAGTAAGATTTCACGGCACCTTCCAGTGGGCCTCCTACAACCCATACCCAATGGAGAGAGGCCCTGGACCCACCTGTCTATGGATTTCATTGTGGCGTTACCCAACTCCCAGGGCAACACAGTTATTTTTATGGTGGTAGACCAGTTCTCGAAAAGGTCTGTATTTCACATAAGAAGTTGTCTATGTCTAAGGAACTGGCTTCCATTTTTGCTTGGAAGATCTTTCACTTACATGGTCTACCCAAGGTCATAGTCTCTGAAAGAGGAAGTCAGTGTCCCGGTTCTGGCAAGCCTTTTGTGCACAGTTGGGAATTCAGCTTGCCTTCTCCTCTGTGTATCACCCACAGTCTAATGGGGCTGAAGAACGAGCCAATCAGTCCTTGGAGCAATTCCTGCATTGCTATATTTCTGACCATCACAACAACTGGTCAGACCTCTTACCCTGGGCAGTGTTTGCTCACAATAACGCTCTGAATTCTGTTTCCCATTTGTCCCTGTATATGGTGAACTATGGTTTGCAACCTTTAATGTTGCAAATGGTTTGTTCCTCAGAGTATTCTTGTGTAACAGGAACATCTTTGTGGTCTTCATTCCACTTGGGTACAAGTCCAGGAGACTTTGCGACAGGCCAACGAGAGGTACAGACTCCATGCTGACCGCAGACGCCTGCCTGCGCCTTCCTACCAGTCGGGGACAGGGTCTGGCTGTCATCTCGCAACCCTCGACTTTGTGTTCCTTCTCTGAAGTTCGCACTTCAGTTTATTGGGCCTTTTCTGTATCCTTCGCAGGATAAACCCAGTGGCTTATGCATTGGACCTTCTTTCCAGTATGTGTATCTATTGTGTTTTAGGTCTCCTTATTAAAAACCTCTGGTCTGCATCTGTTTTACCACCTCAGTGCCACATCCTCACCCTATACAGGTTGAGAACCATGAGGAGTATGAAGTACAGTCCATTGTTCACTCTCGTAGGTTCCGTGGGCGCAGACAGTACCTGGTGGATTGGAAGAGGTACGGCTAGGAGGAACGCTCTTAGCTCCCATCTCTCCACAGTGATCCACTCGATGATCCTGCTCATCAGCTCTGCCAACTTAAAGCCTTCCAGTTCATTTGCTCTTTGCCTTCACCTGTGTTGACATCACAAGAAACTTTCTCCTGCGTTCCTGTTGAAGATCTGCTTAAACGATGTTCCCTCTGGCTACAGATCCTGCTTGCTGTACTACTACCTTTATCGCTGGCTCTTGGACATTGGCTTGGCCGACTACCCAATCCGGTTACTGAGCTTTGTCTATATTTTGACTACGCTTACTCTGTTTACATTTTTATTATTAAACAAGTGCGATTTAACTGTACTTCTGTCTTGGAGCGCTACCCCCGAAGGAGCCGCTGATTGATTGTTGGGATCGGCAAATTAAGTTACCCTATCGTTGTCTAGGGGTGTGATGCAGGAACAAATTAGTGAGCGGAGATCCAGACAGTCAAAAGTTTTTTCCAATGCTTTATTTCCAGGCCAACACAGTCAACATCAACTTCAGTTAGGAAGGAAAGACAGGTTGATGAAAGGAGAGGAGAACTTGCGGTGTCAGGCCTGGATATGAAAGAGCAAGCCTGCCCTTAGTAGTACCAATTTGTAAACTTGTCGCCAGTCCTGCTTGAGTAGGTGAAGTGCCCACGGACAGGTCTTCTTTCAATAACCTGGCAGCCGAGGTGTCACTTTGGATGTCTGGGAGGAACAGGTCTTTCACACAGACCTGGCTCTAGGGCCTCTGCCACAGGCCAGTTACGTTAGATGAGATAGGTGAATGAACAGAGCGAATCCTCCTGGTAAATTATAGCACACGTCACCGGGAGACAGTAAAGCGTACCAGCATCCCGGTCACCAGATGCCCCTTTGGTTCGTTTGGGCCCTGTAGACAACTTGCCTCCGGGTTCCCCTTAAGCCGATTCCCCAATCGCATGGCATCCAGCCTGGGATCAATTCAATAGGACTGGGAACCCAGTAAGTCACCGGGGTCCCCTTTCACCTCCGGTTGAGGCTCGGTGAAGCCTGTAAGCTTGGCCAGGTGGGCCACGCCGGTGGGGTCCATGGATGCGCGCACCATGAAGGTGAATGCAGCACCTGGAATCGGGACCCCGCAAAGATTTTAGAACACGACACCTGTCACAGATATACCCCTCCACAGCATGCCTTGCGAGGGAGGAACTCCTCCAATTGGCTGATGGGGAAGACTTGCTCTGCCAGAAACCTCGCTGGCACTAACTGCTGGCCAGAGATGATACCACATCCCTAGAATACAGACTGACCCAGGAGACCTTTCTGGAGTGACAGAAGCCACAATTTAGATAAATCATGAATGGGAGCAATGCAACTCTCCCATTCCAACTAACTTTAGCGTAGTGCCCATACTGAAAGTAAGGGGGCGCTACAGTCTGATTCATGGTTTCTGACAATTCCCCACCGTTAAGGAGACTCACCATCTCCATTTGTCCTTATTATGATTGAAAGTAAGAAATTACACAAATTTTGGGTTGTCCCCAGAAAAGTAATAGGAGCGGAAATCTTCCAATGGGTACACTAGTTCTGGTGACCTGGGGGTCCCTAAGGAATTCCCCTGAGCTACATTGATTTCCTCTCCCTTCCTGTTTGGCTATGGTAAAGGAAGTGTAGCAAACAAAAAATATCTGACAGGGGTTAGAACCCTTCCTTGCTGTATCCAAAATGAAAAAAAAAAAAAAGTTTTGCCTATCGTTCTACTTTAAGCCATTGCCAAATACAATTATCATCATTGTTTTTATTTTTCATTAGCAGGAACACTTTTTTAAAACAGAGTCAAACCCAGACAATCTGCACCGCCTCTTTTTCCTAAAGTGAACTCTTAGGCCGCGTACACACGACCAAATAAATCCGATCAAATCGGTCTGACAGACCGATTTGATCGGATTCGTCTGCTGGGCTATTTTGGTTTGATCGTGTACACACGATCAAACCAAAATCCCCGCCGGCAGACAGTGTGGTGACGTTGTGCCGCCAGGTCACCGCACCAGGAAGTAAAAAACGTCCACGCATGTGTCAAATCCTATTCGACGCATGCGCGGGCAGATATGTCCGCTGGTTAGTGTACTAACCAGCAGACATGTCGGACGGACGGGTTCCCAGCAGACAGATTTTAAAGCATGCTTTAAAATTTGTCTGCTGGAAAAACCTGTCTGTCCGCCCGTACACACGATCAAATTTGTCTGCTGAAACGGTCCGTCGGACCGTTTCCAGCAGATAAATTTGATCGTGTGTACGCGGCCTTACATGCGAGCTATAGTTTTCCTAGCTAGCTTTCTTTGTAATCGCTGATTTTCATCAGTGGAAGTTGTAGTTTGATTGGTTATTGTTGCGGGTATTGGAAAGATGACCAAGGCAGGAAAAATTCTTAGTATTGAATCCACTAAGAAGAAGATTAGCTAATGTGTGGTGGCATGTGGTTGCCATCATCCCTTAATAAAAAATGAAAACCTCTGCATAGGTGGGATTTTTAGGGCAACAAAACTATAAAGGACTACGAAGGTCATAAAAATATTATATTTATTACAATACATTAACATGAAATATCAAAATATGCTCTTTAGATAATGATTTACACAAACAATGCGCTGCACTTACCCTTCGTCTATTCGCTAGAGGGTACACAAAAACTTGTCTCAGAAGGGCCTTCAATAGAGTCAAAGCCACAAATAGGCGAAGCATGATTTTCAAAACGAAACAAAAAAATAATAAAACAGAGGATAACAACTCGAGAATAATCATTGGATTTTCCAATGAACATGCATGCAATCGGAAAATAATCTCCAAATTCTGGCCAATTCTCACAGAGGATCCCATTCTGAAAAACCTTTTGTTAGACAAACCCCAGCTGACCTTTAGACAGGCAGGATCAATTGGGACCATGTTGGTCCAAAGTGAATACAAAGGGAGTTCCAACAAAGACCCCTGCAAAACTCACGGGACCTTCCTGTGCGGGAGTTGCCTACAATGTGAGGTTATAGGAAGGAGGACCACACTGGCACTGCCTAATGGAGAGACCTTTGCCCTGAGGCACTATGCGAATTGCAGGACCCGGGGGGTGGTCTATCTTATGCAGTGCCAGTGTGGTTCCTTCTATGTAGAGAAAACTAAGCAATTTTTCCACAAAAGAGTTGAGAAACATATGCATTCTATGCGAATAGGAAATCTCTATTTGCCACTTGGCAGACATGTGGCTAAAAATCATGGGTATCATATGCCCAATGTTAATTTCACGGTTCTCGATAGGATACATATTCCACTTTGTGGGGGAGATCGGAAACAAAGTGCTACTCCGGCGCGAAATGTGCTGGATTAGACGCTTGAAAGCCACAACATCCCCAGGACTAAACGAGGTGGAAAGCTTCAGACCCTTTCTTGAGGGCTTCAGCTCTGGCAAAACGGATTAAAGATGTTCACCATTGCCTAGACCTTAGAGTGAGAGACTTGGATGTCCTTCCCCAATAGGCTGCCCCAGCCCCCCTTTTCTCCTTAGTGTTTTTAGGGATCAACACAGGGAGTTCTCTCCCGGACCCTAGATTCAAGATTTGGTCCTTTGGAATCTCTGAAAATGGGATTTATTTTAATTTTTCTCGAACTTTGGTTTGATATTGTTAATTTTCTTTGTTTTTTTTATTTTTTAAGGAAATGTAATTTGTATATAGTTAGGGGTTTTCTCCCCTTGTAATGTGTTGTTATAAATGTAAATTATGATCATGTATGACACTCTGGGGTGTATTACGGTGGACAAGTGGGCCTCCATTGAGAGAGCATCCCTGGTTTATCATGAGATGGGGTACCCAGTCTGGGCTGTGTGGGGGGTCCTGAATGGTTATCTTTTTTTTTATACAAAATCTTTTTTTTATTAGTTTTCATTTCATTGCATTACAAAAATATTCTTCTTACACACAATTAATATATCCCTTCAATACATACATTTCATTCCCCTACCCCCCTAATAACAGAGAAAAAAAAAAAAAGAGAAAAGTCTCATCATGTTCCTCTTTATCTTTATCAACCTATAATTGAAAGTATGTGAGCGGCCCCCCTATCCCGAGGTCCTCTCCTATTCCCTACTGCCTTAATCCTGATATGTTCTTTTTTTTTCCTTTTCTTCCCCTCCTCCCCCTTCTCTTCCTTCTCTCCTTTATCCTCCCCCTTTAGCTTGATGTTAACTGATTATTTTCCTTCCCCTCCTGACTGGGTTTCAAAATACAGTTTTCTGAACAGGAGTGCGGAGGTGGATGTGAACCCCAGAGCGAGTCTAAAAAAAAAAAAAGTCCCTTATTGGGGAAAGTATAATACAGTTGCTCATTATAGGGTTAATTTGGAGGGGCCCGGTTGCCCTCCCCAACCCCCCACTTGCTAAAGTGTTTGTGTCAAAAAATAAATAAATAAATAAAAAAAGGGGGGAGAATTGTTTGAGGGGCGTAAACTTCTACCCCCTCTATCCCATGATGACCTAGTCTCAAAAGGTGCTTGTGAAAAAATAATTTTCCTTTATTGGAAAAAGTGTAGCACCATTACCCATTATGGAGTTGATTAAGAGGGGCCAGATTTCTGACCCCAGCCTCCCACTCGCTAAAGTGTTTGTGCCAAACCCCCAAAAAAAAAGGAAGAGGGAAAATTGTTTTAAGGGACAGAGGCTTTGTCCCCCTCTATCCCGTAGTGGCCTAATCTCAGAAAGTGCTTGTGAATAATAATTTGCCATTATTGGGAAAAGTGTGTTGCAATTGCCCATTGTAAGATAGTGTTTGGGGTTCCTTTCTTCCCCTGTACTTCTTCCATCCACTGCCGGGTATGTACACCCAAAGGGCAAGGACAGCACCGAACGGGCTACCCCCCCCCCCCCGGCAGTGGTGATTTGTCCTTACTTTTTTGAGGGCTTCACCACCCACCAGTGGTGAGCCCCCTATCTCTCTTTATGGCTTTCTGGAAATCTGAGCCCTTGTCCTGGGTTCACAAGGGGTTTTGTCCAACAGTCTCTTCCCTCCCTCTTGTTTGAGAGGGGGTTGGGAATTTGAGACCCTCTTTTCCTGTTGGTCCCTCATCCCTCCCACTGTGGTCGGTGTTTGTTTCCCCCTAGCTCCCTCTTTCTCTTCGGAGGGTGATCAGTGGAGTTACCACAGTTTATTTGTTTAATTATTTTTTGGTAGGCTGTGTGTGGTTTTGGACGGCCCTGGTGATGTGGGTGGAGTGCGACGGGTGTATTCCCCTGTGTTGTGGGGTTCTTCTCCTCCGCTGCACCATCATGAAGGTCGTTTTCTTGGAGCTTTTTTACCTATAACATTCTGTGGTGACACTTGGCGTCCATGTCTGCGCATCCTTTGTGATGCGTTGCACTGGCGCCGCTGTCCCACACGTACCGCGTCATCGGGACGCGACAACGTCACATGACCCGTGACGTAGTGATGCAGACGAAAGCGTCGGTCGCTCGGGAATGACGCGGCTCCTACAATGGCGTTCCATCCTCTTTCTCTCCATGGCCTTATCTTTATTCAAGTCTCGGCTTTTCCCACCTTTATTAGCGGCACAGGGGGAAGTGATAATGAGGCCAATTACCCAGGACATCAGGGGGGTGGCTATGATATCTATTTCTCTCCTATCTCCTTATGGAGTAGGAGTATACATGACGTTTGGTTTGTAGCCTGTGTCCCGAGACCCTTTTGGAGCTGTGGGTGGACAGAGCGTTTCTGTGAACAGGGCTGTCCTGTGGATTGGTGAGTGTCGTTTTTCCTTCCGACCCAACTTTTGGTATTTGGGGGTTCCCATAGAGATGTATTATTGACACTGATATACTCTCCTATGTATTTAGCCTTTTGTAGCTGGAATACGAAAAAATCTTGTTTTTGGATGCTGGCAAAAGAGGAATTATTTTCCCTACTCCGCCCCTTATGGCTTGGAGTATGTGAAGTGAGGGGCCCATTTTTTATTGGTTGTGCCATCTGTGACACCTACGTTCTGGACTGGGGTGCCCACTGTTTTAGGCCTGTGGGGATGTTCTCTTACCAAAAGAAAGAGAGTTCTCTGTGAGGTCCCCCTTGTTATTTGGGACGTTTAGCCTCCACAGTCCCCCCTCTCTCTCATGCCCATGTATGTCTGCACTTTACACCCTTGACTGTTATTTGATTATTTACTATGTTTTTATTTCTCTAGAAAAGTGATACTGTACAATTTTCCCTTTAGGATATATTTTTGAAATATTCGAAACGCGTCGGAAACTGTCCAGTATGCCCTTAGCCTGGTCCTGGGGCATGGGGTTACCTACAGTACTTTTTCAATAATGCTTTTACTCTATTTTGATATTTCATGTTAATGTATTGTAATAAATATAACCTTTTTATTACCTTAGTAGTCATTTATAGTTTTGTTGCCCTAAAAATCCCACCTATGCAGAGGTATTAATTTAGTATTGCATCCACTTTAATAGTTGGAATCTAAGCTGTAATTAGATGGGCAGCAAAAGACCATGTTCTTCGTAATCGACGATGTTCATCGGTGTCAACAAAAGAACATGGTCTTCTGCTGCCCACCTAATCCCAGCTTCAAATACAACCATTAAACTGGACCAGATATTTAGGATTTTGTCTGCCTTTGTCATCTTTGCCAACAACAACAACCAATCAAGGAACTTCCGGTTCCGGCGCCGCATGGAGTAGCTGCTCCCCTCAGCAGCTCCCGCAACCAGGCTAAAATTCAGCCTATAAACTCTGCAAACCCGCCACAGACTACCCCCAACGCTGCCCACCATCCCCGATGGGAAGATGGACAAGTACCTAGAAAAAAACGGCGCGCGATCGTACGCGGCCGCGGCGGCACGGACGGGGCAGCCGCAAATCGAGGCCCCGGCTTCGGCCTATCCGGATCCTTCTGTGGAAACGGCTCCCGCGATGGAGGTGAGTGCTGAACCTTCACCCCCACCACATATACAGACTGCCTCAACGTCCCCAGCCTCTCCACACCAAGGGGACCTCAACAATATAGACCTGATAGCACAAGCAGTAGCAGCGCTGCTGGCCCCTATGATAGCTGCTTCTGTGGAAAAGGCAGTGGGAGCAGGCATGCAAAAACTGCAGGCCCAGGTGGGGGAACACGCGTCCAGGCTGAACGAGGCAGAGCATCGTATCACCAACATTGAGGAGGAGCTGTACCAGGCCCAATCCACCGAAATGGCCCAGGATAAGACCAATAAATACATACTGGACAAGCTGGATGACCTGGAGAACAGATCTAGGAGAAGTAACTTACGTTTCGTTGGTGTCCCGGAGTCGCTCCAGCCCGCGGCACTCTCAGACCTCTGCTCACGCCGCATTCCAGAGGCTCTAGGCCTTCCAGGTCCCTGCACAGTCGAACGTGCTCACCGTATGGGTATCTTCAATTCCGATCGTAAATCACCCCGTCCTGTGATTGCCAAGTACCTGAATTACTCGGAGAAAGCCCTCATCCTACAGAAGTTCAGACAATCCAGAAACCTCCGGATAGACGGCATGAATATCCTGGTCTTCGCGGACTACTCGGTTGACGTCTCTAAGAAAAGGAAGGCCTTCCAACAGATCTGCTCGGAGCTTCATCGGATGCAAGTTAAATTCACTCTCGCCTTCCCAGCCGTGCTCCGGCTCAGGGCCCCCAACGGGGAACAACTCTCTTTTCACGATCCATCTGCAGCAGAAGCATTCCTGAGGTCACACCGCTCTGGGTCTCATGCCAACCCTTCTCCTAGTCCGGCGTCATTGAACCGGGCCCTGGAACAAGGCAGCCCACGGAAAGACTCACCCAAACGCTTCAGAGCCTCGGGACCGGAGCAACGTCAGCTCTCCTCATCCTGAACCCCCTCCACCTGGTACACGGCACAGTTTCCTGCTGACACAGCTTTTGGTCCCTTTTGTACCCCGCATATCATGCTCCTCACCTCTGACGAGCCATCCCCTCTCCCTTATGCCTGAGGTCGACCGGTAGGCTGAAAGTTTTTCTTTTTTTCTTATTTTTTTTTTTTTGTTCCATCATATTTCTTCTTTGTACAACCCCTGCAATTACTATTCTGTGTTCTTGCTCATTGTTATACATTTGTACATTGTTATCTGCTGTTGACAATTTTTTTTACATGCGGGCTACTCCCCCCCCCTTCCTTCTTTCTGCCAATGGTGCCCCTGCACGCTACTCATCCCCCACACTTTACTCCCGCTGCCTCCGGCCCACCCCCCTCTTAAGCGTGGCGGGTGACATATCAGCGGTGCAAGTCCTGTGTTGGGAGCTGACCTACTCAGTCACTCCATGTGGAAAAAAGTGAAGTTCCCTAACTATGATTGTTGTTATCCTTCCCCCCCCCACCACTCCCCCCATCTGAACCTTTTACTGTGTGCCCTGTCCTATGTGCTATGGTCACTCATACACCCACAAACATGTCCATTCCTACATCTTCGCTCCCTTCCTCAATCTTCCCCATGGTTAACTACAGCTCATCGCTTCCTCTACGCTCTCTGCCCATGCAGTTCCACATTCTACCATACACTCTGGTCCCGAATGCAGCCCACATCCCTCTTCTGGCCCTCCCACCATGAAAATAATCTCTTGGAATGTCAAGGGGCTTCATTCCCCCAATAAGAGAATGAAAATCCTGCGCCACCTTAAACGTCTAAAAACAGATAAAGCCCTCCTTCAGGAAACGCACTTATCCACTCCCGACTTCCCACGTATGAGAAAACTATGGGTGGGCCCGGTCCTTGGCTCCGAGTCCAACGGCCATAAGGGGGGTGTAATGATCCTTATAAACAAAAACCTCCCATGCACGGTCCTGTCTACAGAATCAGACTTTGAGGGCCGTTTTGTGTCTGCACGAGTCCAACTGGGTGCTAGGATCATAGTGATCACCAATGTCTATGCCCCTAACAACCCCACAAGCAAATTCTTTGGGGACCTTACGACGTGGGTGCTGCGCGACCCCTCCCTCCCTCACTTGTTGGGCGGGGACTTTAACTCCATCATGCACCAGACAGATGACAGATCCTCTAACAGGAAGCAACGACCCCCCTCGCCGTCCCCTGGCCAGACACTTTTGGCATCTACGATAGACTCCCTCCACCTCCACGACATATGGCGCCTGCACCACCCGGCAGATAGGGAATTTACATTCTATTCCAACCCCCACAACGTCTTCACGAGACTAGATTACTTATTTTGTTCTGACGCCCTCCTTCCGGTTCTTACTGATGCTGACATTCATGACATCGCGATCTCTGACCACGCCCCGATATCCTCCACTCTCGACGACCCCGACCTGCACTCCAACCCCAAAATTTGGCGTTTCCCCTCTTACCCCAAAAATAACGCTGACTTCCAACAACATCTAGAGACGGTCTGGACTGATTACGCCTCTAACAACGCACTGCATTCCAACAACCCCAACCTTTTTTGGGAGGCGGGCAAGGCAGTCCTCAGGGGCTGTGTAATAGCATATGCTGCCTCTTTCAAAAGAAATGCCCTCAAGCACTACAAATTGGCCAGTGCACGACTACACCTGGCTCAACGTTCCCTCTACACAGACAACTCCCCGTCCAACCGAGATGTCTGGCTTACGGCTAAACAATCTTTTGACACATGGGCTGCGACCCTTGAACAGACCCAAAAGGCACGCTTGGACGCCTCTTTACACAAATTCGGGAACAAGGCAGGGAAATTGCTTTCGAAACTGAGCAAGGGCCCGAATCGCCCTACGCATATCACCTCTCTCAGGAACACTTCGGGCACTGTACACACCACCCCTAAAGATATCAATGACACTATGCGTCAATACTACTCATCCCTATATGCCCCTGACCCGATAGATATCCCAACGGCCCTAAATTTCCTACAAAACATTACCCTAGATCGAGTCTCCCCCCCCCAATTGGAGACCCTGAACGCCCCCATCTCCGCTTTGGAGATTCATAATGTCATTAAAAACCTTGCCCCCTCCAAGGCCCCAGGCCCCGATGGCTTTACGGGTGAGTTCTATAAATCCTTTCGCGAGACATTCGTCCCTACCCTCCACGAAGTCTACCAACACATCTGGGCAGGCGGCTCCTACCCACCCACAGGCAACCAGGCCATTATCAAGCTATTAGAGAAAAAAGGGAAAGACCCTCTAGAACCCGGCTTCTACAGGCCCATATCCCTCTTAAATCTCGACATAAAGATCCTCTCCAAAATTGTTGCCACCAGATTGGCAACTATCATACCCTCCCTGATACATCCGGCTCAATCTGGTTTCGTGAAAGGGAGGACAGCCACTATGAATATCCGTAAGGTAATGCTAGCCCTAGAGCATGCAAAAGGCGACCCGGAAGGTGACCATGCCATCATCACGCTAGACGCAGAGAAGGCCTTTGATAATGTCAGCTTCGAATGGCTCTCCATGGTTATGGCCACAATGGGCTTCCAAGGCCCCTTCGCCCATCTCATAAAGGCCATGTACACTGCCCCCACCGCAAAACCCGTGGCGGCGGGCCTCCTATCAGACGAATTTCGTCTCCACAAAGGCACTAGACAGGGCTGCCCACTATCCCCTCTCCTCTTTAATATTGCCCTAGAACCCCTATCTCGATATCTATCCCAAGTCGCCCCCCTTCATGGTATCAAGATGGGCGACCACGACATACGCACCTCCCTCTTTGCTGATGATGTCCTCATATTCACTTCCAACCCCTCACAGGACATGATCACGATCAAGGACACCTTCGATATCTTCAGAAAGTGCTCGGGGCTCCGCATAAATTATAGCAAGAGCGAAATCCTCCCCATAGGTTCCCTTTGGGTCCCCCCCTGGACCCAGGGTTCCCTGTTCACGGTGGCGAAATCCCATATCACGTACCTGGGAATTAAAATAGGTAGGATACCCTCCTCCCTATACCATCTCAATTATCCTCTGCTGTTTGCAAAAATAGCACAGGAACTGATTAACTGGATGGATTTGCCTCTCTCGCTTCTGGGAAGATGTCACTTAGTGAAAATGGTCAGTTTTGCCCGTCTACTGTACCCCCTACAAACCATTCCCTTACTACTACGCCATTCAGATGTCAAAACCCTAAATTCAGCCATATCCAAATTTCTCTGGCGGGGTAAGCGGGCACGTATAGCTTTTGCCAAACTCCACCTTCCCAGACGCGAGGGTGGTATAGCCCTGCCCAATATCAGGACATATAACTTAGCCTGCCTACTCAGGACGAGTCTAGATTGGGTGACCCAGTCCTCCCGGTACTCAAACTTCGTCCTGGAATCAGCCATGGTCAACCCCTTCTCCCTCACCGCCCTGCTCCACTGCCCATGGAAATCTGTTCCCCCACCCCTCCAACATAACCTTCCCCTCAGAGATACGGCCATCGCCTGGAGAGAGGTCAGAAAATCCCTAAATCTCCCTTCTTACATATCCCGCTACCTCCCAATCCGGGGAAACCCGAACTTCTCCCCTGGCCTTGAGACTCAACCCTACGTCCTCTGGCACAGTAGGGGACTAAATGATTTTTTCTCACTATGCGACCCACAGACGGGCCGCCCCATCGGTTTTAGAGCGCTAGCCGACAAATACTTACTTCCCCCGTCACATATTTTCCAATATGGGCAATGCATTAGCTTCCTGAAAAATGCTTGTAGAGACGATACTAAAAGATTCAAAAGTTCCTTTATTGAATCCCTCCTCGCTCTGGGCTCCTACAAGATCTCTGACATATACCTACCTCTCCTTCTGCAAACTACCCCCCCCCCCCTAACGCTCTCATCGGCCGCCAACTGGGCAAAGGACTTCCGACACCGAATTGGTGGAGAAGCTTCTACATGGTCTCAACACTGTCCACAAGCTGGTTCCCAACGAGGTCTGGAGGGAAACTCAGATTAAGATAGTCCACCGGGCCCATATCCCTTTTAGTCGTGCCCACGCCTCACCGGAATGCCCACTGTGCAAACAACCTAAGCCTAACCTCACTCATCGCTTCTGGTCCTGCTCTCATATCGCCACCTTCTGGGACCAAGTCCTCCAGTATATCTTCGACATAACCTTGTTACGGATACCCAAGGACCCCTTGTTACTTATCTTCGGCCACTGGGACCCCCTTTTGCTCCCCTGGTCACCCCCTCAAGCCTACCCCGGGAAAAACTGGATCCTGATTTGCCTCCTTCTTGCTAGAAGAGCCATCCTTCACAACTGGATTTCCGACACCGTCCCAACCACTGCCCAAATCAAAAAGGATCTCCTGAAACTACTCTACAAAGATAAACTCAACACGGACCTAACCCACGAGCGATCTAGGACTCGCTTCTACCATATCTGGGAATCGTTTATGGTGCACACCCTCACCCCTACGGATATAACGAACTTTGAGAAGATGTCTTTCTTGTACTGTGACCCCCCCCCTCCCCCCTGACGCCACACCCTTCCCCCCAACCTAGAGCACAGATAGGCTGCGTTATGTTCTCAGTATGTGTTATTTAGAGACGCAGCTCCCCCTCTCTCCCATCCATCTTCCCCCCTCCCTTTCCCTGTTACCTCTCCCTTCTCCTTCTTTTGCCATTTCAAAAGTTTACAGTTGTTGTCGCATCATACTCTGTTTGAAATTTCTTTAATAAAAATATGTTTAAAAAAAACAACCAATCAAACTACACCTAACACTGATGAAAATGGCAATAACAAAGAAAGCTGGCAAGGAAAACTTTAGCTTGCATGTAAGGGTTCGCTCTAGAAGGAAGAGAAGAAAGAAGAGGCAAATTGCCTGGGGTTTACTCTGTTTTAACCACTTGTCTACCAGCCGCCGTCAAATGACGACGACGAGGTAGCTCTGTTGTTCTTGAAGCCGCTAGGGGGTGCGCGTGCTAGGGGGCACGCGTGCACCCTCCGCTTTGCTGGGATCACGATGCGTGTGCCCAGAGGCAACGATCGCCGACGGGCACCCGCAATTGCACAGTAATTGAGCAGGGACGTGGAGCTGTGTGTGTAAACACAGAGCTCCATGTCCTGTCAGGGAGGGAGGAGACCGATCTGTGTCCCTTGTACATAGGGACACAATCGGTCACCTCCCTCAGTCACCCCCCTCCCCCTACAGTTAGAACACAAACTAGGCTAAACATTTAACCCCTTCCCCGCCCCCTAGTGGTAAACCCCTTCCCTGCCAGTCACATTTATACAGTTATCAGTGCATATTTATAGCACTGTTCACTGTATGAATGTGATTGGTCCCAAAAATGTCACAAAAGTGTCCGATGTGTTCACTATAATGTCGCAGTCCCAATAAAAAAAAAAAAAGAACGCAGATCGCCGCCATTACTAGTAAAAAAAATAATAATAAAAATGTCATAAAACTATCCCCTATTTTGTAAAGGCTATAAACCAAATCGATAAACACTTATTGCAATTTTTTTACCAAGAAATAGGTAGAAGAATACGTATTGTATACGTATCGGCCTAAACTGAGTAAAAAATATATATTTTTTTAATATATTTTGGGGAATATTACAGCAAAAAGTAAAAAATATTGCATTCTTTTTCAAAATTGTCGATCTATTTTTGTTTATAGCGCAAAAAATAAAAACCGCAGAGGTGATCAAATACCACCAAAAGAAAGCTCTATTTGTTTGGGAGCCACGTCGCACGCAATTGTCAGTTAAAGCGACGCAGTGCCGGAAGCTGAAATTTCGCCTGGGCAGGAAGGGGGTAAAACCTTCTGGGGGCTGAAGTGATTAAAATGTTTTCCTGCTAATAAGAAAATTATGATAATTGTGTTTGTGTTGTTTTGTAAACATGGCTAAATTTTTTTTTTTTATGGTGTGGTGATGCATATTGTTTTTTTTGCACTTCTGGATCACCACAAGAAATGTATGGACTTTTTGTTACTAAAGATTTATGCATGGAATGTTGCATAGTAGTGACAATGAACTTTATATTATAATTTAGGTTTAAAGCTCTGCAATTTTTTTTATATTACTACTCATAGGTTACCTGTATATCCATTTTTATTGCTAGCATCTTTTTATGTATATCAGTGTTAGTGCTGACTTATTTATGACATGTTATATATATATATATATATATATATATATATATATATATATATATATATACACACACACACACACACACACACACACACACACACACACACACAGACACACACAGACACAGACACACAGACACACACAGACACAGACACACAGACAGACACACACATACAGACACACACACACACATACAGACACACACACACATACAGACACACACACATACAGACACACACACACACATACAGACACACACACACACAGACACACACACACACAGACACACACACATACAGACACACACACATACAGACACACACACATACAGACACACACACACACATACAGACACACACACATACAGACACACACACATACAGACACACACACATACAGACACACACACATACAGACACACAGTTCACAGGGTGAAGTGCATTGAACAGTCTCCACATATACTGTGCTAGCAGTACCAGGGACCACAATATAAAAAAAATGAAAGGATTGCTGGACAAAAAAAATGTATTTGAAAAGGTAACAATTACATCACATAATAAGTATGAACGTAACGTTTTGGGCTGACATGGATAACGCCCTACTTTACAACCACATACCCTCAACTGGCTATGCACATCGATCAATATTTATAGCTCATAGGCACAAGCAATTAAATAATTAGAATAAGCTGGAATCAATTAATTTGTATAGAATACTACATTCCTTATGTGTTAGTCAATTAAACAAGGTGGAAAGCTTTTCAGTAACAGTCAAAGTTATAGTTGATAGAATGATTCATCAATTCATCTACAGAATAAAAAATACATGTATATAATCAATATTGTTAGACTAATCTACTTTCTTTATCGTACATCACGGGACACAGAGCGCATAGTCATTACATATGGGTTATATGGGTACCTTCAGGTGTGGACACTGGTGTAATCAACTTCACAGGAAGTTCCTCCCTATATAACCCCCTCCCACTGAGAGTGCTTCAGTTTTTTCGCCAGTGTCTTAGGTGTTGGTCACGTCTAGCTGTCCCTCGGAGGTCTCAGGACCCAGGATAGCTAGCCGGATCCGTCCGAAGTGCTTCAAAGCCAAGGTGTACGGTACCCGGGCCCTGCCTGCGTGGGGTGTTGCCTATAATGCCTCTCCTTGGAGGGCTGGATTCTGGGCTCCAGTGCCTTGGTCTCTCCCAGGACTAAACGCTACTGATGCCAGGATGCTATATAGGTCCAGGGGTGTGGGTTCCTTAACACAGGACCCCGGTCCCTGAAGGTCCGAGACAATACCCACGGAGATGGGGGAAGATTGGGCCTCTTGCAGTTTGCAATACCCTGCGGCGTGGAGCAGGTAAGAGGGAACCTGCGGGACTTGGTTTGACAGTAGGTATCCCCCTGGGGGTTCTGGGTTGGCTAATGGTATGCTTGTGCATCAGCCACTATCTCCACTATGTCTGTGTGGGCAGGATGGGATACTAATGTTTACCCAGATAACATGTAGATATATGTATACTTGTGTAAGATATATATTTGCTACTCACCCCAGGTCTGCCTGTTAGCATTGATACTGCAACCCCACATGTTTTAAAGAGGAAATTGCTGGTGAAAACTCCTGTTTCTTAGGAAGCCCATGGGGACAGCTTCCTCTCTCTGTGCACTACAATAAGATTAGTGCTTACCTGGTGTCTGTTGGTGCTGCCTGGCGCTGGTCCATGTTTTTCCTCTGCTCTGCTTCCTCCATGTTGTGTTCAGCGTGGGGGGGTGCGCGCGCGTGCACGCCGCCTTTTATAGCGTCGGCGTGCGTTGGGGGGGCGGGCCAGCAGCGTCAGGGTCTGTTTTAAAAGTAAAACTTTTTCTCTGGCTGGTCTTTCCCTCCTGGAGGCAGAGGAAGAAGGACACAGAGCGCGCAGCTGGGTCTTTTGGCCACAGTGACACCCAGTGGCGGTTTGTGGATCTTCAGGTCTAGGACTTAGTTCCACTATTGACCAGAAATAAAAAAAAAAAAAAAAAAAGTTTTTTTTGCTTAAAGGGACTCAGCCTTAGATCCAGCAGTATCTGAGTCAACCTTGGACTCCGGCTAACGGGCATTGGTGTTGCAATACTCACAGGTTTTCCTCAGTATTGCCACCTCCCAGGCGGGTAAAAAAAAAAAAAAAAAATATATATATATATACAAAATTTTTCATTTTCCTCAGCCTGTTCTCATATTAATTACTCCTAGCTACAACAGTCAGGTGTTGGCTAGAGGGGTGACTCAAGGTTGTGCAATGGCTCCAAAGGCATCAGGACCAGCCAAGGCTGCAAGAGGTGCCAAGAAACAAAAGGGGTCTCCATCGGGGTCAGAGGATTTGGGCCAGGCTTCAACGGCCCCACCCTCACCAGTTAGACCACCGAGTAGCATAGTACAAGAGCCATTGGGGATGCTGGGGGCAGAGGCGGCCCCCGATCCACCCATTCCCGTTTACGTAACGGAAGAAATGCTAGTGACCACCCTGGGTGGGCTAGAGAAAAGGTTAACTGCTTTGTTTGCCCGCCCTTTGCCAAGAGCAAACGGGCTAGATCCCCCTCACCTAGTTTGGTGTTTTCAGATGTGGAGGTCTCCTCTTCGGAGAAACGGGACCCACAAGGGGATCAAGCAGACCCAAGTCCCGAAGGTTCAGACATGGAGGGTTCCACTGTAGATGAATATTTTTCGGCCTCTCAAGCGGAGAGCCTGTGGATCCAGTCTTTGACCGATATAGTTCGCACTGCTTTTAAACTTCCAGTGATAGAACTAGTAGCCCCTGTGGTATCCTCATTGGGTTCTTTAAAGGCTCCATTAACTTGTGTGTCTTTTCCGATTCACCCCCTTCTGCAGGGCGTGATTTACCAGAATTGGGCTCGACCTGATAGGATCTTTATCCCTCCTAAGAGGTTCTCTATTCTCTGGAAGAGGAATTTTTAAAGAAATGGGCACTCCCCACAGTGGACGCGGCCATTTCCTGCGTGAATAAATCCCTGACCTGTCCGGTTGAAAATGTCCAGATGTTCAAGGATCCGGTCGACAAAAAAAATTAGAGACCCTACTGAAGGCTTCTTTCACCACAGTAGGTGCCATGGTTCAGCCAGTGGTGGCAGCCATTGGCGTTTGTCAGGCCTTAAAGGATCAGGCAAAACAGATATTAAAGGACATGCCGGCTCAGCAAACTCGTGAATTAGCAGATTTCCCTAGGGCTCTCTGCTTTGCAGTAGATGCTATTAAGGACTCCATCCAACAGGCATCCCGGTTATCTCTGCTGGTGGTTCACATGTGTCGTCTTTCGTGGCTAAAGAACTGGTCAGCAGAGGCACCCTGCAAAAAGCTTTTAGCAGGGTTTCCCTTTCATGGGGGAAGACTATTCGGTGAAGACCTAGATAAATATATCCAAAACCATATCAAGTGGTAAAAGTTCTTCCTTACCGGTCAAGAAAAGACCGCGTGGGCCCGCGTTTAAACGACAGGCCTTTGCAGGCTCGGCCCCTTCGACTTCCCGTCAGTATCGACGGCCTCCCGGGCGTTCAGCAGATAACCGTGGCAAACAAGAGGCCCTGGTCTCGCAAGCCGGCTAAACCAGTCATCAAGTCAGATTCATGAAGGGGCGCCCCCACTCTCTTGGGTGGGGGGAAGACTTCAGTTTTCTCCGAAGTCTGGAAGGCCAGAATTCCCGACTCTTGGGTTCGGTCCGTGGTAGCCACAGGCTACAAACTAGAGTTTCGAGAAATCCCCCCTCCTCATTTTCAGGGGTCAAGTCTTCCAAGCGACCCGTTAAAGAGGGCCTCTCTCGTAAAGGCGTTGGATCGCCTCTTGCTCCAAGGAGTAATGGTAGTACCAACCCAAGAAAGGGGTCTGGGATTCTACTCCAACCTTTTTATTATACCAAAACCCAATGGCGACGTCAGGCCTATCCTAGACCTCAAACGCCTAAATCGCTTTCTAAAGATTCAGACCTTTCGTATGGATTCCATACGTTCAGTAACAGCCAGCCTGCATCAAGGCGACTTGCTAGCATCTATAGACATAAAGGATGCATATCTGCAGGTGCCGATCTACCCAGCACATCACAAGTTCTTCGTTTTATGATAGATCAAAGTCATTTCCAGTTCGTAGCCCTCCCTTTCGGGTTGGCAACAGCTCCGCGGGTATTCACAAAGGTGTTAGCCCCGGCGCTAGCCGTCCTAAGGACAGAAAGCATTTTGGTCCTGGCATAACTGGACGATCTCCTGGTTATCGACAGATCAGCTTCCAACCTCAATCATGCAGTAGTCCGCACAGTTCGGCATCTACAAGAATTCGGGTGGGTTGTGAACCAAGGAAAATCGAGGTTGCAACCCACAAGACAGTTGGAATATCTAGGCCTTCGGTTAGATACAGAATGCCAGAGGATATGTTTACCTCAAGAAAAGATCAGGTCATTGACTCAAACAATTCAAATAGTCCTAGGCAAAAAGAGGCCGACTATTCGCCTATGCATGCGACTGCTGGGAAAGATGGTAGCCGCCTTCGAAGCAGTGCCCTATGCCCAGATCCATACCAGAGTTCTCCAGGCAGCTATTCTCTTTGCTTGGAACAGGTCCATACAGGCATTAGACCGTCCATTAGGTCTTTCCCCAGGAGTCAGGCGCAGCCTGTACTGGTGGCTGGTCCCTCAAAAATTGTCAAAAGGGAAAACCTTTTGCCCCATCACGTGGAAAAAAAGTAACCACAGATGCCAGCCTAACAGGTTGGGGGGCAATCTTAGGAAAACGGACCCAGCAGGGACAGTGGTCAGAGGCAGAAAGTCTGCTTCCCATCAATGTCCTAGAGATCAGAGCTGCTCGGTTGGCCCTGGTCACCTGGACTCTCCCCCTGCAGGGTCTGCCAGTAAGGATACAGTCCGACAATGCCACGGCGGTGGCATACATAAACCACCAGGGGGGCACAAGGAGCCTAGCGGCTCAAAGGGAAGTAAACCTGATTTTCTCATGGGCCGAAGCCCATGTACCCTGCATCTCAGCAGTGTTCATCCCAGGGATAGACAATTCTCAAGCAGATTTTTTGAGTCGTCAACAGTTACTCCCGGGAGAGTGGTCTCTTCACCCCCAGGTATTCCAAGAGATTTGCCAAAGATTCGGAGTTCCCGATGTGGACATCATGGCAACAAGATTCAACAAGAAATTGGACAAATTCGTATCCCGAGCCAGGGACCCCTCGGCCTACGGGACCGATGTGTTGGTTTGCCCCTGGCACCAGTTTTCTCTCCTGTATGCGTTCTCTCCACTACAGATGATTCCCCGCCTTCTACGAAGGATCAGAGTGGAGCGCAGGCCGGTGATCCTGGTGGCCCCAGCCTGGCCCAGAAGGGCTTGGTACGCACTCATCGTGAGGATGTCAGTAGGGGCACCGTGGCCACTCCCCCTGCGCCCAGATCTGCTGTCTCAGGGCCCCATCTACCACCCTGCTTCACAGCAGCTAAATTTGATGGCTTGGCGGCTGAATCCCTAATTCTTAAGGGCAGAGGCCTCTCAGCCCAGGTCATATCTACGTTAATTCAGGCTAGAAAACCAGTCTCTAGAAATATCTATTACAGAGTCTGGAGGACCTATGTGGAGTGATGCGAGTCTCAAGGAGGGCATCCTCGCAAGTTTTTTATTGACAGGATCTTGCGATTCCTCCAGGTTGGCGTTGACAAGGGGTTGGCTCTTAGTACTCTAAAGGGGCAGGTGTCTGCCTTATCGATATGGTTTCAAAGGCCTTTGGCCACGCATTCGCTTGTGAAAACCTTCTTGCAGGGGGTCTTGCATGTAAATCCCCCTATTAGAGCTCCCCTCTGCCCCTGGAATTTAAATCTGGTCTTGTCAGCTTTACAAAGGCAGCCGTTTGAACCTCTGACAGAAATCCCTCTTGTGCTGCTAACCCGAAAGTTGGTTTTCTTGGTGGCTATGGCTTCGGCCAGAAGGGTCTCCGAGCTGGCAGCCTTGTCTTGCAGGGAACCGTACCTGATTCTACATAAGGACAGAGTGGTTCTGCGGCCTCAACCTTCTTTCCTTCCTAAGGTCATATCCAGTTTTCACTTGAATCAGGACCTAGTCCTACCATCCTTCTTTCCTACTCCCCAGCCCAGAGAGGAAAGACTGCTTCATACTTTGGACGTGGTCCGAGCCATGAGGGTTTATCTCAAGGCTACAGAGAAGATTCGGAAAACAGATGTGCTTTTCGTTCTTCCGGATGGCCCCAAAAAGGGTCAGCCGGCTGCCAAGTCTTCCTTGGCTAGGTGGATTAAGCAGCTGATTTTTCAGGCCTATGGTCTGAAGCGCGTTCCACCTCCCTTATCAGTTAAGGCCCATTCTACGAGGGCCATGAGTGCCTCTTGGGCGGCACACCATCAGATCTCTATGGCACAGGGTTGCAAAGCGGCAACCTGGTCTTCCGTACATACGTTTACTAAATTTTATAAGTTGGACGTCACAAACGCTACGGACGCAGCATTTGGGCAGGCGGTCCTACAGGCAGTAGTATAGAATCCTCTGGCCCGGTTCACGCCCCCTTTTTTTCTGTTGGTGGGGTTATTTTACCTCCTGATAATGTTTTTTGTTTGGCTAATTTTGGCCTTACGGTCTCCCTCCCTTCATGGAGCATTGCTTTGGGACATCCCATATGTAATGACTATGCGCTCTGTGTCCCGTGATGTACGATAAAGAAAGAAGGATTTTTAATAACAGCTTACCTGTAAAATCCTTTTCTTGAAGTACATCACGGGACACAGAGCTCCCACCCCTCTTTTGGGGAACATTGTGTAACCTCGGAGAAATTGCTTGCTACAAAACTGAAGCACTCTCAGTGGGAGGGGGTTATATAGGGAGGAACTTCCTGTGAAGTTGATTACACCAGTGTCCACACCTGAAGGTACCCATATAACCCATATGTAATGACTATGCGCTCTGTGTCCCGTGATGTACTTCAAGAAAAGGATTTTACAGGTAAGCTGTTATTAAAAATCCTTCTATTGACATTACTAAACTGTAAAGAGTATACACATATATATAAAAATACACATAAGTATCAAAAATATATGTAAAAAAATACAAAAACAGTGAACACTGTCATAGGAACAAATATAGATCAAAGTCTGTATTTAAGCCTTTGGGCTGCACTGGGTCTAAACCGTATAAAGAAGTCCACATGGACATTTAATAATATATATCACATAGGATGATTGGCAGGTAAAATAATCCCTGATATTTATATTATATCCTTTATGTGGGCGACAAAAACTTTCCTTTTATCATGCTGGTGCAGTAAATGCAGGAAAGACAAGAAAAGGAACCATGGTTAGGTGGACCCAAAGACTGTACTGGTATGATTTGACAAGTCTATTGTGTAAAGTTCTTCCTTGACGATATGAGGCTAATGGGGGGTGGTCAAATTCGGGAACAGTCGGATAATTATTTTTTAGTATAGACCAGTGTCTTAATAACATTGGTAATTTGGTTAGAAAAAGGGTGAAAATGGGAAATGAATGGCATCCCGTGACTTGTGTTTTTCTCTTTATTACAATGTAAACTTGCAAAATGATTAATTCCTAGATTAATCGTAAATTGTTTTGATTGATCAAAATTATTTTGATCGGGTCTCCTCTCTCAATCCGCCAATCGCGTGCTGTGCTGATCCGCGGATTGAGCCCATAGGAAAGGCCGCGGCTTCGGCCTAGCTCCGGCCATCTTGGTACACCCAGCAGCAGCCTAGGTGAGCGGTGCGCTGACATCACCCGCCTTAACTGCTCTTTGATCTGCCTGCTGGTGTAGTGGAAAGCAAGCAGACACTTGTATATACAGTGGGGGAGATGTGTACATTACAGTGGGGGAAGATGACGTGTATATTAAATGTATAATTAATCAAAATTAGTTGATTAATAGATTTAAAAAAAAAGATTAATCAAACACGAAAATTTTAATCAGTAACAGCCCATATCCACATTGATGCAGTCTGGCTTCCATTCCATTCAACCTTTCTTCTCTAATAATAGATTTATTGGTGATTGTAGATACCCATTTTAACTGACTCCTGGGTATGGACTTAAACACCCTTGGAGGGTGAAAACTAGAGAAATGTAACAACTGATTACGGTCTTTCAATTTTTGATACAAATGGCTGACAATATAACCATCTTGTATATACGATAATGTATATAGAAATGGGGTAGCCTCGTTTGAGATGGACATGTTAAATATTAAACTTAAAACTAAACAGTTCAGGTACGAATTTAATAGTAGTAATGTATCAAGCAGGGGCGGACTGGGCTGGGTGACAGGAATGCATGTTCCCCTGGACCGCTCTAATGTCCTGTACAAGGACCGCTGAGCTGGCTGAGAGCGGCAGCTTAGGTGGCAGGCACGGTCGGATTCAGTACTGCAGCGATAAGCTCTGTTCTGGGCTGACAGTCTGTGTGTTACAGAGTTCAGCCCAGCCCCTCCCTCCTCCACATGAAGCTTAGAGGCTGGGTGGATCTGCTCTTTTTTTCCCTGCCCACACTCCTGGAAGCCAGTGTGTTGTCTGTGAAAAAGATGTGTGCGCGTGAAAGTTAAAACAGCAGTTGCCTCGGCATCCACAGCCTTAAAAAAATAAAAAAATAAAACAAAAACAAGTGAGCCTCCTGGGACTGTCCATTGCCAAGTGACAAGTGAGCTTCTCCTCCCTCCCTTCCTGCTCTCTCTCTGAATATTACTAGCAGCCTCTTATTACTAGCACTGCAGTCTGTGACCATTTTCTTGCCCACCTATGTTTTTTTTTATGTGGGTTCACACTGGCATGCTGCAGTATGGCCGCAATGCTGGTGTACTGACACTGTCTTCCTGCATGTTACCCCCGGTCCCATAGACTTCTATTAGGTTGTACATATTTGCTGCATGTTCTAAAAGTGCAAAAAAGGTCCTGCATGCGACATCTTTGGTGCAATTCCAGAAAATGCAGAAAAACGCACAACCTTAAAGAATTCTGAGGGACTGTAGCTATGGAAAAATGCCATCCCACCAGTGCAGTGGTGGCCTGTCCATTAAGGGTGCATGGGCGCTGCCCCCCTCCATCATGCCACCCCCTATATGTAAAATTGATAGATTCCTGCCTTGCAAGAATCTATCCATGGCCACTGTGTGAACCCCCTATTTAGGTGTCCGCAGGGGGGTGTCACAGTGGCTGCATTGATGGGGCACAGGGGCTGCAGTGAGGAGGTGATATTTAATTTCCTCTCTGCCTAATTTAACCTCCTAAATGCCAGTCCCTCCAGGTAATTCACTTTGAACTCCACCATATTTCCATTACTCTCTTTAGGTATTAGATGTTCTCTCACCTTATTCTTTGCACATCTAATACATAATAAGAGTTCTGGAAATAAGGTGGAGTTCAAAGTGAATTTATACACCTAAGTGGAGCACCTCTTTCAGAAGATTTGAGGATATTATTAAACCCAGAGACTGGTGGACTTAGGCCACCATAGACAGATTGAAATTTCTGCAGAACTGGCAGAGTTTCAATCTATCAATGTGCAGACTGGTTATACATGGGGACAACATGGGGACACTAGAGAATATCCTGTGACTACAGTTTCCTTTAAAACCTCCCTCGGTAACTTGTGTCACCAAGTGGGTTTAGTTCCCCAACTGCCACGACGCCATTGTGGGAAGGGATTTCCCAAGGTTCTGGGAGCTCTGGGATTGCCCAGATTCCCCAGTAAGTGGTTCTTCTGAGCCTTAAACCGCTACTCCAGAATACTCTAACTGAGAATTCTCCTGAGTTTCTGTTCTCAGTCTTAGCAGGGGAAACACCAGTCCCTAGGGAGGAGCCTACCTCAGAAGAGGAACAGCGGCCGATAGGGTTTTATTACCTCGAGGTGCACAGAGAAAATGTTATCACTCAGCAATTGAGGGACCCCACATTGCTGAGAGCCCGGGAGAATGTAGTGAAGATAGATGGGGAGTTAGTTAACCCTGATGAGAGGGTTGCCCTCCCTCACTTCATTATTGAAAGGGACCTCTTATATCGAGTATCACAGAGGTTAGAGGAGACCATTGAGCAACTGGTAGTGCCTAAACCGTACCGCAAGATGGTTTTGGAACTTGCCCACGGGCACATTCTTGGGGGACATTTGGGAGCAGAAAAAACCCAGGAGAGAATCACCCAGAGGTTTTATTGGCCTGGGATCACTAAGGAAGTGGAACTGTACTGCTCTTCCTGTCTAGTGTGTCAGATTACTGCACCCATGCCACATTTCCGCAGTCCGTTGGTACCCCTGCCCATTATCAAGGTCCTTTTTGAGAGGATCGCCATGGACTTGGTTGGCCCCTTACTGAAGTCCACTAGAGGGCATCAGCACATCTTGGTAATAATGGACTATGCCATCCGTTACCCAGAAGCGATTCCTCTCCGAAACACCTCTGCTAAAACCATTGCCAAAGAGTTATTTCAGGTTTTCAGCGTTTTCAGCCGTGTGGGTCTTCCTAAGGAAGTCCTAACTGATCAGGGCACCCCGTTTATGTCTAGGGTGACCAGAGAACTTTGTAAACTCCTGAAAGTGACCCAATTACGTACATCAGTATATTACCCTCAGACGGGTTAGTGGAAAGATTTAATAAAACTTTAAAACAAATGTTGAGGAAGGTGGTGGATAAAGACGGAAAGAATTGGGATTATCTGCTCCCTTATCTGATTTTGCCATAAGAGAGGTTCCCCAATCGTCCACAGGGTTCTCTCCGTTTGAGCTACTGTATGGGAGGCACCCCCGGGGCCTGCTGGACATTGCCAGGGAAACGTGGGAAAGTGAGAGTTCCCCTCATCGAAGTGTGATTGAACATGTGGCATAAATGCAAGATGGAATTGCCCAAGTGATGCCGATTGTGAAGGCACATTTAGCCCAAGCCCAGTTGGCTCAACAGAGGCATTACAATCGTGGGGCCCAGGTCCGTTCCTTTGCACCTGGTGATAGGGTGTTGGTCCCCACAGTCGAAAGTAAATTCCTAGCCAAATGGCAGGGTCCTTATGAAGTGTTGGAGAAAAGGGGGGTGGTGAATTATAAAATTAGCCAACCGGGAAGACGAAAACCTGAGCAGATATATCACGTGAACTTGTTGAAACCATGGAAGGATAGAGAGTCCTTTGTCGCTGAGACTACCCGATTTTCTGCTCCATTTAACCTGGCTGTCCCTGAAGTTGGGATAGCGGAGACTCTGCCCAAAACTTAGCGACAGGAGGGTAAAAATGTGTGCTCCGTAATAGGGAGAAGTTTTCAGATTTGCCAGGTTGGGTCTCTGGGGTTGAACATGATATTATCACCACACCAGGGGATAAGGTCAAGTTGAAGCCTTATAGAATTACAGAAGCCCGGCGAGAGGCAATTTGCCAGGAAGTAAAAAAAAAAAAAAATGCTTGCGCTGGGGGTGATCGAAGAGTCAAATAGTGATTGGTCCAGTCTCATTGTCTTAGTGCCCAAACCAGATGGAAGTTGGCGGTTTTGTAATGATTTTCGCTGCCTGAATAAAATCACTAAGTTTGACACCTATCCTATGCCCCGCATAGATGAACCGATTGATCACCTAGGCACGGCCCGGTACATGACGACGTTAGACCCGACCAAGGGTTATTGGCAAATTCCTCTCTCGGAGTCAGCCAGGGAAAAAACAGCATTTGTTTTTTTTTTCTCAAACAAAGGTTTTTATTGAACAAATGTAAATAAGAAATCAGCTTACAAAACTCCAGAGCATAATCACACTTGACTTTCCATGGGAGGGTACACACATAACATAGCATGTCACTTCATCAAAAACCACTCAGTGTTGTAAATACCTCTATAACCCTCTCCCCCCCTCCCGCTAGCTCATTCGAGTATCCAGGAGCCATAACTCTGCAGATCTAGAATAGTCTGTCATACACCAGATCTATCGGGGCTAGCCCCGGAACATCAAGCCACCGGGCCCATAACTTTTCATATTTACCGCTAGACCCTCTTCTCTGAAACACCACCTTCTACAGCCTTAAGGTGACTCCCATCTGCCTGATCCATTCCTGCACCGTGGGTGGTTCAGTGTCCTTCCAGTGCCTCAATATCATTAAGCGGGCCTGAAACAGGGCCCGGCCTATTGCCTGTCCAGGGATCTCCTCCGCCAGGAGGTCCCCGGTAATCCCCAACAGGCAAACCTTGGGTTCCAAGGGAACTTGTACCTGGAAGGCCCCGTTAATAATGTCAACCACCCCTGCCCAATACCGATGAAGTTTCGGGCATCTCCACAGAAGGTGGATGAGATCGCCATGATCTCTGCAGCACCTAGTGCAGCAGGGGTCTACCCCCATTCCCATTTGCGCAAGCCTGGCTGGTGTATAATGGACCCGTAAGAGGATGTAAAGCTGTGACAGCCTGTGTGCCACATTCAGGGAGCACATGGGAACCGCCTGCAGGGCCTCCTCCCACTGTTCCCCCTCGAACGCCCCCACGTCCCTCTCCCACCGAGCCACCACCTTGAGAGGGGCACTCGGTAGGAAGAGGTTCAGTAACATGGCATAGCAGCTGGATATGAACCCCTTGCAGGTGGACACCTCGGACAGGAAGTTAAAGACTGGAGCCTGGTCCAAAGACCATATATCAGCCTCCCTCTGAGCATCAAATGCGTGCTTGAGTTGCAGGTAGTAAAAGTGCATGGATGCTGGAAGCTGAAAGTCAGCCCTGAGCTCAGTGAAGGGTCTCAACTGGCCTGACCTAACTATGTGCGACATGAGGGATACCCCATATTGTTTCCACTTCAGGCCGTACGGCAGTTTAGCTATTTCCCGGTAGTAGAGGTTATCCCATATGGGACTGAATTTAGTGAACCCTGTCACGCCCTGCAGCATCCTAACTTTGTTCCAAATCTTCTGCATAAGTGCATATGTGGGGCAGCGTCTATTAGATTTTGCATACTGCAAGGCCTCCAGTCCCATCATCACCTCCCCCCTGTCGTGAATCTGAGCAACCGAACCGAGGGGTCCCTCAGATTCAGCTGCAGATCCTGTTGTGGGCCCGCCACTCTCGCAATGTGCTGCACCTGAGAAGCCAAATAGTAGAGCCAGGGATTGGGCAATGCCAATCCACCGGCCTCCTTCCGGCGCTGCAGTTGCTCAAGTTTAACCCTAGGGGGCTTCGTGAGCCAAATCAGTGAGCGGAAGATAGAATTAATGACTCTAAACTGTTTCAGGGGGATGACCATTGGGGAATTGTGCAGTATGTATAGCAATTGTGGCATAAGGATCATCTTTATCAGGTTGACCCTCCCTACCGGCGACAGTTTTAATTTACTCCAAACCTTGACCCGGTCCCGAAACCGATTAAGTAAGGGGGCAAGATTGAGGCGGACATAATCTAGCGGGCATGCCGTGACCTGGACACCCAGATAGCGGAAAGAGACAGAAACTGGGATGTCCTGTATTGTACTTATGGGTTGAGGGGGCCGTCTATCAAGCAGAAGGAGGGAGGACTTACTCCAATTAATGGTCAAGCCCGAGTATTCGCCAAACCGTCGGACCACGTTCATGGCCTCTGCAAGCGACCCTGCGGTATCCCCCAGCAGCAACATGGTGTCATCCGCATATAGCATGATCTTCTCGTGCAGGTCCCCATATTGGAAGCCCCGCACCAAAGGATCCGCCCGAATCAAGGCCGCCAGAGGCTCAATGGCCAGGGCAAAGAGGAGGGGAGACAGTGGGCATCCCTGCCGGGTGCCCCTGTATAGATTAAAAGCGCGAGACACCCTCCCACCCTCTCTTATCGCCGCTAGCGGGGATGAATATAAGAGCTGGACCCAAGTAATGAAACCATCTCCAAACCCAAACCTCCGCATTACCTCCCAGAGAAAGTCCCATTCAACGCTGTCAAACGCCTTGTGGGCGTCGAGAGACAGCAGAGCCCTGTCCCCCATGTTATCCGCCCGGGATTGCATATTGAGATAGAGTCTCCTCAAGTTTATTGCCGTCGACTTCTGCGGCATAAATCCCGATTGGTCGGAGTGTATGATAGTGGAGATGGCTCCATTCAGTCTAACCGCCAGGACCTTGGCAAGAATCTTTACATCATTTTGCAAAAGGGAAATGGGTCTATAGGACCCCGGGTCGAGCGGATCCTTGTCTGGTTTCAGAATCAGGACAATGTTTGCCCTGGTCATGGATATGGGAAGAGTACCCTCCTCCCTTGCAGCATTAAACACCTTCAGCAAGTGCGGGAGTATCAGTTCCCCATATTGCTTGTATACTTCCACGGGGAGACCATCGTCCCCGGGAGCCTTTGAGTTAGGGAACAGGCTGGTCGCCATCTGTAATTCTCCCAGGGTCAAAGGGGAATCCAGCATCTCCCTATTGGAGGCCGAGAGCTTTGGTAATTGCACCGGGTCTAGATATTCTCTCAGAGAATCCAGCGAGTGTGTGCTCCTGGATTCATATAAAGAGGAGTAAAACCCAACTAGTTCATCAAGGACTTGGTCGGGGGAGTTCGTCATCCTCCCTCCGGCGGTGCGCAGCGCCCCTATGGAAGGAGACATCTGCTGGGCGTGGGCAATAGTTGCTAGCATGCGACCAGTGTGTTCACCCTCCTCATAAAATGCCGCTTTTTGGAAGAAGCGTTTCCTCTCTGCCCCCGAGGCCGTGACTCGGTACAGAGCATCCTGCGCCGAAAGCCACGCCTCCCTATTTGTATCGGATGGGTCTGCAATGAATGTATCCTCCAGCCTCTCTGCCGCCCGCTCCACCCCCTCCCTTTGTGCATTCGTCCGGGCCTTAATGGCCTGAATCTCTGATAAATATGCCACGCAGGACGGCCTTAAAGGCCTCCCAAGTAATCGCTATGTTGTCAGTGCCGGTGTGTATACGCCAGTAGTCCTCAATGCGGTCCTCTATATGCTCGTGGGACGGGAAAAGGCTCAGCCAGAAGGCGTTCATCTTCCACGGAGCCTTGGCCACCGCAGAAGAGGGACGCACCCCCAGGGTTACAATCAGTGGAGAATGGTCCGAAACAGTTCTCAGACCATACGCCACCTCCAACACATATCTCTCAGCAGCATGCGAGCACAAGCACAGATCTATCCTAGACAGGGATGAGTAGCTCTTAGAGAAACATGAGAATTGTTTATCCCCAGGATTCCTAGCCCTCCAAGGGTCCCTCCACCCCACTTCCTCCGCCAGTTTTCTAAGGGCCGTCCGGCGTGTCCCCCTCCCTCCCCCTCCCGGTGGATGCTTATCCAATAGAGGATCCAAGTAACAGTTGAAGTCCCCGAAGGCGAACAGTGGCACCTCCGGGGACCGCAACTGGAACCGAACCAATGCCCTCAGTACCTCATTGTTATACGGGGGGGGTACATACACAAAAGCAAGGATACATTTAAAGGCAAACAGCTTACATAGCAGAAAAATATATCTCCCATCATCATCCACATCAACATTCAGTTCCTCGTAATCTAAGGAACTGTGCACCATCACACTCACCCCCCTTGAATACGAGGTGTGGGTGGAATGATACGCCCTACCCACCCACCGATATCCCAAGCAAGGCACAGAGTCAGGGGTCAAATGAGTCTCCTGAAGAGCACAGATAGCGGGCAATTGCTTCCTCATCAGGGACGACACCATAGTCCGCTTCAGCGGGTCCTGTAGTCCCCGTACATTCCATGATAACACAGTGACCGCCGCCATCAGGGAGGTTGAGGCCTATCACTGTAGTGGTAAAAAACTCCTCCATCCCGTCCACCCGCCACCCCCTCAGCTGAAGTGTCCGAAGCAGCCGGTTGGGCATGTAATAGGTGCAGGGCCGTAAACCAAATGCAGGTAAAGAAGTGTAGACTCCCCCCGTGGAGAAAAGAAAAAAAACAAAAATTGTAAAAGGCTCTGGAGTGAGCTAAAATTGGGTAACTAACTGAGATACACAGCCGTGTATCAATAAAAGCCGTGGAGCTCTGACGTTGCAGGCCTTTTGCCTGTGCGGGGTGTGCGCCCGACATCTCGTAAGTCCACTGGACGCTCAAACTTTGGGGCGCCAACGGGCAGCCGTGGGACAACAGGTCCCTGAACTCTTCCAGGTGGTCAACACCTACGGTAACAGCTTCAGCAGTCATCTTTGCTGGGTGCGTTAATAGCAGCATTTCCGAACTCGCATTGCAGAACAAAAAAATAGGGTGTTGTATGTTTCCGGCATTTCCCTCGGCCGAGGGGTCAACTTAGGCAGGGCCAGTGATAGTGAACCAGGATGTCAGTCCTCTTCCATCGGAGGTCTCCTAACCTGTCGCAGGGCACCTTCGTTGGCATCCAGCCAATCCGAGGCATCGGCAGGGTGTTCAAAAAAGTGAGCCTGGCCATTCAGAATAACTCGAAGTCTCGCAGGATACAGCATGGCATATGGGGCCTGCACCTTCTGCAGGCGTTTCTTAATTTCTGTAAATCTAGCTCGGCTCTTCTGTACTGCAGCAGAGAAGTCCGGATAAAATGACACCCGGGTGCCGTTGTATTGTACATTCCTTTTTTCCCTGGCCAGCCTGAGTATGATTTCTCTGTCTCTGTAGTTTAATAGGCGGGCCAGGATCGGGCGGGGGGGGGTTGCCCGGCGGGAGAGGCCTAGTTGGCACTCTGTGGGCCCTCTCAACCGCGTATAGATGTGTGAAAGCGTCTTTACCAAACACGTCAGCCATCCACTGCTCCACAAACTGTGTGGGGTCTCTGCCCTCCACCTTCTCCGGTAATCCAACTATGCGGACGTTATTGCGCCTAAGACGGTTCTCAAAATCTTCTGCGCGCATATCAACCGCCCTGGCAAGCCTTGAGGTGGTCTGAGCTTCTCTAATCAGCGGGGGTAGCTTGTCTTCCAGGTCACTAATCCTCCCCTCTGCGGCTGTGGTCCTCTCCCTCATCTTCTGTATATCATGCCTGATCAGGCACACCTCCTCCAAACTTCCAAATCTGAGACGCAGGCCATTCACAGAGGCTGTGCATTTGTTCACTGCCTTCAGTATGGCAGCAAGTGTGGGCTGATCCCCCCCTCCTCCTCCAGGTCATTAGCCTGCTCCTGTAGGCTGGAGCTGCTCCCATCCTGTTCCAACATGGCCCCGGCTCCCTGCACATTCTCCCCCTCCTCCGTTTCACTGTCACTGAGGGAGGCACAATCATCTACAGGCTGCGCTCCTGTTGCACTAGACTTCTCAGTCAGCTTCTGGGCATAATATCTTATGTCCTTGGGGGGGTCTCCGGAGCCGTCTTTGGCCTTTTTCTGGGTTTTACTCACCTTCTCCTTCCCTTTTTCTCCTCCGCGCGCCTTCTGTGCTGATGGTGGGGCGGCGCCATCTTGGATATCCTGCCTTGAGCCGTCTTGCTTCTGTCCCCGGGTCATCATGCCCTCCCGCAGCTTGTAGGATGCAGCCGAGTGACGAGGGAATGTTCCCCTGCCCGCAGAGACAAAAATCCGGGTGTTCTGGGTGCCGGAAACCGGGTAAGTTCAGGATCACTGCGGAGCTCTGTGAACCTATGTCTGTTCACATGCCGCGCTGGCCACGCCCCCAAAAAACAGCATTTGTAACTCCAGACAGATCTTTCCAATATCAGAGGATGCCTTTTGGGTTACAGAATGCTCCCGCCACATTTCAACGCACTATGGATAAGACCCTTTGGCCTCATCGAGCCTATGCTGCTGCATACCTCGATGACGTTGTCATCCATAGTGAGGATTGGGAATCACACTTGTCAAAAGTTCAGGCTGTGTTGGATTCCATCTGGAAAGCCGGGTTTACAGCCAATCCAAAAAATTTTACCCTTGGGCTAGAAGAGGTGAAGTATCTAGGCTATACCATTGGGAGAGGTCTAATCAAGCCCCAAATAGACAAAGTTGAGGCTATTCAGGATTGGCCACGTCCCACCAACAAGAAACAGCTTCGTGCATTTTTGGGAATCGTGGGATATTATTGCCGCTTTAGCCCCCATTTTGCCTCACAGGCTGCTCCCCTGACCAATTTGACCAAAGGGAAGGAGTCTGTCATGACTAAATGGATTCCCGAAGCAGAAGTAGCTTTTCAGGCTTTAAAACAGGCCTTATGTAGTCAGCCAGTTTTAAAATCGCCTGATTTTTCACAGGACTTTGTGGTTCAGACAGATGCCTCAAATGTGGGGTTAGGAGCTGTACTGTCCCAGGTTATCAACGGGGAGGAACACCCTGTTATGTACCTTAGCCGAAAGTTAAAGGCCCATGAGGAGAATTATGCCACCATTGAGAAAGAGTGTTTGGCAGTGAAATGGGCTTTGGATTCTTTCTGGTACTTCCTCATGGGTAGACAGTTTGAACTGTTGACCGATCATGCCCCATTGATGTGGATGGCACAGAACAAGGAGACCAATAGGAGAATAAATAGGTGGTTCCTGGCCCTTTAGGAATTTAGTTTTGTCGTAACGCATCGCCCCGGTGTTAAAATGGGGAATGCAGATGGTTTGTCCCGAGTGCATGCGTGCCTGGCAACCTGTGTCCCAACCCTACGGTTGAAACAAGAGGGGGGGTATGTGACAGGAAGTTAGGTAAATCTGTGTGTGTTGTCACAAACGGGAGATACATTTCTGCCTTGTTTAGACAATACACCAATTACTATTAGGCGTCAGCTGCAGAAATAGCCAGCAAGGTTTAGGGCGTTGGAAAACTTCAGCTGTTCAGAATGAGGTAATTAAGGTCTCTATAAATCATCCAAAAGGATGACTAATGATTGTTGCATCCTGAGGCTTTTGGAGTTAGGGAGAGCAGTGACTCTGAAGAGGTCAGGTGCTTGTTGATATTTCTGTGTGATAAATATCAAAGAGACTTTTTGTTTTCTGCTGTATGACCAGCAGTGTCTGCCCAGCAGTAGGCTGTGCCAGACTCCATAGGTAGGTTTTTGTGTTGTGAAGGTAGACGCCCCAAGTGGCAAGGGTTTATTTTATGTTAGGTTTTGTTTATGCTGTTTTGATGCTTGCACTTGTATCCAGCAATATGGGAAAATAAACCATATCCTTTGTTTATATATATATATATATATATATATATATATATATATATATATATATATATATATATATATACACACACACACACACACACACACAATATATATATATATTAGACACATACAACACCTGGGATGCATATATATATACTGCATACACTAACTGCAGCCAACTGACTCACCTGCCTGCTCTATGTAACTCAAATGAAACAACACTGTCTCTCTTTGCCTGCTCCAACTCAAAATTAAATAAAATGACACTGTCTCTCTCTCTCTCTCTCTTTCTCCACCGCCACAACACACTACACAAAATGCCACACAGGCAGCCACCACTCAAATTTGGCGTGAACGGCCCATAATGTTCGCAGTTTGGCGAACCGAACAGGCGATGTTCGATTCGAACATGGGTTTGACTCGAACTTGAAGCTCCTCCCTACTCCACAGTAAGAATACAGTGAGAAGGTGGCAAGCGAACAGCTTTTTACACCCACCAGAGTCTTGCATTTTACATGTATTTTTAACAGTAAACAAAACTTGTATAGTTCAGTATTTTGAAATCTGTGAGCGTTTATAAGAAAGACGGATTATAAGAAAAATGTAATTTCACTATATAATCACTGTTTACTGTTAAAAAGAAGATTTAGATTCAGTGACTGGTCAGAATGCGTAAAGGAAGCGACGTTCCGTCGCCGCCATCTTGCTACAGCCTTTTCATTCTCCATAGAAATGATACACTGGGAGGGGGGGAAGTGGACATCTTCTTACACCCACCAGAGTTTTGCATTTCACATTTTTAACAGTAAAGTGGGTTTATATAGTGAAATACAGTACTTAGAAGTCTGTCTGACTGGTTAGATTTTGAATTGTAAAAGCAGCAAACTTCTGTCAGATTAGCAAATCTACATCTAACCAGTCAGACAGACTTCTAAGTACTGTATCTCACTATATAAACTCACTTTACTGTTAAAAAATAAGTGTAAAATGCAAAACTCTGGTGGGTGTTAACAAGATGTCCGCTTTCCCCTTTTCCATGTATCCAAACTGACGCACTTCACTCAGTGATGGATAATCACAGTGCATGAAGATTAGGAACGGGGTGCATTGAAGTGACTTATTTGACTTACTATAAAGTTATAACTTTACATCAATGGGCCAGATTCAGGTAGATGAGAGCATCTTTGCTCCAGAGTAACGCTTCTCATTTACGTTACTCTGAAGACCCTTTCAGCGCAAGTCCTGTAATTCACATAGCAGTTGCGCGTAAACTTGCGCCAGAGTAACGATAATGCGCTGGCGTAACCCGACGCAAGTGGAAGTGGGTGTGATCATATGTAAATGATGGGCGGAGCCCAGCGCAGAGGCTTACGTTCAGCGCATCAACCACGGAGCATGCGCAGTGAGTGCGGCTCCACTCGCCCCCTTTGTGCGCATGCTCACAACTTCCGTCGGCACCACTTCACGGGAAACGTCAGCGCAATGCCTTCCGTTGGGCGTTTAAATGCGCCCGTAGAAGCGCCATTTCGGCACTAAAGTATATCCTGCTCCCCCTCCCCGCAGTGATGTTACTTTTGTTCTGAGATGGCTGCTCCCGTTCCCCGCAAACACACAGGAGAAAGCTGAACTTTAATGGCCAGGAGCTGTCAGCCGTCATCTCGGCTATGGAGACCTATGATGTCTTCCTCCATGGCTGTAAAATTTGACAGACAAGCATGGACAGAGGTGTTGTCCTGCAAGTGGGGGTGCTCAGCTAGCTCTTATCGTCGGTAACGCTGCTGTAGCTGCTCTCCTGCTGACCTGTGGCCATCTGGAGTAAAGATAAAGCAGCCTTTTGTAGAAATAACTTTGCGCCGGACGGACGAGATACGCGCGGCGCATGTAGCCAGCGTATGGTGCTAATCCGTTCGTGAATTGTGAAAAATCCCTCATTTGCATATTTGCAGGGGAAATCAATAGGCGCGACTGATGCGCCCAACGAAATTAAGCGCTGACGATACTCTGGCGTCGGAACGTTCCGCCAGTCGCAAATGACCCGTTATTGGGCGCATCTAGTTTGGTGGGTACGGGCACATAGAAACGACGGCGCATCATCACAGTTACGCGGCGCATATCGAAATACTCCAGCGCAAGTGTTCCTGAATCTGGCCCAATGAGGGGAAAAAAAATGGGAAAAAGTTATTTAGCCTGCAGCAGACCAATTACATAATTTTCCCAGATCGCACCTTTTTTTCTAAGGCACATTCCTTGAACTTAATGCCTGCTTTTAAAAGAAGAATTGTATTGACAACTACAGTATACTGCATGTGTTATTAGTGTACACTACCTATGGTACATGTGTAGTGCAGCATACACATAAATGGTCCATTTCTGACATGGGCAAGATACAGAGAATGTAGCTAGTTGTCCGGCTGATGCAACTAATGAACATGTTGATAGAGAAGCAAAGCAATAGAAACCCAAAAGATGATGGTCGGAGCTATTGTCTATTGAATTGTACGCTGTGCAGTCTACAAAATCACTGCCACCACTGCCTTAAGTTACTCTTACCACTAAGGCCTCATGCACACAGGGTGTTTGTCCTGTAGTTTTTTTAGGAGCGTCAGACATTATTATATATATATATATATATATATATATATATATATATATATATATATATATATATACTTCCAATTCCCCTGTTATCCTATGTTTCCATACACACTATGGGCCAGATTCACGTACATCGGCGCATTTTTTGACTGGCGTAGCGCACCTCCTTTACGTTAGACTGCCGCAATGTAGCGGCGCAATCACCGTATTCTCGATTTTTTGCTAAGAAAATAGCGCCTGTGCAACGTAATTTCAGAGGCGTAAGGCGGAGTAATTCAAATTGGGAAGGACGTGGGCATGTTACATTGAAATGAGCCGTGACCCCATGCAAATGAAGGGCCGGCTCGCGCATGCGCACATGAAGCAGGCCATGGTCAGCACCTCTGTGCGCATGCTCACAACTCGGGAATGGCGCAATCAGTGAAATTGGAAGTGGACCCAGGCAACTTAGTGAATTACGCAGACAGCATAAATACAGACACAAACGCACTTCCTTTGCAAAAGTACATCCCTTTGTATCCCTTCCTATACAGCAAGGTGCTTTAGTTCTGTTGTTTATTAGTGTTTCTTTGTGACGTGTCTGAGATATTTGGGGACTGTTGCAAAGTGATTTTTTTTGGGGTTCCGTTTGTGAATGATTTTGGAATGTGGGGGTGACATTCCTGCTGGAAAAGGGGTGTCACCCTCATTTGTGGTGGAGAAGTGATCCCCAGGTCCGTGTGAATGGTGTATGAAGGTACAGTGACATAATTGGAGCCGTGGCATGGTGTTGCTGCTTACAAGTCCTGCATGGTGGGCTTGTGCCAATCCAATGTGATGAGGATGTGATGTGTCTGTGCTAGGGACCACAGTGGTGTGCATGCATGCATTCTCATTGTGCCATGATTAATGTGTGCGTTTAATGTGCAAAGATGCCTAATGTGAGCTGGCTCCTGCAGGCCCTTTCTTACTGCGAAGTTGTGCAGCATGCAACATGCACCAATGATCTGGCATACAAAGTTTGGGGAATATAACAGGGTACCATGGGGGGGTTACGTATAGGAGTCATGAGATGGGGTCCCAGTGCATATGCAGAGTCACCCTGAAGGGATAAGGCAGGAGGATGTTAGTAGTGCATGTGCCTCTTGTGATTTGTGATCAGCATCATGGGGGGGGGGGGCAGTCATGCCTGTCACTCACCAACCAGCCAGCTGTCCCCATACATGTTCATACATGTACATGTTCTGTTTGAAATCTGTGGGGATGGGGCTAGGATTGTATATGTAGCTGTCATGGGTGTCGTCATGTGTTGGGCTGGTGTTGGGCTCCTGCAGGGTTGTGGTTAATTCCAGGATGGCATGAGGGGTGAATCTGAAGATGCGAGACACCTCAGAATCACTCATGCCAAAGATGTCTATGCGTGTGTGATATATCAAGTGAAGAGTGAGGGGCTTGTATCAGATTAGATTATTATATCCATCAAGGTTTTAAAGGGCTATTGAAAGATAGTGAGACCGTGTTTGTAATTTGTATGTATGTTATGTATTGATGTATATATGTATGTATTTTTTTTTGTAAAAATGTTTATAAAAGCAAAGAAAAATTTTTTGGCAAAAAAAAAAAACTCTCCCGTGCCCTCCTCCTTCTTTGCTCATATAAAGTCAGTAGTATAGCTTTGAGCATGGATGCCACTGGCATGTTGGCATACAGTTTGTTGGGCAGCAAGTGTGACTGCTCAGCTCCTTACTAACAGTGTTGCTTTCTCTGACATGTAGACGAATTGTCTAATTTTATACCACCTTTTATATGGTCTAATTTTAGACAGGCCGTGCAGCTGTTGTGCACAGTGCGTAGCCTGCGCTGCAACAACGTTCTTTTGTGGATCCCCGTAACTCCCTCATTAGCATATTTGAATAGCAAATCAATGGTGTGTCTAGCGCAGTTTTGCGCGGACGGACGCGCCTGTCTATCGAAATTACGCTGGACAAAAAAAAGTAGATTTCTTGCGTATCTCGTTTTGGGGATGCGGAGCATCGAAACGCATGTGCAAATTTAGACTTACGCCACGCATCTCCTGTTACGCCGGCGTAATCGCTCTGTGAATCTGGCCCTATGGCTTTTAGAAGCTTTTAGTGGCTGGGGCTTTAAGAGGCAGTTAAAAAAATAAAAAAGCCAGCGCATTCAGAAGAGGTGCTTTTCAGCTGTAGAAACGGTTGACATTCCTAAACGTGTGTAAACGCGTGTAAACACTGTTTACCGGGTTTAGGCACCTCAAGCGTTTTTAAGGCCTTAGTAAATGTGATTGGTTAACATCTGCAAACAAGGACATTTCTGACTGTACATTACCCAAGTGTTCTTTGCTCAGGTGTATTGATGCAGTGGAAGCCAATGTAGAGCTGTGGGATGTAATGTATTTATCTAAACATTTTAGGGGCATGGTGCCAGTGAGATGCATCTAAGGAAATCTCCATCGTGGATCCTGCTTCTGCTCAGCCTCACTGTTGCATACCTGTCGAGAACTCCACACGAATATGGGGAAAAGACCCATGAGACCTTCCTTGGTTTAAACCCTGACACACTGGATCCATTAATTGTTTTTTAGCCCCAGGAATGGAGGATTCCCTGGAGGCCGGGGACTCCGCCTCACCACGTGGTGTCAGAGTTTATCCCTGCCACACCAAGCCATCCACAGCACAGCTCTCCTGTAAGTTTTCTGCACTATAGGCTTGTTTCGAGACATAAATGTGGCTGTCCTGGTAAGCGGTCTCCCCACCAAAAATGAGCTTGCTACCATGCTACATAACCTGGAACTTTCTATCAAGAAGGAATTGTCCTCTACATGGTCAGAACTTGCTTACACACTGCAGAGAGTGGAAGACACAGAGCAGCGGCTGGATCACCACTATACCGCGATTTCTGACCTCCAAACCCAGATGTACCATTTAACCATGGCTCATCACATGGCATTATGCAAAGTTAGAGGATCAGAAAAACCACAGTAGGAGGAACAACCTCCACATTAGAGGGCTCACAGAGGCTACGAGAGATGAAGACCTCGCTTATACTAAATCGAGGGGAACTCTATCTTCGGAAACCTGGTCACAAATGCTTTGCCTTTTGATAGGGTACACAGGGCTTTCCGTCCCCACAATCTCTCCACGGAGGCCCTGAGAGATGTGAGATGCCGACTGAATTACTATACTGACAAGGAAGCAATTGTTAAAAAGTTGTGGGACATCCCCTCCTACAACTTCAATGGGGCCACCAATACCATCTACCCTGACATGACGAAAGAGACCCTGGAGCGTCGAAGATCACAACGTCCTTTACTGGAAAAGTTGAGAGACAAATGTGACCAACAGGTGGCTCTGCCATGTTGTGATTCCCAGAGGACCAGGAGAAATTCTGACAAGACATGCATATAGACCCACTGGACCCTACAGGACTGGAAGCATGTGTCTGTCTTAATATCTCTTCCAGAGCAGCAATGGTACAGAGCTTCTAAGAAATGTCATTTGGGCACACCCGATTTTTCACACAAAAAATGGGTAAGACCTTTCCATTATAATCTTTGCGACTTATAGCTTCCCCGAGTCAATTTTCCCTAAACCTGATACTGAGCCACTGAATCAGCCCTCGTTTTCCCTGTTGGATCGCTGTTCAATAACATTTTTGTTCTTTGAAGCTTGTTTTTTTGCTGCAAATTTTTCCCTTTTAAAAGCAGTGTGCGTCCTTTCGCACTCACTGATCCCTATTGAACAACTGCTCTACCCTTGGACTCACAGTTTTGCATTGTTATTTTGTTTTATATAGTTACTCTTATTGGTTCTACTGAACCCCCCTATCTTGCGCAGGGGCTCCCTTGGGCTTGTACTCATGGTGTTGGCGTCCTAGATGCCCAATACCCTGGGGGTTGGCCGGAGGGTAAACCCCCTATTCTATCCCTGCCTATATGTGCGTGACCTATCAGATGTTTGGTTCCATTTTCTATAATTTCTCTTTCCTCATGACTTCAGGAATTTCCTGACTTCCCCTTCTACACCTAGGCGCCTTTCCTTCCTTCCTGATATAGTGCTTTAGATCTCAATCTACCATATTGAAAGCTGTTCTTGTTCGTATTTCCTCATGGTGAAAAAACAGCTCTCTTCATCTCATAGATCAAGTCTGATAAAGAATCTATAGTGCATACCTCGACTGACATCACCAAAATACTTAGGAGCTTTTACCCGCGTCTATACGGTGTCCAAAAAGAGCATCCTGTCAATAAGGCACTCGTAGCAGTCTTATTCAAAGGTGACCTTCCTAAACTCCCCACTGCCACGTTAGACTGGAGGCTCCTGTCACAAAAGATGGAGTGACTAAGGCCGTCAAAGCTCTTGCCTCTGCCAAGGCACCTGGGCCAGATGGGTACACTGCTAAATACTACAAAACTTTCCAAGGCATATTTCTTTCCTATTTGACGCATTATGACAATTTTATGTCTGGGGAAGGCCCCTTTAGATCTGAAACCCTTCATGTGCACGTCACTGTTATTCCAAAACCGGATAAAGACCCCACCTGTTCTGGAAGCTACAGGCCCATCTAGCTATTAAACATGAATTGCCAACATTTTTGCGAAAGTTCTAGCAAACCATTACTTTCTAAATGTGTCTCTCCTGATCAGACAGGATTCACCCCTGTAGGGAGGCTAAAGACAACTCTTTAAAAACACGGATTCTGATTGCACATACCTGAAATTGTTCCCAGTCCACCTAGTTACATTTTATTGATGATGAAAAAGCATTTGACAAGGTGGACTGGGAAAATCTCTTAGCGGTCTTGTCCCACTTAGGTTTAGACTTAACCTTGTTGCGGGACTTTATAGACAACTCACCGCTCAAATCAGAGTCATTGGCACACTCCGTGATCCTTTCACCCTGCACAATGATACACGGCAAGGCTGTCCTGCATCTCCCCTTTTATTTGCCCTCTCCCTTGAACCTTTTTTATCTACTATTAGATGAAACCCTATCATTCATGGCATAACAGCTGGACAAACAGAACACAAATATGCCGCATATGCGGATGACATTTTTTTTACAAACAGTAGCCCAAGGTCTTCCTACCCAACTTGATGTCTGCATTTTCTAACTTTGGTAGGGTTTAGAATTTAAAAATCAATCTCACCATTTTACACATTCTCAGCCTCAATATTCCACAGGCATAAGCACGGGTCATGAAAGGGACATTGTTATTTGCTTGGCGGAGCTCTTCCATAAACTACATCGGGATTTAGCTCACCTTTCCCTATCTAGACTATTTCAGGATAACTTAAAGTTGACTGTGTTGCTGCGGTTGTTATTTTTTGTTCCAAATGATCCCTTTTGGAGTCCCGCCAGGTTAATTTTCTCTTCCTTGTGAGCTAGAGAATTGTCTCCTGGGCAGCGTCACGCTGTGCTCCCAGGAGACATTGAAAAGTAATCCCAGGAATCACTGGGGGGGGGGACACCGCTAAACAGACACGCCCACTCTCGCAGGAGCTAAACCAGGAAGTGCCTGGTTCAGACATCAAACACAGTATGGTGGGATTAACAATGTATTTTAAATTAGGGTGAACCTCCGCTTTAAGAATGGGGAACTCATTTCCCTGTGACAACTTAAAACCCCCTCATCGATCACCAGAACTTGACAAATGGTATTTTATGCAACTATCTCAATTTGTTTGCCCGCTAGCAAAACCCTTAAGATCGTTCAAAGATCTCAGGATACAGTTTGGAGGCCACTCATGTCCATATTTGGTGCAGATGCCCATTTTGCATGCGTATTGGACAGACATCAGTTCTCTCCCATCTCTGGTGTTCCAATACTTGATGACCCTTTGGTCATAATTTTCCACTGCTCTCAAAACATTAACGCTTACAAGCGTTATATTGTTCCTCACCTACTAAACGCTGCCAAGTCCGAATACTCTATTTTGGAAGAAGCAACAAATCCCCTCGCAAAACGTATGGTTCCAAACTGTAGACCACATAGAAGATCTTACTTTTAGGATTTGCAACGGTAAATGCTCCTTCACTATAAGTAATATGCTGGCTGGAATTCAAATCCACTTCTCAATATGAAAAGATGATGACTTCTGAGTTAAAGGGGTGTTCCAGCCTTGTTTTATGTTTATTAAAAGTCAGCAGCTACAAAAAGTGTAGCTGCTGGCTTTTAATAAACAATCACTTACCTGCTCCAGCGTTCCAGCGACGCGCCGGCCGTGGCTCTGCTCCTCTCCCTCACTCACCGGCCGGTGTCCTCATCGTAACTGTGGGCACCCGGCAGTGACAGCCTTCGGCTTCACGGCCGGGCACCCACTGTGCATGCGCGAGCGGCACTGCGCGTGCGGCCCGTCGCTGATTGGACATGCGATCGCATTGGACCTGTCATAGGTCCCAGGCGATCGCCTACAGGGAGGTGCTGCTGTAGGCGATTAAGCTTAATCACCTAACCAGCCCCTCGGTGGAAGGAGGAAGTGGGACAGGAAGTCCCACTCCTCCTAAAGCCCCCACCCCCCCCCCCCCCCAAAAAAAAATGTATGCCAAATGTGGCATGTAAGGGGGTGAGGAGTGGGATAAGCGGAAGTTCCATTTTTGGGTGGAACTCCGCTTTAAGCTGCATCTGATGCATACAATACCCCAGGGCCTCTGCAGTGCTATTACTTCACTCATACCATCAGCCCCCTCCTCATCGCTTGCCCCCACCAACCCAGTCCCAGACCTCCTTTCATAACTCTCCATGGGATTTTCCTCCTCACGTCACTGCCTTTCCATTTATATATCGATGGCACATTTAATGGCCCCAGACCGATTTTGCTCCACCACTCCTACTCCTACCTTACCATTCCTACACTGAACCCTCTTTCTGCCATCCCCACATGGAACCCAAGGGGTAATTTATTCCCCCTCACGATTTATCACCAGTTTTAAATAAAATAAAATTGAACAGATACATTTTGTCGTGTGTGTTATTTTTTAAATTGGTATGGGTCACATTTTCCTCCGTATGGGGTAAATGTATACAGACTAAATACAGACTAAAGAGCACTGTATATGTTTAACTCCCACAGAATACATATGTGCATAACAGACCCCTCTTCAAAAATAAGAACACAAAAAAATAGTACATAGGGAGACAGCAGAACAAAATTCAAAAAAGGTAATAAAAATGTATTGGCAGAAATTTTATTTTACAGAAAAGCAAGACTAACAAACACAAACAAATAATATTCAAAATTATTATCCTGCACGTCTCCATCTAATGAAACAAAAAATAAATAAAAAATTAGCAAACTGATTTCTGAACGCGTGAATAAAGTCCATTAACTGACATGATGTGCAGGATTTGATGGCTCTGATTCGCCAGTGGCTCTCTCTGTGTCCCTAAGGAAGTTGTGGAGGACACAGCATGCAAGTGCAACCTTATCACATTCTCAACATTAAGCTGCATGCACAAGAAAACACGACATTTTAGCTGTGCAGATGCCAAATGCGCACTGAGCCACCCGATGTGCATGGGTCAGAGGGTAGTTAAAAATGTTTTTCTTGTGGCTCAGGTCCCAACTACTGTATGACTGCATCAAATTTTCAGCCAGCTTGATGTCCTCATCAACAATAACCATTGGAGGAGTCAGATCTTGAGTACATAGTAGTGGCCTGGTTTGGGGAATATTGAGGCTTCCCTAATTTAGACGACATCCCATGGCGGACTCATGAAAGAGGCAAGCATCACCCTGGCTGCCATAGGCTCCTACATCTACACTTATGAAGCAGAGATTTGCATCAGCCAAGAGGACCACAGAAAAAATACTTCATGAAATTGAAGTACATAGATCTGGACTGGGAAGGCTTTTTAACCCTCATACGTTTGCGGTAGAGGGCTCCAATGCAGTTGGAAAACTGTTTTCTCACAGAACTCGCCGTCAATGGCTTCCCACATCTCGTGATGGAACATTGGCATCATCGCTTCATGTATCTCTTCCCACAATGCCAAGCAGATTTCCCTGATTACCTTGACTACTGTGATGACCAGTTGCAAGAAATCTATAAAGAAAAAAAAATGCATGCGAAAAAAAAAAAAAAACACAAAATAAAGGGTATTAATATACATTTTAAACCATTTAGATATAGCATATAAAAAAAATGAAAACAAAAACTGAAATAAATCCTGCTTTAAAAAAAAATATATATAGCTGTACATTTTTCATGACAACAGAAATGTAACATACCGGATTGTCACATGCCTTTCCAGAAGGTCATCCAACGCAGTCATGTGTGTTAAGGGGAAAAATGTATCCTCCAGCTGTCTGTCTCCTCGGCTTCCGTAACACAAGTAGCAGGATGGCCTCATCGATTTTCTAAACGACTGGATCCATTATAGAAATCAGATGCGCTCTCCCTCCAACCAAAATAGCAAAGGTGGTTATATTTTGTCATGCATTGTGGAAAACGCTGGTCAACGCCAACGTACTTCAATGCATCTAAACGCATGTGCAAAACACAGCTAAAGGGGCGTTTTTTTTTTTTTTAAGACGCATTTTTTTTTTAGTGGCAGAACAGGCTTTGCAGCTCTTTTTTTTTGTTTTTAAAAAACATCCTATGTGCATGAGGCCTAAAGATTGGATAGGACTTGATAACAAAAATGTATACAATAAAAGTAGTAGTGAACATGCAATGTTAGAGACACTTTCTATTGTTTGAACTATGCAGATATCATAAATGGTTTTGCTTAGTGTCAGAAATGATCTCCATTACACTTTTTTCGTCACTTCTGGTTCACTCAACTGCCAATGTCGCCGAGTTAAAAAAATATACAGTATTCAGAATCGCAGTTTTCAACAATCTGAATACTTTGAAGTGTAAAGGAAGGATTTGGGGTCTTTTAGACCCCCGATCCCTCCATAAAGAGTACCTGTCACCACCTATTCATGTCACAAGGGATGTTTACATTCCTTGAGACAGTAAATAAAAAAAAAAATGTGATCACTTTTTTTAAACACAATTTAATGATATAAAAAAAAATAAGAAAAAAAAATATTTAAAGCGCCCCCGTCCCCGCACGCAGCAAAGAAAACGCATACAAAAGTCACACCTGCATATGTAAACGGTGTTCAAATCACACATGTGAGGTCAGAGCGGGAGCAATAATTCTAGCACTAGACCTGCTCTGTAAAAGCCACGTACACACGATCAGTCCATCCGATGAGAACGGTCTGAAGGACCGTTTTCATCGGTTAACCGATGAAGCTGACTGACGGTCTGATGTGCCTACATACCATTGGTTAAAAAAACGATAGTGTTAGAAAGCGGTGACGTAAAACACAACGACGTGCTGAAAAAAAATTAAGTTCAATGCTTCCAAGCATGCGTCAACTTGATTCTGAGCATGTGTGGATTTTTAACCGATGGTCGTGCCTACCAACGATCTGTTTTGACCTATCGATTAGGAATCCATCGGTTAAATTTAAAGCAAGTTGGCTTTTTTTAACCAATGATTAAATAACCTATGGGGCCCACACACGTTCGGTTTTGAGCGATGAAAACGGTCCATCAGATTGTTGTCCTCTGGTTAACCTATCCTGTGTACGAGGCCTAACTCTAATCTGATAACTGTAAAACAAATAATTGAAGTGTCGCCTATGGAGATTTTTAGCTACCGTAGTTTGTCATCATTCCGCAAGTGCGTGCATTATAAAGCGTGACATGTTTGGTATCCATTTACTCGGCATAACATCATCTTGCACATTATACAAAAACATTGGGCTAACTTTACGGTTATGTGTTTTTTTTTTTTAATTCATAAAAGTGTACTTTAAAATATTGCAACAATCGCCATTTTATGCTCTAGATTCTGTGAGATATATATATATAGATATATAGATATATATCTATATATATATATATATATATATATATAATATGTTTGGGGTTCTAAGTAGTTTTCTAGAAAAATACAGATTTTAACTTGTAAACACCAAATGTCAGAAATACGCTTAGGCATGAAAGGGATAAAGCACCAAGCACTTGATCTAAAATAATTACTTTGATACCAAGTGGATTGCATACGGTTCTTAACACACCACGTTTATTGTACTTTGCAGTTAATTAATACTTGCTTAAAGTAGCATTTAAGGTAAAAAGGATATAAATTTAAAATAAATATCTAGCTGGTTAGCTTCTACAGCCAGACAGGTGTAAAACTATCCTAAAAAACACACACAAAAATACTACAGCTTTAAAATTGAAGGTTTACTCACCTTAATCTCAATGCAGAATATGGGTCTATCCTCTGTAAATGGGAAGGTATGCAGTCGAGTGAGATTAGGAAGACACATGGCATAACCACTAATATCCATCTCTTTTTCACACCGGAATTCTGCATAACAATGGAAGGGCAGCATGAGATAATCCATTACAACAGGGTGCAGATTTACCATGAAGCTTACCAAAAATCATTGACATATGACATTTAAAAAGACTGACTGGCATTATTATACTACAATCACAAACACAGACGACAGACACCTGGGAAAGACTCAAAGGATGAGATTGGGCTTAACAGCTATCTGAATACTAGTAACACAGTACCTGGTTCAAATAAATCCTCTGGATACTTCGCTGAGCTATGCCTGAGCCCGTTCTCAGCTCCTAGGTGTCATCATTGTCACACATTTGTATTGGTCCGTCTACCAATCACAGCCTCCCGTGTTTGCCCCCGGGGAGGGGGGGGGTGAATCACCTGTCCCAGGGTGTCTCTATTGCTATCCAATGCCCTATTTGGGCCTTCACCTGATGTTTACTGTTGACTCCTCCTGAAGAAGCGACATTTGTCGCAAAACATGTTGAGGACTACGTCTGAACCTGCATCTCTGTGTCCCTACATACCAATGGGGCTCTTCACTTCCTAAATGCAAAGGAATCTACAACAACTTTATTATTGTAAAATGTCTTTTAATGTAATTTTCTCAATAAATATTTATATAATTTAAGAATTTTGTACAATTTTCTGGGTACCGAGATGGTCCTTAAACACCATTGGCGTCATAGGGAGTAGCCCTTAACAATTCACCCCCTCTTCCTCAATGAAATTATATCGATTACTCAATCTCTAGCGCTTAATATATCCTTGGTGGCCCAAATTGTATGCAACATACAAAATTCATTCCCCTTCCGATGGCAAATCGGATGGTCTTCCATACCTGGATATTTTTTAAACCCCATATCTTTGAACGCTGTACCAAAATAATTTTCCACCACTCTATAAAAAAAACTGTCGGAAGATCTTAACCACTTGACAACTGGGCACTTAAACCCCCTTAATAACCAGACCAATTTTCAGCTTTCGCTCTCTCACATTTTGAATGACAATTACTCAATCATGCAACACTGTGCCCATATGACAATTTTGTGTTTTTTTGTTTTTTTTTACACAGATAGAGCTTTATTTTGGTGGTATTTGATCACCTCTGGGTTTTTAATTTGTTTTGTGCTGTAAATGAAAAAAGACAGACATTTTTTGAAAAAAACCCTCTTAATTTATGTTATAAAATTTTGCAAATAAGTAATTTTTCTTCATAAATTTGGCCAACAATGTATACTGCTACATATCTTTGGTAAAAATAACCCAAATTTGTGTATATTTGTGAAAGTTTTAAGGTCTACAAGCTATGGTACCAATTACTGAAAATGTATCAATTTGATCACACCTGATATACTGGCAGCCCATCTATTTTCTTAAGACTCTAACAAGCCAGAAAAGTACAAATACCCCCCCCCCCCCCAAATACCCCTTTTTGGAAAGTAGACATTCCAAGGTAGTTGGTAAGAGGCAGAGTTCGTTTTTTGAAGTTGTAATTTTTTTCCCACAACTCTTTGCAAAATTACGTTTTATTTTATTTTTCACACCAAATTGTCATTATAACAGGTTACTTCTCTCACATGGCATGTACATTCCACAAATTACACCCCAAAATACATTCTGCTACTCCTCCTGAGTATGGCAATACCACATGTGTGAGACTTGTACACAGCCTGGCCACATACAGAGGCCCAACATTGAAGTAGCAACTTCAGGCGTTCTAGGAGCATAAACTACACATCTAATCTCTCAACCACCTATTACCCTTTTGAAGGCCCTGGAGAACCAGGACAATGGAAACGCTAACAAAGTGACCCCAACACCTTGTGGCACGGATTAGCACAAAGGCAGCACTGGTGGGCACATGTGGCACTGTAGGGGCACTGGTGTGGCTCTGGTTGCACTGGTGTGGCTCTGGTGGCATTGATAGCACACAGGCAGCACTGATGTGGCGCAGGTGAGCACTGATGTGGCTCTGGTGTACCACTGTTGGGCACTGCTAAAACTTAGGTCACTCACGGTTTGGCACATATATCTCTCCTCTCCTGCTGCATCGGTGTGAGGTGAGGAGAGAGATGAACTTCATCTGACCCTGCTGTGTTTACATTTGTGATCGCACTGTCATTGGATGGCACAATCATGTGGTAAAGAGCCACTGTCATTGGCCCTTTACCGCGATCTGTGTTGCTCCACGTTCTGTGAACCCGGCGAGCACCGATGTTCCCATGTGCGCGTCCCAGGGGGCGCATGGGAACAATTCTCCTGGAGGACGTTGTACAACGTCCTTCCAGAGTTAAGGTACCACACCGTCGCCGTTATTTTGCGGTGTGCGGTGGTTAAGTGGTTAATAGGTGGTGCAAAAATCCCCCATCGTGGTTAGATCGATTGTATTTGATAAAAATGAACGTCCTGCCCAGAATATGATATCTGTTTAGGAATCTTCCAGTCTTGATTAATATGTCAGTTAAAGCTGTATATATGGGGAGATGAGATAAGCCACTGAAACTTCCCAGTGGATTTGTTCTCTCACCCAGCAGTCCTGTCCACTTTGGATGACTCTTGAATCAACTCTTTCCCCAACAAGGGAGATTAGTCATTTGATGGGAACTAAGGAAGGACCAACTATACTATGCCCCACCCTGTCATTTTCAATAGCATTATGGGATAGGCTGAGGAGAACCACATGGTTTCAAGTCTCCGAAATGGCTCCACTACTGGGCAACCCTGCCTTCACTCCGGGTCTCCATCCTCAAGTTTTTACCTGGTGGACCAATAAAGGTTTATTGTGTATTGCAGATTTTTGTGAAAGGTGACCCGTCAAAACCATTCCTGCATGAAAAATATCAGCTACCCAATTCCGAACTCTTTTTTTACACCCAGATAGCGCACTTCCTAGCTATCTTACATAGAACTTTTGATTTAACTTCCTTATGCAGGAACTTTGACAAACCCGGGAAGAAACCCTAGGAAAGGCATCTCAGTGCGGGCGCCGCTGGAGGGCTTCATTCTAAGGTATTTCATAATGAGCTAGTATGTGATGCATACTAGCTCATTATGCCTTTGTCTTACAGGTTTTTTATGTTTTTTTTTTTTCTACAAAAGTATACAACCTATTTAAGCCAAACTGCCAACAGAAAAGGCTTGAACATCCACTTGTATAACTTACCAAATGTGTGAACAGAAGACCAGATGGAAGCCTTACATATCAGAGAAACATATGCAAAAAGAAACAAATGCTCATGTGCTCGAAAGATTGCCATAGGGTAAATTAAATTAGAGTAAAATCTTTAAAAAGTCACGCTACTGCATCGGCTGTGCTGCCACGCTCAACAGGCTAGGGGGAACCCAGGAGTATCCTTCTGTGATGGGTGTTTCCCAGCAGACACTGTGTTCAAATGTTCTCTTGTCCCAGGATGAAAAGACGTCCATGATTGGTGGAACACTGAACACAGTGTCTGCTGGGAAACGGAGTCGAGGATGAAAATACATGCATGATAGGCTGCTGGGAAACGCCCATTACGGAAAGGGACCAGGAGGAGACCACGACTTTTAAACAATGAGTGGACGCCCGCAGCCTGTCACGAATTTCAGGTACACCGACTCGGGCACAGGGAAGCTGCAATGGGCACAGTGAGGTTGCAATGGGCACAGTGAGGTTGTGCAGTGTGAGGCGTGCAAATGAGCATTGTTGACCGTCTTTTCCGCTTAAAGTAGCTGCTGCATTCTCACCCTAGTCAATACGTTTTCACAGTTTTTTGGGGGGAAATTGGGTACCTTGGATTATACTCGGGTCAGCTTATACTCGAGTATATAAGGAACATGTTTATAGGAGGATAGACTGGATATGCATGCACATCATTCTGGTGGCATTTATCCACAATGGTGAATGAACTAATTTTTTATTTATTTTTTAATCAATCATTGGCCCTCCCATTTGAGGAAGGGGTCTGGACCACATGAACAAATTCATTTGATCTCAGTCACCTTAAAACCATCAGGCTCATGATGGACTTTATTATCTGTTTTATGTCATCACTTGTTTGTGAGTGTATTTCACTTTCAATAAATTATAGTGTTGCAAAGGTAATGTGCAAGGCTGGTGCGCCCTCGGTCCTTGTTTTATTTCAGAGAAACATATGCCTGGTGCTGAAATACGCACGAATCGCTAACAGATCTTGTAGAATCTTGTAGAATTAGTATTGGCAAAAAGGAGAGGCACTCGATGCTTCAGATCATGGGCCTTATGCCAGTCAGAGGGTTTATATCTCAGCTGGTTCAGCAGATTCAAAGCATGCATGGGCAGGCTGAATGTACCCAAGTTGATTGATCGATCAACATTGGTACAACCAGCCTGTCAGATTTTTTTTTAATCAAAAATAGATTTTTATTGTGCAAAATTGTATCCTTTTTCAGAGTCTATATTGTATACCAAGGTATACATTCTGCACAGTAATATAATAATAATCAACATAGCATATACCAATAAAGTAAGACACAGGAGGCAATTAAAACAAACAACTTAAAAAGTGTGCGCTATCCTCCAAATGATCACCTCCATCATGCAGTATAAAACAGCTATCACACTGTAAATACCCAACTACCACCAACATCCTACATCCCACCCAGACTTTCAAAATCTATAACATGAATCTCAGCTGCTCTTTCTCCTACACCTGGTGCAGTCTAGTAAAAAACTACTGAAGCGGGACTACCCCCGGGTTCACTCCGGACAGATTTTGGTAAATTTAGGGGACACTTTCGTGTGCGGGTATTTCTTGAACAAGTATAGTATTAACTTGTGGGGACCTGGGGAAAGAGCCAGCCTGTCAGATTTTACATGCAATTATTGCTAGTGGCCAGCCGAATCTATGTCCGGCATTAGGGTGTTTCAGAGTATGATACAAAAGGAGGAAAGACAATTAGGTTTAGAATTGAGAAGAGTTAAATAATGACTCATAAAATGTGTTAAAATAACTTGTGGTAAATCAGTTTTAAAAGTGCAATTTTTGTAAGAATTTTGCATTAAATAACGAATAAGGTGTTTTGTTCGGTTGTGTGTTAGACAAATGCGTTAAGGTAATTTCTTGTGGGCGGAGTATAACTCATGTTACTACATCGGGACTAATGAAGAGAGACTGGGAGGAGAAGCCAAATGTGGTTAATATGGTAAGTGTTCATGAGCATGCTCTCTGCTTGCAAGCTCTGCATAAAACATCCACCATGCAAGCCACCGCTGCATCCACCATGCACACCACCACTAGCAAACTCTGCATGCACCATGCACTGCAATACTGCATCCACCATGCATGCCACCACTAGCAAACCTTGCATGCATCATGTGCTGCAAGACTGCATCCACCATGCATCTCAATGATGCACCCTTCATGCACTGCAATGATGCACCCTCCATGCACAACAATGCTAGCAAAGTCTGCATCTACCATGCACTGCAGTACTAGCAAATCATGAAGAAGAGAGTAACCACTCAGTAGTGATCAAAGAGCCTCCTCACCAAAACGAAAACACGGGTTCTGGCAATGCAATAGCAATGCACAAATACGAAAGAAACTTGGACAGCCGCACTCCAAAAATGTTCCTTTAATTAAAATCGATCACAAAATGAACACACCACAGCAAAAATTGGGACAAAAGCGAACGTTTCGCACTGTAGCTTCAGTGCTTAGTCATAGCTAGTACACACACTAAATGAACCTTGAGAATATATATGCTTCACCTCACTCGTCACATGATCAGCGAGATGATGATTGGAGGCCCAGTAAACGAGCAATGAACTGGTAAACTGGTGCCTCCTGTGAACCCAGGTAAATCAAGAGACATGTGATTGAGAAACCTTTTCCCCTCCACACACACCCATATACTTTCTATACATCTATATGTGTTATTTGTTTGGATGTTATGAGAAAACAAAAAGTAAAACAGAAAACAAACATATGTATAATGATGAGTGTGAATTGTGTCTTAATGTATTGTATAAAGTAACTTAATGAATAAAAAATGTAATCCATGAGAAAAAGTATATATGATGAATATCATTTATAAGAACTAAAAAATGTTGATAAAGAAATAATGTTTTAAAAGAATAATAATGAAATGATAAATGCTGTGCATAGTATATGTATATATAATGCAGTGAGGTGTAAATGTGTATATTGTGGTATCCATAAACCACTGTTGATATGTGTTGTTTATAAATAAAGTGATAAAGTATGAAACCAAACAAACCAAACAGAACAAGACAAAACATTAAAATAGTGGGGGCCAAGATATGAAAACCATACATAGGGTGACCAAAAAAAGGGGGTTTTCGTGTGTGAAAAAAAAGGGGATTTTTTAATACAGCTTACCTGTAAAATCCTTTTCTTGGAGTACATCACGGGACACAGAGCGGCATATTCATTACTATATGGGTTATATGGAGTACCTTCAGGTGATGGACACTGGCAATCTCAAACAGGAAGTCCCCTCCCTATACAACCCCCTCCCCTAGAGGGAGTCCCTCAGTTTTGTAGCAAGCAGTATGCCTCCCAAAACATGTTCCCATAAGAGGGGTGGGAGCTCTGTGTCCCGTGATGTACTCCAAGAAAAGGATTTTACAGGTAAGCTGTATTAAAAAATCCCCTTTTTCTTTCTCGTACATCACGGGACACAGAGCGGCATATTCATTACTATATGGGATGTCCGAAAGCAATGCTTTAATGAGGGGATTTGAGGCCTTGCATATCTGAGCCATAGAGATCTGATGGTGTGCTGCCCAGGAGGCGCCCATGGCCCTGGTAGAATGGGTTTTTACCGACAAAGGAGGAGGCAACCTCTTCAAACCGTAGGCCTGAATGATTAATTGTCTAATCCATCTCGAGATGGTGGATTTTGCAGCTGCTTGCCCCTTCTTGGGGCCATCTGGTAAAACGAACAACACATCTGTTTTCCGGATCTTTTCTGTAGCTTTAAGATAGGCCCTCATGGCCCGGACAATATCTAAGGTATGCAGCAACCCCTCCTTTCTAGATGTGGGTTTCGGAAAGAAGGATGGAAGTACCAAATCCTGGTTCAAGTGAAAACTGGATATAACCTTTGGTAGAAAGGAAGGATGAGGCTGGAGAACTGCCCTGTCCTTATGTAGAATGAGATATGGTTCCTTACAAGATAAGGCTGCCAATTCCGACACTCTCCTGGCCGAAACTATGGCAACCAAGAATACCAACTTTCTTGTCAGTAAAACTAAAGGAATCTCAGCCAACGGCTCAAAGGGTTGTTTCTGTAGAGTGGACAGGACAAGATTTAAGTCCCATGGACAAATCGGTGACTTGACAGGAGGATTAATACGCAAGACCCCCTGTATGAAGGTTTTAACCAGCGAGTGGGTGGCCAGCGGCCTCTGAAACCACACTGACAGAGCTGAAATCTGTCCCCTGATTGTGCTTAATGCCAAGCCTTTATCCACCCCTAGCTGGAGAAAACTTAACACCCTATCAATGGTATATTTGCGGGAATTCCATCTTTTGGATTCACACCAGCCTACGTAGGTCCTCCACACCCTGTAATAAATCACCCTGGAGGCCGGCTTTATAGCCCTAATCAGGGTAGGAATTACCTGCCTAGACAGACCTCTACCCCTGAGAATCAGGGATTCAGCCTCCAGGCCGTCAAATTTAGACGCTGTAATGTAGGGTGGAGGATCGGGCCTTGTGAGAGTAGGTCTGGTCGTAGAGGAAGAGTCCAAGGGTCTCCCACTGCCATCTTCAGGACTAGTGAGTACCATGTCCTCCGGGGCCAAGCTGGAGCTACTAGAATGACTGGCTTGTGCTCCACTCTGATCCTGCGCAACAGGCGAGGAAGTAACTGTAGCGGGGGAAATGCATATAGAAGTTTGAATTGATGCCAAGGGCAAACCAACGCATCGGTTCCGCAGGCCATAGGGTCCCTTGCTCGAGACACGAACCTGTCTAGCTTCTTGTTGAACCTGGATGCCATTACATCTATGTCTGGCATTCCCCACTTCTGGCAGATTGTCTGAAAGACCTGGGGATACAGAGACCACTCCCCCGGCGACAGAATCTGGCGACTTAAGAAGTCTGCCTGCAGGTTGTCCACTCCGGGAATGAATATCGCCGAAATGCAGGGTACATAAACCTCTGCCCACTGAAAAATCAAGCTCACCTCCCTCTGAGCGGCCTGACTCCTGGTTCCCCCTTGGTGGTTTATGTATGCCACCGCTGTGGCATTGTCTGACTGGATTCTCACCGGGGACCCCTGTAATCTGGAAGTCCATGCCAGGAGGGCTAGGCGAGCAGCTCTGATCTCCAAGACATTGATAGGTAGCTGCCTCTCCGCTTCCGCCCAAGTTCCCTGGCGAGTGAACCCCTCCAAGACCGCCCCCCAGCCTACCAGGCTGGCGTCTGTGGTAACTACCCTCCAGACAACGGGGCTGAAGGACCTTCCCTTCAGAAGATTCTGAGGGTTTAACCACCAGGCCAGGCTTTGCCGGACCTTTGATGATAGTGTCAAAGGGGACTCCAAGGCATGTGCTCTCTTGCTCCAGGCTGCTAGAATGGCTGCCTGTAGGACGCGAGTGTGGATCTGAGCGTATGGTACCGCCTCAAACGTGGCCACTAGCTTGCCTAGTAATCGCATACACAGGCGAATAGTTGGTTTTTTCTTGCTTAGAACCAACTGAATCAACCCCTTGATAGCCTCGACCTTTACAAGGGGCAGGAACACCCTTTGCTGTTCTGTGTCTAACCTCATGCCGAGGTATTCCAACTGCTTTGTAGGATGAAACGCTGATTTTTCCCGGTTTAGGACCCAGCCGAACCTCTCGAGGTACTGAACCGTGAGGTTTACTGCTTGTTCCAGACACGGCCGTGAGTGATCTATGATTAAAAGGTCGTCCAAGTATGCTAGGACCGTGACCCCTTGGATCCTTAGATTGGCCAGAACTGGGGCTAGGATCTTCGTGAATACCCGGGGGGCCGTGGCCAGCCCGAAGGGGAGCGCCATGAATTGGAAGTGTCGCTGCCCCACTGCGAAGCGTAAAAATCTTTGATGTGGCTGAAAGATTGGTACATGAAGGTAAGCATCCTTTATGTCTATGGAAGCCAGAAAGTCGTCCCTCTGGAGCGTTGCGACTGCTGATCGGACGGATTCCATCCGGAAGGAACGAACTCTTAGGTAAACATTTAAACTCTTTAGGTCCAAGATTGGCCTGACATCGCCGTTGCGATTTATTGTTAAAGTTTGATCGCGCAGGCGGTCGTCGATACTGCCTGGAATTTGAGGGCCCTGAGACAGGAGAGAGCTGCCTTTTAAATGTAGGACCCCGGAATCTCTTTTTGACTGGTAAAAGGGTACTTTTGCCACTTGAAATAGTCTGAATGTATTTATCCAGATCCTCTCCGAAGAGTCGTCCTCCATGGAAGGGAAACCCTGCCAGAAGCTTTTTGCATGGGGGCTCCGCCGCCCAGTTCTTCAACCATAAGAGCCTTCTCATGTGCACCAAAAATAGTGATAAACGAGAGGCCTGCTGGATGGAATCCTTTATAGCATCTACTGCAAAACACAGAGCTCTGGGAATGTCAGAAAACTCTTCTGCCTGTTGGGTAGGCATGTCTTTAAGCATTTGTTTTGTCTGGTCCTTTAACGCCTGACAAACTCCAATTGCAGCCACAGCTGGCTGTACCACTGCTCCTGCCGTAGCAAAGGATGCCTTTAAAAGTGTCTCTAACCGTTTATCAACCGGATCTTTAAACATTTATATGTTTTCCACCGGGCAAGTTAGTGATTTATTCACACATGAGATGGCTGCATCCACAACTGGGAGCTTCCACCTCTTCGAGAATTTTTCCTCCATAGGGTAAATAACCGAAAATCTCTTAGGCGGCAGAAAAATCCTGTCCGGTCGTACCCAATCCTGAAAGATCAATTCCTCCAACAGGGATGGACCGGAAAAACCGCGTTGCTCAAAGGAGCTTTCAAAGAGCCCAGAGAGGATACCGCAGGAACCTGAGGCTCTGGCAATGGTAAATTAAATGCCGAGCGGACCATGTCCGTCAAAGACTGTACCCACAGCCTCTCTGTTTGGGAGTCTGAAAATGGTTCCTCAGAGGTAGATTCCTCAATCCCTGAACCCTCTTGGTTCCGGTCCAGTTGATCCTCCTGAGATTCCAATTCCTCCGGAGAGAGAATTTCAGCATCTGAGGATACACCTCTTGGCGATGGGGATCTAGCCCGTTTCTTGCCAGGAATAGAGCTAGCGATCATCGCTGCTAATCTTTTTTCTAGCCCCCCTAGGGAGACGGCTAGCATCTTCTCTGTGATAAACACAGGGCTGGGCTGATCTGGGCCAGCCTCAGCACCAGACCCCCCTAATGGCTCATCCAAGGCGACCTTCATGGGAATAAGCTGCGGGGAAAGTATCGGCATATCATCAGAATCAGAGGGGGAACCCCTTTGTTTTTTGGTCTTTTTTGTACCTTTTGATCCCGAACCTTTGGAAGCCATAATACAAAATTGAGGGACTCCGCCTACAACAACCGACTGTAGTGGCCAGGAGTACAAAACTAGGGTTTAGGGGACAATAGATCACTAATGCCCAAAAACCGATGGGGCCCCGTATGTTCTCTTTTTTTTTTTTTTGTTATAATATATATAACTTTTTTTTTTTTTTTTTTAAAACATACAACGTCGCCCAAATTTAGTTTGCCAGCCTCCAACCTGTTGCCGAAGGGGATTTTTGGCTTAACACAAATGCATTGGAACCAACTCCAGCATGTACTACCCGTCTTCCGCCACCGGGAGTCGCTGTTCTGCCGCTCTGCGTCCTCTCCCTTCCAGATCAGCCTCAGACTGAGCAATGATCATAGCCTGCTGTGTATAACAGTGAATGAAGGCGCGCCCCTGATGACGCTGCAGGCACGCCCCCCCCGCCCTCCCCTCCGAACGGCGCGAAAACGTCTATAAGACGTGCGCGCGCGTATGCCGGGGAAGGAAGCACATGGAGGAGCCGCGCTGCTGGAGACCCAGGACTGCAGCTTCAGGCGGCAGAATCAAAACCCCGGCCAGGTAGGACTTTCCAAAAGGTCCCATAGGGATCCTTATTAGCCCTGGGAAGAGAGCAGCAGGTAGCTAGCAAACTCTAAAGTTTCTTAGACAGGGGGACCAAGTGATGGGGGAAATGAGATCATCCTGTCTTCTCAGACATAGTGAGCAAGGCTGCCAATGCAGAGCATACTTAGGCTACCCCCCTTTAAGGTCTCCCTGGAGAGCCTGCTGTCGAACCAAGTCCCGCAGGCTCCCCTCTTACCTGCTCCATGCTGCAGGACGTTTGCCTAGCAAAACGGTCCAATCTTCTCCCATCTCCGTGGGTAGCGTAGTAGACCTTCAGGCCCTGGGGTCCTGGAAGGTACCCACTGTCCTGGACCTATATAGCACCCTGGCAAACAGGAACTTATGGTCTTTACAAACTCCAAGTCCTGGGCCCAGGGTCCAGCCCTCTAAAGAGGAGCATTATAGGCAAAACCCCACGGTTTGGGGCCCGGGTACTGTCCACTTTGGCACTGAGGCACCTTGGACAGATCCGGTTAGCCCGCCCTTAATCCCAAGGATGTGGAGGCAAAGCTATTCCGTGACCAACACCTAAGACACTGGCGAAAAAACTGAGGGACTCCCTCTAGGGGAGGGACTTATATAGGGAGGGGACTTCCTGTTTGAGATTGCCAGTGTCCATCACCTGAAGGTACTCCATATAACCCATATAGTAATGAATATGCCGCTCTGTGTCCCGTGATGTACGAGAAAGAAATAGGATTTTTGTACTCGCCGTAAAATCCATTTCTCTGAGTTCATGGATGGACACAGCAGCATTGACCTTAGGGTATTATATCCTTCCTTCCAGGAGAGACTAGGCAGAAAACAGAACTTTTTAAGTGTTAAAAAACACTTTCCTCGTCACAGCTCCTCCCAGGGGGGGTGGTCCCCTGGGTATAACCCACTCTGTCTCAGCAGCTCCTGTTTTTTTTCTGCCAGGTCAAAAGGACCCAGGTGGCCAGGTCAAAGGACCCATAGGCGGACGCATCGGTGACACCTTGGGGTCACTATCGCCTAATCTACACCTTCCCTCCTCTGAAGCTTCTTCCTCGCGCAGAGTGGAAGCCGAGGGGATTCCAATGATCCTGATCCTACTGTTCTTTCAGCATGGAGTGGATCAGGCTCTCGTCGTAAGTACGGCTAAGAGTCAGATTTTGGCTCTAGCTGTTTACTTTCAGCGACCCTTGGCAGCGCACTCCCTGGTGCGTACGTTTGTGCAGGGGGTCCGGCATGTGGCCCCCTCCTGTGCGTCCTCCACTGCCCCCATGGGACCTGAATTTAGTCCTCCTGGTGCTTTGAGGACATTCGAAAGATCCCTTTGTTGACTCTGTCACAGAAGGTGGTTTTTCTGGTAGCAATTACCTCCGTCAGACGGGTGTCTGAACTGGCGGCCTTGTCCTGCAAGGCTCCATACTTGGTCATCCACAAGGATAAGGTGGTGCTGCGGCCGCAGCCGTCTTTTCTCCCAAAGGTCGTTTTGGCTTTGCACATTAATGAGGACATTTTGTTACCATCCTTGTGTCCTCGGCGGAAAAACCTGAAGGAGGCCACTTTGCATTCCTTGGATGTGGTTCGGGCCCTACGGGTGTACTTATCTGCTACGGCTCCGTTCCGGAAGTCAGACTCACTGTTCGTGTGGGTGACTGGTCCTAAAAAAGGTCTGGCGGTCTCATCGGCCACCATTTCTAGGTGGATCAGACAGGTTGTACTTCAGGGGCATGTCTTGAACGACCCAGAGTTGAGCTGAGGGCTGGCACACGCTTGATGGCGTGGGGAGAATACAAGGATCAAGATCCAGCCTGTCACCCAGTCGGCAGTTGATAGTAGATCTCAGGATCAAAAATGCAGGAACAAAATAAAAGCAAAAAAAAAATAAAAAATCGCAAAAAAATTCCAGAGTACATGGACTCCAGAAGGCCATGTCTACTCCTGACGCTAGGCAGAAAAAAACTGGAGCTGCTGAGCCAGAGAGTGGGTTATACCCGGGGGACCACGCCCCCCTGGGAGGAGCTGTACTGAGGAAAGTGTTTTTTAACACTTAAAAAGTGCTGTTTTCTGCCTAGTCTCTCCTGGAAGGAAGGATATAATACCCTAAGGTCAATGCTGCTGTGTCCGTCCATGAACGGAAGAGAAAATGTAATTTAAATAAGATCCCTAGACTACGGATTGTGTATTATAGTGCTAAAGAATGTATTGGATTAGATAGATAATATTAGATTAGCAAATCATGGTGGATGCAGAATGTGCAATTCTAGCACTGCAATGCACACCACTGCTGGCATGCATTTATGTAAATCCATGCACTACAATCCTAGCATACTCTGCATTAATCCATGCTATTATTCCAGATCTATACATGTAACCTACTGTGCATTGTGGTTATATTGCAGATGCAGCAGTCTTCAAATTTGGATTGCGAGTCTCCATGCAGTACAGTCAAGGTACTGAAAGTTAACGTTCATACATTTTACAAAATACTAGTTTTTTGGATAATAACCAATTTACTTTCCATCTTCAGGGTCTTTCACACATGGAACGAGACAAGTGCTCCAATGGTAAAGATACATTTTGCACAGTCCCTCTATACTCTCTTCCCAACCCCCCCCCCCCCACACACACACACACCCCTCTCTCTCTCTCTCTCTCTCTCTCTCTGCCTCTCGGTTTTATTTTTTTTATTTCTCCTTTTCTCCCACTGTCCTTTTAATATTTTTGTCCTTTCTCTGTTGTAGACAACCTCAGGATTGTTTAAGAAAAAGTGGATGAAAACCAGGATAAAAAACAGGCAACAAAGTTTTAATATATTTGAATGTAACTGAATTGTAAACCGTATAGAAAACATATATAATGTGTGTGTGTATATATATATATATATATATATATATATATTTTTTTTTTTTAACACAAGTTCAAAGGACATATGAAACAGGTCTTGAGAAACCAACACTGTTGGGAAAAACAAAAAAAACTTAGACTTGCCAGTAATGGTAATTCCATAAGTCGTTCAAGACAGCACCTGGAAAGAGCGCAGCTCCATCCACTTTCCACAAAACACTGCAGTCATCGCTTTACAGCCTAGACACCTCCACCATGGACTCAGTTGTTATCGAGCACCTCCAGCTATTCTGAAATTATAAAAGCGAAACATGGCAATACCGCCCCATTAACATTTATAATCAAGGGGGGGGGGGGTCATCAGCGTTGTCCTGAAAGACTTGTAGAAATACAGTTACCGGTAAGTCTAAGGTTTTCTCATCTCGTCTTTCAGGACAGCACCTGGAGATAAGCGAGTACTTACTCTAGGGTGGGACCACCGCCTGCAGGAATTTCCTGACAAACGATTGCTCTGCTGTTAAGAGCAGGTCCATCCTATAGTGATGAGTGAAAATGGAGGAAACTCTTCCATGTGGCTGCCAAGCAAATCCACACTGGCAAAGCCCCAGCTTGTTCTGCCCTGGATGTTGCCACAGCATGAGGTGAATGGGCCACTACCCGTGAGGGAAGTTCTACTTCCGAGGCCCTATAAGCTTTGTAGATGGCCATCTGAAGCCACCTTTCCAATCGTGTTTTTAAAATCTATGTAACCCGTACAATAACCCGAAAACAAAACAGAATTAGACATTCTAAACTCTTGTTACCTCCACATAGCATAACACGCATCTGTTTATGTCCAGACTATGAAACTCCCTTTCTTTAGGGCATGATGACAATGGACAGATAGTTGGTAGAACTATCTCCTGGGATCTGTGAAAAACTGAAGAGACCTTCGGCAAAAACCCTTGGTCTGTCATAATCTCCTGACCAGCCTACCTGGTCAGGAGAAATGGTCAAAAAAGTCTCAGTGATAGATAAGGCCTGCAACTCGTTGACCCCCCTAGCCAAAGTAAATGCCACTAACAGTACTAGCTTTAACAAGCAATTATTAACCGCTTGCCGACCGCCCGCCGTCGTCATATTACTGCGGGACGGCGGCACTCCTGGGCGAGAGCCCGTAGCTATACGTCCACTTTTTAAGCGGCCGCTAGGGGGCGCGTGCGCGTCCCCGCTCGCCCAGTGCCCGGCGGGTACGATCACCGACCGGGCACCCACGATTGCTCGTTAAAGAGCGGGGAACGGGAGCTATGTGTGTAAACACATAGCTCTCGTTCCGGTCAGCGGGGGAAACGCTGATTTTCTGTTAATACAATGTATGAACAGAAGATCAGTGATTTCCCCTAGTGAGGCCACCCCCCCATACAGTTAGAACACACCCAGGAACACACTTAACCCCTTCCCTGCCCCCTAGTGTTAACCCCTTCATTGCCAATGGCATTTTTATAGTAATACAATGCATTTTTATAGCATTGATCGCTATAAAAATGCCAATGGCTCCAAAAATGTGTCAAACGTGTCCGAAGTGCCTGATAATGTTGCAGTACTGAAAAACAAATGCTGATCCCCGCCATTACTAGTAAAAAAAAAATATTAATAAAAATGCCATAAAACGACCCCCTATTTTGTAAACGCTATAACTTTTGCGCAAACCAATCAATAAACGCTTATTGCAATATTTTTTTACCAAAAAATATGTAGAAGAATACGTATCGGCCTAAACTGAGGAAAAAAAATGTTTTTTATATATTTTTGGGGGATATTTATTATAGCAAAAAGTAAAAAATATTGCATTTTTTTCAAAATTGGTCGCTCTATTTTTGTTTATAGCGCAAAAAATAAAAACTGCAGTGATGATCTAACACCACCAAAAGAAAGCGCTATTTGTGGGGAAAAAAGGACGCCAATTTTGTTTGGGAGCCATGTCGCACGACCGTGCAATTGTCAGTTAAAGCGACGCAGTGCCGGATCACAAAAAGTGCTCTGGTCATTGGACAGCAATATGGTTCGGGGCTAAAGTGGTTAACCACTTAGTAGAGGGGATTTTCACCCCCTTCCTGCCCAGACCAATTTTTAGTTTTCAGCGCTGTTGCACTTTGAATGACAATTGTGCGGTCATGCAACACTGTAGCCAAATGAAATCTCCCCCCCCCCCCCAATAGAGCTTTCATTTGGTGGTATTTGATCCTCACTGCTGTTTTTATTTTTTGTGCTATAAACAAAAGAAGATCATCAATAATAAAAAAAAAAAATGTGTATATAATATTTTTTTTTTTTTTGATTTAATAAATATATTTAAAAAAATAAATCCTTGGTTTAGGCCGATATGTATTCTTCTACATATTTAACCACTTCCCTACGGCCGTACGACTATATGCGGCCGCAGGGTGGTTCTAAATCTCCGGGCTGCCGTGTTTTCACGGCAGCCCTTTTCTTTGTTCCCAGCGCGCGCTCCAGAGCGCGCAGCGGGGAACTTGTGTACTGGCCGTGTCCCTCGGACACAGCCAATCACAGATCGCCGCGAACGGCCAATCAGAGAGGCCTTTTGCGATGCGATCTGTGCAGCGAATGAGAGATGATCTCATATGTAAACATATGAGATCATCTCTCATTGCCGGCTCTCACAATGACAGCGTCCTGTCAGGGAGAGAGCAGACCGATCTGTGTTCCTAGTACATAGGGACACAGATCGGTCACCCCCCCCAGTCACCCCCCCTCCCCCCACAGTTAGAACACAATGCAGGATACACATTAAACCCTTCCTCACCCCCTAGTGTAAACCCCTTCCCTGCCAGTCACATTTATACAGTAATTAGTGCATATTTATAGCACTGATTGCAGTATAAATGTAAATGGTGCCAAAAATGTGTCAAAAGTGTCCGATGTGTCCGCCATGATGTCGCAGTCGCAATAAAAATCGCAGATCGCCGTCATTACTAGTACAAAAAAAAAATAAAAATAATTCTGTCCCTTATTTTGTAGGCGCTATAACTTTTGCGCAAACCAGTTGTTTTTTTTACCAAAAATATGTAGAAGAATACGTATCGGCCTAAACTGAATTTTTTTTTTTAAATTGGGCTATTTTTTATAGCAACAAGTAAAAAATATTGTATTTTTATTCAAAATTGGCATCCTTATTTGTTTATAGCGCAAAAAATAAAAACCGCAGAGGTGACCAAATACCACCAAAAGAAAGCTCTGTGGGGAAAAAAGGTTTACATGCCTAGTAAGGAAGTGGTTAAAAAAAAAAAAAAAAAAATTGCAATAAGCGTATATTGATTTGCGCAAAAGTTGTAGCGTCCACAAAATAGGGGATAGATTTATGGCATTTTTATTTATTATCATTTTTTCTTACCAATAATGGTGGCAATCTGCAGTTTGTATTGTGACCGTGACATTGCGACAGACATATCGGACACTTTTGACATGTTTTTGGACCATTCACATTTATACAGCGAATAGTGCTATAAAACTGCACCAATTACTGTGTAAATGTGACTGGCAGTGGGTGTGATCAAGGGGGTGATCAAGGGGTTAAATATGTTCTTTAGAAAGTGATTCTAACTGTAGGAGGAGGGGACCGATCTGTGTTCCTCTGTACTGGCAACACAAACCGGTCTCCTCTCCGGGTCCCGAGCGATGCGGCGGGCGTGCCCGCCCCCTAGCCGCCCGGGAAGCCCAGGACATCATATGAGTAGGGATGGAAGATTCCTGCCAACATCATTTTACAATGGCTCGGTAAGGAACATGTTAACTGTGGCTTCTTCTGGTTCGAAAGGTCTTCTAGTCAGACCCTGCAAAACAACTGACAAATCTCATTTAAGTAAAAACCTAAAGGGGTTGTAAAGGTACAATTATGTTTTTTTTTTCCTAATTCGCTTTATTTATCTTAGTGCAGTCCTCCTTCACTTTCCTCATCCTTCGATTTTGCTTTTAAATGTCCTTATTTCTTCTGAGAAATCCTCACTTTCTGTTCTTCTGTCTGTAACATCACACAGTAATGCAACGCTTTCTCCCTGGTGTGGAGTGTCATGTTCACTCCCTCCCTTGGACTACAGGAGAGTCAGGACGCCCACTAACACACAGCTCCTTTCTCTATCTTCAACGTAGAGAGCGTCCTGACTCTCCTGTAGTCCAAGGGAGGGGGCAAGCACAACACTCCACACCAGGGAGAAAGCCTTGCATTACTATGTGAAGTTACAGACAGAAGACCAGGAAGTTAGGATTTCTCTGAAAAAATAAGGACATTTAAAAGCAAAATCGAGGGATGAGGTAAGTGAAGGAGGACTGCACCAAGGTAAAGGAAGCTAATCAGGAAAAAAAAAAATTGTACCTTTACAACCCCTTTAAATGGAACTGGTCTAGCCCTAGCTAGTGTCTTAACCACTTCAATACCCGCCCATTGACAATTGACGGCCAGAGATGGGATCTCCTATCCTAAGTGGCCGTCAATTGACGGCCTGGGCTTTGCAGGTGAATATCTGAATGATGCCTGCAGCCAGAGGCATCATCCAGATATCTACTCTTCTTCAGCCGGCGATTCTGCACGACATAAGAATGATCATAGCGGCGCTTGATCATTCTTACAGGCCGCAGGAGGGGTCACCCCCCCTCCCGCCGCCATCCGGTGCTTCTCCGGGCTCTCCTGTGCCTTCGGGGGCCCGGAGAACGAATCGTCCGGCGTCGGCAGGAAGCATAGAGATGACTGGTGACCAGATGGTCACCAGTCATCTCTATGACCGTCGGAGGACCCGGGCGCGATGTGATGAAGTCACGCCCGGGTCCCTGTAAGTAAACAAAGCCGCGATTGCGGCTGTAAGCAATCATTCATGAGATCGGTGAATTTTTTTTCACCGATCTCATGGTTTCCAGCCTGGAGGATGGATGTGAGGTCTTATTGACCCCGCATCTCTCTTTAAAGAGGACCTGTCACACACATTTCCTATTACAAGGGATGTTTACATTACTTGTAATAGGAATAAAAGTGGGAAAAAAAAAATAGAAAAAAAGTGTAAAAATAAATAAAAAATAAGTCAAAAAATAAATAAAAATAAAATAAAAATTAAAACGTCTGTCCCCGATAGCTCGCGTGCAGAAGCGAACGCACACGCAAGTCCCGCCGACATATGTAAACGCCGTTTAAACCACATAAGTTAGGTATCGCCGTGTGCCTTAGAGTGCCAGCAACGAATCTAGCACTAGATCTCCTCTGTAAATCTAAACTGGTAAACTGTAAAAAAAAATCAAGCGTTGCCTATGGAGATTTTTAAGTACCGATGTTTGGCGCCATTCCATGAGTGTGCGCATAATTTAAGCTTGACATGTTGGGTATCTATTTACTCGGTGTAACAATATTTCACATAATACAAAAAAATTGGGCTAACTTTACGGTTTTGTTATTTTTTTAATTTATGAAACCTTTTTTTTTACAAAAAAAAGGTGTTTGAAAAATGATTGCGTAAATACCGTGCGAGATAAAACATTGCAATGATCGTCGTTTTATTCCCTAGGGTGTCTGCCAAAAAAAACATATATAATGTTTGGGGGTACTGCGTAATTTTCTAGCAAAATAATGATTATTACATGTAGGAGAGAAGTGTCAGAATAGGCCCGGTATGGAGGTGGTATAAAGCCTGTTATTGAAGTGGTTGGAAAAAAAATAAAAATCTGATGATCAAAAGGATCTAGTGAAAACTCTCTCCAGAAAAACTGACAGTGCAGCTACCTGAACTTTTAGGGTACTATAGCTGCCAAGACCCTTGTGACGATATGTGAGGTGAGATACACGACAATAGGTACATTTCACCTTGCATTTGTTCCATTGTAATGGACCATTGTACTCTGACCTTCTTTCAAATAAAAGGTGATCCCAACAAGCCAATATCCCACACGTGGTGGATTCAGTGGGTATTTTCTGAAGATGGAGGAAGTGATAAAGGCCCTGCGCTACAGGCTAATGCAGCTCAACGGGAAACCAATAAGTGGTCCAGCAGGAGATGTACCGCCAAATCCCTGCAGCACAACAGGAGGCCGCTGCAGCACAACAGGTAACTCAGCAGGAGATGAGCCGGCAGTTCGCAGAGGCTCTCCTGGAACTGAAAAAGGGGTCCGCACCTCATGTGCCAGTGGAACCAAATATGGTACGTGCATCCTACCACCTACAGAAAATGACAGCTGCCAATGACGCAGAGGCATACCTTGCGACTTTCGAGAGAGTCGCTATCCGCGAAGGATGGCCAAAAGAGCAGTGGGCGGGTCTGTTGGCCCCCATTCCTAACAGGAGAACCTCAAAAGGGCCATTTTGATCTTGAACCAGATAAGGTCCAGGACTATGAGACTTTAAAAACCGAGATACTTGCACGCTTGGGTGTCACCATGGCAGTCTGGGCCCAGCGAGTGCATCAGTGGTCCTACTCCAGCAACAAGCCACCCCGTTCACAAATGTTTGACCTGGTCCACCTCACCAGGAAGTGGTTGCAGCCAGAGACCTTGATAAGCCCTCAGATCGCGGAGTGTGTGGTAATAGACCGGTATCTACATGTGCTCCCTGCTGCTCTGAGGAAGTGGGTCGGACAGGGGGACCCCAAAACTGCAGCCTAACTGGTGGATATAGTGGAGAGGTACAGTGCTACTAAGGACTTGGTGAACCCGTCTGCACGCCATTTCAGTGTGTCTAGGGGTGTAAGATCGCCCAGCAGTTCTGGCAAGACTGTTACAGGGTTCAAGAGCTTGGGGAAGTTTGATAATACTTGTAAACGTTGATGACTGTGGGTCCCAGACCTGGAGACTGGCCAAAGTAGCCAGGAAGGTCTTTGGGACCGTTAAAAGGACTGGGGGTAGAGCACATTATGTGTTTCCGTTGCCATGCATTAGGGCATATTGCCGCAAACTGTCCTATAAATGATGAACCTATGCAATGTGATTATGCTTATATGATAAGATGCATTTCTCTGTTTGCACAGGTTGCACAGGTTGCTTGTACTGCATCCTATCAGAGTCAGATTGAAAAACAGATGTGTGTTAGTTCAGTGGATGGAAAGCCACTCACAGCCCTGCTGGACTCTGGTAGTGTGGTGACCCTAGTCAGGAGTGATTGTGTAAACCCCACAAAACTAAACCCCAATACTACTGGGGTAATTTGTATCCATGGGGACACTCAGGACTACCAGACAGTGGTGGCAGAAGTTGATACCCCCTGGGGCAGTGTAACACATTCAGTTGGGGTGGAATTTATGGGAGAGAAAAAGGGAGGCTGGTAGTTAGTTCTCCCCTGCTGGGGAAGTACGGGAACTCTCACCAGACCCTTTTTGCCAACGGGAAGGGGATGCTGTTGGTGGGATCGAGGAAGCCGGAGATCCTCTTCCTTTTCCTGTCATGGCTGGGGAGCCGGAGGACCTGGAAGCTAGCTCCCAGCCCGAGGGTAACAAACAGGGGAACACCTCTGACCCTGACATTGAGAGTAGCTAAAATGTGGTACCCAAATTAGAGGTCAGGAGAGAGGATTTCTGTACCGAGCAACTGCGTGAGGCCACCCTCAGAGCCAGGGAAAACGTTGATGTTGGATAGGGGACCGGTGGATCCTAATTGGATGGTGTCTTCATCGAGTGGTAAAACATGGAAAGGATGAGGTAGAACAGCAAAAACAGCAAAAAAAAACGATTAGTGTGCACTTATGCCATCTGGTGGCGTATTGTAGAAATTACCATTACAAATCTTATGCTCACGGCTGGTCACATGGAGCATGGGCAGCTATGTTTATCCCCAATTTGTCAATCTATCCATAATACTCCACTAGATGGCATCAGTATATATCACTATGGAGCTAGTCAGCTCCAACCAATCAGATTGCCACCCTGGTTAATAAAACGTGACCAATTCAGTGACCGAGACGCTTCCCGACGATGTAATCGCGTCGAAACGTGCGTCAAAGCTTATCCCAGTCACTTGTTTATCCCCAGCAAATTCCGGCTTCCCAGGTGGTGGAACCCGTGCAATACAGCGCAAGCATCACGGCTGCTACACCACTCTCCTGGCGGACTGTTTGCGGTGCCGAGTTATAGGCACTTTACTAAGTAAGAGGCCATTTGGCTTGTCCTTGTTTTAAACTCAATATCAATCTATGGTCCTGCCTTTTCCATTTTTTTTTTACCTGCAACCAAGACTTTCCGCCACCTGGGTTTGGTCTATCTTATGACCTGTAAATGTTTTAGGCGGGTAAGACGGCCAGACAACTTAGGCCTCGTACACACGATCAAATCTGTCTGCTGGAAACGGTCTGCTAGACCGTTTCAGCAGACAGATTCGATCGTGTGTACGGGCTAACAGACGGATTTGGCCACCCGACAGATTTCAAAGCATGCTTTGAAATCTGTCGGCTGGGAACCCGTCCGCCCGACATGTCTACTGGTTAGTATGCTAACCAGCAGACATGTCTTCTCGCACACGCGCCGAATGGTTTTGACGCATGCGCGGAAGTGTTTTACTTCCTGGTACGGTGACGTGGCGGCATCAACGTCACCGCCACATCAGCGCGCTGTCTGCTGGCGGGGATTTTGGTTTGCTCGTGTGTACACGCGAGCAAACCAAAATCCCAGCAGACAGATTTGTTCAGATCTGTCGGACAGACAGATTTGAACAAATCTGTCTGCTTGTGTGTACGAGGCCTAAGACAGAGGATTATTGAAAAAGGTGATGGTGTCTGTGCTGTGTGACAAAGGGATGGAGAACATGAAAAGAAAGGGAAATGTGAACATAAAAATTGCCTCAAATAGCCATTGAATAATTCAAATAGCAGCGAATAAAATAATCCAAATGACAGTGAATAAGTGAAACAGAATCAATATAAATATAGATCATACAACACAGTATAACATGTGGATGGATATCTATATACCTATACACAATAAGATGTAGTATGGTATGCCAAAAACATACACATCTACAAGGGGCCAGATTCAGGTAGATGGGAGCATCTTTGCTCTGGAGTAACGCTTCTCATTTACGTTACTCTGACGACCCTTTCAGCGCAAGTACTGTTATTCACATAGCAGTTGCGCGTAAACTTGCGCCAGAGTAACGATAATGCGCTGGCGTAACCCGACGCAAGTGGAAGTGGGTGTGATCATATGTAAATGATGGGCGGAGCCCAGCGGAGAGGCTTACGTTCAGCGCATCATCCACGGAGCATGCGCAGTGAGTGCGGCTCCACTCGCCCCTTGTGCGCATGCTCACAACTTCCGTCGGCACCACTTCCCGGGAAACGTCAGCGCAATGCCTTCCGTTGGGCGCTTAAAAGCGCAGGCGGAAACGCCATTCCGGCGCAAAAGTATATCCGTTTCCCCCCACCCCAGGGAAGATACTTTTGTGCTGTGATGGCTGCTCCCGCTACCCCCAGAGAGAGGAGGAACCTGAACTTTAATTCACAGGAGGTCTCAGTGATCATATCCGCGATGGAGACTTTTAATCATTTTCTCCATGGGAAAAAGAGCTGTAAGACCAGCCGGGAGAGGAAGCAGGGCATCCTGGACACCATTGCTGGCCGGGTCAATATTTTGGGGTACTCCACCCGGACTGCTTCTGACATTCAGAAGAAAATAAATGATCTGCGGCGCAAGGTCAGGGGCAAGGTGGCCACCATCAGGAGGCATGAGAGGGGCACAGGTGGTGGTCCCCCATGTCCGGTCACCCTGACCGAGGAGGAGGAGGTGGTCGCTCGCTGCCTGGAGAGGGAGCAGGTGGAGTGGGTCCCTGGCTATGACTCCATGGAGGAAGGCTCCAGGACAGGTAAGTGTTTTTTATCCCCTATTTGATGTGTTGCATTTGGGGGGGGGGGGGTACATGTGCCAAGTGTGTGGGACCACCAACATTTGTCTGCTTTGTGTCATCCACAGATGACGGAGCTGGGCCATCATCTGTCAGCGTCCATTCCACCCCATCCCCCCAACGCCATCGTGTGCCCGAGCCCATGGGTGGTGAAGACACCGAGGTGGAGGAGGAGAGTGGCCACACCACACCTGCCAAGGTGGTTGTGGAGGATCCTGCTGTGGCAGAGCAGGACTTTTCTTTAGTGTTGGAGGTCTCCTCCCCTTCTCCTGGGCCGTCTGTCATCCCCTCCCCCATCCTTGGAAGCCCCTCAAGGGCGACTCCATCCCCCCGGGGACAACCATCTTCTGGCCCCAGGAAGGCGACCCAGAAGACCAGGGGGGTGTCGGATGTTGTCCAGGGCCAGTTGGCGAGGGATCACGCCAGACAGACTCAACAAATGGGGGAACTAGTTGGGCACTTAGAGAAAGTGGCTGACAGCCTGGGCTCTGTTGCCCAGATAAGCAACGCAGTCCAGGATGTAAGTTGCAACTGCGCTGCAGTGGTGACCAGTTTGGGGGAGGTGCAGGGGGATATTAGGCACCTCACTGCAGCCGTCCAGGCCAACAGTGCTGCCATCCGGGACCAGGGGAGTCGGCGGGCCCAGCACTACCAAGTGACCCGGCAGCTCAGGATGCAGGCCCAGCAGCTGAGGATGCAGGGCCAGACAAACAATTTGCTCGGCCGGATAGCCATGGCCTTGGAGGGCATGCAGGCCACACCTGCCAGGAGTGGCCCACCCAGGGATCAGCCACCTCCAGATGCCCCCCCACCCCCACCCACTCCATCCAGGCAGCTGAGGAGCCAGAGAGGTTCGGCAAGAAGGAGCCCCCGGCATCCCCGATGATTTTTTGATTTTTGATTTATGATTTATACTCAGGTTATGAGATTTTGATTTTTGATTTCTGATTTATACTCAGGTAATGAGATTTTGATTTTTTATTTCTGATTTATACTCAGGTTATGAGATTTTGATTTTTGATACTGCACACGTTGCAGTGTGAATGGTGTGTGAATGTGAGGGGGTGGCACTCCTGCCAGTAAGGGGTGTCACCCTCGGCCGTGGTGGTGAAGTTAACCCCACGGCTGTATGAATGACGTGTGAAAGGTGTATGAATGGACAGTGACATCATTGGGGCCTTGACGCTGGCGTTGCTGCTCCCAAGTCCTACATGCTGGACTTGGGCTAATCCAATGCGATGTGCATGTGGTGTGTGTGATCTAGGGACATCAGTGGTGTACACACGTGCATTGTCTGTGTGATTAATGTTTTGGTTTATTGTCCAAAGATGCCTACGGCGAGGACCCTCCTGACTGCTCTTCCATCAGCAGACTGCGTCTCCTCTGGCAGGTGGGGACTGTGTGGGTCGGGGGTCAGGTCATCACGTATGTCAATCTGCAGGCCTTTTCTCATAGCAAAGTTGTGCAGAATGCAACATGCACCGATGATCTGACACACAAAGGTAGGGGAATACAATAGGGTCCCCCCGGACTTATCCAGGCAGCGGAAACGGGACTTCAGGAGCCCAAATGTTTGCTCCACCACTGCACGGGTTTTGATGTGTGCTTCATTGTATTTTCTCTCTCCTCTGGTTTGGGGGTTCCGGAAAGGAGTCATTAGATGGGGTCCCAGTGCATATGCAGAGTCACCTGGAAGGGAAAAGACAGGAGGATGTTAGTCATGCATGTGCGACGTCTGTTGTGCATCACGGGAGGGCATAGTCATGCCTGCCACCCATGTCACTCACCAACCAGCCAGCTGTCCCCATACATGTTCTGTTCGAATTCTGCTGGGATGGGACTCTGATTGTATATGAAGCTGTCATGGCTGGACCCGGGGTGTTTGGCACGGACGTGCCATATGAGGCGTTGGGCATCGGCTATCACCTGTACGTTGATGGAATGCCAATGCTTCCGATTGCGGTATATGTGCTCTGTGGCACTGGGGGGCTGGAGTGCCACATGTGTGCAATCAATGGCCCCCACAGTGCGTGGGAATCTGGCAATGTTGTAGAAATCTGTCATTGCATTCAGCCGCAGGTCCTCAGTGGTTGGTCTGATGAACTGGTTGGACATGCGTCTGAGGATTGCGGGGAAAACCTGGTGCACACATCTGCTCACGGAGGACTGTGACATCCCAGCCACCACTCCACTTGTACGCTGGAATGATCCACTTGCTAGGAAATGAAGTGTTGCCAGTACCTTCACCAGTGGCTGCACTGCTTGTGAGCGGTGTGTCTTGCTGGTGATGTCATCCTGCAGGGTTGTGGTTAGTTCAAGTATTGCATCTGGGCTGAATCTGAAGAGGCGATACACCTCCTCATCCCCCATGCCAAAGAGGCTCATACGTGTGCGGTATATCCTCTCACGTGCCCGCCTCCTTCGTTCCGGGGGCCCATCAGTAGTTCTAGGACCACGATTGCCCCTGGCATGTTGGCACACAGAGGTGTTGTCCTTGCAAGTGTGGGTGCTCAGCTTGCTAGTTTCGTCGGTAACGCTGCTGTAGCTGCTCTCCTGCTGACCTGTGACCGTCTGGAGTAAAGATAAAGCAGCCTTTTTGTAGAAATAACTTTGCGCCGGACGGACGAGATACGCGCGGCGCATGTAGCCGGCGTATGGTGCCAATCCGTTCGTGAATTGGGAAATCTCCCTCATTTGCATATTTGCAGGGGATATCAATAGGCGCGACTGATGCGCCAAGCGAAATTAAGCGCCGACGATACTCTGGCGTCGGAACGTTCCGCCGGTCGGAAATAGCCCGTTATTGGGCGCATCTAGTTTGGTGGGTACGGCCACATAGAAACGACGGCACATCTTCACAGTTACGCGGCGCATATCGAATTACTCCAGCGCAAGTGTTGCTGAATCTGGCCCAAGGAGTGCATATAATAAGTGGGTAAGTGAAAAAAAAAAGAGAATAAAAGTCTCTTCAACGTGATCCCAAAGCCAAGTGTTAAAGGATGAAAAACTTCACAGTGCAGAAACACCTCTCGTGGCTCTTATCTGCTCACCTCATTGCTGTTCTACTAGCAGCCTAGTAATCCTCAGTTACACCAGATGGCACAATCTATCTGAAGGTATACTTGGAGGACCCAGTTCCAGGTAGACACATGTAGAAAAATAACAGGGAGGTATATAGCGTAATTCTGTGACCCTTCTTGTGGCTTAGATAGAAATACAATGACAATGCACTCACTCAGAATAACAAGATGAGTGCCAAGCTTGTAACAGATCCTGCTTGTCTCATCTTGTTCCTCCTCATCTCATGGGCTAACACTTGCGGCAAACGGTGGCTCAGAGAGTGGTAGAAAGGGATACTCCGCACAAGGGAACGTGGATGTGAACTCGAATAGTGAAGGATGGTATTCCCCACAGTCGGATATAGGGCAGCTGACCCCGTCCAGATGACCAGCACATATAGTCATCTGCCCTATTATCCGACTTTAGTCAATATTTATCTGTTAATGATTTCAATTTGAAATTTACTATTGAGTCAGATACGAGGAGCATTCCATTTCTTGACCTTCGCCTCTTCCTAAATGATGATGGTACACGGTTTAGTAATCTATACAGGAAGGAGACCGCAGGGAATACCATCCTTCACTATTCGAGTTCACATCCACGTTCCCTTGTGCGGAGTATCTCTTTCAGCCAGTATCTTAGGCTGCGTTGAAACTGCACAAGGAAAGAGGATTTTGAACAGGAAGCACATTCTCTACACTTGGGTCTACTACAGAGAGGATACAGCAAAAAAGTTTTGAAAAGGCCATATGCCAAGACTAAGCAAAATACACGGGAAACCTTGCTGTTCAAATCTAAGAATAAGGAACCTAACCCCACTACTAAATTCATTAGCACCTTTAGTGCCCATCAAGACACTTTCCGCCAAATGATTAATAATTGGCACTTTTTGTCGGAGGACCCTATTATTTCCAAATATGTTTCCAACAGACCATAAATTGTCTACAGAAGATCAAGGTCAATTTAGAGATGGCCTTATACACAGCCATCTCTCCCCTGATGCATCAGATTTAGAGGCGTCTGGTGGATTTGGAACATATAAATGTGGCCACTGTGATCAGTGTCCATGGATTCAGGAGGGTAATGGTTGTCCCTTACCAAGAGGTGGTTTTCTTAAATCAAAGGTTGTTGCAGACTGTACTACAATTGGAATTGTATACTTGGCCACATGCCGGTGTGGTGCTTTCTATATCGGCAAGATAAAACGTCCCTTTGCTAAAAGAATCCAGGATCATCTATATTACTTAGATGTTGGCCTTCTATACACTCCGATCTGTAAACACAGTGGACTTAATCACAGCTACGACCCGTCATTTAGATTGTTCTTCGCATTGGAGGTCATCCCCTTTCCGGAGAGAGGGGGTGACTTTGATAAGAAGATACTGCAACGTGAGGCCCGATGGGCCACTTATCCACCTGGCCTCAATACCTCTGTCTTTTAAACCCTTTCTTTAGATACAGCATGTATGTACTGCTGGGGGGTGGATTGGGTTTTTGTTTGTTGGTGTTTTTTTTTTTTGGGGTTTTCCTTTTTGGGATAACTTAAGGTCATCTTCATGAATATACAATTTTTATAATGGTTGATGAATCTTTGATGGACTCATTGCACCGAGTACTAATGTTTATTATTACATTGGCATTACTATATACTGTTATATTTTTTTTATTTTTACTATGGTGCTAAACTATATTAGTGTAAGGCTGACTGCAGGTCAAGCCTGTATTTGTAGGAGGAGTCGGGAGGTATTTAAACACATCCTCCTTCCTCCTTCTGGGCGTCGGTTTTCTGGTGGGACGACCCGTCTGACGTCACTTCCGGTTTCGGCTCTGTCAGCAGGACGTGAGGCTCCACGAGTGGCCCCCATGTCTAACTTTTATTCCACAGGTTTCTGGAGTCAGTCGGGGGGGGGGGGGGCCCACAGGCGAGCGGCAGCCATCTCCATCTGGGCTGCATGGGGGATCCACGGGCTGGGGAGCTCTCCACGCTACTTCCCTGTGTGACATCAGAGTGCCGACTGGTGCTCCAGGAGTCGCACGCTGCGGCGGCTGGTGGCTGCAGCAGAGCGGGAGTTGCTTCCTCCCTCCTTACTGTTCGGGGGCCCGCTCCTCTTTCTGCGGTGGAGTAGTTGCAGGGGGAGCGTGTGTTCGCTCTTGGTAGGTGGGGGGGGGGCTTGGCTGAGTGGTGTTGGGGGGAGGGGCAGTACGAGGTCTGCTCGTTCTCAGGAGTGAGTTAGGGGGGCGGGCAGAGCAAGGTTCACTCCATATGGTGTCAGGGGGAGGGGAAGGATCTGTGGCTGTCAGCCTGGCCATATGCAGCATTCCATCTATACGGTATTTATACTCCTTACAACACAAGTTCAGCTCCAGTCATGTGTATACTCCATGTCCAGCTCTGTATTTCACTACTGTCATGCGTCTCCCCCTATCTCAGGTTTCTGGTTGCTTTTGTTTTCATGCCTTTATGTTTCTTGTGCGTCCACATGTCCCGTCACGGTTCTCACGATTCAGGGTCGCATGCGACTACTTTTTCATTCAGTATCATTTTCCCATGTGTTTCATTTCCCTTGCATTTCATGTCTCTGATGCGATTATGTCTCTGATGCGATTATGTCTGATGCGATCATGCCTGATGGTAGTTCTCATGCGTTTACGTTTCTCATGCGGTTACGCTTCTCATGGTATTTTCTCATGCGGTTACGTTTCTCATGCAATTACGTTTCACATGGTAGGTTCTCATGCGTTTACGTTTCTCATGGTAGTACTTGTGCATTACGTTTCTTGTGTGAATACATTTCTTGTGCGATTGCGTTTCGTGTGGTAGTTGCTCATGCGTTTACGTTTCTCATGATAGTTGCTCATGTGATTATGTTCTCATGCGATCACCTTTCACGTGGTGGTCTCATGCGATGGCGTTTGCGTGGTAGTTGCACGTGCGATTGCGTTGCGCTTGCGTTGCGCATGCGAGTCACATTCCATGTGATTCACATTCCATGCGATTCACGTGGTAGTTGCTCATGCGATTCACGTTTCTTGTGGTAGTTGCTCATGTGATTCACGTTTCTCGTGGTTGCTCATGCGATTCATGTTTCTCGTGGTTGCTCATGCGATTCACGTTTCTCGTGGTTGCTCATGCGATTCACGTTTCTCGTGGTGGTTGCTCATGCGATTCACGTTTCTTGTGGTGGTTCCTCATGCGATTCACGTTTCTTGTGGTGGTTGCTCATGCGATTCACGTTTCTCGTGGTGGTTGCTCAGGCGATTCACGTTTCTCGTGGTGGTTGCTCAGGCGATTCACGTTTCTCGTGGTGGTTGCTCATGCGATTCACGTTTCTCGTGGTAGTTCTCATACGATGGTGTTTTGTGTGGTAATTCTCATGCGATTGTGTTGGCGTGGCAGTTCTCATGCGATTGTGTTGGCGTGGCAGTTCTCATGCGATTGCGTTTTGCGTGGTAGTCCTCATGTGATTGCGTTTTGCGTGGTAGTCCTCATGTGATTGCGTTTCGCGTGGTAATTCCCATGTAGTTGCTGATGTGATGACTTTGCTGATGCAATTACGTTCTCATGTGTTTATGTTCTCATATGTTTACGTTTCTCTTGGTAGTTGCTCATGCGTTGTCGCATGGTAGTTGCTCATGCGATTATGTTTCTCATGGTTGGTTGTCATGCGATTACGTCTTCTCATGCGGTTACATTTCGCATGTTTTTTCTCACGCGTCTACGTTTCTCATGCAATTTCATTTCTCATGGTTTTCACGTTCTCAGGCATTCACGTGGCACATGCTAGTCATGTTCTTGCATGGTTGCGATCCATGTTCTCATGCAATCACGGTTGTCAAGTGTACACATTTCTCTTGCTATTTTTGTTCTCATGTTCTTCTGTTCTTCCCGTTTCTCATGCTATTTCACGTGTTTACTTTCCGTTTTACGCTGCGTTTCTCACGCATTCATGTTCTCACGTGTCTACGTTCCTCGTTCAGGTTTCTGTGATGATGCTTACGTTTCTCACGTTCTCCTGCGTTCACATTTTTCTTACAATTACGTTTCTCATGTTTTGTTTCCCATGCTATTTCATGTTTTCCGTTTCTCATGCAATTTCACGTTTGTGCTTTCCTTTTTTTTTATGTTACATTTCTCACGCTATTCACGTTCTCAAGTGTTTACGTTACTCATGCAGGTTTCAGTCGTGATGCATACGATTCCGTTTCTCAGGGGGGTTTTTTTATGTTCTCAGGCATTTATGTTTCCCATGTTTTTGTTTCCCATGCTGTTTATGTTTTTAGGTGTGTGCGTTTCATGCAATTTACGTTTCTCATGCAGGGTTCAGTTGGGAAGTTTTCTAGTTGGTAGCTTTGGTATGTTCATTTTGATTCATGGCGTTCCCCGTCGGGGGGGGGGGTCACCCATTACGTCTACGTTTCATGCATCTTGACATTTTATCTCTCACAATGACCTGACACATCTTCAGGTTCATCAGGCCTGAGTGTACGTTTTTAATTTGCCTGCTACGCCTCAGGTTGCTCGGCCTTGGTAATTCACGGGTTTGTCACATTCTCAGTCCAGCTGCATTAGTCCTACACTTACCTACATTTCATTTTCTTAGTCTGGGCATACATGTTTGTTCATGGCCACTCTCCACTGCTGGTTACCTGTCACGTCTACAGGTACTGTCGGATTGAGATGTTTCGTTTCTAATTGGCTTGTGCAGTGGTAAGTCTCCTCATCCGTTTCTCATACGTTTCATGCATCTTGAATTTCATTTCTCACACGTTAACCTGACACGTCTTCAGGTTCATCGGGCCTGAGTGTACGTTTTTAATTTGCCTGCTTCGCCTCAGGTTGCTCGGCCTTTGCATTCATGGGGTTGTCACATTCTCAGTCCAGCTGCACTAGTTCTACACTTACCCACATTTCATCTTCATAGACTGGGCATACATGTTTGTTCATGGCCACTCTCCACTGCTGGTTACCTGTCACGTCTACAGGTACTGTCGGATTGAGATGTTTCGTTTCTAATTGGCTTGTGCAGTGGCAAGTCTCCTCATCCGTTCTCATACGTTTCATGCATCTTGAAATTCATTTCTCACACGTTAACCTGACACGTCTTCAGGTTCATCAGGCCTGAGTGTACGTTTTTAATTTGCCTGCTACGCCTCAGGTTGCTCGGCCTTTGCATTCATGGGGTTGTCACGTTCACAGTCCAGCTGCACCAGTCCTACACTTACCCACGTTTCTTTTGCACAGTCTGTGCATACATGTCACGTTCATATCCACACATTAGTTCATGTCCACTCTCCACTGCTGGTTACCTGTCGCGTTCACAGGTTCTGTCGGATTGAGATGTTCGTTTTTAATTGGCTTGTGCGGTGGCAAGTCCCCTCATCCGCTTCTCACGGCTTTTATTACATTTTTCATACGTCACGTAATCTCGTCACTTACATCACCTACCCGACATGTCTTCAGGTTGTTAGGCTTGAGTGTTATGTCTTCTGTTGGCCTGCTTGGCCTCAGGTTGCTCAGCCTCGACAGTTCCGCAGACTGACACGCTCTCTGTCCTGCTCTACATCACTGCATGTGTCAATCACGGACACTTACGTAGGTAGGGGTAAGGGGAGGTAGGGGTTTTCCTTTTCCGAAGGTAAGTTGGGGCTTGTTGGTTTTGTTTAACATTGTCTTGCTTCTTTGCAGAGTTCATGTTACGGGCAGCAGATATCGCAGATTGTGCCGTCATCCATCCTTCTCCAGTTACGGGTTTCTTCACATGGTTGTGCACCCTCCTTGTATATTCCGATTTTGTCATAGACGAAGCTTGATCTTCAAGTCCTTTTCAATACAGCCCGGAAACTCGTGACTCGGCCTGGGATATCTTCCAGGCGTTCCTGTCTCGGTATCCTGGGTTCTTTTCTCACAAACATGCCAGTACCTACTTGTGTTTGTTTTCTTTTGCCACTTGCAGCTTCAAACGGGTTGTAGCTGGGTCCAGGACATTCTGGGCGCTAGACCGTTGCGGACATACTCAGGGATAGGCCACTTTTCCTTTTCCCTAGTACCCCCTTCTCTGCTAGCACAGGGCATGACACTTAGTCATTACCTGCTTCCTATCTAGGGTAGCACTTCATCATTCACTCCGGGCCATGGTTTCAGTACAGGTGCAGTTTCTGCTGCTATTCGTAGGGGGTTTGTATTCTTGTTGTGGAAGAGTTAGGTGGGCAGTAGGTAGCTTTCTTTTCCAGACATATCCCAGTTCACATGTCAGTCGCAGGCATTCTTGCATTAGGGGCTTGTGGTACATTCAGTTACTTTCATTTCAATCCCTTCCCTAGCTCATCCTACTGGGTTATTTTTTTGGCCCCTTTTAGGCATACTGACCACGTGACCCCCGGCACACCTCAGGTCAATTTCCCTCCGCAGGTTGTTTTCCCTGCTTCCCCTCAGTCCTTTCCCTAGCACGATTACCTGAGACTCTGAGTACAAACCACTTTAGCCCCGGACCATATTGCTGTCCAAAGACCAGAGCACTTTTTGTGATTCGGCACTGCGTCGCTTTAACTGACAATTGCGCGGTCGTGCGACGTGGCTCCCAAACAAAATTGGCGTCCTTTTTTTCCCCACAAATAGAGCTTTCTTTTGGTGGTATTTGATCATCTCTGGTATTTGCGCTACAAACAAAAATAGAGCGAATATTTTGAAAAAAATGCAATATTTTTTACATTTTGCTATAATAAAAATCCCAAAAAAGATATAAAAAAACATTTTTTTTTCCTCAGTTTAGGCCGATACGTATTCTTCTACATATTTTTCCTTAAAAAAAAAAATCGCAATTAGCGTTTATTAATTGGTTTGCGCAAAATTTATAGCGTTTACAAAAAAGGGGGTCGGTTTATGGCATTTTTATTATTATTTTTTTTTACTAGTAATGGCGACGATCAGCGTTTTTTTTTTTTTTCCGGTACTGCGATATTATGGCGGACACATCGGACACTTTTGACACATTTTTGGGACCATTGGCATTTTTATAGCGATCAGTGCTATAAAAATGCATTCTATTACTATAAAAATGCCATTGGCAGTGAAGGGGTTAACACTAGGGGGCAGGGAAGGGGTTAAGTGTGGTCCTGGTGTGTTCTAACTGTATGGGGGGTGGCCTCACTAGGGGAAGTCACTGATCTTCTGTCCATACATTGTATGGACAGAAGATCAGCGTTTCCCCCGCTGACAGGAACAAGAGGTATGTGTTTACACACATACCTCCCGTCCCCCGCTCTGTAACGAGCAATCGCGGGTGCCCGACGGCGATCGTACCCACGGGACGCGCGCGTGCGCGAAAAGCTGCTAAAGGGAGGACGTAGAGCTACGTGCTCCCGCGTAGCAGTGCCACCGTCCCGCAGTAATATGACGGCGGGCGGTCGGCAATCAGTTAAAATGTAACTTCTATTTTCTTTCTGCATTTACTGACTGTGCTTGGCACGTCCCATAGGTGTTCCAATGGTGTGTTGTGCATGATGTCTATGGCCTATAGTTTGTGCTGACATTTGTGTGTCTCGATGAAGAGGGGAACTTTATGAGTTCCATCCTCTTTCCCCTTCTTTTCTAGCCAATGCCAAGCAAGGTGGAGTGTCTATGCACGGATCCGTGTATAGACACTCCCCCTTGCTCGGGATTGGACGCATCCATCCAATCCCGCGAAGGGGAGTGTCTATATATGGCGTGGCGGGCATTACAAGTATTCAAACGAAAGCTAGTAATGCGCGCTGTAATGCAGGGGGATTAACGTGGCGGTATCATATCGGCTACAACAGGTATGGGGGACATACATGGCTGCAATGTGTGTGGGGGACATGCATGGCTGCAATGTGTGTGTGGGGGACAATGCATGGCTGCAATGTGTGTGGGGGACAATGCATGGCTGCAATGTGTGTGGGGGACAATGCATGGCTGCAATGTGTGTGGGGGACAATGCATGGCTGCAATGTGTGTGGGGACAATGCATGGCTGCAATGTGTGTGGGGGACAATGCATGGCTGCAATGTGTGTGGGGGACAATGCATGGCTGCAATGTGTGTGGGGGACAATGCATGGCTGCAATGTGTGTGACAATGCATGGCTGCAATGTGTGTGGGGACAATGCATGCTGCAATGTGTGTGACAATGCATGGCTGCAATGTGTGGGGGACAATGCATGGCTGCAATGTGTGTGGGGGACAATGCATGGCTGCAATGTGTGTGGGGGACAATGCATGGCTGCAATGTGTGTGGGGGACAATGCATGGCTGCAATGTGTGTGGGGGACAATGCATGGCTGCAATGTGTGTGGGGGACAATGCATGGCTGCAATGTGTGTGGGGGACAATGCATGGCTGCAATGTGTGTGGGGGACAATGCATGGCTGCAATGTGTGTGGGGGACAATGCATGGCTGCAATGTGTGTGGGGGACAATGCATGGCTGCAATGTGTGTGGGGGACAATGCATGGCTGCAATGTGTGTGGGGGACAATGCATGGCTGCAATGTGTGTGGGGGACAATGCATGGCTGCAATGTGTGTGGGGGACAATGCATGGCTGCAATGTGTGTGGGGGACAATGCATGGCTGCAATGTGTGTGGGGGACAATGCATGGCTGCAATGTGTGTGGGGGACAATGCATGGCTGCAATGTGTGTGGGGGACAATGCATGGCTGCAATGTGTGTGGGGGACAATGCATGGCTGCAATGTGTGTGGGGGACAATGCATGGCTGCAATGTGTGTGGGGGACAATGCATGGCTGCAATGTGTGTGGGGGACAATGCATGGCTGCAATGTGTGTGGGGGACAATGCATGGCTGCAATGTGTGTGGGGGACAATGCATGGCTGCAATGTGTGTGGGGGACAATGCATGGCTGCAATGTGTGTGGGGGACAATGCATGGCTGCAATGTGTGTGGGGGACAATGCATGGCTGCAATGTGTGTGGGGGACAATGCATGGCTGCAATGTGTGTGGGGGACATGAATGGCTGCAATGTGTGTGGGGGACATGCATGGCTGCAATGTGTGTGGGGGACATGCATGGCTGCAATATGTGTGGGGGACATGCATGGCTGCAATATGTGTGGGGGACATGCATGGCTGCATTTGGGGACACATTTAAAAAAAAGTATCGGTATTCGATATCCGCGACTACTTGAAAAAAAAATATTGGTGCTTGTACTCGGTCCTAAAAAAGAGGTATCGGGACAACCCTACTATATATATATATATATATATATATATATATATATATATATATATATATATATATATATATATATATATATATATATATATATACACATATATATATATACAGTGCGGAAAATAAGTATTTGAACACCCTGCTATTTTGCAAGTTCTCCCACTTGGAAATCATGGAGGGGTCTGAAATTGTTATCGTAGGTGCATGTCCACTGTGAGAGACATAATCAAAAAAGAAAATTCCAGAAATCACAATGTATGATTTTTTTTAACTATTTATTTGTATGATACAGCTGCAAATAAGTATTTGAACACCTGAGAAAATTAATGTTTATATATTTGGTACAGTAGCCTTTGTTTGCAATTACAGAGGTCAAACGTTTCTTGTAGTTTTTCACCAGGTTTGCACACACTGGAGGAGGGATTTTGGCCCACTCCTCCACACAGATCTTCTCTAGATCAGTCAGGTTTCTGGGCTGTCGCTGAGAAACACAGAGTTTGAGCTCCCTCCAAAGATTCTCTATTGGGTTTAGGTCTGGAGACTGGCTAGGCCACGCCAGAACCTTGATATGCTTCTTACAGAGCCACTCCTTGGTTATCCTGGCTGTGTGCTTTGGGTCATTGTCTTGTTGGAAGACCCAGCCTCGACCCATCTTCAAAGCTCTAACTGAGGGAAGGAGGTTGTTGCCCAAAATCTCGCAATACATGGCCCCGGTCATCCTCTCCTTAATACAGTGCAGTCGCCCTGTGCCATGTGCAGAAAAACACCCCCAAAGCATGATGCTACCACCCCCCATGCTTCACAGTAGGGATGGTGTTCTTGGGATGGTACTCATCATTCTTCTTCCTCCAAACATGGTTAGTGGAATTATGACAAAAAAAATTATATTTTGATCTCATCTGACCACATGACTTTCTCCCATGACTCCTCTGGATCATCCAAATGGTCATTGGCAAACTGAAGACGGGCCTTGACATGTGCTGGTTTAAGCAGGGGAACCTTCCGTGCCATGCATGATTTCAAACCATGATGTCTTAGTGTATTACCAACAGTAACCGTGGAAACGGTGGTCCCAGCTCTTTTCAGGTCATTGACCAGCTCCTCCCGTGTAGTCCTGGGCTGATTTCTCACCTTTCTTAGGATCACCGAGACCCCACAAGGTGAGATTTTGCATGGAGCCCCAGTCCGAGGGAGATTGACAGTCATGTTTAGCTTCTTCCATTTTCTAATGATTGCTCCAACAGTGGACCTTTTTTCACCAAGCTGATTGGCAATTTCCCCGTAGCGCTTTCCAGCCTTGTGGAGGTGTACAATTTTGTCTCTAGTGTCTTTGGACAGCTCTTTGGTCTTGGCCATGTTAGTAGTTGGATTCTTACTGATTGTTTGGGGTGGACAGGTGTCTTTATGCAGCTAATGACCTCAAACAGGTGCATCTAATTTAGGATAATAAATGGAGTGGAGGTGGACATTTTAAAGGCAGACTAACAGGTCTTTGAGGGTCAGAATTCTAGCTGATAGACAGGTGTTCAAATACTTATTTGCAGCTGTATCATACAAATAAATAGTTAAAAAATCATACATTGTGATTTCTGGAATTTTTTTTTTGATTATGTCTCTCACAGTGGACATGCAGCTACGATAACAATTTCAGACCCCTCCATGATTTCCAAGTGGGAGAACTTGCAAAATAGCAGGGTGTTCAAATACTTATTTTTCGCACTGTATATATATATATATATATATATATATATATATACACACACACACACACACACACACACATACACACCGTATTTATCGGGGTATTGCGCGCTCCGGCATATAGTGCGCACCCCTAAAGTGGACCCGAAATTCCTGTGGAAAAAAAGATTTTTGTACTTACAGTTTTGGTGTCTTGCGCGGTGTCCATCAGCGGCCTTGTCGGGTCCGGCGTCAGTCTTCGGCTTCGGGTGTCCTTTTCGTCGGGTCCGGCATCCTTCTGCGGCATCCTCCCCACGCCGAGTTTGAACTCAGCGCCTGCATATACCGAGCGCAGTACACTCGTGTATAGTCGGGCAGGCTCGGCTACTCTCGCACTCACGTCCTGTACGTCCAGGAGGTGAGCGGGAGAGGAGCAGAGCCTGCCCGACTATACACGAGTGTACTGCGCTCGATGTATGCAGGCGCAGTATTCAAACTCGGCGCGGGAAAGCGGGTATCGGCGTATATCGCGCACACACGATTTTGCCCTGATTTTCAGGGCAAAAAAGTGCGTGGTATACGCCAATACGGTATATATATATATATATATATATATATATATATATATATATATATATATATATCATACAGTACAGACCAAAAGTTTGGACACACCTTTCTCATTCAAAGAGTTTTCTTTATTTTCATGACTTTGAAAATTGTAGATTCACACTGAAGGCATCAAAACTATGAATTAACACATGTGGAATTATATACGTAACAACAAAGTGTAAAACAACTGAAAATATGTCATATTCTATGTTATTCAAAGTAGCCACCTTTTGCTTTGATTACTGCTTTGCACACTCTTGGCATTCTCTTGATGAGCTTCAAGAGGTAGTCACCTGAAATGGTCTTCCAACAGTCTTGAAGGAGTTCCCAGAGATGCTTAGCACTTGTTGGCCCTTTTGCCTTCACTCTGCAGTCCAGCTCACCCCAAACCATCTCGATTGGGTTTTAGGTCCGGTGACTGGAGGCCAGGTCATCTGGCCCAGCACCCCATCAATCTCCTTCTTGGTCAAATAGCCCTAACAGCCTGGAGGTGTGTTTGGGGTCATTGTCCTGTTGAAAAATAAATGATGGTCCAACTAAAACGCAAACCGGATGGAATAGCATGCCACTGCAAGATGCTGTGGTAGCCATGCTGGTTCAGTATGCCTTCAATTTTGAATAAATCCCCAACAGTGTCACCAGCAAAGCACCCCCACACCATCACACCTCCTCCTCCATGCTTCACGGTGGGAACCAGGCATGTAGAGTCCACCTGTTCACCTTTTCTGCGTTTCACAAAGACACGGTGGTTGGAACCAAGGATCTCAAATTTGAACTCATCAGACCAAAGCACAGATTTCCACTGGTCTAATGTCCATTCCTAGTGTTCTTTAGCCCAAACAAGTCTCTTCTGCTTGTTGCCTTTCTTTAGCAGTGGTTTCCTAGCAGATATTCTACCATGAAGGCCTGATTCACACAGTCTCCTCTTAACAGTTGTTCTAGAGATGTGTCTGCTGCTAGAACTCTGTGTGCCATTGACCTGGTCTCTAATCTGAGCTGCTGTTAACCTGCGATTTCTGAGGTTGGTGACTCGGATGAACTTATCCTCCGCAGCAGAGGTGACTCTTGCCATAATACAAATTCTAATAGTCTATTCAGTAGGACTATCAGCTGTGTATCCACCTGACTTCTGCACAACACAACTGTTGGTCCCAACTCCATTTATAAGGCAATAAATCACACTTATTAAACCTGACAGGGCACACCTGTGAAGTGAAAACCATTTCAGGTGGTAGTCACCTGAAATGGTTTTCACTTCACAGGTGTGCCCTGTCAGGTTTAATAAGTGTGATTTATTGAAGCTCATCAAGAGAATGCCAAGAGTGTGCAAAGCAGTAATCAAAGCTAAAAGGTGGCTACTTTGAAGCAAGAGCTCTAAAAATATGACATATTTTCAGTTTTACACTTTTTTGTTATGTATATAATTCCACATGTGTTAATTCATAGTTTTGATGCCTTCAGTGTGAATCTACAATTTTCATAGTCATGAAAATAAAGAAAACTCTTCGAATGAGAAGGTGTGTCCAAACTTCTGGTCTGTACTGTATATTATATATATATATATATATATATATATATATATATATATATATATATATATATATATATATATATATTCATGTATTACACATTGGGGGTATGCACTGATTTGTACTATATCCGCTTACCTTTGGTATTAATTTAATTCATCAAAATAGGTCCCCCGGCCATTTATATACTTTCATGTAGATTATAGCTGTATGTGTAGGTCTTAAAACGGATTTCATACGTAGACATATACATGTTACCTTATTATTTTGTACTTTAATAATTTACAGATTTTTTATTTTTTTTGCTGGGGTCTCCATTCGCTCTAATATCTGCACATCTTCTGACCGAGTGGATCTGACTACCACTGGTCATTGCCTTGGCACCCTTTGTTCCTCTCGCTATTGGGACTCTCTGCAACTATATTAGAAGCAGCAGTGGTTCAATCAGTAGAGGCACTGCAGGGTCCATTGTATAGAGGGCTAAAAACTAGACGAGAGTTGACTCCTCTAATGAAAACAACAGTTAAAATATGGAAAGCTGCTATGGTAAAAGAGGGATGGTCAGAAACTAATCTATCCACAAATATCCCATTATGGAGGAACCCTGAACTGCCGGCACCTGGACTCCATACAGGATCCAGGGGCATGGACTAAATATGGGGTAAAAAAGATATCACAAATATTACAGGGAGAAAGATTCTCCACATTTGAGGAGATGAGAGTCATGGAATATCCCACAGAGTTACATCTTTAGATATAGGCAAGTTACCCATGCACTAGCGGCCCAGTTTTCAGGGGCAACCCCGCAAATAATAGAAGTAGGTCTCGAAAAAATGGTGAAAAATGGAAAAGGGACAATCTCAATCCTATATAAGCACTTAGTAAAAAATACACCATTTGATACACCATTTGATACAAATAAATTAAGTGAACAGTGGAGAAGAGATGTCCCAAACTTGAAGGGGAAAAATTGGGAAGAAGTGTGGGGGTTCCCACTACAGTCACTGGTTTCACTTCGAGATAAACAAATACAATATAAGATAATATATAGGAGTCACTATACACCATATAAATTAAAAAAAATCTCAAAGTCTAACCCTCCGAATTGTTGGAGATGTGCAGACATTTCAGAGGAGATTTTATGCATATAATTTGGCGATGTCCAAAGATTGTGGTATTTTGGAGGGATGTTCTAAGAATAATTGCTATAGTAACATCAATAGTTCTGGAACAGGAGGCAGAGATATGTCTATTGGGATTGGTAAGGAAGAAGATTGTCCCGATGGGAAGGAGAATACAGGTGGCACTATTAATGTACTATGCTAGAAAGACGATAGTCCTAAATTTTTAAAAGGAAGAGGCCCCCTCGGTGGCACATTGGAAAAATCTAGTCAATAACTGCTTACCACTATACAGGGAGACATACAGTAATAGAGGACAGAAGGAGAAATTTAAGAGCGTTTGGGCAAGCTGGAAAGAAAATCCTATGACAGCTTCAGGATAAATAGGACACAGGGTAAGGGTAAATGCACCAAGAAAGGAAGGGAAGGAATGTAAGCGGAATGTGTTAGATGGATGAAGATATGGAAGGAATGTTAGAATGGTAGGAATATGGTATATATATGTATGTTTACTGTTTCCTTTTTTTTTTGTATGGAAATTAAAAAAAAATAATAAAGAGATTTGTAAAAAACAAAAAATAAATAAAAATTACATCCCAAAAAACACATTCTACTATTCCTCCCGAGTATGGCGATACCACATGTGTGAGACATTTACACAGCGTGGCCACATACAGAGGCCCAATATGCAAGGAGCACCATCAGCCGTTCTGGAGCACCCAGGCCAATTCTGACATTTCTCTCCTACATGTAAAAATCATAATTTATTTGCAAGAAAATTACATAGAACCCCAAAACATATATGTTTTTTTTTTTAGCAAAGACCCTAGAGAATACAATGGTGGTCATAACAACTTTTTATCTCGCACAGTATTTGCACAGCAATTTCCTAACGTGTTTTAAAAAAAAAAAAAGTTTTTGCATAATATGAAAGATGAAGTTACGGTGAGTAAATAGATACCTAACATGGCACCCTTCCAAAAACGCTAAAACCAGTGACAACGCACTGGACTAGATCACAGAATCAGCTCCATTTGGAGCTCTTTAAAACTACTTTAGGGAACAAAATAAAAACAATCCAACTACAGCAAACAGCCACGAAAACACGGGATGCCATAAACACAGCTCTACTGCAGTCAGCCGACTTAGTAGCGCCCAAACGCAAAACTTGCATCCGGAAAAACAACTCCAGACTGGACTATGCCAATGCCCTCTATCTTGGACTCCCAAAGTACCAATCGCTCGTCTGCAAGTCATTCAAAATACGGCCGCCAAACTTGTGACTGGGATAAAACCCTGGGAATCAATCTCACCTTCGCTGAGAACCCTTCATTGGTTGCCAGTAAAAGAATTGCTTTTAAAGCACTCTGTCTGACGCATAAGTGCATTCATGGGAAGGCCCCCCCCAATATCTATGCGAAAAACTAAAAGCTCACAACTCCAATCGCGTTCTGCGATCCACCAACCAAAATCTGCTCCAGATACCCAAAGCCAGATACAAGTCCAAAGGAGAAAGAAGATTTGCGAGCCAAGGCCTCAGGCTATGGAACGCTTTACCAACCAGCATTCGGTTGGAGGAGAACCACTTGGCCTTTGGAAGAAAGATCAAAAAACTCATCTCTTGATGACAAAGGAGAAAGGAACAACGAGCACCCAGAGGCGATTTAGTTTGCATGTGCTGCGCTATACAAGTTTTTCACTCACTCGGAGAAGGCCAGATTAGCGAGCATGAGATTCGGGGACTGCGCTTTTTGCCATTTTGCTTCCAAGCCCAAATGCAATGAGAATTGCTTCAACATGAAGAACAAAATGGGTGTTAGGAGGGTGGTAGGAAATAAGAGGATATCATCCGCAAATAGATATAATTTCTGTTGATAACCGGCCACCTCGATACCACAGATATCAAGAGGAGGGTGAACCAGCATCACCAATGGCTCTTTGGCTAGAGCAAAAAGGACAGGGGGCCTTGTCCCACGCAAGATTGCATATTAGTTAGACTTTTTTGCAGACTTGACATATGCTTGTGGGTGTGTGTAAAGCAATTTTATCCAGGTTAAAAAATTGGGGCCAAAGCCCCACCCCTCTAGAATTGAATGCAAATAGCACCAGGACAGTGCATCAAGCACTTTTCACACATCAAGGGATAGGAAGAATGCCAGTATACTATGGTGATGTGGGACATATGCCCAAAGGGAGGTTCGACTTATATTATCAGCTGCCTGTCTATGTGGAATATAGCAGTGGGACCCCCAAACTGTTTTACGACAAATAGCTGGTTGCCAAGGAGTGGGCTGGGAAGCCGGCCGCTGCCTCTAACAGAAGACTCACCACCTTTTACCAAGTGCCCAGCTAACAGATGAGTGTAAAACAAAACAAAAAACCATGAAGACAAAGCGATAGTGATCAAAAAAAAGTGTGGGGTTCACCCCTAACACCCCCCCTCCCTTCATACCAGATGCGACACCAACCCAGCATGCACTGGTTGGTGACATTACAAAAGGGGTGGTGCCAGGTGGCTCTGCCCTCAACTATATAAGAACTGTCAAGTGGAGGAGCCAGCCTTCATAGATTTTTTTTTCCCCCATAGACAATTTAAATTGGGGGACATTTTTTTATTACAAAAAAAAAAGGGAATGGTCTTACTTTTTGAAACTTTTTTGTTGAATGGGTAGGCCATACTCCTTCACATTGGGGGGGCGGGATCTGGGGCTTCCTTGAAGGGGGTACCAGATTCAGATAATCCCCCTTGCCCGCAGATCCCCACAACCACCGACCACCCTTGCGGGGATGAGGCCCTTGTCCTTATCAATATGGAGACAAGGTTTCTTGTGGTATGGGGGTGCAGAGAAGTGAAGAAGTGGCCAGGGCTGGTCTGCTGAAAGATTGAACAGATGAGAGAACCAAGGTCTTTTGGGATAGGATGATGTGATTAATATTAGTTTCAACTGTTCCTGTAAGAATTTTTTCAGGACTCAAGGAATGACAAAATTTGGTCTTGCGGGTTTAGCGAATAGAATGCCTTGGCATTTTTGTGGGATGCAAAAAGGCCTATGTCCCAGCGGACTGTGATTTCTGTGAAGACCTCTGGGGGTAGTTGCTACTTTCCTGTGAGATCTCTTGGCGACTGTCGAAGTCTGCCACTTGAGAAAGCAGGTTCTTTTATGCCCATCGGCAGATCTAATTCAAAACCGCGTTTGTTCACATATGCTACCGCAGTGGCATTGTCTGACAGAGTTAAGACATGGTGACCTCTGTTACCTCTGGAAGTGAATGATGGCTTTGGTGACCACCATAAGCTCCCTCCAATTTGAGGATGCCTGGGCATCTTCCAAGGAACACTTCCCCCTGTGTGGCTTGACCTGTCAGATGGGCGTCCCATCCCCAACTGCTACCAAGCCAGACCAGGATTTAGATTTGTGTGGTTTTAATGTAGTAGGGAGAAGCGTCCTGTCTAAATCCTGACTTTGTACTTGTAGAAGAAAGGCTTGTAAAGGCCTTAGGTGGAATTTTGCTCATTGGACGGCAGGTTTTGTTGCTGTCATCCGACCCAGAACGGACATCAGTTCTCTGATAGACACTGTATGGTTGTTTTGTATAGAACTAACCCTTCTGAATACATACAGAATATTTTCTTCTGGCAGCAATGGCTTCTGATCTGTTGTACTGAGACAATGTCCCAAAAACAGGATATTCTGGGCAGGACACAGGTTTGATTTGTTGAAGTTGAGTATCCACCCCAGTGACTTTAGCCATTGTTGGGCCTCCATAAGGTCTTTTAAAAAGCTGCCCTTTTGTCTGTCCCACCAAGAAAGGGTCCTCAAAATAAGCGACTATCGTCACGGTATTCAACCTTAGAGGGGCCTGGGCTTAAAATCCTCAGTGAGGAGGATAGGCCAAAGGAAAAAGCCCTACTCTGGAAATTGTGTTCCTTCCCTTCCATCTCCACTTTCAACCTTGGGTATCTATGAAAAATTTTCAGCATGGGGATGTGGAGGTAGGTGCCCCTTGAAGTCCATGGTCACCATGAACGTTCTTGGTTAAAGGATAGGTTTCACTGAAAAAATCCATTCCATACGGTATAGGCGTTTTAAATTCAAAATTAGACGAAACTTCCATGACGGTTTCTTGATGAATACATGTGAATAGAAACCTTGCCCTTTATTTTTCTGGGACTGGAGCAAGGAATATCTGATCAACCATTTTTCTCAGAAGCAGGATGAGAGCTCAAGCTTTCTCTGGGTCCCTGGGAAGCTTTGTCGGAAGAAAACTCTGGTGGAACGCTGTTGAATTCCAAAAGAGTAACCCCCTGGCGATTATGTGCAAGATAAACTTTGGCTGTCATTTTCTGCTTGTGAGGTAAAAACATAGCCAATGTTCCACATACTGGCATCATGTAGTAATTTTTTGGGGGTTTGGCTAGAAGAGCCAAAGAGGATGTTGCTCTTTGGTTTCCCCTTGTGGCCCACCCAGTGTTTCTTGTAATCCTTTCATCTTGAGATCGTTCCCTTTGCCCTTTCGTCTGAGGGTGCTTTCGTTTTTTCGATCAGAAGGAATTTCTTCACATCCATTGTCCTTTCCAAAGACTTAGTCCAGCCCTGCTTCAAACAGCAGAACTCCATAACAAAAAAAAAAACAGGATTACACAATTAAAGTTTGGATGCAAGGTCTCCAAACCATGTTTTGAGCCAGATAGCTCTATTTTCTGCCACTGTTAGACCACCTGATCTTGCCGCAAGTTTAACAAATTCTACAGATGCATCTGCTATATAGTCCACAGCTTTAAAGAGAACTAAAAAAAGGTCTTTAGGATTTCCTCCTAAGTTTTTCTTTCTTAGGTTTTTAATGTGGTCCTGAAGCTGGGATAGCCAGAAGTTTAGGTTTTTCGCTATGCAAGTTGTGGCAAGCTCAGGTTTCAGACTAGTGACACTTGCTTCCCATGAGCTCTTCAAGACGACATCTCCCAGTTTATCCATACAGTCCTTCAGATGCCCCATGTCTTCAAAATGACTTTGAGACTTGACAGTGGAGCATACAATTTAGGATTTTTGTTCCACACTGCCTGTAGGTCATCAGCAAAAAGAAACCTACTTTTGTGGCTGGTTGTGAAAAAAGGTTACCTTTATGGGTCTGTCCATTACTTCCGCGCCACCTCAGATATAACCTAGTGGACTGAAAATACCTTGGACTTCCTTTACTGTAGACCCCGATGCATTAAATTATGCTTGGAAGGAAGCCCTTTGTCTTTTTTGTTTTCCAGCGTTTCATAAATGGCTCCCCGTAAATGCTTTCTTTGTCCAGAACCAGCACTATCCAAGACCCCTTAGCTATGACTTAATGTAGGGTGAAAAATAATAAATTGTTTAATTAAAAGGTATACACTCAGGGAAACCCCCCCCCCCCCTTGATTCAGGGTGGGGTAAACTGTCCAATCAGCAGGGAGATTTGTTGAAGGAATTCGACCCCACCCCTATCCACCCTGCCCCCAGTCCACATGCTAGGAACAGAAATGCAAAACACCCACCCCATAATATATTTCTCCTAAAGCAGAGAGACAACAGAACAATGTGACACAGCCACACCCCAAACAATCCCAGCAAAGAGTCCATGAACAGCATGAGACAACACACAATATATACATATATACAACATTCCAGTGTGGCTGTACAGTGAGTCTGACTAGCACAGATCAGACTGGGGTTCTCGGTCAACCTGTACCCCTAATGGACACAGGGTGATTTGCATAGGAGGGGGGGTCGGGGGAGTTTCCAGAGCTCTTCAAGGTAAGCTGGGTTCCACAAGCCCCCCATCCAAAGTTACTCCCGTCACAGCCCCTAAAGGGTCCTCGACCCCTTCTAAGGACAGTTTAAACTTTAAGCCCCCGTTTTCCTCCTTACCACCTTCTACCTGCTCAGAAGGCAAGCCAACATTGGCTACTGGCTGCAAAGCTACCTGCTCGTTACCACACAGTCTCCTGAGACCTTGACGTGACAGACCCAGGCGTGGCTGTAAGAGAGGGATTCTCTGAGGGAGCAGCTGGAGTTTTGACATCTGCAATTGGTTTCTTTCCTTAAAAGGCGGATGTCTTTTCATCCCTAACAAATCTCAAAAATTTGGAAAAAAGGGCATCCGACTCCTTGAACCATGCAAATTTTACATAGTGGTTCTGTGTACTCCAAAGCCATCTTGGTCCCACACTTAGCACACCACTTTCTGGAAATGGGCTTTGAGCGGCTTGGGCTGCCAAAAGGCAAACACAGGAGCCCATGGCGGTGAGAAAACCTCCATACGTGGCAATGAAAAGTGGATACCCAGTGACACCCGATTACAATCCTGCAGTTCCCCAGCCTGCTAGAAAACCACCATCTAGCATGCAGTTCCCACTGGTGCATGTATCCCCATGCATGGGCAGATGGCACACCATTTTCCTCCTGCATCCTTGGGTTTTGCTGTGGCACCAACGATGTCCCCTGCAGCTGCGTTCACGTGTAAAGCACCAGCCGTCCATTCCTCCTCCCTGCGCTCCTTTAAGGAATTGGACCACTTGCACATGACGATGATGTCAACCCACCCCAGAAATGCCGCGCCTGCATCTGCCCATGCATGGGCAGATGGCACACCATTTTCCTCCTGCATCCTTGGGTTTTGCTGTGGCACCAACGATGTCCCCTGCAGCTGCGTTCACGTGTAAAGCACCAGCCGTCCATTCCTCCTCCCTGCGCTCCTTTAAGGAATTGGACCACTTGCGCATGACGATGATGTCAACCCACCCCAGAAATGCCGCGCCTGCATCTTCCGGGTAAAGTAGCCTCAGCCGAGAGGCCCACCCCATACCAGAACCACCAAGGGGATGCCCATCCCACCTCCTCTCACCCCTGCCTGGGCTCAGAGGGAGGCCTATTACATTTCCAAACAGGAACAGCTTAGAGGAAGAGCAAAGGAAGAGAGAAGGAAGAGAGGAAAGAGAAAATACAGGAGAGCACACAGGAGAGGGACTCATGGGAGGGTGCAGCGACGAATGCCATGGGGAATGGAGGCAGTTTAAAAGGATATGCAACATTATGGATCAACAATAAGCAAATAGACTTCGCTACAACAGTGGTCTGCAACCATCCCAGATAAACCCACAAAGAGCCGGGAGGGTGCAATTAACCTAGGGTTTATTAGCTAAAGTAAAATTAATACACATGAAAATTCCCAATGGTTTAGAGTAAAGAATGAAAGAACCAATGCAAAAGTAAACTTATGAGACTCCGAGCAGGAATACGGCGCTCAAGAGTGCCAGGAGAAGTGTGTCCTAAAGGGACAAACAGATCAACGTCTTCATCCTGGGGCCATCTCAGAAGTGAGCTGAAAGACAGATAATAGGAACAATTATAGTGAGCTGGAGCGCCCTTGGTCTTTGGAGAAGATTGGACCAGTGTGGTGTGGCAGTGTTGCTTTGGAGCGCAAGGTGAAGCTGACTGGACAGAATCAGCCAGAGGAGAAAAATGCAGGTTGGCAGGAAGCCCTTGTAGATGATCTGGGGGGGGGAGAGCTGGCATATTGTTTCCCATCATATATGTGAATTTAAGAGCAGTGGGAAAGGCCCAAACATAGAGGATCTGGTGCTGGAGTAGGATTTGAAGTTGGGGCTTCATGGCCCTACATTTCTTTATTGTGAAAGGAGCCAAATCCCCCAAAAATCTGATAATTATGGCCTCAGAAATGTAAAGATTTGTTATTGTGTGCTGCAGTCAGCAACTGTTCTTTGGTTTTGTAGAAGTGAAAAGTCACTAGAACGTCTCAAGTGGGTGAGGGAGGGTTGTTGTTGTGTGGATTTTGTCTGGCGAGAACATGGGAAAAACTGTTCAACTCCAACCGTTCAATAGGGAGCGAAGGCATACATTCCTGGAATAGTGATGTGGTGGTAGATTGCAGGTATATCAAACACTGTACTCACTTATGAACTTGCACCGTCATCCTCCAATGGTTCTGGCACGGTCTGTGTCTGCACGCTGGCAGGGCAAGGATGGGGAAAAGAAGTGTATGCCATCTTGGTTGAAGCGCTTGCCAGAGCCTCTCTAATCGTCCATATGTTCAGCTTGTGTTTTGAGCCTGTGGAGACCATAGCGACCTTCCCCACAGGTGCTGCTGCAGGAACACTTCCAAGATTGAGAAGGTCCGCAGGCAGGGTGCTGTTGTGCTTCAGAAAACCCCCAAATCCAAAAGACAGAACATATAAAGTACTAAATACTAAAAAAATAATGTTATGGTGAAGAGTGTGTGCATGTTTGGGATATCTCCCTAACTAGTACTACTGTACCATGGAGCTACTCTAGGCGGGTGAAGGTGTGTGTGTGTGTGTGTGTGTTTGGGATCAGGGTGGATAAAAATCAATGATTTAAAGGGAAAAAAAATCTAAATTGTGTATTTATGTAAAATTAGACTTTATTTTTATCAAATTTAGTTTAATAAAATCCTTAAGTGACCCTAAAGTGAAGATCCGCTGATCGGAATCCTCCCCCCCTCCGGTGTCACAATTGACACCTTTCAGGAGGGAGGGGGGTGCAGATACGTGTCTAAAGACAGGTATCTGCAACCACTTCCGGCCCGCAGTCTCGGGCAAAAGTCTGGTTTTTTGGCGACATCCCGTCGCCCCCCCGTTGTGTGCTGGGAACTCTCGGCTCCCAGCACACAGCGGGAGCCAATCGGCGGGCGCAGCGCGACTCGCGCATGCGCCGTAGGGAACCGGGCAGTGAAGCCGCAGCGCTTCACTTCCTGGTTCCCTCACCGTGGATGGAGGGGGGAGCAGCAGGGTGACGAGCGATCGCTCGTCCTCTGCTGCGGACGCCGCTGGACTGCAGGACAGGTAAGTGTCCTAATATTAAAAGTCAGCAGCTGCAGTATTTGTTGCTGCTGGCTTTTAATATTTATTTTTTTGCTGAACCATCCGCTTTAAGATACATTAATAATTTAGTTTATTCAGCATGAAATGGAGCTCTGTTATGTAGCATGAGGCTGTATATTCTGCAATATTTACATCTTTGGTAAACTCATTCAATGAATCCAGGCTCTGCAAGCTAAAATAAAATGCACTGCATTGATGCATTCACACAATTTCACAGTAACCATGACATAAAACAAAGTTCAGGAATATTCCTCTATGTACACTACAAACTGTATCATTGGAATAAGCTCTCAGGTTAGTAAAACGGCAATATCAGAACTGATTCAAATAGGAAACCTTCAGTTTGTTTGCAAATATTAAAGATTCTAACAGCAAAAAACAGTTAGACTTACCGGTAATGGTATTTCCAGGAACCTTCCAGGACAGCTCCGTCCTCTACAGGAAACACAAAATCAGTAAAGATTTAAAAGGCCCCTCCCTTTCCTCTGACCCTGAGTTGTTGGAAGATCAAGTAAACCTTCACCAAAAGTGCAGTCGGCAGAGGAAAAAAAACAAACTCATAAAAAAACACCACCAGGTAAACCAGTGAAAAACAGAATAGGGTGGGAATATAGACCCTGTCCTGGAAGATTTCTGGAAATACTGTTACCGGTAAGTGCAACAGGGGTTTTCCCCCCTCACCTTCCAGGACAGCTACTTGAGAGGATAATTAAGATTCTATACCTTAGGAAGGGACTACAGACTGAAGCACTTTCCTGACACAACCTAGACAAGACAGAAAACACACATGAAACAACGCCCTCTGTGCCTACCTAAGACCGCTGCGCATGAATGCACCCGATGACACCCCAACCCAGTGTGACTGGCACGTGAGCCTGAGTAACCTGCCGCGCAGAGACAGGCAATTTAACTGAACACTCAGGGTTGGTGTACCCATGGACTGCTGTGGGTAATCGTGTAAGCGTAATTAATGCACGTGCAACGTATGACGTATGTAAACAGGCGAGAAGATTGTGGTCAACAATCAATTAAAAACGAAACCTCAGCCCATATGAATCTGTAGACGTGACAGATCCTGAGATGTGAGCACTAGCTAAACAACCCAGATGCAACGTGGACAAAGTACAATGAGACATGGTAACCACGAAGACGACAACGCCAAGACAAACCAACACAGACAGGATTCGTGGGGGCAGCAATGCTATGACAGAAATTGAGGGGGACAAAAATCGTGGGGGCAGCAGAACTGCTGAGACTGAAACCTTATGGCAAAACCTGGGGCAGAAACGGTATGGGAGACCCGCTGAACCTGAATGCCGAGGCAAAAAATATAGGACAGAAACCTGGGGCAGAAATGGTATGGGAGCAACGCAGAGGCAAAAAAAAAATGACAAAACCTGAGAGCAACACTGAGCCTGAAATGCCGAGGCAGAAATGCAATGACAAACAGAAAGGACAAAAACGTGGGGGCCGTAGTGCCCAGACAGAAAACGTGGGGGCCGTAGTGCCCAGACAGAAAACGTGGGGGCCGTAGTGCCCAGACAGAAAACGTGGGGGCCGTAGTGCCCAGACAGAAAACGTGGGGGCCGTAGTGCCCAGACAGAAAACGTGGGGGCCGTAGTGCCCAGACAGAAAACGTGGGGGCCGTAGTGCCCAGACAGAAAACGTGGGGGCCGTAGTGCCCAGACAGAAAACGTGGGGGCCGTAGTGCCCAGACAGAAAACGTGGGGGCCGTAGTGCCCAGACAGAAAACGTGGGGGCCGTAGTGCCCAGACAGAAAACGTGGGGGCCGTAGTGCCCAGACAGAAAACGTGGGGGCCGTAGTGCCCAGACAGAAAACGTGGGGGCCGTAGTGCCCAGACAGAAAACGTGGGCAGAAAACCTGGGGCAGAAACGCTATGACAGAAAACCTGGGGCAGAAACGCTATGACAGAAAACCTGGGGCAGAAACGCTATGACAGAAAACCTGGGGCAGAAACGCTATGACAGAAAACCTGGGGCAGAAACGCTATGACAGAAAACCTGGGGCAGAAATGCTATGACAGAAAAACCCAGGGCAGAAACGCTATGACAGAAAAACCCAGGGCTGAGGCAAATGTAATGACAGAAACCTGAGGCAGAATGGTATGATAGAATCACCGAGCCTGAAACGCTGAGGCAAAATCTGGCAGAAACCTGGGGCAGAAAAGGTATGAGAGAAAGCTGCACCTGCAACACCGAGGCAGATATGCAATGACAAATGTTATGACAGAAATCATGTGGGCCGAAACGCTAAGACAGAAAACCTGGGGGCAGAAATGCATGATACTATAGCTATGGCCAATGCAAGGATAGAACCCGAGACAGAATTGTGTGAGACAAACACTGCGCCTGACACGCTTAGGCAGAAATCAGACAGAAAAACCTGTGGGCAGAAACGCTATGACAGAAAAACCTGTGGGCAGAAACGCTATGACAGCAAACGTGGGGGCAGAACGCTATGACAGCAAACGTGGGGGCAGAACGCTATGACAGCAAACGTGGGGGCAGAACGCTATGACAGCAAACGTGGGGGCAGAACGCTATGACAGCAAACATGGGGGCAGAACGCTATGACAGCAAACATGGGGGCAGAACGCTATGACAGCAAACGTGGGGGCAGAACACTATGACAGCAAACGTAGGGGCAGAAACGCTATGACAGAAACCTGGGGCCAGAAACGCTAAGACGGAAAACCTGGGGACAGAAACGCTAAGACGGAAAACCCTGGGGGCAGAAACAACATGGCAGCAAACCTGGGGGCAGAAACATTATGACAGAAAACGCTATGATAGAAAACGTGGGGCAGAACGCTATGACAGAAAACGCGGGGCAGAAATGCTATGACAGAACATGTGGGGCAGAAACGCTGACAGAAAACGTGGGGCAAAAACGCTATGACAGAAAACGTGGGGCAGAAACTACCAATCAGGGCTCCATTCAGATTAGTCAGTCAGTGAGGCAGGGGATTAGCCACAGGAGCTCCACACGGCGCACGTCTCCTAGAGTAGGAGCGTGTGTGCTATAGCTCCAGGCAGGCTTAGGAGGCAGACAGGCAGAGTCCCTCCCAGCCCTGCTAGCTCAGTCCTCCCTCCAGTTCCTACCTGGAAATCCTGGGCCCTTGATCTCTCTTCTCCTCCAGCACAGCTCCCTGGCTCTCTGCAGGTAAGAGCCCTCTACCAGTGCTGCTGACGGCCGTCCTTTTCAGGATAAAGCCGCAGCAGCAATACAGATCTCCTTTTTTCCTTTTTTGTGTCCCCCTGCACTCCCACACCTTCATCAGCCTTAAAGGCCCCCCCCTCTACCCCTCCGCCCGAAAATTTGCGCCGTTCCGGGGCTCTTTTTGAGAGCACCGCGCCAGGCCGCTCTGAATCGCGGGGCCGCGGTCTAGGAAAGACCGCGGCTTCACTTGCGGCCTAACGGCGCGCCGCTCCCCACGCCTCTGTGGTCCTCACCCAGCCTCCAGGAATCCCCCCTTACCCCAGAAAGACAGAAGGACAGTTACCCTGCCCTGTCTTACACCCACTCAATTAAAGCAGCACCCTGTCAGCCCTCATCCCACCGCCTGTGCAGACAGCCATCCCACCAGACCAGCAACAGGGTCCCCCTCTTAGCCCCAGCCCCCCCCCTGTCCTCCAACATACAGAAGCTTGATCCAGGGGTCACCCGATCGCCTCTTACAGGGGTCAGGAAGGAATTTTTTCCCTACCGGAGCATATTGGCCGAGCTCCGCCAGGGTTTTTTGCCTTCCTCTGGACCAAGCCGGGAGAGAGGAGTTTAGCCAATACCTCTCCCCACTGCCCAAAAATCCACCCCCCCACCCCTGGTGTATTGGCAATTATGGCATGTAGGCAATATTCTGCCGAAACCATTTGGAGTTTGAGGCAATGCGCCGCAATACTGCCAGCCATCACCAAAAAAGCCCTAAGAAATGAGCGACTATTGAGAATCGATCATAGATCGACGGTCAGACATTTCAGTCATTTACCCCAGCTCAAGCACATATCATGTGCTCTGATCAATACTAGATCGGCAGTAAAACACCGACTAGAAATCCGCGACTTCATTCAACAAAAGGATCTAGATTGTCTTTTTATTACAGAGAGCTGGCTCACAGCCGACTGTAACACCATTCTAGGAGAACTGGTGCCAGAAAACTATCGTATTATTACAGAAAACGGAATAGGGCAAAGAGGAGGCGGCCTGGCGGTGATCTATAAGACTCATCTTACGATCACCAAACCAGTCCGCCAAAACCCTCTTCCATTTATGGAAACCCTTACTCTGCAACTTCAAGCAAATTCAAAGGAGACCGTCCACATTCTGCTCTGCTATAGGCCGCCAGGCCCAAAATCGCAGCTGCTATCATCTTGGACGGATTTCTTCTCCACTTATACCCTCAACAGCAAACAACTTTTGCTGCTAGGGGATTTCAATCTCTGGGCAAACTCCTCACAAGACCCCATTGCCGACGCCTGTATTGACCACCTGGAAGGATTAGGATTACAGCAATTAGTATGTGGGCCCACACATGCTTCAGGTCACACACTTGATCTTATTTTCAGACAAGCTCTGGAAATAAAAATTTGGGAAAATGAAAAATTGCCATGGACAGACCACCATGCAATTATATTCAGTATTTCCACCATCCCCCCCGCAACAAAAACATCAAATCCAGTGACAACACACTGGACTAGATGTCAGAAGAAGCTCCACTCGGAACTCTTCAAAACGACTTTAAGGAAAAAGATAGAAACAACTCAGCCGCATCAAACGGCCGTTGAAACATTGGAAGCCATAAACTCGGCCATGCTACAGTCAGCCGACTTGGTAGCGCCAAAACGAAGAACCCGCATTCGGAAAAACAACCGCAGCTGGTTTAATAACCAGCTGTCGTTACTGAAGCAAGAACGCAGAAGGGCAGAATCTGCCTGGAAAAGATGTTCTTCAGAGCTAAACCTATCCATCTACAAGGCGACTATAAGAAAATACCACAAAGGAATTTTCCAAGCCAAGAAAAATTATTTTTCGGAGGCTATCAACGGTGCCCTAAACCGCCCCTGCGAACTCTTCAAGATGGTCACCCAGACCATGAAGCCAGGATGCATTGAAGCCCCCAGTTCAGACACACAAGAATTTTGCAATGAACTATCGGATTACTTCATTAATAAAATCGAGGTAATCCGCGAAAGCATTCAGCAAAACAATTCTCCCCCCAGCCCCCCCCGCAGCCTCTCACACAGCACCCATAGAAATTCTTCGATATCAGGTAAGTTCACCCTGGAACCCATCTCCATCGAGACCACTAAGAATGTAATTTGTACTCTGCGCAATGGCACAGCGCCAAATGACATTATCCCCACAAAACTGCTGAAGGAATGCGCCTACATCCTGGCTCCTCCCATCACGCAGCTTATCAACCAGTCTTTCTTGGAGGGCATAGTGCCCTCACAGTTGAAAGAAGGTATAATCCAACCCATCCTGAAGAAACCCTCCCTGGACCCCAAGGACCCACTCCACCGCCGTCCCATAACAAGCCTCAACGTACTCTCTAAGATAATGGAAAAAGTAGTGGTAAAACAGCTGCAACTGCATCTAGATACCTACAAGCTACTTGACCCATTGCAATCAGGCTTCCGTCCCGGACATGGGACGGAAACAGCATTGCTGAAAGTATGGGACGATGTTCTCAAGGCCGCAGACGAAGGAGAATCTTGTCTCCTGGTTCTGTTGGACCTAAGTGCAGCTTTCGACACTGTAGACCACAATCTGTTACTGACTCGGCTTGCTGAAGTAGCCAGAGTCGCAGAAAGCAATTTATCTTGGTTCTCCTCTTTTTTGGAAAACCGATCGCAAACAGTGAAGTTAGGACCTTTTACGTCTGAAAAACGCACAGTAACATGCAGAGTCCCTTAAGGATCGCCTCTGTCACCAGTGCTGTTTAACATTTATCTTCGTCCTCTTTTTGAGATCATCAGCAGCCAAAAACTGCTCTACCACTCATATGCAGATGATACGCAACTGTATTTCCGTATCTGCAACAGACAGGATCACCACCTCAATCTAGAGACATGTCTCTCTTTGATAGAGGACTGGATGACAAAGAGTTACCTTAAACTCAATGGAGCAAAAACAGAAATTCTTCTGTTTCACGCCAAGCGCAGGAATCAACTTTCAACAGCGTGGACCCCCCCGCCTATTTTGGGCAGAATCATCACCCCTAGCGCCAAAGTCAAAAGCCTAGGGGTCATTTTTGACTCCTTTATGACAATGGACGCTCAAATAGGGTCAGTAGTCAGCGGATCTCACCATCTACTGCGCCTACTACGCAGACTCACTCCGTTAATCCCCAAAGAAGATTTAGCGGTCGTGGTGGGAGCTATTGTAAACTCCAGGCTGGATTATGCAAACGCCCTTTACCTCGGCCTCCCCAAGTACCAAATCGCTCGTCTGCAAGTCGTTCAGAATACGGCCGCCAGACTTGTGACTGGGAAAAAACCCTGGGAATCCATCTCACCTTCACTGAGAGCCCTTCATTGGCTGCCAGTTAAAGACAGAATTGCTTTTAAAGCTCTCTGTCTTACGCATAGATGTGTCTATGGGAATGCCCCCCTTTATTTATGCGAAATAATAAAAGCGCATAATCCCAATCGCGTTTTGCGATCCACGAATCAGAACCTGCTCCAGGTTCCGAAAGCCAACTTCAAGTCCAAAGGAGAAAGAAGATTCACGATCCAGGGTCCCAGACTATGGAACGCTTTACCAACCAACATCCGATTGGAGGAGAACCACCTAGCATTTAGGAAAAAGGTCAAGACTTTTCTCTTTTGATATCAAAGGAGACAGGAACAACAAGCGCCCAGAGGCGATTCAGTTCGCATGTGCCGCGCTATACAAGTTTTCAAAAAAAAAAAGAAACGCTATGACAGAAAAACGTGGGGCAGAAACGCTATGACAGAAAACGTGGGGCAGAAACTGAAAGCCAGTGGCAGAAACGTTATGACTAAAAGCCAGGGGCAGAAACGCTATGACAGGAAACCATTGGGCAAAACTCCCCTGACCTGAGTAAAAAAGGTGGACAGCCCCCCCCCCCCCAATGCCGCTAGCATGACCCCAGAGATGCAGGAGGGCAGCCCCCCCTCCCCAAGTAGCCAGCATGTGACCCCTGGAAAAAAATGGCGAACACCCCCCCCAGCTGCCAGCAAGATCCATACATGAACCGCCCCTCATACAGCCAGTATGACCCGAGTGAAATATGGGGACAGGCCCCCCCCCATGCCGCTGCTGGCTGGAGGGAGAAATACAGCGGGCGGGCGAGCATCCCCCCGCGGCGTGAACACCGGGGGAAGCAGCGGGCGGCTCCCTCCATGCTGGAGGGAGAAATACAGCGGGCGGGCGGGCGGGCATCCCCCCAGCGTGAACACCAGGGGAAGCGTCGGGCGGGAGAAGGAGTGGGTGGATGGATGAGCGGGCGGCCCTGCAGATGCTGCCGGCACGCACCTGGATTAGTGTGTGGGTGGATCGATGAATGGGCCCCCCCCCCATGCTACTCGGGGAGCGGGTAGACGAACAAGCGGGCGGGCGGTGCGAGAGGAGGACCCGGACAAGTACCGGAGGAACCACGTGACCGCCGGTGGCTGGAGAAGGGTGGCTGACCGGCTGGAGAGGCAGGCAGGTAGGGTGGGAAGATGTGGAACCCCGGGGGGGAAGGAAACAAAACCTGGGTCAGAACACGTGGCGCCGCCATGCGCGTGCTGGCGGGTGGACAACCCCTCCCTCCTCCAAAGCCGACGGCTGAATGGCGTCTGCTGACACCGACATGACACACCCCCTCCTCCCCCAGAATCCAACGCCGAACCCAGCCCTGACAGGGAGGGAGTCTAAAGTACTCTTAGACTCCTCCCACAAATTCAGTCTAGATCTGACTGAAAGGAACCTCCTGACTAAAGGATCTTCCACTAGTGTTCTTTCTGTAAACAAATATAGGGCAGTAATCTGAACCTTAAGGGTGCCGACAGAGTCTTTCTACTCCCATCTGCAAACAATCCAATATACAGGGAGTCGAAAAAGAATCAAAACTGGTTTCTTTTTGCCAGGAAATAAAGTTTTCCAAACTTTCTCATAGATTCTTCTTGTGACTAACTTGCGACTGTCCAGGATAGTTTGAATAACCCTCTCTGAACACCCCCTCAACTATAGGGTGCGCCGCTCAGCCTCCAGGCCATCTGGAAGGTCTGAGGGTTTGGATGCAACACCGGTCCCTGATGGAGCAGATCCTTCTGATCTGGTAGGGGCCAGGGAGGATCTACAGAGAGGGCAATCGGAACAACTTCTGCCTGGTCCTGAATAATTTTCCGAACTACTAAAAGTGAGAGGGGAAGAGGGAAGGTGTAGGCCAGAGTGAAATCCCACGGGAAGGAGAGAGCATCGGTCCCCAAGGACTCCGTCTCTCTCTCTCCAGTGAGAACGCCGCCAGTTTTTTGTTGAGGCTGGAGGCAAAAAGATCCACTGTGGGAAGACCCCATCTTGGCACAACATCACAGAACGTGCCTTGATGTAGTTTCCAACCACTGGAACTGATGCTCACCCTGCTCAGATAGTCCACCAGCACATTCTGACCCCCTGATGTGGACTGCCCTGACTGAAATTACATTGATCTCTGCCCAGGAAAGAATCTGCTGTGTCAACGTTAGAAGTGACTCTGAGCGAATGCCCCCTTGCTTGTTTAGGTACGCCACAGTTGTGGCATTGTCTGAGAAAATTAATTGGTCTTTTGAATAGACCCTCTTCTTCCAGAGACATTCCAGAGCTTTCCCCACAGCTTGTAGTTTCCTGAAATGTGAGGAGCGGCCTGTCTCCTCTGGCAACCAGGCTCCCTGGGCCTGCCAGTACTGTGAATGAGCACCCCAGCTCCACAGACTAGCGTCAGTGGTCATTTTTAATGGAGCATGTTGTGTTCAGTTCTTCCCTCCCTGCAGATGTTCCCGCTGCTCCCACCAGGAGAGATTGAGAAAATCCTCTTGGCAGCTGCACCAGCTGATCTAGAGAATTCTTCCTGCGATCCCAATGGAGTAAAAGAAACTGAAAAATGATTGAAAAAAGAAACACAGAGCTGCACGTCCATGTCAGGGAGAGAGGAGAGCGGTTGTGTCCCTTGTACATAGGGACACAATCGGTCACCTCCCCCAGTCACCCCCCTCCCCCTACAGTTAGAACACTCATAGGACACACATTTAACCCCTTCCCCGCCCCCTAGTGGTTAACCCCTTCACTTCCAGTCACATTTATACAGTAATCAATGCATATTTATAGCATTGTTCACTGTATAAATGTAAATGGTCCCAAAAATTTCACAAAAGTGTCCGAAGTGTCCGCCATAACGTCGCAGTCCCAATAAAAAAAATTGCAGATCGCCGCCATTAATAGTAAAAAAAAAAAAAATGACAAACTATCCCCTATTTTGTAAACACTATAAATTTTGCGCAAACCAATCGATAAACGCTAATTATTTTTATTTTTTTACCAAAAATATGTAGAAGAATACGTATCGACCTAAACTGAGGAAAAAAATATTTTTTTTATATATTTTTGGGGTTATTTATTATAGCAAAAAGTAAAAAATATTGCATTTTTTTCAAAATTGACGCTCTATTTTTGTTTATAGCGCAAAAAATAAAAACCGCAGAGGTGATCAAATACCACCAAAAGAATGCTCTATTTGTGGGAAAAAAGGACGCCAATTTTGTTTGGGAGCCACGTCGCACGACCGCGCAATTGTCAGTTAAAGCGACACAGTGCCGGAAGCTTAAATTTCGTCTGGGCAGGAAGGGGGTGTAGGTGCACAGTAGGCAAGTGGTTAAAGAATAAAGGAATTGTTGGAAATCTCTGCCCATTCTCTGATGAAATGGGACAACCTTCCCCCAATCCTTATCCTGGCGTCATTGGGGATTTTTGGAAGGGGCTGAAGGAGCAAAGAGCCCCCCTTTTTGCTTGTCTCTGTTAAAAGACCACTACTTCTTTGCCTGTTGGTTTTAAAATTAACCTTGTTTTGGAAGCCATGAAAAGGCTTCTTATTCTGGGGCTTATTCCTTTGGGACGGGAACAGTTTTTACTCTTCTCAGAGGAACGTGCTAAGGCCTCCACTAAGGAGGAAACGAAGCAGCGCTTGCCTTCAAAGGGTATGCCGCAGGGTTTATTCTTGGAGGCAAGTTCACCTTTCAAAGATTTAAGCCAGATATAGCTCGCCTAGCTGAATTAATGAGAGCAGAAGACCTGGCTGCAGATTTTACGGAATCTGCTGCTGCATTAGCCAAAAAGGCAACTGACTTGGCAATGAGTGGGAGAGACTCCCTAATCTCCTCTTTGGGGGTGTCGGATGAAAGATCATCCAGACGCTGAACCCATACGTCTAGATTCCTAGCCACACAGGTGGATGCTACCACCGGACCCAAAGTCTCCAATCTCCTGGACTGGAACAACTTTTTTATTTTTATTCACTGCAGCATATGAACCATAGCAACAAAACAAGCAGGTCAACATTTATCGGTGTATACACATATAAGAGTAAACAGATGCAAGAGTCAATCAACACTGAAAGGTAGCACTGCCATAAGAGAACTCACAATAGCCACCAAAGGAGTCCCAGGTGATAGAGCTCTACACTATGATCCTGACAGGGAACCTCCTTTACAGGTCTGGCCCATAGCCGAGGTAGGTGACTCGTTGCTGCGAGCCCACCTTCCACACTTCCCAAGCTTTAAAAGCAGTAAGAGTAAGGCCGGAAAAGAAAAAAAAGAGAAAAAAAGGCACAGATTGCGAACAGTGTCCATGGGCGACATGGACAGAAAGGAAAGAGAAAAGGGGGGGGGGTGAGGGGGGAGTGTTTGAGAGCATGGACTAACATGTCCTTCAAATAGTATCTGTAGTTTTCCAGCATAGCAGGGCCTTCCGGGAGTCTCTGGGGAGATGATCCCCATTGGGAGTCTCTAAGTGACTCCCCTGAGAGCCTGTCCTTCTGCAAAGTATGTAAAGATATTCAAGTTGCCAGGTCTGGGAGTACGTTTTGTTCCTGTCTTGGCCTGTCAGGATTAGATCCTCCATCCTGTTGATCTTGTCTACTTTCCGCAGCCACATAGCGACTGTCGGTGGGTTTGGGGATTTCCAACAGAGTGGGATGCACACCTTGGCCGAGTCTAGTAGATGGCAGATGACTGACACCTTATATTTGCGTGCGGGTGTGCCCGTTGCATGCAAGAGGAAGTACACCGGGTCATCAGGGACTGTGCGATCGGTAAGCTTTGTGTAATTCGTCTGACCTCTTCCCAGAACGTCCTAATGCGTGGGCATGACTAGAAGACATGTAGCAACGTGCCCCTGTCGGCTTGACATCTTCAGCAGAGATCAGATGTTGTCGGGAAAATTTTACTCAGTAGGGCCGGGGTTCTGTACCATCTCGACAGTATTTTATAATTTGTTTCTTGAATTTTAGTGCATAGCGACGACCTGTGTACGAACGTTAAAATATGTTTTGTGGTGGCGGGGAATGTGCCGCCCAGGTCTTCCTCCCATTTGCCGAAGCCCGGAATCCGGTATCCCTCCGCCGGTGCGATCAACATGCGATGCACCAGGGACAGGGCATGTGGAAGCGTGCCTGGTTCCGAGCACAGCTTCTCTAGCGTCGTGAGGGGTTGATAGGTACTAGGAGGAGGTGGAATGGTGCCCAGAAAATGGCTGAGCTGGCTGGCTCTTAAAAAACCAAGCCGGTACTGGCCCGACGGGTCCATCAGCTCCGCCATCGTCTTCCAGCGTCCCATGCCACCAAAGTGGGAGGCCTGAAAGAGTCCAGAGTCCTTCAGAGCGCAAAAATTTCCTGTCTCTCAAACCTGGTTTAAAGTGGGGGTTGCCTAGAATCGGACGTAGCGACGAGTTACCCGAGAACAAATGAGTCTGCTCCGCCACTCGCACACAGGTCTTGATGGTGGTGTTCATCAGTGTGTGCCGATGGGCACCCCCTTGAATCGCCGGGTAGCACCAGGGGGCTCGTCGCAGCAGAATTTCGCATTGTGCCTGCTCCAGCTTTGGCCAGAGCTTGCTCTTCTCATGTCGGCACCAGTCAATAAGGCGATTGAAGTGTGTCGCATAGTAGTATTTACGTATGTCTGGCTTTGCCAGCCCTCCAAATTCATTAATTCTCATTTTGAGAATATTGCATCTGCCGAACCATAAGTGGAGGCCAGTGGTCCACTGATCTAAGAGCTTTTGGACTGTTTTAAGCAAGGGGGGGGGGGGGGAGTTAAGTGTGTAGACTTGAGATATCTTCGAGGGGATGCGCGTGCCCAGGTATGTCAGGGCTGTATCCGTCAATGTTAGGCGAAAGTGGTCTTGGAGGTGGGATAGTTGTGGGACTCCCATCGCCTCAGATTTGTTCAGATTGATTTTCATGTTGGACAGCCTCCCGTACATTGCAAATTCGTGCATAAGATTGGGGAGGGATACCGACGGTTTTGTCAGCGAGAACAGCATGTCGTCGGCGTAGGCTGACACTTTGTATTGATTTCCCCCTACCTCTAGCCCAGAGATATCTGGATTCAACCTCACGTCTTAGGAAGGGTTTTATAGATAATGCGAGATAGTGGGCATCCCTGTCTGGTCCCATTGGCGATCGGGAATGGGTCAGATATCGTCCCGTTTATCCTGACCGTAGCAGTCGGGTTGGTGTAGGCTGCCGTTATCCAGTTGAGCATCCTTCGTCCTATGCCTATGTGTCTCAGGGTGGCGAACATGAAGCACCAGTCAACCCGGTCGAACACCTTTTCGGCGTCCGTCCCAATGAAGACACAAGGGGTCTTAGCGGTGTTGGCAGCGTGCAGCAGGTTCAGCACCTTGGTCGTATTGTCCCAAGCTTCCCCAGACGGGACAAAGCCGACTTGGTCGAGGTGAATAAGGTAGGGTAAGTGTCACTGGATTCTGGAAGCAATTATCTTGGTGAAAAGTTTAAGGTCAGTATTTAGCAGGGAAATTGGCCGATAACTACCACAGCTGCTTGGGTCCTTACCGTCCTTGGGGATCCCAGCTATCTGTGCCTGCAGGGTGGATATGTGCAGTCGCGACCCAGAGCTCAGACCGTTAAAAAGGTCCACCAGGTGGCCGCCCAGTTGCTATGTTCTCAGTTTATTCAGTCTGGATCCATGTTTAATAAGCAAGCCCCGGACTACAGCCTTATGGGCCTCCCACACTACCCCTGGGTCACTGTCCTGGGTGCTATTCGTGTCAAAGAAGTGTCCAATTTCTCCAACTACTTCTGTCATGGTGTCAGGGTCCTGCAGGAGACTCTCATTCAGTCTCCAGGGGTGTCTGAGCGTTGGACAGGGCGTAGACCAGCGTTACCGGGGCGTGGTCCAACCACGTAATCGACCCGATTGAGGCATCTTTAACTGCTGAAAGGTGTCTATGAGGGACCAAGAAGTAGTCAATACTTGAGTATGACTGATGCGATTTGGAGTAGAAGGTGTAATCCCTCTCTCCTGTGTAAAATAGGCGACAGACGTCAATCAACCGAGTGGAGTGGAGCGTCGCCTGTATATACGTTTACGCAAGTCTCTTGAGGTAGAAGACAGACCAGTGGAAGTGTCCTCTGCTGGCGTCAGGGGGGGGGGTATTAAAATCACCCCCTACAATGAGCTGTCCTACCGTGAAACGCATCAGTCATTCCAGGTGTCTCATGAGGAACCTATCTTGGCGGTCATTCGGGGCATAAAGATTTGCTATCATCACTTGCGCCGGTCCTGTGCGGCCCCTCAGGAACAAAAAATGTCCCTCCTGGTCCAGTTTCACATCATCGTGCGTCCAAGAAACCCTGGCCGATATAAGTATGGAGACTCCTCTGGATTTTGCCGATGTGAACGTAGAGTGATAAGCCGTGGAGTAGTGTCTATTTTTCAGCATGGGTAGGTTGTTGTCTCGGAAATGCGTCTCCTGGAGCAGTACGACGTCCGCCCTCAGGCGACGCATATCATGAAGAAGCATTTGCCTCTTCTCAGGGATATTCAGGCCTTTGGCGTTTAACGAAACAATAGTCAGTGAGTCCATGCTCGCAAAGCTAGGGGAAAGGATCCCAAGGACCTGGGGTCAGGGCAAGAAGTGGGGGGGAAGAAAAGGTAATGTGTAAGCGTAGAGCCAGGAAGGGGTTAAGTAGAGGAGTAAAAGTGGAAAAGTAGAGCAGGGGGTCTGGATTCAAGCGAACCAAGCCCAAGATAGGAGGCCTGCACAAGGGCGTGCAGTCGAAGATAAAGAGACTAACTTAGCTAAATAAGCTAGAGTGCTCACCAGAGAATACTGGGAACTGAGCACAGTCCTAGGTGGGTAGGTGGACAGACAGAGCCATTGGAGCGAGCCCCCTATCCCCCCCCCCCGACTGGTAGTGTAGGTGGGTCTACAACCAGCAAAGCAATCATCACAGTCATTTAACTTAACAACTAGAAGGAAAACATTTTTAAACAAGTACATAACAAAAGTGTGCGACACAGATAATAGAGTCAGTCTCCTCAACAGGAAATTAGCCGCTAGACAGGTCCAAGTATGCCTGTAACCATCCCGCAACCCCATTCTTCAACCCTTAAGTAAGTCTAAGTACTCACAACTAGGGTTGTCCCGATACCGATACCAGTATCGGTATCGGGACCGATTCTGAGTATTTGCAGGAGTACTTGTACTCCCGCAAATACCCCCGATACCCAAATAGAATACTTAAGCCCCCGCTAATACAAAGCCGCCGCCACGAACATTACACGTTCACATTGGCGGGTCCCTACAGCCACCAAGCGATCTGCCCTGTGGAAGCCCATCCCCCAGGGCAGACCGTCTATTCAGCCTATCAGCGGAAGGCTGGCCATCCCGGAAGTGCTGTGCACAGAGTGAGCCGTGGAGAGGAAGCGACGTGGAGTGTCGGCAGACATACACCATGGGCTCTCTGTTCCTACAGCTATTCCAGCTATTCCTACAGGCAGGCTTGGCCTATGATTGTGTCAGCCAGCTGGGAGAGATGGGGCTGGCAAAGTTCAGGGATGCGAGTATTCTCTGCCTTATCCGTCTTCTGACTTCTAGTCTGCTTGAGGGAATGGTGATCATCCATACTGACAGGTGTATGGAGCCTTCCATTGGTAATGGTGATCGTCATGGCTGCATATGGGGGACATGGCTGCAATATGTGGGGGACATGGCTGCAATATGTGGGGGACATGGTTGGGGGGACATGGCTACATATGTGGGGGACATGGCTGGAGGGACATGGCTACATATGTGGGGGACATGGCTGGAGGGACATGGCTACATATGTGGGGGACATGGCTGGAGGGACATGGCTACATATGTGGGGGACATGGCTGGAGGGACATGGCTACATATGTGGGGGACATGGCTGGAGTGACATGGCTACATATGTGGGGGGCATGGCTGGAGGGACATGGCTACATATGTGGGGGGCATGGCTGGAGGGACATGGCTGCATATGTGGGGGACATGGCTGGGGGGACATGGCTGCATATGTGGGGGACATGGTTGCCTTTGGGGACACATTTAAAAAAAATATTGGTATTCGGTATCAGCGACTACTTGAAAAAAAGTATCGGTACTTGTACTCGGTCTTAAAAAAGTGGTATCGGGACAACCCTACTCACAACCCCCCCATTCCAATCTACATCTGCCTATGCACAAATCGGTCTCAGGGCTTTGGATAGCAATATGTAACCTCTCCCCTGCATCCCCCACCCACTCCAGACCCCCCAACCACATCCACCTCATGTCCTCCGATTGTCAGGTGATTGATGATTGTCTGGGTGTCGCAGCGACCAACATAACGGGGTTGAATATACGCGAGTCCGCCCTTGACCCCTCGACAGTCCTTGCCTCCATGTTCGTTAGGGAATCACACCCGGTAGCAGGATATATAGAAGCCTGCCTGGGGCTGTAACAGAAGGGATGCAATGGAACGGGGTCGGGACAGGGACAGCAGAAGGCCTCTCCAGACCACAGGGCGCGTCCTAACAACGCGGGTGCCCTCAGCACGATGGGAAAAGTGTGACAGCATGGCTAGCCCATGTCTCAGTGCAGGGATGACCGCCTCTCCGCTCCAACTGTGTTCGGCTATGAATAACCACTGTATTTTGGTGTGAAACGCGTCAGCTCTTTTCTGTTTTTTGCTGTGACATGTTGATGTTGTGATCTGTTTTATTATAAAAAGGGAAACATTTTTGGAGTGCGGCCATCCTGGTTTTTCTCCATACAATTTTGTGTTCGGCTGGGGCTGGGGCTAGGGCAGGAGTCACAACAGAACAGAAAGACGGTCCGTAGCCCTCAGCCAAGCCCAAAATACGGGTGGCTCACATGCGGTTAGCCCCGGGATAGTATGGCAGTCACAGGGGGGAGTGATGGTAGGGAGGGGGGTCAGGGTATTGCGGCCCACGGCCTACTCGCGTCCACCTTCTCCTGAAGGTGCTCTGTGCCGTCTCCTTCCGGACCTCTGCTGACGGGGTTGTGCTGCGGCCCTGTATGTAGATGCGCCTGATCTTCCGACGGAGCGCGGCAGGATTTGCACTCGATCTGTCTCCAAAAAACGGAAAAGTGCGGGGAGGTCCACCGGTGACTGCAAAGTGAAGGCCGATCCATCCTTCCGGAACGTAACCGAGAGCGGATAGCTCCACCGGTAGGTAAACCCCTTCTCCCTCGCCAGCTCCAGGACAGGTTTGAGCATGGCTCTGCGGCGCAGTGTCGCTCTGGAAAGATCCGGGAGGATGTTAATCCGCACGCCGTCCAGCAGGTTCTCTCCTCGTTCCCATGCTCTTCGCAGAATGATCTCCTTCTGTGTATATCTCAGGAGTCTTCATACAACGTCTTGGGGCCTGTCTGGGTCCTCCGATTTGGGGCCCAGTGCTCTGTGCACCCTGTCGATTTCCACGACGGTCGTCGGTTCTCCCATCACCTCTCGGAACAGGTCCTGCACCGCTTCCCTCAGGTTCTCAGTCTCCACCGACTCAGGTATGCCCCTAAGCCGAAAATTGTTGAGGCAGCTCCGGTCCTCGAACTCTTCCAGGTGGAGCTGCAACGCCACTGCTGTTTCCTTGTGCTGGTCCCTGGACCTCTCCAGGCCTACGACTCGGAGCTCCAGCGCACTCAGTGATGTCTCACCCGAGGATACCCTGTCGGACAGGGTTGACAACTATGCCCTCACCTCCTGGAAGTCCCTGCGGTGGGTTTCCTCCAACTGGAGGATCAGAGACTCTATATCCGACCTGGTGGGTAGGGCCTGCAGGAGCGCTCTGATGTCCTGGTCTGCCATGGAGCTCCCGGGAGAGGATGACGGTGTCGCCATGTCCGGGTAAGGCGTCTCAGACAAAGCTGTAGGGCTACTTGGCTGTCCCCGGGTATTAAGCGAGGAGTCCCGCTCAAGTTGGTCCAAGGCCTCTGTACTGGCTCCACGTGCAGCACCGCGTGGTGCCGTCGATTTGGCTCCGGGAGATATCCGCTGCTGGGGCCGAAAATACCAGTGTAGATCACCAGTCGTCCCGCTAGATCGTGTCACACGGGTAGTTGCTCTAGTCCTCTGTTTTCTGGCAGATTGCGTGCCGATTTTAGCTACTTTATAATCGGTAAAAGAAGGGCCAGGCTGGGAGCTCAAGCAAAAAGCGTCCTCACTCAGCCATGTCCAGGCCAGGCCCCGCGGAACAACCTTTTTTCAGGTTATTTTCACTCAAAGAATCATGTCCTTAATTGTCTGATGCACCGGAAAAGCTCTCGACTTGGGCCCCTGTAGACCCCTATACATTTTATCCTGTACAGATTGAGCTTGCTGTGGCATCTCAATCTGCTCTGGAGGTATATATGGACTTTAGTAGTTCATCAATATATTTGACTGGAAAAAGATACTTAGTTGAGCTACCTATATCTTCCTCTGATTCAGACTCCTCATCAGATGAAGAAACCGGATTCTCACCTTCTTCCAGATCAGAAGCATTGTGTAAGATAATGGTCTCAGATACTAAAAGAGAAAAGGATCTAGCCGAGGCTGAAGGCTCCTAAACTATGGGTCTAGACCAGTGTTTCTCAACTCCAGTCCTCAAGGCGCCCCAACAGGTCTTATTTTCTGGCTTTCCATTATTTTGCACAAGTGGTTTAATCAGTTTCACTGCATTAGTAATTACCACAGTAGTTTCATCTGAGGAAAATCCTGAAAACCTGACCTGTTGGGGTGCCTTGAGGACTGCAGTTGAGAAACACTGGTCTAGGCGAGGAAGGACCTAGTCTAGCTATCCTGTCATTAAAAAAACAAAAGGAGTCCACTACCTCCTTCATAGAAGAAAGTAACTCCTTAAAAGAGGAAGTCTCTGAACTAGCTCTGGGTGGAATACAATCCACACAAAATATTTTTTTATAACCATCAGAAAGCCTGGCCCTACAGTTCCCACATTTCTTTTTCACCGGTTTGGCTTCAAAAAACAGAAACAAGAACCATAAACAAAAAAAGGTCCATACAAAAATCCCCTGCTGTAGAAGCCATCCACAGACAAGGGTTTGCCTTGGGGGTAGTATGGGACCCAAATGCTGCCACTGTTTCAATCGGAGCGGGCACTACATTCTCAGACCCATGAGGCAAGGGGAGATCGGCCAGAGAGATAGACTGCTGATGTACCGCTAAATGCCCTTGTCTGGCATTCAACAGACTGCTCCCCAAGCAGTGTGTCCTCAGTGTATCCCATGCCGTGCTTTCTTAAGACAAGGGGAGTGTCTGGAAACACAAAACTGAGGGTCAGAGGAAAGGGAGGGGCCTTTTAAATTGTATTTGATTTGTGTTTCCCGTAGAGCGCGGAGCCAATCATCTCTCAAGTAGCTGTCCTGGAAGGTGAGAGTAGAAATATGTCCTTTACATTTAAAGAGCACCTGTCATTTCAGATCCATCATAGCAGCGCTCATTAGCAGGCATCCACTTAACTGCTGCTGCCACCTCCCTCACCTTTTGTCACTGCCGCATCACCAGCTGTCTCCCATTAAAGTGAATAGGACTGTCGGTGAGTCAACAGCGGGTAAGATGAGGAGCCACTGCAGGACAGAGATGACAGTTGCTCTTTAAAAAATTATGATTTAATTCAAGCCATTTTACTAGTGATTTAAATCGTGATTTAAAACAAATCCACCCTGTTTGGAATATCTCCTTAACTAGTACTAGTGTACCATGGAGCTACTCAAGGTGGGTAGATCCTTCTCTTACCTATAGTAGCTCCATGGTACACTAGTACTATTTCTGGCAGGGCAAGGATGGGGAAAATAAGCGATTGTCATCTTGGTTGAATCCCTCGCTAGAGCCTCTCATCATCCACATCTTCAGTTTGTGTTTTGAGCCTTTGGAGACCATAGCGACCTTCTCCACAGGTTCTACTGTCTGAACAAATGTTTAGGTAGCACCAAAATTTAAAATTAAGCAAGCTAGCATAGTGCCCTCAGAGTTACCGTTCTGTAAATTTTGTTTTTGGCCTCCCTGTAATCAGGGAGGCACGGTTTAATTAGCCAGGTCTGCTCTGGACTCAAAGTATGAGCTCCATTGCTTTCCCCTGTCTCCCAGGAGATCATGGGACAGTGGGTGGGAGAATCATGACCCCAGCCTGCATATTGATATCTTCTCACCCAATCCCTGGTTGTTATGCAGGTGACCAGAAGGAAGCTGAGAGAGGTATACAGGGGCCAGCGTCCAGAGCAGAGCTCTTGATCCTGGGGGAACAAGACCCAGACTAAAAGCTGCAGAACTCCTGGGAGATTCACCTTGGACTGCAGAATTTCTGTGGGGTCTTAGATAAAATTTGGCTGGAGGACCCCTGCCCTGTCCTTCCTGAAGAGCTTTCAGAAAATCCACTACAGATCAGGTACATAGGCCACTGAAGTACTGAAATCTGCTGACCCTGCACTTAGCTGTCTGGAAATTAGAAACAGTGAGTACTTGCCCTTTGGACCCATAGACTTTCCCCAACTCCTTTGGAAGACCTTTAGTTGGTACACTTTGCATTCAGGACTGCATTTCTTTGGGGATTACTGGTTGTATGCTGCTTAGATCTACAACTTCAAAAAAGGTGGTGTTTTCACCCTGACGTTTTGGTTCAGTTTATTAGAGTCCTCATTGTTCAAGTATAGTTTTCTGCAGCACCCCCTACCCCATCCAAATTCTTACCCCAGAATAAAAACCACAAAAAAAAGCTGCATGCTCTGTTTACCGACTCTGAATATGAAAATGTTGTGTGCCTGGCTGCTACTAGGGCATGGAACCTAGGATCAAGTTGCCAGGCCAGATTGGTCTGTGTACTACACTAGGTTCTTTTCAAGGGCCTGAGCGTAATGCTTTGTGTGGGCTGGGTTGTGAACGCAGGGTGTCGAAAGGAAGAACAAGGAGCCAATAAGCTGGGTCATAATATCTTTCCAGACCTTCAGCTGAGAGAAAAAAGATGAAGTGCCAATACCATTAAATTAAGGGGATTTTTTAGGAGACAGGTGGAATGGGCACACTAAATCAATGCTTGGATATAAAACAGTAACCATGATCATGTTAACTGGTACAACCACCCACCACCACATGTCAAGTTAATTTATGCAAACCATAACTTGCTGTAAATCAGATGCCTACCTGGTCTCTCGGACTGGACTTTTAAACACAGGTGTTTCAGAAAATCTAAAGGTAATTTAACCACTTCCTGAAAAATAAAAATACTATAATCATTCTCTTAAAAAACAAAAAACACACATGAACAGCAGAAAGAACAAAAACAAATAAAAAATATCAACAAATTACATTGATCAACAAAGATGTCTCAGAACAACAAAGTGTTCTTGTATGCATTTTTAATGCTCATTTATTAAAATGCAGAATTTTACCATCATCCTTAGATTTTGAATAACATTTTTAGGGTATATGGATGGTATACAGGGGTGTGGAAATGTTTAAATAAAAAGGAATTATCCCAAGCTACTTATCCTGATAAAGAAAAAAAAAATCACTTAGGACGAGTTCACACCAGATGCAGTTCCATGTGCTTTTTTTCTGCACAAAATGCATGCACGGTGTTTTCCATGTATTCCAATGGCTCTAGTTCACACCATGCAGTCAGTTTCCGGTCAGTTTCTGCACCGGAAACGGACTGCATGGTGTGAACTAGAGCCATTGGAATACATGGAAAACACTGTGCATGCATTTTTAGTGCAGAAAAAAAAATGCACACGAAAATGTACGGAACTGCGCCTGGTGTGAACTGGCCCCAAAACGTATTTAACCACTTGCATACTGGGCACTTACACCCCCCTCCTGCCCAGGTAAAATTTCAGCTTCCGGCACTGCGTCGCTTTAACTGACAATTGCGCGGTCGTGCGACGTGGCTCCCAAACAAAATTTACGTCCTTTTTTCCCCACAAGTAGAGATTTCTTTTGGTGGTATTTGATCGCCTGGGCGGTTTTTATTTTTTGCGCTATAAACAAAAAAGAGCGACAATTTTGAAGAAAAATACAATATTTTTTACTTGTTGCTATAATAAATATCCCAATTAAAAAAATAAAATAATTTTTTTTTCTCAGTTTAGGGCGATACGTATTCTTCTACATATTTTTGGTAAAAAAAAAAAAAAAAAAAAAAAAAATTGCAATAAGCGACTGGTTTGCGCAAAAGTTATAGCGCTTACAAAATAGGGGAGAGAATTATTATTTTTTATTATTTTTTTTTTACTAGAAATGGCGGCGATCTGCGATTTTTATTGGTACTGCGACGTTATGGCGGACACATCGGACAATTTTGACACATTTTTGGCGCCATTCACATTTATACTGCGATCAGTGCTATAAATATGCACTAATTACAGTATAAATGTGACTGGCATTGAAGGGGTTAACACTAGGGGGTGAGGAAGGGGTTAAATGTGTATCCTAGGTGTGTTCTAACTGTGGGGGGAGGGGGTGTGACCGATCTGTGTCCCTATGTAGGAAGGAACACAGATCGGGCTCCTCCTCTCCAGAGACAGGACGCGGTCTCTGTGTAAAACGGCAATGAGAGATGATCTATGAGAGATCATCTCTCATTCGCCCACAGATCGCATCGCAAACGGCCACTCTGATTGGCCGTTCGCCGCAATCTGTGATTGGCCGTGTCCAAGGGACACGGACAACACAGGGCTTCCCCGCAGCGCGCTCTACAGCGCGCGCTGGGAACGCCTAAAGGACATGCCGTCAAATGACAGCATGTTGGATATTCAGGCCCGCGCTGTTGCCGTCATTCGACGGTAGCGCGGGCCTGAAGTGGTTAAACATATTTAAATAGTGCACCATTTATCTCCTACTTGTAGTGATATCAAGAAATGTATAGTGTCCAGTAGTCCGGTTAGATAATTGATGTTTAGATGTTAGTATGATGACTATAAACTATGTTGTTTCGCAGCAACTCACAGGTTCTCCAGAGAACACATTTTTAATTAACTGACTTCCAATACAGAATAAAGTCCAAATTCCACAGACGATACAAAAATCCAACGAAGTATATAATTTAAATCTCTTTGGACTTATTATATATTTTAACATCCCACATAAATCGGCCAACATATATTACAAACACTACTCACCTCCGTGCTGGTCTCCAGCACCACACACAGGGACTAGCAGGGAGGGGAGAGACCTTAAGGTGCGTCGAGCACCGGTTGGGTGCCCGTTAAGAAAGGGTAGCGTCAGGCTCTCACTCAGCAGAAGTGCATCTGCTGAGAAATTAAATGAGGCACTGACCCCAATATGGAAAAAAAATAACTATTCCTTTGCGTTACCCTCGCACATGGAAGCACTTGGGTGCTCAGTACAAGTGCATGCTGAGAAGCCAAATCAAGCTCTGGTGTCTGCCCTGTGAGGGTCCATTCACACCTGGGCATTTGGGGAATTGTGGCAGAATCCCTACGATTCTGCCTGAGATTGCAAAATACAGTACAATCGCAAAACGCAGGTTCAGGTGTCATTTTCAATGGCACCTAAAACGCAGTGCATAGTCTTAGTCCCAGTTCACACCGATGCTAATCTGATGGGATCAGATGTGATCCAAAAGGCATAGATTTGCATGGCATCCGAAAATACATTGTTTTCTATGATGGCCATTCACATCTATGCAGTGCGATTTTTGATCTGGTTAAAAAAAAGGGTACTGTGCTAGTTTGGAACGAGAGCAATAATTCTAGACATCCTCTAACTTAAACCATGCAACCTGAAGGATTTTTTAAATGTCGACTATGGAGGAGATTTTAAAGGGTAAAAGTTTGACACCATTCCACGAGCAGACGCAATTTTGAAGCATGACTTGTTGGGTATCAATTTACTCGACGTAACATTATCTTTCACAATATATATAAAAAAAAAAATTGGGCTAACTTTACTGTTTTTTTCTAATTAAAAAGGTGCATTTTTTCCCAAAAAAATGCGCTTATAATATATATATATATATATATTATATATATATATATATATATTTTTTTTTTTATTCAAATAAAATATCGGTAGCCCTTCCCAAAGACACCCAGCGCTTAGGGAGACAGATAGTACTTATAATAATAAAACTAGAAGTTAAATCACAATGATAGTAATAAACCCAGGTTATGAACACTGACAAACCACATATGAAGCAGCGCTCCTCAATTGGAATAAAACATGCTATAATATGAAAGTCCAAAGTTCATATGAAGAAATGATGGTCAAAAAGGTAGTCCCAAAGTAATCCGTGAAGAGAGAAGAGAAGATATGTCTCCATAGATCAGCACCAATAGATTCCTTTTAGCCACCACCACCAGCATGTGCAATAGTTAGGTAAAACTCTTACCAGACAGCGCTGGGTATAAAGCGTTGTATTATAACACACATCACAGCCTGAAATAATCCAAATCCACTCCTCTTTTTAGATATCAACTCACATGTGTGGAAGAAAACAAATGGTGGCACATAGCATAATTCCGTGGGGTTTATTAAAAAAACATAAAAAAGTAAGAAATGCACTTACAATATTGATGAAAAGGTTAGGCATATATCATACAGCACATCACCGCAGCTGGTCACTGGCGCAGGCATTCACTTAGATTGACAGTCGTCTCAACCAACGCCCGCTCCTAAAGCACCCCTTTCCTATTGAAATCAATGGGAAGTGCCTGCAATGCGCCTTGGCAGCGGCGCTTTGAACCCTTTATTCGGCCACCCCGCCAGAGCTCGAAAAACGCTGGTAAAGCTCTGCTAGTTTTAGCGGCACAGTGTTTTTGGGGCGCCGGCAGTGTGAAAGGGCTCACTCTGGCTTTCACATTGGGATTGCAGATGAGGCTCCTTTTAGGCGCTTTTTTTTAGCACTAAAGCGCCTGAAAAATGCCTGCGTGGGTTCCCAGAAACGAACACTGACTTAGTTCCCAATGTCATCCGGCTGTTTAAATCCCTCCTGCCCGATCGTAAAGCGGCTGCTTTTACCTGTGATAGGATTCACAGTGCCCTCAGACCTAAACCCCCTGCGGATAAGCCACCTCGCGACAGTCCTCTGTCTAAAGGATTTTCTCGTTAAGGAAGAAATATTGAGAGCTGCAAGAAACACTCCAAGGATCACCCTGGATGATTTCACGATCCAAATCTTCCCCTGCCACTCTTGACAGATGTAGGGGCACGAAGGAGGTTACTACGATCCTGCAAGCGGCTCGCATCCGTTACAAATGGGGGTTTCTATTTAAGCTAGTAATCCCTCATAATGGAGCATCATATTCGGCCACATCAGTCTTTGAGGGTAAGGAGATCCTGGTGAAGTTGGGCCTACTCGATGCTGAGGCTATTCAAATCTGGCATACACCAACTACAAAACGCGACCAGTGGAGGATTCGATACGAAGAGGCTTCCCCTAGAAACGGACAGACCTCTAATTTGCTCATTCAACTAAGCGGCTGGGTTTTTCAGGGTTTTTTTTGTCTCTTGGAGGTTTTGTTTTTGTTTTGTCTTTGGCTGCTTCATCATGCCTGAACATGTTTTGGTTGGATGTCTGTCCCTAAGTGTTGCTGCATGTTCTCTCCCCCCCCCCCCCCCCCCCCAGCAAGTCCACGGACTACTGCAGAAGAGTATAACAGTAGTTTTTGAAGCCTTGTAGGTGGCTTCTCTGATTGTCACTGTCTTGGTTTCGCTGGTTTTTGAGACGTGCAAGTCTCAGTTTTTTTGTTGGACCTTTTATCAGGACTTATTCTGTTCCTGATCCATCTTTCAATGTTTTTATTTAATTTTTCTACATTTTTCTTTTACATTTAATTTTTAAATTTTGTCAAGCTTACCAGTACTTTCTCAGGTCATTACAAGTGTTTATTGATCTTTGGTTTCTACCTAAAGTATTGCATTGTTTATATGCCACTTAATGCTTATGTGTTTGGCCATAGGTTTTCTGTTTTCAGGTTTGCCTGCGTCCTTCCACTCTAAATTTGTGCTAACAATAGGGGGGGATGCCTGTCGAGGTGGGTCTCTACTTTTGGCTCCTCTGGTGTTCCGTTTTTTATTTTCGTTGATCTCCTTATGAGAATCTATTATGGCCATTAAATGTATATTTCATAATGTTAAGGGATTTAACTCGCCCGCAAAACGTAAGGCCTTTTCCCAATATAAACAACTTGGCGCTAAGATCTTGCTCCTACAGGAGACTCATTTCTTGCAGGCATCTCACCCAAAGTACTTTCACAGGAATTTCCCACAAGCTTTCTACAACCTCCATTCTACGAAGAGCAAAGGTGCAGCTATATTCCTGCACTCTCTTTTCCTATGGAGATTCACCAAATTTATAAGGACAAAGAAAGTCATTGTGATTATAAAAGAAATCTGTCAGAATAGAGAATGTACAATAGCTAGAGTCTACGCTCCTAAAGATTCTACTGCCACCTTTGTGTCCTTTTTGGATATCTTAGAGAAGTTTGTCTCCTCATATGATTATTGGTGGAGACTTTAACATGGTTTCTAACCCCACCCTTGATAGGAGTCATGCCTCCCCTTTTCAAAAACCTTCCCCAAGTCTCTCTCTCGTAAACTGACTGACTTCCAATTGAGCCAAGGAGTATACATTCTTTTCTCATCCCCACCTTAGCTATGCTAGGTTAGATTATATCCTTTTTACGCCTGTTATTTTAGCTAACTCTAGTTCTGCTGATATACATAAATTGTGTGTGGTCGAACCACCACATTACGGCCTTTTCCACTGAATTGAATAAATTAGCCCCCTCCTCAAACGCCATGTAAAGACATGGCGTTTAAATGAGGCTCTCCTCTCTGACCCTATGATCGAGTTGGATGTGTTCCAGGCTATAGACTCTTATTTTGCTGTCAATGATCTCCCTGAGACTCCAATTTCTACTGTTTGTGTAGCCCATAAGGCAGTACTGTGTGGTGTGCTCATTGAGTTAGCTTCTGCCCGTAATGCATCGAACAAACTTAGAATTGTTCAGCTTTCTGCGGAACAGGATAATTGATATAAGGACCCTGTAGTCTTGCTCCTGGAATCCACTAGGAAATCCATTGACCAGAAGCGGTTGGAACTAGATGCCCTGCTCTCTTCTAAAACTGAAAAGGCCCTAAGGTGGTCCAAGGCCAGGTTTTTGCTCCATTGTAACTAGGGTTGTCCCGATAACGATACCATTATCTGTATCGGAATCGATACCGAGTATTTGCGGGAATACTTGTACTGCCGCAAATACCCCCGATGTCTAAATAGAATACTCCACCCCCCCCCCGCGCCGCCGCATCAAAAGCCGCCGAATCGAAAGCCGCCGCCACATGGGTTAAACAGCGTGCGGGAACAACACAGCTTTCATTTGAATAGCTGTAGTGTTCCCGCTGTGTATAGACACTCCCCCTTGCTCAGGATTGGATGGGTGATCGTGATCTGTCCAATCCCGAGCAAGGGGGAGTGTCTATACGCGCGGGCAAAACAGCTATTCAAATAAATGCTGTGATGTTCTCCATGTGGCGGCTAGGTATGGGGGACATGGCTGGAGGGACATGGCTGCATATGTGGGGGACATGGCTGCATATGTGGGGGACACGGCTGCATATGTGGGGGACACATTTAAAAAAAAGTATCGGTATCGGCGACTGTAACTGTCAACACCGTTTACGACCTTCAATCCAACCACGACAAGCTTATCTGACACACTGCGACAATCCTGCATACACGATCCATTCCATTTCCCATAATAACCGAGACACAAGCTCTGGTACTGGTTTCAAAATGAATGAACACTTTAATGGTTTCTTCTCAGCTTTTTATACAGTACAAGATGTTACAGTTAATCATAGGACAATGCAATCTCCACCCCCCTATTCACACTGGGGCTAATTATTTAATCAGTAGCTAGACATTGGGGCACTGCATCATCAATAGACTTCAATTCCTTTTGAATAATACACAATCACAGATAATCTTCACACACATACAAGGAACCTCAATCACATTATCTAGACAGATGTACATTCCTAAACATAATGGACATGCTAATTCAGTACATCTGAATGGAGACTGCTAACTTGAAGTACAATACACAGTCTTTTAAGTGTAAACACAGGGCTTTGAAACAGTTTTATCACACAATGAAAAGGTCTCAGGAGCCGATGCAATTAACATCTTTCCACAGAATGTGTCCACACATTGAAGAGCCAACCTCACTTAACATTTCAATAGCCGGAGCTAAGCATTGAATAAGCTTGTAATGTCCCTCTCCTGTGTAACAGATGTCAAAATGGACCCCTTGTAATATTCCAGTCCTGCAATATGAATTATTATTAACGTCCCATTTCATGTAATATATGAATTATGATTCTTTTAGCCACCCTACGCCTACAAGGGCACAGGGTGGACTTCGACCCAGGAGTTATTAGTGCAGTTGGCCCAGGAGTATCTCTCATCCTTCCAACGTCTCTGGTTGTCACGGTTGATTCCGTTAGTGACCTCGGTCCTAAAAAAGTGGTATCGGGACAACCCTAATAGTAACGCAGCTTCATCTATGTTCGCAAGGAAGCTGAACCAGTCGATTTGGCCTCATTTATAAGCTTTCCTCCCCTTCTGGTGGTGGTGTTTCTTACGCCCAGGAAGTTCTTAAACTATTTTGAGATTATTATTCCCGACTGTTGGGGCAGCAACACTCAGTTCCCTCAGAGGAGGCGGTCTCATGGTTTAATGACTTACCTCTGCCTTTCCTTTACCCCCCCCGTCCCAGTTGGACATTCTTAATCGACCTATCTCCTTAGCTGAGGTCCTAAAAGTGATTAGTTTCATTAAAAATGCCTCTTCTCCTGGCCCAGATGGCTTTTCCGCGGCCTATTATAAAAAATTCTCAGCACAGCTCTCCCGTAGAATGGTCCGGCTTTTTAATTCTGTTCTGAAAGGTGAAATTTTCCCTGAGGAAATGCTTTTAGAGAACATGTCCTTAATTCCCAAGCCCAACAGAGACCGAACATGTCCTTAATTCCCAAGCCCAACAGAGACCATAAGTTACCCCAAAATTTTAGACCCATTTCGGTCATAATTAATGATTTGAAGTTTTTTTGAAGTTTTTTGCCACATAGACTTGGAACTGTGATTTCTTCCCTAATCTCCCCTTATTTATTCCCCACCGCCTTATTACTGACAACATTCGTCTAGTCTCGAACATAATTCAAGATGTCACTATCTCGTCTAAGAAATTATTTCTGTTAGTCTGGATATCCATAAGGCATTTGATTCGGTTTCATGGAAGTTTGTATCCCCACTTTTGCAGCGTTTTGGGTTTCGGGCAGTGTTTCTTAAAGCCTTCCAGGCCCTCTATCTGAACCCTAGTACTTGGATTAAAATTCCTGGCTGTAATTCAGACTTTTTCTGGCTTGGCAGGGGGGACCAGGCAGGGTTGCCCCCTTTCCCCTTTAATTTTTGCCCTTGCAATTTAACCCCTGGCCATAGCAATCCTTCAACACCCAGATATTAGGGGTTACGTTAAGGCTGGTTCAGAGTACAAGCTCTGCATGTATGCTGACGATGTGTTGCTTTTTTTTAACCAATCCTATAATCACCCTGCCAACCTTCTCAAAACCCTTTCCATTTGTGCCGATATCTCGGGTTTGTCCGTCAATGTATCCAAATCCTTAGCCCTTCCGAATGGGTTTCCCCCTGCCGAGTTGGAATCCTTTAAAAATAAATTTTCCTTTTTTTGGGCCCAGTCTTCCCTCCCTTATCTTGGAGTTAAAATCCCTGGAGATTATAATGATCTTTTCCCTTTTAAATTTTCCCCCGCTGATAGCCAACTTGAAAAAATTACTTAAATCTTGGTCCTCTTATAGCATCTCCTTTTTGGGCAAAATTACAGCGGTAAAAATGTCAATCCTCCCCAAACTGCTCTATTTATTCCGGGCACTTCCCCTCCTTCTCCCCAAAGCGTATCTTCTTAAGTTCCAGTCTTGTATTAATCACTTTATTTGGAATGACAAGCCTGCTAGGTTTTCTAGGACAGTTTTATATAGACCCTATAAACTGGGAGGCTGTGAGTTCCACAGATCTGGCTATATTATTTGGCTAGTAGGTTTACTCAACAGCCTCAATGGACTATTAAAACGCCTCGAGTTCCCTGGGTAAAAAATTTGAGCGGTATTCCATTGCCCCTTTTTATTTGCCTGGCCTGTTGTGGTTTTCCGGCCCTCGTCCTACAGAGTTAGCGAGGCAGAACCTTTTAGTGGCTCAGGGGCTGAAGTTATGGAGCCGTCATGGCTCATCGTTGGCTCTGGTCTCTGCGACTCCCCCCCGAGGCCTCCTTTTTGGGGGATCCCAGATTTCCGCCTGCCTTTGTTGACCCAGACTCGTTCCGTTGGTGGATAGATCTTGGTTTGACTTTTGGAAGATTTGCAATACAAGGGTAATTTTATTTCTTTATCGCAACTTCAATCCCTCAAGGGGGCCCCAGTGAGTGAATTTTACAGATTTTTGCAAATTCAGCATTTTTTTTATAACTCATTACACTCAGTCCCCATCTGGCTCCCACTCATCATCACATATCCCTGTGTAAGTCTGGTCCTAGACAGAAAGGCCTAATCTCCGTTTTATATGGGACTATGGTACTCAGGGACTTGGGTTGTAAACTCAAGCATATGGTGCAGTGGGAGTTGGGCCTAGAGTATGACATAGATGACTAGGAGGCGAACTGGCGGTTTCTCTTTTAGGGAGACGGCTATTAAATTAAAGGTAGTTCATATTGTCATAGTAAAAACCCTTATCCCGCGTAAACATGATCAGAGTATCCGATGGTCTAAAATCCAAGGGATTTTTTCATCAAATTCCGTTCAAGCTGTCTTCCAAATACACAGAGTGATTAAATTCGGACGGTCCAAAACGCGGTGACGTAAAACACTACGATGAGCCAAGAAAAAGTTCAATGCTTCCAAGATTGCATCGACTTGATTCTGAGCATGCATGGATTTTTCTCAGATGGAATTCTACACAGACAATCGTAATTTCCCATCGGAAGAATTTAAAACATCATGATGGAAAAAAAGTCAGATGGGGCCCAACACAATGGGAATTTCCCATGAAACAAGTCCATCTTTTTTCTTCAGAAAATCCGATCGTGTGTATGCAGCATTACACATAGTGAAATGACTAGCAAGATGAAACAAATTCTTCTACATAAAGTTTTACCTACACAGTTACATAGGTTGAATAAAAACACAAGTCTATCCAGTTCAACATGTGTTGGTGTGCGTGTTTGTCTCACTATCATTCCCCTGTATAATGTGTCGACCAAGATGCCCATCTATATGTTTTTTTTTTTCTCAAATATGGACACTCCTTGCTGACACCACCAATTCTGGAAGAGAGTTCCACATCCTTACTAGTAACAGGCACAAGAACAGAACAAGCTATAGTGGACAACCATTATAAAACATATTTTAATAAAAAAGACAGGTTCTTTACAATAGCAAGGATGGCATAAATGTAAAACTCATATGTTGCTCTGACTGGTCGCTGTGTGTGATGCCGTCACTGGCAAAATATACCCACAGCTGGCAGTTGATTATTTCCACCAATATACTCTGTAAAGCAGCCAAAAGTCGCCATGGTGAGGATTCTGTGATATGAATACTAATCCTGGGAAAAGTGATGGCTGATACATTGAATATAAGCGTGTATGTACTTTCTCTAGAGGTCTTACTTCCACTTCCAGGAGTTGAACTCTTCCACCATCACAAGCAGCCTACCTCTACCTACCGATTCAGCTCCACCGATTTGCCCAGCCTCCTCCCAACCATTTCAGGCTCAATTTGCCAGCAGGCAATCAAAGCAATCCCTCCACAGGTCTGAAGCGATCCACACTTTTCAAGGACAGCACTTTCAGGACATCACCCATGGCGAAGTATACTGGAACTTGCCTCCTGTTTTGCCACCGTTCGCATTATATCCCCTTTTGAGGGTTTCTCTTACGGTTACTGTAGTAATACGAGTAAATATGACTGAACCATAGTGACGCAATGTTAAGAGATTTATATGTTCAATATGAAAGATGCAAGGTTAAATAGGTGTAGTTTGCTCGCCAAGTTAAACTTCTGCATTTGCATGATATGAATATTTTCTGCAAAGTTTGCTGCAAAACTCACAGGTTTAACATCACGCATAAAATGTAGCTTACAGGAACATCACTTCTCTTTACCTGTCTATATAAAGCTTCTGCGGTGTATGTCTGTCTGAAAACATTTCCCTGTTCTGATTAATACAGAACACCAAACTCATTACCGAGTCATGAAAGAAGGGTGTCATGCTTTAAATGACTCATGGAAGCCATGTTTAAGGGGTTAGTTTTTTAATATGTAATGATGCGTAATCATGTGAAATGTACACATCTCTGTTAGCCACTCCTTTTTGTAATACTGTGATTGGTTGGTAATAACCTTATAAGGAACGTGTTAGAAATGGGAAGGTTCTGAGAACACCCTATGTTGTGATGAGGATAAAGTAAGTGAGTAACGTAAGGCCCCTTTCACATGAGCGGACCGTTCGTCAGCTTATTACAAGTCCGTTTACGGACTTGTAATGGGCCCCTATGGGATTGCATCCGTTAGCAGATGATGCATCCGCTAACGTTCGCCTAAGATCCACGTCCGTCTGGATCCGTTTTTCGAATGGAAGAAAACCCTATTTTTCTTCCGTCCGGCGGATCGGACGCAAACGGACAGACGTTCCGTTTTCATCCGATTCCCCATAGGGGATAGCGGAGGAGAGGGTGCGGGGACCGCCCTGTCTGCCGACAGCTCAGCGGGACATCCCGCTGAGCCGACGGACACACACGGAGCGGACCGAAAAACGGACCACTCCGTGTGAAAGAGGCCTAAGGGTGTTTTTAAGCAAAACAGTCTACTTGTAGAGGGTATGAGCAAGTTAAGTTAGACGGTAAAGAGAGATTTTGAGTTATTTAGTTAGGTGTGCATCATATGGAGCATTTTAATGCATTTTTGTTTTTAGAGAGTGTCAAAGAGAAAATAAAAAGAGTTTTTTTTAACCTCTTAAGACCCGGAACATTATGCAGGTTAAGGACCTTGCCCCTTTTTGCGATTCTGCACTGCGCCGCTATAACCGACAATCGCGCAACGTGGCTCCCAAACAAAATTGCCGTCCTTTTTTCCCCACAAATAGAGCTTTCTTTTGGTGATATTTGATCACCTCTGCGGTTTTAATTTTTTGCGCTATAAACAAAAATAGAGTGACAATTTTAGAAAATGTTTACATTTTGCTGTAATAAATATCCCCCAAAAAAATATAAAAATATATATTTTTTTCCTCGGTTTAGGCCGATACGTATTCTACATATTTTTTTAAAAAAAATAAAAAAATAAGCCTTTGATTGGTTTGCGCAAAAGTTATAGCATCTACAAAATAGGGGATAGATTTATGGCATTTTTATTAATATATTTTTTACTAGTGATGACGGCGATAATGCTCAGTACTGTGACCTTATGGCGGACACTTGACACATTTTTGGGACCATTGGCATTTTTAAAGCGATCAGTGCTATAAAAATGCATCGATTACTGTAAAAATGTCAATGGCAGGGAAGGGGTTAACACTAGGGGGTGAGGAAGGGGTTATGTTCTCTCATTGTGTTCTAACTGAAGGGGGGTGGGACTGACTAGGGGAAATGACAGATCGCAGTTTATACATTGTATGAACAAGCGATCAGTCATTTCTTCCCCTGAAAGGACCGGAAGCTGTGTGTTTACACACACAGCTCCCGGTTCTCGCTTGGTAACGCGCGAACGCGGGTGCCCGGTGGTGATCGCACCCGCCGGGCATGCACATCGGCACCAGGGGGCACGCGCCCTTAGTGCCTGAAATGCAAAAATCACGTTATATAACGTGATTTTGTGCAGCCGAGCCGACCTGCTGCCGTAAAACTATGGTGGGCGGGCGGCAAGAGGTTAAAGTGAATGGCTAATCATCCAGGGGTGCAGCTACTACTTACCATTGTACATGCCCCTTAGAAAGGCAGAAAATATGCAGCATGTAATCATGACTTGTCTGTACCCGTTCCCAAGCCAGTACTCACACACTCACGGCCCACTGTTCTGTCTCCAAGGCTTATCTGACCCGTCAGCACATGGTAATGGCCGCCATTCCTCTTCCTGCCTACAATAGGCTAGACTTTGAGCAAACCTGCGCCCTCTAGTGGCTGGGGAAAAAACGCAGCCTGCCTGAGCAAGAGTACAAGCATAATAGAACAGCACACTGCTCCCAGTGGCCACCAGAAAAACAGACAGGTCAGATCGCTCTCTTAATAGTCACACTGCAGACTCACCATACCTCGCTGCAGGGTACTGCTGAAATATCACAGCGACCCAATCTTCTCACCATTCCTCGCTGCAGGGTACTGCTGAAATATCACAGCGACCCAATCTTCTCACCAGTCCTCGCTGCAGGGTACTGCTGAAATATCACAGCGACCCAATCTTTACCCATCATGGTGGGTTGGTCTCATGCCAGACCTTCAAGGACAGGGTCTCCTCTGTACATAGGGTTTACTGTCTTGGCCTTGTATGGCACCATACCAGAAAAACCTGTGGTATAGCAATGTGACCAAGGCGCTGGATCCCAGGGCCCAGCTCTCTTAAGAGAAGCGTTACAGGCAAAACCTTGTTCTTTGGTACAGAGGCTCGGGTACCATGAACTTTAGCCTTTATTTTTTCTCTTTGAATGGATCAGATAGCGTAGCTCCCCGACCCTGTTCAGGCCATCTATGGAGCACTTTTCAGCACATTACCGTGACCAACACCTTAAACACTGGCAAAAACTGAAACCGAGTTCTCCTGATAAAGTCACGTGTGAAATGACGCAATGACGTAGGGATCGAGATCACGCGAGACTGCTGTAAGCCGGAGGCCATCAAAGGAGACGCAAGACGGCGCTGTGGACGCCACGTCTTGTTTTCTATATGCACTATTCATTTTTACCTTTGTAAGAGTGCCATTTTTTAGTTTTAATAAAGATTCCAATACTTATACTACACTATTGGAGGCTTCCTTTCCCTCTCTCTCTCCTACTCTCCAACGGAGCAAAGAGCATCCTTAGGATACATCCTCCACCAACACCAGGAACCATACTAGGTGAATGGATTAGATCAAAAGGAGAGGACATGTGAAAGGCATAGCAGCATCCCCCAGGACACGCACATACGCATGCTACAGGCACGGTTCAACAACCTTAAGGTGAGAGTTTTGTGAGACTGGTTAAGGATTCCCACTATCACATTGTAATTTATTGTTCCTCAAGAAGTTTAAGAAAATTTAAGCACGGATTGATTATTTCACCTTACTGTCTTAAGACATTTATTTCATCTCAAGAACTTTTTTCACCATTTATGGTTCAGCCATTCACCATTGCTATCCTATGTTTATATTTATTCTGTGTTATTTGTGTTGGTACTCACCTCGGTAGTCCTTTGAACTACAGTTCAGAGCACTTATCACCTTTTTTAACTTTATTATATTTTGTGTATTGTGAACCCCATTAGATATAGCAGCCTTGTATGCCACTTTTGATTTAGCATTGGTTTACTCACAGTAGCGCAGAAGACCACATTCACATTCAGCGTAGGTCCCTGACCTTGTTCAGGCCATCTATGGAGCACTTTTTAGCACATCATTAAACGTGACCAACACCTTAAACACTGCCGAAAAAACTGAGGTACTCCCTGTATGGGAGGGGTTATATAGGGAGGTGACTTCTTGTCTTAAATTATGCCAGTGTCCATCACCAGAAGGTGGGCGTATAACCTATATAGCAATTACTATAGGTGCTCTGTGTCCCGTGATGTACGATAAAGATAAGTGAAAGCAATAAGTTTGGATGGTTGCATTTCGCTTTTATTTAATCAAAAAGTTAAAGAGTCCTCCACTCCCTAGTAATGTCTCCCACAGTTTTAATACCTTTGGACGCCCATAGGTCAGACAGACCATAAAAGTGAGGAAGCTGTGAATTCATCCATATAAAAAGGAGAAGGTGGTTAAACTCCCAAATATACCGTTGCATAGTAGGTGAGGGTAAAAAAGTCTGTGGAAGGGAATTCCACATCCTTGCCGCTCTTACAGTAAAGAACCCTCTACGCAGTTTAAGGTTAAACCTATTTTCTTATAACATTTTTATGAGTGGCCACGTGTCTAATTAAATTCCCTTCCGCAAAAAAAGTTTTATCCCTATTGGGGGGTCACCAGTATGGCATTTGCAAAATTTTAATCATATCCCCTCTCAAGCGTCTTCTCCAGAGAGAATAAGTTCAGTGCTCGCAACCTTTCCTCGTAACCAATATCCTACAGACCCTTTATTAGCTTTGTTGCCCTTCTTTGTATTTGCTCCATTTGCAGTACATCCTTCCTGAGGACTGGTGTTCAGAACAGGACAGCATACTCCAGGTGATGCTGGACCAAAGTCTTGTAGGGGGGATAATTATCGCTTTATCCCTGAAGTTAATCCCTTTTTAAACGCATGCCAATATTCGGTTTGCTTTGTTAGCATCAGCTTGGCATTGCATCCCATTGCTGAGCCCATCATCTACTAGGACCCCCAGGTCCTTTTCATCCTGGGTTCCCCCAGAGTTTCACCCTCTAGTGCAGTGATGGTGAACCTTGGCACCCCAGATGTTTTGGAACTACATTTCCCATGATGCTCATGCACTCTGCAGTGTAGTTGAGCATCATGGGAAATGTAGTTCCAAAACATCGGGGGTGCCAAGGTTCGCCATCACTGCTCTAGTGAGTAGATTTCATTCATATTTTTGCCATCCAAATAATGCATTATTTTACATTTTTCCTCTTAATGCAACTACCCATGCTTTAACCGACCCACGTGCATATATTGCGGCAGTGTGGCTCTCCTGCATGAAATCACGTACCTGTGCGCAATTTTACTGTTCAGAGTCTGCAGCAAAGACCGGCGACTAACTCCCGATGTGATTGGAAACAGCAGGAGCCAGTGTGTCCGGCGGACCCCAAGTCCGCGGGACCTGCTGATCATTTCTGAGAGGCAGAACAGCTGTCTAAACAAGGCAGACTGCCATTATTTGACAAGGAAAGACAGATATCTTAAGTTTCTTGCAAAGCAGGAACACTGATCTCTGTCTTTCCACAGTTAAAAGCATCCCCCACTGTTAGAAAGCACTCCCTAGGGACACATTTAAGGCCTCGTACACACGAGGGGATATGTCCGCTGAAAACGGTCCGATGGACCGTTTCAGCAGACATCTCCGCTCGTGTGTATGGGCTAGCGGACAGATTTCTCCACCCGACAGATTTCAAAGCATGCTTTGAAATCCATCCGGTGGAATCTGTCCGCCCGACATGTCTGCTGGTTAGTACACTTACCAGCAGACATGTCGTGCCCCACCGCCGCCGCCGAATGGATTCGGCGCATGCGCGGAAGTGTTTAACTTCCTGGTGCGGTGACATGGCGGTGACGTGGCGGCGTCAACGTCACCGCCGCGTCACCGCGCCGTCCGGCGGCGGGGAATTTGATCCGATGGTGTGTACACGCCATCGGATCAAACTCCCGATCGGACATATCCGATGGAAATGGTCCGCGGACCGTTTTCATCGGATATGTCCGATCGTGTGTACGAGGCCTTACTCTTTGATCACCCCGGATGTCAACCCCTTCCCTGTCAGTCAGTGTCATTAGTACAGACACAGTGCATATGTTTTAGCGCTGATCACTGTATTGGTGTCACTGGTCCACAAAAAAGTGTCACTTGGTGTCGGATTTGCCCCGCCACAATGTCGCAGTCCCTCTACAAGTTGGCAATTGCCACAAATTACTAGTAAAAAAATAAATATCCCATAGTTTGTAGACGCTGTGCTTATTGGGATATTTTTTTACCGAAAAACATGTAGCAGAATAAATATTGGCCTGAATTGGTTAAGAAGTTTGATTTCCCGTTTTATTGAATGCGTTTTATAGCAGAAACAAAAAAAAATATAAAGTTCTTCAAAATTGTCAGTCGCAAGAATAAAAACACATAGGTGATCAAATATGACCAAAAGAAAGCTCAATTTGTGGGGAAAGAAGGTGTACAGGACACCGGGGGTGGGTCCTGGATGGGTGCTATACGGCACTATTTGGACTATGGTCCATTTAAATAGAGGTAGAAAGTTCAGGGGATCACCCAAAAGTGGGTGAAAAGTTCCAGGCAGGCGCTAATTCAGAGAGGACTGCCTCGCAGTCTTCTCTATCTTTATAAAGTAGTTTGGGGCCTGGAATTTTGGAGGCTCCAAAGTGTTATTTGGGTGGGACGGAGCCTCCACTCCTAAACCTTGGGAGCCAGCGCACAAGGCGTGAACTCTCACAGAGAACCACCCATTAAAGCAGGAAGTGGTGCAGGAGGTGGTGAGTGAGTTTGGAGAGTGCACCTGATGAGGACAAGATGGAAGTCTGTTAGCTGCACAGTGAGGACTTTTGGAGTGCAGGGGATGAAGACTTGTCTTGCAACAAACCGTATGTCTTTTGCTTTCACTGTTTTGTGTTGGAAATAAGCAGACATTTTGTTGACGCTGGTGCCAAGCGGACTTATGTTAGAGTTTTCTGACATGCTGAGAAAGCCTTGTTTTGCTTTTCTGTGAATAAAAGCCTTTTTCTTCAAAACAACGGTTTAAGCACTGAATCCCTGCTGAGCTATAGCCCCCAAACGTTACAAAGGAAATCAAATGTCATTTGTGTACAGCGTTGCACGAATGCGCAATTGTCAGTTCCTGTGAAACCCTGTGAGGAAACACGTCCGACGGATCGTTTCCATCGGACAAGGCTGAATTGTCTGTTGGTCTGATGTGCGTACACACCATCGGACCAAAACACGGTGACGTCTTGATTCTGCGCATGCGGGGGATTTTGGTCTGATGGTTTGTGTACTCACCATCGAACCTGTCCAACAAACAGGTTTCCAGCGGACATGTTTTCAAGCATGTTTGGAAATTTTGGTCCGCTGGAAAACTGTCCGATAGGCCGTACACACGATCGAACTTGTCCGCTGAAACTGGTCTGCGGACCAGTTTCTGCGGACATGTTCGATTGTGTGTACGCGGCCTGACACCTTAAGCCTTATACGGGGGGTGAGGGGACGAGTGCCCGCCGGAAAGATCACGAGCCGTCTCGGCTGTCACGTCACACATGCACAGTCCCGCCCCGCCACCAGCATTGGACCAGTGTTCTGTCTATCACAGGAGATGGTCCAATGCCGATGGCGGAGGCGGGACCGTGCATGCGTAACGTGACAGCCGAGACGGCTCGTGATCTTTCCGGCGGGCACTCGTCCCCCTCCTTCCCCTCTGTGTGTCAGAGGACAGGCGATGGCAGCGTGATTCCGGTGGGCGCTCATCCCGCGCTAGTCCCCCTCCTTCCCCTCTGAGGTCTGTGTGTCAGAGGACAGGCGATGACGGCATGATTCCGGCGGGCGCTCGTCCCCCTCCTTCCCCTCTGAGGTATGTTTTATAAGACAAGCCGTTTAGCGTTTTCTTTATTACAATATTTTAAAAAGAGCAACTTCTAAGCACAACTACCAACAGCAGCCATAGCATATTGGGAAAAAGTTATAGATCATTCACAATAAGTATAAAATAAACAAAAGTGTAAAACGGAAGTCGTTAAGCTAGAATCCTTCTGCAGTTACAAAAAGATTGACCACACAGGCACTTCTTTACTTACAACTCTCTTTTGTGGTAACATATGGCCACAGCTCTTAAACTGTCCCCCTCCTTCACCTTTGAGGTATGTGTATGTGTGTGAGAGCCGAGTAGACAGGTGATGACACCTTAGATTGCTTCTTCAAAGTTGTTTGTTTAAAAAAAAAAAATCCTCTTAAAATTGGGTGTGCGTTATACGCCGATAAATACGGTATATAGTAGTGTCCCATTTTCAATTTCCCTTCCCTGTGTAGCAACGTACCCCTTTTATGTATCTACCATGCCAAGTTGACAATTCTCCAGCACCATCTGCCTTTATGACCTATTGGTGTTGGAAAATGTATAGATTATATTGTTAGAACTTTTTTGTGGAGCCTATATATTATACACATATGCATTTCTTTCTTGTACATGGACTCTGTTTATATTTATAATATTTTCTGTTTTTCATTGTTTTGTTTTTTTCTCCTTTGGTTTGCCGATTTTCCAGACCAGGTCCTGACAGTATGTGGTCTGCCAGTCAGGCTATTTTGTTATACATGTATCACCCTTGCTCTGACCTCGAACACCTCCCCTTCTGCACTGGTACGACGTCCCCCAGTGGATTGCCCAAGCCGTCCGCACGGACGCCTGGGGAGACCTTTGTTATCCTCCCTCGGCCTCCCTTATTTTGGCACTGTACAATGCTCTGCATTTCATCAGGCCTTTCCCGTTAAAACTCCTTCCTCCCTTAGCCCTTTGACATCTATCACTCCATACGGTGTGTGTTCGCCTCCATCTGCATCTCGGAACAGGCACTCCTCCCTTTAGTGCCGCAAGGCATTATAGGGAATGTAGTCAGGCATCTGCCTGACTATGCGAGCGTGCGCACTAGGGCCTATTTTCCCGCCTCACTCCCAGTGACGTCAGACGCCAGGTCCGTCGGCAGGACGCTATTTATACCTGCTCTTATGGTACACACCATTCATTAGCAGTGGAAGCTTTTGGACTAATCTGCGCATTTAAATATGTTTTAGTTTCTTTGCAGTATAATCTTCTCCCCCTCTCTTTTCGGTTCTTATTTTTATTTTTTTCTGTGATATACGAGTACCTGGCTAGGATCCATTATATTTATTATATATATATATATATATATATATATATATATATATATATATATATATATATACACATATACACATACACACACATGTATACATATACACATATACATACACACATATGTCCCTTAGGTGTCTCCCTTGTATTAAGAGACCCTTTAATTGATCTGACAACAAAAATATATCATTTCTGTCCATCCTAGTAAAGCCTAGATGTGTACAACTGGTTTGCCTTTATTCAGTATTTAAAAATAAATAAATAAAAAAAATACTTTTTCAATCAGTCCTGTCTTCTTTATCTTTTATGTGCCAAACTTTGGAGGATATTGGCATATATAACAATTTGTTTGTTTTATATATTTTGAAATAAACACCATCTGTATGCTTTGACGGGGTTTACATCTTACCCCCTGCCTTAATTCAATTATCATTTTTTGTTTACTAAGAAAGTGACATTCTCAGTACCTTGCACGATTAACATCCTGGGTTAAATTTAACCGTATACCCATTAGTCGTCATTTGTAAATGGCAATTATTTTTATTGGTATTTTTGTTTCTCATCCAGCATTCCCCCACTAGTGTCCTCTGTGGTCGGTTCAGGGCACTCCTCTACTAGGGGACTTCACTCTGATCCAGTGTATTAGGTGTTGACAATTGGTGGTCTAAATGAGCATTGGGGTAATCCTCACAAATCTTGTTAGTTATTTTCAGCAATACCTAAAAGCACTTTGTATTTTTAACTCCATCTGTATTGTTTATTGCATGTGTTTATGTATGTATATATATATTATACACACACATTTATATATATATAAAATATTACTAATATTACTAATTGTATGTTTTTATATTTACATAATTATATTTGGGAGCTTGGATTACCCCTGAGGAAGCTTTATAAGTGAAACATGTCGGGATTATGCAATTCTTCTCATCTTGGCTCAATTTTAACATGTCAAATTGTGACCGCCAACTATTCACACCTTCGTAAAAATCACGAGGATCAATTTTAAAAGTGGTTCATACTTTAATAAAATACTTTTTATCTTTACCTATGTAGTGTAATGATTCTTTTTTTTTAATAAAACAATCCTATACATTTATCATATCTATATAACTACTACAACTTAAACTACTTGTGTCATTAAAGGGGGTTGTAAAGGATTTATTTTTATTTTTTTATAATAAGCATAATTTACCCGCAGACATTCCTCTTCACTTCCTCATTGTTCGTTTTTTTGTTTAGAAGTTGCCCTATTTCTTCTCCGTTCTGTTCACTTCCTGCTTGTCTGATTTTACTGACCACTGTGAAGGGAGACTTTACTGTGATGGTCAGTGACGTGCTCGCCCCTCCTGGGAACTACATCTGTGTGGCAGGACGCTCTCTACGTGTTAGAGACTACAAGGAGGTGTAGTTTTCCCATGAACAAATGATGCAAACCAGGAAGTGAATGAGAGAACAGAAACTAGAACGCCGGAGGCGATATAGATGAAGGAATTTAATAGGTATTTACTCGTTAACAGAATCATTACACTATTCTGTCTGTCTACCTTGCAGACATTAATTTTAGGCCAAAAAAAATTTTCCTTTAAGATTGGGAGGACAGGGAGAGGATAGTGTGTCATGTATTTCAAGTGACCACCCTGGGAAGAGCTGCTGGATAGCACATTTAGGAGAACAGTCAGATAATGGCAAAACTAGGTCTTCACTCTTACAAAACTTTTAGCTGTGTTGCGTTCATGTCGTCTGACTCTACCCATACGCTCCATATTTTGTCAAACTTGGCTGGGCAGCATTTGGCGAGATAGGCCTCTTTGTACAGTGGCACCGCTGAGTTGATCAGCGATTTCCATGTATTCAAAGAAGGTACCTCTGTTTTTTCCATTTAATAAGTAGCGTAAAACAATAGAAGTCCTATTAGCGCTCTGGTTGCTCGGCGGTGGGCCAAGGAGCCCACCAGACCAAGCAGACAGATCAATACATTCAGGGGAACATGGATCAAGGTCAAAATTTTCTATGAAGGTCGTGACCTCCGCCCAGAAGAGCTGGATTCTGGGACAGGACCACAAAATATGGTTGAAGTCGGCATTTGCCATATCGCACTTCCAACAGTTGGAGGAGGAATTTGGGTACATTTTGGATAATGTTTGGGGTGACAAATAGACTCTATGAAGCAGTTTAAAATTGTATCAACCGATCTCTAACAGAAATGAGCTGCAAGAAAGGATATTCCCAGGCTTCCTCCCAGTCCTCTGAATCCAGATCCGGGATCTCACCCTGCCACCTAGAGCGCAAGTCCTGCAGACCAAAGTGGACTGAAGGCAATAAATCTTTGTTAATGGTAGAGGTGGGTTTGACCAGAGGAGTAACCTTTAATGTGGATTCAAGGTTAGACCGGAGGAGAAGTACCGGGGTGGGACCAAATTGGGCAGCGAAGGCATGGCGATTTTGAAGAAATCTAAAGAATTGTCGGTTAGTGAGCCCGAATTTCTCCTTGAAGGAATCAAAGGTCAGAAGGGAGCCACCAATACAGATATGCTCCTAGATATCCCTAGTTGCCCAGAATCCTGGGTCTGGGATAGTCAAACTCTGGTAGATGTGGGTTGAGACACAGGGGGGTGTCTGGAGATCTAGTGTGAGGGTCCCTTTTGTAGTATACAGATCAACAGTTGCCAAGCCCTGATCACCGCCTTCATAGAGGGTGAGGATAGGGGGCTCTGACCCCCTTATACAAAGCATTACTCAGCACCTCGTAGGAACCGAGGTGGGCAGCTTTAAGGACTATAGTAAGAAAGTGGTTACATCCGAGACAGTAGTGCAGCAAAGAAATATTTCTGAAGATCCGGACAGGCTAGGCCATCCTCTGTCCAGGGCCTTTTGGGTATAGAGTAGAGTTTATCCTGCCAATGAGGGATAATGGCAGGTTATTCCAAGTCTGAAGTTTTAGCTTGAGTTGGGTCAGTAAAGGATAGAGATTTAGCTTAGCAAAGTCAGAGACTCTAGGGGAAATGGTAATTCCCAGATAACAGATAGAGGAGGTCCAGGTTAGTTAGACATAGGGGTCTGCATGAAGTTTTGTATGAGAGTCAATAGGTAGTGCTTGGGATTTTTCTCAATTGACTGAGCCCAGATAGTCCGGAGAATTCAGAATTGATATCCAGAGCTGCACTGAGGGAGGATCCCAGGTCATTGAGAAAAAAGCATGAGGTCATCCACATATAGAGCAAGTTTTCAGTGATTGTGCCTACTTTAATGCCCCTCACAGAATTTGAGTTTGAGGGCCGTGGCTAGGGGTTCCATGACCAGGGCAAACAACTGGGAAGGGGTCAGACAGCAGGCTCACTAGTTTGATCTGTGCTGTTGGTGATTTGTACAGTATATCTATCCACTTGCAAAAAGAGGGACCGAAACCAAAGGTCTGTAGGACTGATTTCATATACTGCCATGTTACCATATCAAAGGCTTTTTCAATATCTAGTGCTACCATTACCTGGGTTTGGGAGAGTATGGGAGATGCAAATGAGTGAGAACTCTTTAGGTTGATGTCAGTAGAAGTTCCTGGCATGAACCCGGTCTGATCAGCGTCGATCAGATCCAGTAGAACTTTTACCAACCTAGAGGCGAGGACCTTGGCCAGAATCTTTAGATAGTAGTTTAATAAAGAAGTAGTAGCAGTAGTTTAAGAAATAGGCCTGTAAGGCACAGTGTTTTGGGTCTTTGGTTTAGGGATGAGAATAATGTGGGCTCCATACATAGTGGGTGGTAAGGAGATGACCTCCAAGCACTGGGAAAAGAGTAGCTGGAGCCTGGGAGTTATAGCCTTGGTGTATCTTTTGTACCAGTCACCCGGGAGACCATCTGGACCAGGGGTTTTGGAGGGAGGTAGCGAGGCGATGGCCAACTCCATTTAATGGGTTGTTATTGGGGCATCCAGGGCCTCGATCTCTAAAGACAGAAGGCTGGGAAGATGTAATTTTTGTAGTTCTGATTGAAGAACCTCTGGAGCAGGGCAGTGGGGTTTGGGATATAGGTTTCTTAAAAAAAAAAACACACACAACATAACATTTGTAAAGGATTGCGTCAGGATCAGTAATACTAGTCCTGGTTTCTGATAGTAATTCGGGGACTATAGTCCGTTTTTGTCCCCTGAATCAAATATTTTACCAGACAACAAACTGACATCAGTTTGGGTTAGAGAAGTGTAGTGTAGGGCTATATATCTCCTGGCTTGGGCCAATTGGAGATAATTGGATGGTGTAGGTTGCTTAGCAAAGGAGGCAGAAACATCAGCCTCCAGACCTTCTAGTCTTGAGGTTTCAGATGCGCAATCAGATCTGGTAGCTTTAATTGCCTAAATATAGGAGCCTCGGCTCGTGGCCTTGAAGGCATCCAACACCACCCCAGGAGGAGCGGTCTCCATATTGTGAGACCAGTAATCCTCTAGTTGGAGATATAAGCTTAGACACACGGTTATTGTTAATCCATCTGGAAGCTAGCCTCCAGATGCCCCGATCTTTCAGTCTACCTAACCAGAAGCATATTTCAAGCCAAGAGTGGTCAGAAAGTCCTACTGGGAGATACAAGGCCTCAGATGTTTTAAAGATCGCTGGAGCGCTGCCAAGAGCAAAATCAATTCTGGAGCCAGATTTGTGGGTTGTGGACAGGTGAGAGAAGTCATGGAGCCATGACTAAGCACTGATATAGTGTGAAATGCATCGGCTGTCCTTTCCTGTGGCTGTGTTTTGTTTTGCATGCCTATTTTTACCAATAAAGACAACTTATTTGAAGTTTCCTTGGAGTGTGGCTATCCATCCCTTTTCTACATTCGCCCTGTGCATTGTCAGCACCTTGGTTTCCTGAGAGGTTGCTTAATTGCCTACAAGACCCACCTGGAGCGGTGTCTCCCTTCCCATGAACAAACAGTCCTCGGAACAAAAATATCCAGGATCGAAAATTGGAAAGTAAGCATAAAGATAACTGCAAAGATAGTAGCCAGTTATCTGCTTCTTCAGGGGATTCAAAAAAACTTCACCGAACTACCATGTTGAACTCTCAGACGACTTGGGTAAAGCATTGAGTACTTGATTTTCTGCTCCCGGAGCTGTCGTCTGACATCCGTGAAGGTTTTGCGACGTCTCTGGAGGTCCGGATAAGTCAGGATAAAGATGCACCACAGTGTGCTCAAAGGGAAGGGTGGGATGCTTGCGGGCCTAACCGAGGATGCGATCACAGTCTCTGATGTTCAGAAACCTCACAAGAAAGGGCCTTGGTGGGGCCCCAGGGGTGCCGCGGCCAGTCGGGATGCTGTGGGCCCTTTCCACCACGTAGGTCGGTGGGAACTCGGTCAGGTTGAGAAGTGTCTTAAAGAAAGCCTCCGCAAACTCAGCTGGGCGGTCCCCCTCTGCCCCCTCCGGGAGACCCAGGACCCTGACATTATTCCTCCGGAGGCGATTTTCCGCATCGTCAGATTTAGGCACAAGTGATTGGACGGTGAATTGCAGGGAATGGAGGGCATCCTTATGGCGGGGAGTGAGATCCTTGATGGTAGAGATCCGCGACTCAGTCTCAGAAAGCCTGCCCCTGATTTTATCCAGATCTCCCCCGATGAGAGTGCATTCCTCATAAGTGATCGATGCGAACCAGTAGGGAGGTTCGATTTTGTTCTATGGCCGTGAGGATAACAGCAGTGTTACTCGTTTGCGGCAGTCCCTGCAGAGGTGGAGAGGCCGGTGGGTCCGCTGGTGCCTGGTCCATGTATTCTAACAACAATCTATGTTGATCCAGGATGGCACTGGGCTGTGCGGGTGCCTTTTTGGTCGCTGATTTGCTCTTTGAGGGCATAAGTGGGTGATCTGGAGAATTTGGCACAAATTGCAGGGAGGTGGGTATGCCCCTTAAAGAACCTGTGGGAGGTAGAGAGAGAAAAGGATTCCCTGCAGGGTTGGCAGACACCCAAGGCTGGTGCAAGACTGAGCTATCCCTGGGACTAGGCAGGATTGTCCGTTTACTATAAAGCACTGCACCTGGGTGAGGAGGATGGGGCTGGATCCGTAGGCCCCAAGATGGCGGACGGCCACAGGTGTGTGTGGAGCTGGCCGTCAGGGATCCTCAGGCGGACCCCCGTGGGCACATAGCCGATCTGCCCCCTACAGAAATGCTGCCACAGGAGGGCGAGGACAGGCGGCCGTTCGACTCGCAGATCACGGCACTCTAGGCCAGAGGATGCTGGAGGCTCTATGGGCCACAAGATGGCGGCAGACCTCTGCTGTGTGGAGCCGGCCACAGGCCAAGTGGAGATGCAATCGGCCAGCTGGGCACCTCGACACAGGCCGGGGCTGAGAGAGAGGATGTCCAGGGACAGGTAGGAGGAAGCTGGAGGCTCTCAATACAGGCTGGGGCTGAGGCAGGGGATGTCCAGGGACAGATAGTGCAGATATGGCGGCTCGCCTGGGTTGTCTGTGGCAAGGATGGCGATGGATTGTGGCAGGATTCGTGGAGCTCTATTCCAGCAAGTCCTCCTCGGTTCACATCCGGACACGCCCCCTCAATAACAATTCCCTCACATCATTGCATGAGTATTTACTGCACTGATAAGAAAATCCCCCAAAAAATGTTTTTCTATTAATTTTGCCTGGGATGTGGTGCCTAAACTTTAGTGTATCATCTCTGATTGGACCAACTTGACATTTGTGTATTCTTTCTAACTCTTCCTGAGTGGATAAATCCATTCAAATCTCTAAATCACCAAATACTATAGCTGCTGACTTTAGGACACTTACCTGTCCAGGGATCCTGCCACTATACCTTATAAAGAAAACTAGCAGTGAAGACTTGCAGCTTCACAGCCGGTTCCCTACTGCTCATGCAAAGCGAATGGCCCGGTAACGGGGGAGGGGGGGGTAGGGTACTGAACTTCCGTGGTCCCCTGGTATTGGGGACAGGTAATCAAGCTTCAGTTTCCAGTTGATGCCTTTTAGGGGGGAAAACGTGTCGGTGGAGTCAAATTCCGTGGCATCATTACGCATCAGCCTGTAGGAGAGGACCGCGGCTGACTGCTTGTTTTGCTTCTTATGGTTTGTGTTACATATAAGTGCAATAGTTAACTTTTAATAAATGTTTATCCCAAGTTCTGCACCATGAAGCCTTTACCCAGCATATTCCATGTGGGAAAAAGGGACTTTGAAGCCCTGTGTTCTGTGAATCACTCAAAAGCACTTTTGGGGGGGGGGGGGGAATCTTTATTTTTTGTAAAGGGAAGGGACCCAGACAGGGGTCACAAAGAAGCATTACAGTACCAAGAAAGGATAGATTATTTATGAATACCATAGTATACCATCATCAATGAGCTAGCCTGGCTCATGCTCCAAGGGTGGGCTGATAATTAAATAGCTTACCTGAATTACTGTGCTATCAAGGAGGTCCTATATTAGGGAGGTTTCCTAGTTCACTGCAGTGGTAGAGTATACTGCTAACCACCTAGTCCAGACTCTGTCATATTTTTTTCAGACAGCCTCTATGTATATAGGTGTCCTTGTATAGAAGTACCACATAATTTACAAGTGTTTTCCATAGATATAGAGAGGAAGGAGTCTCAACTTCCAGCATAGGACGATGGATTTCCTGCCATAGAACAGCAGGAGACTCAAGGTCACCCTGGGCACCAGTTCCTCCTCCAACCCCAGCAGGCATATTCTAGGGGATTGAACAATAGGGATACTTAATTCATTCATCTCCATAAGGATTTGTGACAAAAAAAGCTGTAATTACAGGACCAGATGACCACGCCAGCATTCTCCGGGAGAGAGAAGACCTCATCTTGTGCACCTGAGTGGGAGTGAGATATGCCCTATGGACAATCCTGTAGCGAATAAGGCGTGGCTTCCGCAGTCACGGCTGGTCGGACGTGATTGAGGGAGCTGTGTGTTCCAGCCTGAGTCCCCTGTGCTTACTTGTGAATGGCGGCTTCCTAATCTCCCCCAAATGGCTGACGTTGGTAGGATTATGAGTGGTGCTGCTCTGCATTGAATCCCTGAACTGAAACTAGAGTTTAGGCATCCCCAGCAGCCCTTTGAGAACGGAAGTCAGATGAATGTTTTCCTCTAACAGCCAGCAAAAGTGAACGTGAATGGTGCTCTCCTCCCCCTAAGCTCTGAAACCTACTGAGTCCTGTAATTTGGCAGCCTCTGCAGCCCTTTGGATGGTTCTCTAAATGTCTGTATGAGTGGTGTTCTCACCTCACTGAGCCCTGAACCTTTTGGACTCCTGTAATCAATTTGGCAGATTTAGCAGCCTTTGCAGGCCTGTGGAAACTCGAGCCAGACAGCAGCTATTTTCCTCTAAAACAGCTGGTGTGAGTGAGTATAAGCAGTGCTCTCCTCCTCCCAGCCCTGAACCCTATGTAAATAACTTGGCAACCTTTGCAGCCTTTTGAAAATTCAAGTTACTCCCCTCCAAAAACTGGTGCGAGTGAGCAGTGTTCTCCCCCCTGAGCCTTGAATCCTATGGACTTTTGTAAGTAACTCTGCATTACCTGTGAGCCTTTATAATTACTCTAGCAGTATTTTTGTCTACTCCTCTGGACTTTGCTAACACCGATAGAAAGTACACCTGAGTTGGAGCCTATTTGGGTAATAAAATCAAAAAATATGCTGCGCTGCACTAACAAGTGAAACAAAAATTAAAATGTGACCGTGCTTGTTATTGTGAACAAAGGTGAGACTTGAATGACATGACAAATTCAAAAAATATCACATTTGATTATAAATATTAAATAATAAAGTCCATGTGTGTCAAGCTTGCACCCGAAGTGTGTTTGAAAAAAGTTCTTAGAGTAAGATCAGACAAAGGGCACCTCCACCTCTAATAAAATTGCCTGCTTACCGACTCCCAATGATCTTATTGCTAAGATCACAATCGCATTTGGCTCTATACTTCTATGGTCTGCTTGCTTCCACTTTTCATCTACTTGGACTCCATATGTAGGTGACCGTACATTGGTGCATGCCAGATCCCGGAGTGTAGGTAAAAATGAAAAGAAGGCCAAAATAGTGTAGTACCGTAGATAAATAAGGAAGTTTTAATAGTAAAAGAAATTTACACTCACATGGTAGGTGTACAAAAATAGCGTTTAAAATAAGTAGCCGGCCGGCTTCAACATTCGCTCGTCCTTCCGGATAGTCGATAGCGGTGACGTCAGCACGCCGCTTTCCCTACGCCGTTTCGTCACAGATGACGTCTTCAAAGGGCACGAGCGGCGCGCTGACTCGCCGCTAATGGTACATTTGCTTGGCCAATCAGACCGCCCAGTTCTGACATCCGGGAATCCACGATCCTCATCCGCCATATTGGAGATGGGACATTTGCCCTTACTAGTTGTAACTTAATGGCGAGGAAGTCATATTAGCAATAGATATGACCGGATCGCAAGAGATTATGTATACAAAACATTAGATGGGGCTTTTTACTTGGCCTAAATTAAGAATGAGAATGGTACAGTAAGCTGTTAATCTATGCACTGAATCATCGTCATTGAGGAAGATAAGACACACGCAAGGTTAAAAATTAACCCCAGAATGCATGGATAGGATCTGACATCCTCATCATTAAGGGCACAGTTAGTGACACGTGCACATACGTTCTCCACTGGAAAAAATGCATGTTATTTTAAAACATGATTATAACAATTCATTATTAATGATTATATTAAAAAAAGGGGTAAAAATTAATATGAAAAATTAATATAAAAAAATTTCTACAAAAAAATTAATACAATTGATTATAGAAACTCAATATAAAAAATGTTTTTCTCTAAAAATTAATGCAAGAAAATTATGGACTAATGACAGTCACATTTAACTCGCCATACAAGGGAGGAACCTCTATTCGCTGATGGCAGCCAGCGAGACAGGAAAGGAACCCTTAAATAAAAAACCATATTAAGTCAATATGATCACCCAAAGCCCCAGATGTGAGGATCCTTACAGGCCTAATTGGGCTCCCAGAAATGGATGTCATACCCCAAATGGATGACCCTCCATGTCTAAGCTAGCCACAACTATGGTGGGCGAATCAAGGGAAATGAACTTAAATAAGCAATTAACGTATAAATGAAACATCATTTGATGGGGGATATAATGTGGGTCCCGGATCTCAGAACTAGTTCACATTAACATATAACCCCATATACATGAAAATCATTAGTATGTATGTAGTAGATGATAGAGATCTCTAACTATTATCTATGAATGCGTTCACATCTACATCCACATTCAGTCCGTAAGGGGTATAGGTTCGAACTCTATGTATCCAGGCCATTTCAAGCCTGGATAGTTCCCTAACTAGCGACCCCCCTCTCCAGTGGGCATCAAATTTATCGATGCCCAAAAAGAGAGTCCCCTCTGGGTTACGATTATGATGTGTATCGTAATGATGAGACACAGAATGTTGGGAAAAACCTGACCGGATGTTGGTGACATGTTCTCCCAATCGGACCTGCATTTGTCTTTTAGTGCGGCCTATGTATTGAAGCCCACATGGGCACTGTAACAAATACACCACACCTGTAGAACTACAAGTGATAAATGGTTCTATCAGATGTTCCTTGGAGGTACTATTTGAAAAGAAATTTAAAGTTTTTTTTGAAGTTATTTTATTTAACGTGCATATTTGACACCTACGGCACTGGTGGTATCCCACCAATCCCCTCTGAAAAAACGAAACTTTTTTGCTGGGAGGATCAACCACATTTGGTGCGATTTTATCCCGCAAAGATGGCACACCTCTAAATATAACTTGAGGGTTCGAAGGGAGAACCGATTTAAGAATCCTATCGTTCTCTAATAGGTGCCAGTGCTTTTTGATTATTCTCTTGATAAGGAAATGTTGGGTAGAATATGACGTGACAAAGGGTACCACTGGACCAGCTTTACCACCTTTAGGGGTGGGATCCAAGAGTGATTTACGTTCAATGCCCGCCACTTCTTCAATGGTTCTCTCCAGCTGACTAGGGTTATAACCCTTCTCAGCCAATCTGTCTTTAAGAATTTTCGACTGTGAATGAAAATCGTCTAGAGTGGTGCAGTTTCGCCTCATTCGAATGAATTGGCTCTTAGGCACTGAGTTGAGCCAATTCTCATGATGACAGCTACCGACTGGGATGAATGAATTCCTGTCTGTCTTCTTAAAGTATGTTCTGGTTTTAAACCCAGTCTCATCCTTTGTGATGGTAAGGTCCAGGAAATTAATCTTTTCTTGGTCAGCTTCGTGTATGAGGCGAATCCCCCTATCATTATCGTTCAGATGGGAGATAAATTCTTCCAATTGGGGTTTGGAGCCTTTCCATAGGAGGAGGATGTCGTCGATATACCTGGCCCAAAGAATGATATGTGGGCTAAGGTCCTTATAGACGACATCCTCCTCCCATTTGGCCATAAATAAATTGGCCAAGCTGGGCGCATATTTAGCGCCCATTGCGACCCCCCTAATCTGCCGGTAAAAGCCATGGTCAAACCAGAAATAATTATGCCCTGCAGCGTATTCTAATAACTCAATAATAAAATCCCTTTGAGCTTGGGGTACGTCAGAAAGGGTCTCTAGGTAGTATTGGACTGCTGATATACCCAAATGATGAGGGATGATTGTATACAGTGAACTGACATCCGCTGTTACTAACCAAGTGTCACCACTGGGTTTTATCTGTGACAATAAATTGATAATCTGCCTAGTGTCCTTTACATATGATGGCATTTTCTGGACTAATGGCTGTAAAAAATGATCAATATACTTGCCCACCCTGGACGTTATGGAATCTATACCGCTCACTATAGGACGTCCAGGGGGGCAAGTAAGACTCTTGTGGATCTTAGGGAGGCAGTATAAGATCGGTATTCTTGGTGCCCTCGGGATTAGGAATTGTTGTTCTTTCTTATTAAGTATGCCCGAGTCTGCACCTTTCTTTACCAACACCTCCAAATTGCTTTGGTAACATTGGATAGGGTTCCCCCTAAGTGGTAAATAGGTATCACGATCATCTACCAATTTCTTGGTTTCATTGATATACATTAGACGATCCATTATAACTATCCCACCCCCCTTGTCCGCTGGACGTATAACCAATTCTTTGTTGGTGCACAGAGAGTCTAATCCCTTGACTAAATTTTGATCCATCCTAGGGTTAGAGACTTTGACCTTCTCTAAATCTCTAAGGACCACATCCCTAAACACTTTCAAAGAGGGAGCCAGCACACCCGGGGGGTTCCAAGTGGATGCATTGGCTAGTCCTGAATGGAAGGAGGTGTTTTGACCAGTGGGTCCATCAGTGCTAGGGATGCCTGCAAAGTAACGTCTAATATTTACCTTCCGCACATACCGGTGAATGTCCATGTATGTCTGGAATTTGTTTAATTTCTTTGGGGGGGCAAATTTAAGTCCCTTATCCAACAATGCCAATTCTGGCTGTGTGAGATTGTGGGAACTGAGGTTATAAATGCCCACATCATCTACATCCTTGGTTTCTTTAGATTTTGTTCTCCTCCCCCCTCTACACCCTCTTTGTTTTCCACTGGCCTTTTGATGCCTTGATTGGCCCTGGGAAAACCCCAATGTTCTCCTACATCGATGTTAGGATGATCAAAGGGAAAGTCTCTAGAGGGACCTAACCGGCAAACTTCTTGTGCCTGATTACTTCGCTCATAATCAGTGTATCTGGAACTACCTGGTCCCTCTCTGTCTCTCAGAGGAAAGAATTGATTTCTCACATCTGATTCGCTGTCATACTCATAATGATCTCTACCTCTATCTGAATAGTGGCGAGCATTATGTCCTTGATTAGGGCCATAATAATGATTATCGGCTCCATTCCTCCCAGAACCTCTTTCTCTTCGTGGGGAATCACTATAATGGTGATATTGGTCCTGATTGGAGGAACCATTAGTACGATCCGAGTTGTTTACATATTTGCCTTGAAAGGGTTTCATTCGGTTAGAACTACTATTATGTTGGTAATTGCTCGGGGGGGGGGCTGTTCCCCTACTTTGTTGTGGGTGGGAAACCTTTTTTCCTTTTTTTGCAATTTTCTTTTTGGGGGTTTTACTTTGGTCATTATTGGCCCGAGTGTTTTGTGAAGAGGCGGCAATGTCAAGGGCCACCTCTTCCCCCTGTAAAATTGCCTCCATCCTGGAATTGCTTTCTGTTTGATCTTCAGTTGCTAGTTTTTTCTGCCATTCAAAAACCAGACTCAACTGATAGTCATTGAAATCTCTGTTATATTTTTTCTTTTTCTTTATTTTCTGTTCCTTTTCTTCCCTATCTAGAATTTTTAGGAGACTGGAGGATCTATCCTTATATTCATCACTCTCCTTATGTGGTAACATGGTTTCTTTCAGTAATTTGATTTCACTGTCCAATTTAACTAATTTAGCTTGTTTTTTGGAAACCAAAAATTTTAAAAAATTTACTCCGGCATCATTAAAATAACGGAACCATTCCTGGAGTTCTAGGTCTCCTTTTTGGGGGCTAACCTGCCATCTAAGGCTTCTAGGCACCATACTTAATTTAATGTAAGTATCTAAGAAGGCCACATCCCATTGGGTGTGAACCTCCGAGATGGTAAGATTTTTAAGTCTAGTGAACTGTCCACTTAAATCACCCTCTTTATACATCTGAAATACACCTTCTGTGTTTAAATTTTTAGATGCTCGATATTCAAACACATCCATTGTTGCAAGAAAATGAACCACTGGACAACCTGTGAATGTGTTTAAATCTACAATATCACAAATATAGTGAATAACTGTGATAATAAACACTCAATAATGAAGTGAATTGACCGCTGCTGTAAAGTGATATCTATATAATGTATAACTGTGGAAAAAATTACTGCGCAGGTCTATGAAAAGTAATGATAAACAAAACAATACAGTGATTGGTTGCTGCTGCTGCATAAACAATGTGCGATACACATAAATTACCTATAAAATCAAAAAATATGCTGCGCTGCACTAACAAGTGAAACAAAAATTAAAATGTGACCGTGCTTGTTATTGTGAACAAAGGTGAGACTTGAATGACATGACAAATTCAAAAAATATCACATTTGATTATAAATATTAAATAATAAAGTCCATGTGTGTCAAGCTTGCACCCGAAGTGTGTTTGAAAAAAGTTCTTAGAGTAAGATCAGACAAAGGGCACCTCCACCTCTAATAAAATTGCCTGCTTACCGACTCCCAATGATCTTATTGCTAAGATCACAATCGCATTTGGCTCTATACTTCTATGGTCTGCTTGCTTCCACTTTTCATCTACTTGGACTCCATATGTAGGTGACCGTACATTGGTGCATGCCAGATCCCGGAGTGTAGGTAAAAATGAAAAGAAGGCCAAAATAGTGTAGTACCGTAGATAAATAAGGAAGTTTTAATAGTAAAAGAAATTTACACTCACATGGTAGGTGTACAAAAATAGCGTTTAAAATAAGTAGCCGGCCGGCTTCAACATTCGCTCGTCCTTCCGGATAGTCGATAGCGGTGACGTCAGCACGCCGCTTTCCCTACGCCGTTTCGTCACAGATGACGTCTTCAAAGGGCACGAGCGGCGCGCTGACTCGCCGCTAATTGTACATTTGCTTGGCCAATCAGACCGCCCAGTTCTGACATCCGGGAATCCACGATCCTCATCCGCCATATTGGAGATGGGACATTTGCCCTTACTAGTTGTAACTTAATGGCGAGGAAGTCATATTAGCAATAGATATGACCGGATCGCAAGAGATTATGTATACAAAAACATTAGATGGGGCTTTTTACTTGGCCTAAATTAAGAATGAGAATGGTACAGTAAGCTGTTAATCTATGCACTGAATCATCGTCATTGAGGAAGATAAGACACACGCAAGGTTAAAAATTAACCCCAGAATGCATGGATAGGATCTGACATCCTCATCATTAAGGGCACAGTTAGTGACACGTGCACATACGTTCTCCACTGGAAAAAATGCATGTTATTTTAAAACATGATTATAACAATTCATTATTAATGATTATATTAAAAAAAGGGGTAAAAATTAATATGAAAAATTAATATAAAAAAATTTCTACAAAAAATTAATACAATTGATTATAGAAACTCAATATAAAAAATGTTTTTCTCTAAAAAATTAATGCAAGAAAATTATGGACTAATGACAGTCACATTTAACTCGCCATACAAGGGAGGAACCTCTATTCGCTGATGGCAGCCAGCGAGACAGGAAAGGAACCCTTAAATAAAAAACCATATTAAGTCAATATGATCACCCAAAGCCCCAGATGTGAGGATCCTTACAGGCCTAATTGGGCTCCCAGAAATGGATGTCATACCCCAAATGGATGACCCTCCATGTCTAAGCTAGCCACAACTATGGTGGGCGAATCAAGGGAAATGAACTTAAATTTGGGTAATACCTGTGTACCTGAGTGTATAGAAGTGTGTGCGAGTTATGAATTTTGTTTCTTTTTTTTACGGACACAAGTGCAGTAGTGCTTCAGCCCCCCCCCCCTCTTTTTTTCTCCTCACCTATGGTGACCCCGATTTTGAGTTAAGATGAACAAACAACAATCGGCAGCTGAAATGTATGCGGGAGCGAATCACTGAAACTGAAAATAGAGTGTCAGCTCTGGAGGACACTGTTACCTATGATTAGTAATTTGCAGATTACTGAGAAACAGGTAGGAATGTGGCAGCAGAAATTAGATCAATTTGAGAATAGCATGCGCCAAAACAATATTAGAATCATAGCCTTACCAGAGAGAGCAGAAGGTCAAAATGCAGGAGAGTTTGTGGAAAGATGGTTGAAGGCTACATTCCCAGATGCTGTATTCTCATGTGCGTTTATTATTGAGCATAGGATACCTGCAAAGACACCGCAACCAGGTGCTCCCCCAAGGCCATTTTTAGCACATCTATTGAATTGTAAAGATCGTGATTTAATTCTGTGGAAAGCTCGACAAAAGGGATTGATAGAATATGAAAATGTAAAAATGTCAATATTTCTGGACTTTTCCCAGGAGTTACAAAAACAACGCGCTGGCTTTAATGAGATAAAGCGGAAGCTGCGAGAGACTGGGACTGTATACACCGGTTAAGAGTGGAGGACAATCGGAAGGTGTTTTTTACTACAGCAGAACAAGCCGATGAATGGTTTCAAATTAATAAGGTTTGAACATTTTTCTTTTTGAATCCTGAATGTTTTTTTATGCTATTTTACTTTTTTTCCTTTCTTCTTTAGGACCAGATCTCCGCTTTTTTTTTTTTGCACAGTAATATTTAAATTTGCATGGCCAATTGCTTAGCTATGTAATCCTCCCCCTTATATGGGTATATAACTATAGGTGTGGCACTGTTTAGCTACAGTTTTTTTTTTACATTATGGATCGTTTTTGTTTGATTACTTTTGGGTACTCCAGATTGGTAAATGTTATGAATATTGTATGTATATAGGTATTTAATGTATGGAGTTATATATTGGTATGTATACAAGATATGGCTTGGCTAGGATTAAGGCATGTTGGGTACCTATTTACACCTGGCACAATTTGCACCTTATTAAGTTTTGTACACAGGTTGCACGCAACTTTCTTTGTGGACTTAAGCAATAATATATAATGGGGAATAATGTTAATGGACTTAGTCCTAATGGGGGGGGGGGGATAACTTTAAGGGAGAGGAGAGGGGAGTCGAGGTGGGTCAGGAATGATTTATATATCCTGGGGAAGTGGGGGTTCAATTGTGTAATCCCTTTTGTCCCTAAGGAGTTCTTTGGCTGCTTGTACTCTTACGTACCCCCCCTTTTTTTCTCCTACCCCCTTGCCCCCTTGATGAGGGATGGGGGTAGGGGAGGGAAAGTGAGTGGAAGAAGCTTCAGTGCTTTAAATTATATAGGCTGGACACTTTATGAATTGTAAGCGACTTGGCCAGTCGCAGGCAATGTCTTTTTTTTTTTACACTTTGAGTTACTAAGGTATAACGAGGTGTCGTGTGTTAAGGCGCGAATGATAAGAATATATTCAATATTTATCAGCAAAACAATGAAAAGGCCATTAGGCCTCAAATTTGATTGTAACGATTATATATGGAAGTCATTCAGTCAGTGAAGAAGAAAACACATATTAGCTCATGTGCCAATACATCAGCCATCTATAACATTTACAAGCTTGGGTGAAAGCGTGGGACAATGATAACAGTTGGCTCACCAAACAAGAAAGTGAATTGGTTTCCAGTGATTAGAAGTCTTACAATAGAGAAAAGTTTGCACAGATGACTAACTAAGCAGATAGAACCATTGTCAAGTAAAGAACTGGTTTCAAGTAAAGAGATAAATCCATTGTAGGATAGCCTCCCTAGACAGAACGTTGCCTTAGCCGTTCTAAAACAATGGCTTGTGTTGGCCAACAAGATTTCGTGAGAAGAGAATATTTACGCAGCTGAGCTAGCGACGCTTGATATTAAAAAGGATATATTTTAAGGTTGACATGAAAATTAATGTTCAGATTACCAATGACATCTTAGGACCAAAGGAATAAGATGATCATCGCAAATGCTCATGTAGAACGTTGTAGAAGAAATAAGATATATGAGAAATTCGTTTTTATAGAAGTGTTACGGAAGCTAACCCTCATTATGAAAGACGTCAAATCGTGATTATAAAAATATGAATGAACCTGTTACACAAATTCATCAAGCACATATCAAAATGAATAATGTATCCACATTGATAATCATTTAGAATTGATTAAGAGGTTTAAACTTATGCATGCTTAGAAGAATGTTTTGAGGAATATACGTTTATAAAGGAATTATATAGAAGCATGTCATGTGGAATACAAAAGTATACTAATTGTATTTTATATAATATAAAGATACCAGAGTCGTATATGCATATGAATATAAAAAATGTATAATATATATATATCCTTCCCCAATAATATAAAAAATGATCGTACATATAATCTCACAATAAAGGTGAGACACCTAGTGGTTAAAAGTCATATTACTTGAGGTTCTCAAAACTCATAGAACAAGTCAAGGGTTAAATCGTCAGCCAATAGGAACCAGACACGTCTTGACAGGAACTCCCATAGAGACCAGGGGCCAATGAATTAAGGACAGCTGTCAGATGGGCAGAACTTAGTATAACCTGCATGGTCCTATTGTTCTGATCGATATAAGAGAGATAGCCCATGGGAGAGGGAAAAGGAGCGGCAATAGAAGGAATCAATGAAGGGAGATGGATCAATGAACTAAAGGAGGAAGAAGACCCCACCCAGAGAGGGAGGGGCACGTTAGGACGATGCATGAAGGCATCTAGTCATCCCATGAAGGGCCATAGAAAGCCACTGCATTTTAACTTTAGTCATCTGCAAATAGCCATTTTGGAATCGGTAATTATGCCATTTTTATTTTATCAGAAATATATTGTTGTTCCCTAGGAATATTGAAGTTGTATAGCGTGTAATCATGGTCTGGTCTCATAACCAATAACTGGTAAATTTTTCCTTAAAGAGTACAATTTTTATCTTTTCATATTTTGACATAATTCAATTTAATGACAAAACATTTTACATTTTTGGCCTTTTACTTACAGTACCTGCAGTAAAATAACAGGTTATGTATGTAAAATTAGACGCTCTTGTTTCATTGTCTTTTGTATAAAGTTATCCTTGAGAACTTGCCATGACACACAGATCAAAAAAAAGGTATCGCATGCCCATTCTGGGGGTATTTTATTGAATCGCAAGTCGTTCATGTAACGCAACTGGTATTCTAATTTCATGTAGATATCCATATTTTTGTCAACCAATAAATTAGCTTTTTTGTATGATTATACGTCTCCGTGAATACGTTTCATAATATAGACCATGTCATATAGATTGACTTGTATTTAAAAATGTATTTGTTATCAAATAAATATAATTTTCTGTGCAGGTTAATTATGACCTTAGGAAAAGCACAACAGAGGGTATTAGGTTTAGAATGGAGACAAACTTGTTGCCACAGGAAGCAGCGCTACCACCCTACTTGATACAGATAAAAAAAAAAAAAAAGGTTAAGTGTATTTTTTGTGCGTGAACTCGAGAGAGAGAGGAGCCGGACTGCAGGAGTTAGGAGTAGGCAGACCCTCCCCCCGGAGGCATTCGCCATCCTTCTTCATGCCCCTGGTGGCAATGGCGGGTGTGAAGGGGGGCCTCCCACTAACCCCGCCCTACCTGCTCCTCTTGGGAGCCCAACTGGGGCCCAACGGGACCCCAATGGGGCAGAGGGACTCCCCCTATGAGGGAGTGAGGGGGCCTAGCCCACCCAGCCAGCCCCGTAGGTCCTTCGCCTCTCTTTTATTTTAAGAAACCGCATGGCCAAAGTGCGTGTGTTTTAAACCAATTTTGTGTGCGTGCAAGTGTGGTGTTTTTTTTGGGGGGGGGGGTGGGCGTACTAAGCACAGGCGTACCTTGCATAGCACACCCACCGGGAGCCAGGCTGAGACCACCAAACTCAATTCACATGTAGCCGAGACCGGGATCCGAACCCTTGGCTGCAGAGGTGAATGGCTTGTCAACGCAGTGCCAATCACGTTGAGCCACCACAGCTCCCTATGATACAGATAACCTTTAAGGAAGATAGGAAACAGAGTATTGCCCCTGGAGATTATTAAAGTTAGGAAAACATGAGTGAACAATGTGTTTTTATATCCTGGAACGCAAGAGGAGTTTTCCTACAAAGCTATTGATTACTAAAGAAAACCGCACCCACGTCATTAGGAATCTTGAAGAAGGTCTAAAATTGGCTAAACAATGGGGATTGCTCCCGGAAGAAGCTCCCTCCACTTCACCAAAAGCAGCACCTGCTCGCTTGTCTCCTGAATGGTCCGTAGCTTAATTTTTTTATTTTTATTTTTAACCACTGAGGAGTGTCCTGAGCAAAGTAATCATTATGACCTGGCTGGGTTGTGACACATCTTTTGAACAGTTCGTCTGTTTCTTGGTTCACTTGGGAGTTTGCTTCCCCCTATGGAAAAAAATGCGAGAGTTACTCGCACTTTGTGGAGTTTGTCACATTTTTATGTTACTCGAGGAGCCCTATACACCAATCAACGTATTTGCAGAGGATTGGACACTTTTTTCTGCTCTTCAAATTACCAGGTTGTCTAAGAAGGTAATTCATGCTACAACAGCGCCATCTACTGGTAAAATAATTCTTCTACAACTGACTTTTTTTTTGACAGTTTATGCCTACTACCCTAGCAACTTTCTATGGATCTCATGGCCTTAACGTTTGTGTCTATGAATGTTCACGGACTCAATAGCCCGTTTAAAAGGAGTGCAATGTGGAAAGATTTCCTCGCCCTCAAAAGGTGATATCCTATGCGCTCAAGAGACCCATTTCATGGCCAATAAGCAACCTCAGTGTTCTCACAAGCATTTCCCTCATTTTTTTTTTGCTTCAGCCCAAGTCAAGAAACGTGGAGTCTTGTTGGCAATTAAAAACACAGTGACCTTTACACTGCACGAAATAATGTGTGATGCAAATGGACGGTACATTATTTTGGTGTGTGATTTGAATAATTCCACCTATACAATCGTAAACGTTTACGCTCCTAATTACAGACCAGTTTCTTTTTTGAGATCCCTTATGAAAAAAGTTATAGGGTTAAGCGCGGATCCCTTCTTCTCTGGGGGGATTTCAACTGTATTGTCAACAGGTTTTTAGACTGCTCACTTCCAATAGATCAATTCTCCAACCCCTCATGTCCGAATACGACCTTTTTGACCCTTGGAGATGCCTACACTCCTCTGAAAAAGATTTTTCTTATTATTCTCATCCGCATAAACTCTATTCCAGGATCGACCTCTTTCTTACGGACTTGCACCTTCTTCAGAAAACGTCTTCAGCACAGATTCATTCTATTACATGGTCGGACCATGCCCCTATTTCTTTGGTTATTACAGGACAATCCTACACCTCTCCGCAGTACTTGTGGAGGAATAATATAGAAATTTTGACCAACCCTTCCCTGTCCTCACGGATTAACTCTCAATTGTCTGAATTTTTTAAACTTAACGATACTAATGATATTGCTACACTATGGTGCTCCCACAAGGCTTTTAGCAGAGGTCTTCTTATTCAAGCCGCAGCTCGGGAGAGGAGACGCAGAGGTGAACAGCTAGGTGGTAGACTACTTGAAGAGCTTAAAGATTTGGAACGTACACATAAGCAGGCTCTTTCCCCTATGGTTGAGGCAGAACTATTTCAATGTAGGCAACGTCTCCGTTTGCTCCTCCTCTCTAGACATCACAAAGCTTTAGGGCGGATTAAAGCACATTTTTACGCTAATGGCAACAAAGCTGGCAAATTGTTGGCTAAATATATTTCTAAACGACAACAAAAATCTAACCTTTTCTCTATTAAAGACCCTCATTCTGGCACTTTAGAACACCATCCCACTCACATTGCTAATGCTTTTATGAAGTATTATCATGATTTATATAACCTTTCTGATGATAAAGACACACCACAACCTACTGAATTCTCTATTGCTTCTTTTTTAGACTCAGTTTCCTTACCATCTCTGACTGGGGAGGATCTGATCTCATTAAATGCCCCATTTCTTGACAAGGAAATTCTAGATACCATCAATGCACTCCCTAAGAATAAGTCCCCAGGTGCAGATGGATTTTCGTCTGAATATTATACTACGTTCTCTCAGTTGTTGGTTCCTTATCTATGCTCTCTGTTAAATAGTGTTACTTCTGCGGCCTCCTTTCCCGAAGAAATGCTGCGGGCTATAATAGTCCCCATTCCCAAACAAGGTAAGAAGCCGGATGCCCCTCAGAATTTTAAGCCGATTTCTCTCCTAAACACAGACCTAAAAATTTACGCAAAGCTTTTAGCGAATAGATTGGCCAAACGTACTCCTTCCCTGATTAAATCTGACCAAGTGGGCTTTGTCAAGGGTCGACAGGCACCCGATGGCACGAGACGTCTATTTAATTTCATACGTAGTGGAGTCTAGAAAATTGCCTACGACCATCTTGGCCCTGGACGCTGAAAAGGCCTTTGACAGGGTCCACTGGGGATACCTTAGGGCAACCCTACAAAAATTTGGCTTACAAGGGAATATATTAGCAATCTTGGCGCTTTATTCTGCTCCATCTGCATCGGTTTTCACTTCTAATGCAATATCCGAAAAATGTTATATCACGACAGGGGTGCCCACTGTCCCCTATTATTTTTACATTGATGATGGAACCCCTGGCGGAGGCCATCAGATCTGACAAAGATATTTCAGGGATACAAGTTGGAGACCGTATTCATAAACTTGGCCTCTTTGCAGATGACGTGATTTTAACTATTACTAACCCGGCTTCTTCCCTGGAGAAATTATTTTTGGTTTTACAGCAATATAGTGCTGTATCTTTCTATAAACTGAAGGTTCAAAAAACATGCATTTTGCCTATTAACATTCCCAGTAAACAACTTTCTATGTTGAAAAAGAAATATATCAATTTCAATGGATGATCAAGGTAATTCCATATCTGGGTATTAATTTGTCTTTCCCATCCTCGTCCATTTACGAAGTCAATTTCCCAACACTTCTTGAAATTATTAAATCTGATTTACAGCATATTACCACATTTAATCTCTCATGGATCGGTAGAATCGTGGCCTTAAAGATGACTGTTCTCCCTAAACTGATCTATTTTTTTAGAACTATTCCGATAACCTTACCAGAATCTTTCTTCAAGGTGATTGATAAATTATTTAGACAATACATATGGAACCGTAGGATGTCCAGAATCCCTTATACCATAGTTAGGAAACATAGATCGCATGGGGGGGCCCATAGGGCAGCCTTATTAGACCAGGTTAAAGCATGGTTTGAACCATCATCTACCAAACTGTGGGTTCAAATAGAGCGCACGATATTGGCAAACAGGGACCTTCCGTCTCTTCTATTGGCTAAGCTTACTGATTTAACGCTATCGTGCCCCAATTTCCCCTCCATCGACGCTACCCTTGAGGCCTGGGGAAGGTTACACTTGGGTTCCTCCCAGGACTGTCTTAACTCAGGACATGTCTAACCTCAAAATCTTTGAATTCCTAATTCCCGCTCTCAACATACAACAATGGGCGGACGAGGGTATTTGTACTTATGGTGACTTAATGACTAGAACTCCTCATAAGCACCCTTTTGCTAAACTTCAAATCCAACATCTGATTTCTAAGCGCCAGTCCACTACATTTGACCTCAATAATGAGGTGTGGCAATACCTTAGGTTCAACTATGATAAGCCGAAGGGCCTTTCCCGGTTATATGCCATTTTACAGAATTACACCTGTTTCAATAAGTCTTCCGGTATGTTAAATTGGGAAAGAGACTTGGGAGTAGTTTTTTCATCAGAAGCTTGGAGCTCTGCGATTAAAAATTGTTATAGGTATTCCCATTGTACCAATCACTGGGACCAAATGATGAAAATTTTACATAGGACGTACCTAACGCCAGTCAGACTATCCCTTATTTTTCCATCTGTGTGGGAGAATGTGCGGGGCAAGGGGGAATATTTATCACATTCTATGGGAATGTAAGAGCATAGGCAGTTTTTGGAATGAGGTTTTTAAACTCATTTCCTCAACTATAGGTTATTTTATAAGCCCCTCCCCTCAGTTAGCTCTGCTATTCCTTACTATCCAAACTATTACAATTTAGGAATATAGTGACTCATATTCTTATAGCAGCGAGATTATCGATCACGTCCAAATGGAAAACTAATCTGACTCCTAATGTTAAAGAGGTCGTAGACAGAGTAAAAGTACAGTACTCCTTTGAAAAACATTTTGCCGTGAGATCCCTCTCAGTTGCTCAATTCAGCAACCAATGGGAACCTTGGACTTCTAAGTTTGGAAATTGACTTCCTGGACCCACTTCTTTTTCTTTCTTGAATTGTCTATAAGCTCTATCTTCTGCAGTAGTAGAAAGCTCCTTTTTCTGTTATCTCCCTCCTCTACTCCTCTCCTCCTTTCCCTACCTATTATTTACTTATTTCTTCTCTCTTCTATGTGTTTTTCACTTTGTTTCAATTCTTATCTTATGTCATGCTTTGGGCTATTTTTTTTTTTATATATATATATTGGGCTACTGCTAGCCGTCTGGCTCTGCTGAAGTTTATCATTTAGCTTCAAGTAGGCCCTATGTTTGTTTATGAGCGTTATATGTGCCCTGATTTTGATTTGATAATGGGGGTGCGGAGTCCACACCTAGAAGTAGGACAAGTACTCCCTGCTACTCATCAAGTATTTTAGGGGACATTCCTTATCCTGATGTTTTATAACTTCCTTATAAGGGCATTATCCTATTCTATATACATTAATGTTAATGAGAAATGTCCAACGTCTGTTCTGTCTATTGCTTGGTATAAGATTGTAACTGTTTATCTTTAACTCTAATAAAAAAGATTTGAAAAGAAAGTCAGTAAGGGGGGAGGGGTGCTGCAACCAGGGTAATGGGGTAGTTTGTCTTTATTGTTTGGTTTCCTTTTTGTTATCCGTTTTCTTTTTCAAGGTGAATTGTAACGTATGACACTTTTTCTGTTGATGGAGTTGTATTTATGAAATGGTAAAATATTTAATAAAGAAACATAATAATATTGACGGCTGTAGACATGTGAAAGAATAAAATAAAAACGTATTTAAAACAAAAAAAAAAAAAAAGTCGTCTCTCAAGGAAACAAGTATTTTAAATGGGAAGTTTCATATGTCCTCCCAGTCCTCGGAGTCCAGCTCTGGAACATCCCAGCCCAATTGCTGATGGAACCTGGCCAAATCAGGAGCTGAGACTCAGATGTGTATAAAGCATGGGGGTGGGTTTCTCCGTACAGTCAAAGCGCAAAATCTGCTCCAAGTCGGATTGCACCAGCTGCCTCTCACCTGATGGGAACTGCATGGGACAACTGCAGATATCTGAATAAGTCAGAGGATGGGAAATTATGGTGGGACATTATGGTGGGACATTAAGTGATCATAAGGAGAAAATGGAAAGGTCCGAGGCAATATCTGAGAGTACTTTAATACGGCACTTGGCCCATACCCCAGGGTCCGGAATTTAAAAAAAGTGCTGTAGGTTGCAATTGTTCCAAAGGGGGGCATTTGGGGATACAGCAGTCAGAGGCCTTTCAGGCCTTAAGGGTGGTACACATGGAGGGGTCAGGGGCCAAGACCATACACCGGTTTAACAGGACAGGTTCCACTCAGAACAGGCCTCACCATGGTCGACCAAAGAAGTTGAGTGCATGTGCTCAGAGTTATATCCAGGGGTTGTCTTTGGGAAATGGACATATGAGTGCTGCCAGCATTGCTGCAGGGGTTGAAAGGGTGGGGGCTCAGCCTGTCAGTGCTCAAACCATACGCTGCACACTGCATCAAATTGTTCTGCATGGCCGTCGTCCCAAAAGAAAGCCTCTTCTAAAGATGATGCACAAGAAAGCCGCAAACCATTTGCTGAAGACAAGCAGACTAAGGACATGGATTTACTGGAACCATGACTTGTGGTCTGATGAGACCAAGACGAACATACAGTGCCTTGCGAAAGTATTTGGCCCCCTTGAACTTTGCGACCTTTTGCCACATCTGTGGAAAGAACTGAAAACTGCTGTTTACAAACGCTCTCCATCCAACCTCGCTGAGCTTGCGCCGTTTTTCAAGGAGGAATGGGCAAAAATGTCAATCTCTCGATGTGAAAATTTGATAGACATACCCCAAGCGACTTACAGCTGTAATCGCAGCAAAAGGTATTAACTTAAGGAGGCTGAATAATTTTGCACGCCCAATTTTTCAGTTTTTTTATTTGTTAAAAAAAGTTTGAAATATCCACTTCATGATTGTGTCCCACTTGTTGGTTCTTCACAAAAAATTACAGTTTTATATCTTTATGTTTGAAGCCTGAAATGTGGCAAAAGGTTGTAAAGTTCAAGGGGGCCAAATACTTTCGCAAGGCACTCTATTTGGTTCAGACGATGTCAAGTATGACTTGCCTACAGTCATGATCTGGGGCTGCATGATCTGGGGCTGCATGAGTCCTGCACGCACTGGGGAGCTACAGTTCATTGGGGGAACCATGAATGTCAACAAGTATTGTGACATACTGAAGCACAGCATGATCCCCCTTCCTTTGGAGACTGGGCCACAGAACAGTATTTCAACATAAATGACCACAAACACACCTCCAGGACAACCTCTGCCTTGCTATAGAAGCTGAGGGTAAAGGTGATGGGACTGGCCAAGCATGCCTTTAGACCTCAACCCTATTGAGCATCTGTGAGGCAACCTCAACAAAAGGTGGAAGGAGCGCAACGTCTCCAACATCCACCAGCTCTGTGATGTCGTCATGGAGGAGTGGAAGAGGACTCCAGTGGCAACCCGTGTGAAGCTCTGATGAACTCCATGCCCAAGAGGGTTAACCACTTCCCGCCCGGCCAATAGCCGATTTACGGCAGGGAAGTGGTTATGAAATCGTGACTAGACGTTCTCAAACGTCTAGCACGATTTCATGCCGCACGCGCCCGTGCGGGCGCGCAGCGCGGCGATCGGTGATGCGGGGTGTCAGTCTGACACCCTGCACCTCCGATCTCGGTAACGAGTCTCCGGCGGAGCCTCGTTACCACGTGATCAGCCGTGTCCAATCACGGCTGATCACGATGTAAACAGGAAGAGCCGCCGACGGCTCTTCCTCACTCGCGTCTGACAGACGCATGTAGAGGAGAGCCGATCAGCGGCTCTCCTGACAGGGGGGGTTCGCGCTGATTGTTTATCAGCGCAGCCCCCCCTCGGATCGCCACACTAGACCACCAGGACAATAAAAAAAATACAAATAAAAGACAAAAAAAAATGACAAAAAAAAAAAAAGACAAAAAAAAAAAGGGGTGGCAGTAAAAAAAAATGATGCCAATCAGTGCCCACACATGGGCACTGATTGGCAACATTGATCCATCAGTGCCACCCCTCAGTGATCATCAGTGCCACCCCAGTGTCTGTCAGTGCCACCCCACAGTGCCAATCCATGCCCAGTGCCCACCTACCAGTGCCCACCTGTGCCACCTATCAGTGCCCACCTGTGCCGCCTATCAGTGCCCACCTGTGCCGCCTATCAGTGCCCACCTGTGCCACCTATCAGTGCCCACCTGTGCCACCTATCAGTGCCCACCTGTGCCGCCTATGAGTGCCCATCTGTGCTGCCTATGAGTGCCCAGTGCTGCCTATGAGTGCCCATCAGTGCCGCCCATGAGTGCCCATCAGTGCCGCCCATGAGTGCCCATCAGTGCCCAATACCAGCGCCGCCTATCAGTGCTACCTAATCGGTGCCCATCAGAACTACCTCATCGGTGCCCATCAGTGCCACCTCATCGGTGCCCATCAGTGCCACCATATCAGTGCCCATAATTGAAAGAGAAAACATACTCATTTACAAAAAAATTAACAGAAAAAAATAAAAACTTTATTTTTTTTTCAAAATCTTCGCTCTATTTTTAGTTGTTGCACAAAAAAAAAAAACCGCAGAGGTGATCAAATACCACCAAAAGAAAGCTCTATTTGTGGGGAAAAAAGGACGCCAATTTTGTTTGGGTGCAGTGTAGCATGACCGCGCAATTGTCATTCAAATTGCGACAGTGCTGAAAGCTGAAAATTGGCTTGGGCGGGAAGGTGCGTAAGTGCCTGGTATGGAAGTGGTTAAGGTAGTGCTGGAAAAAATTGTGGCCACCAAAAATATTGACACTTGGGGTCCAATTTGGACATTTGCACTTAGGGGTGTACTCACTTTTGTTGCTAGATGTTTAGACATTAATGGCTGTATGTTGAGTTATTTTAAGGGGACAGCAAATGTACACTGTTATACAAGCTGTACCACTCACTACTTCACATTGTAGCAAAGTGTCATAATTTATTATATTTTCAAAAATGTGAGGGTGTACTCACTTTTGTGAGATAATGTAGGCCCTTTATAAAATAATACCGAGTGGGTAAATGTGAAGGCAAATTTATTAAACAAAATGTTAATCTGTCATACATTTAATATAAACAAATATCTATATATAATAAGTCCATAAAAATAGTCCACAAAACTTGATATTAACTGGAGTGAAAAGAGACATTCAAAACACTAAAAAGTCCTTGTAGTGAAAAACTGAAAATGTCCTAATACTTACTGTAATTTTCCTTTCCTGATGGACTCCATGGCAGCCTACGTGTGGGTTAATCCCACCCCCTCATACCTCATAGGACCTGTCTACCATAAAATCTTTGTTCCAGGCCATGTTCCATAATTTAGCCTACTCTAGCCACTGGGAGGGAACTCCTGCTGCCATGGAGTTCATCAGGAAAGGAAAAATTACAGTATTTTATAGGAAATTTTCAATTTTCCTGACAGACTTCATGGCAGCCTAAGGGTGGGAAACAACTAGCCACACACACCTGAGTGGATAAAGTGCTGAACAAAAAGAAGAAAAAAAAAAAAAAGGATCTACGGTTCTACGTAGTAATGCGCCACGAACGTGTTAACTGAAGACCACGAGGACACTTTGCAAATCACTTTGGGAGCAATGTGTCGTGATGTAGACGCACTTCTGGAGTCGTCAAACCCTTAGCTTTGTAGGCCCACTGAATGGCCTGAACAATCCATGCTGCGATAGATCTGGAAGCGGCACGCAAGCCCTTATTCTGTCTATGAAAAAGAACGAACAGATGGTCAGACTGACAGAACGGAGCTGTAGCTTCTAGATACGGTCTCAGTTTTCCCAACATCTAGGGGATGAACGCTGGGAGTTTCGGTTCATCTGAATGTCGGAAGGGCAATCTGTCATGAAAAAATAGGATTTTTATAACAGCTTACCTGTAAAATCCTTTTCTTGGAGTACATCACGGGACACAGAGAAGCATAGTAATTACTATGTGGGTTATGGAGTACCTTCAGGTGATGGACACTGGCACGCCCTTAAGGCAGGAAGTTCCCTCCCCTATATAACCCCTCCCATACCGGGAGTACCTCAGTTTTGTAGCAAGCAATAAGTGTCCCAAATTCCCCAATTAGAGGGGCGGGAGCTCTGTGTCCCGTGATGTACTCCAAGAAAAGGATTTTACAGGTAAGCTGTTATAAAAATCCTATTTTCTTTATCGTACATCACGGGACACAGAGAAGCATAGTAATTACTATGTTGGACGTCCCGAAGCAATGCTAATGAGGGGAGGGAGACCCCAAAAAAAAATTAAGCCGGGCGCCATCAGACATGAGGAATCAACCTGCAGCCTGCAGCACACTGCGCCCAAAGGCGCTTTCCTCATTTTTCCTTATGTCCAATTGGTAAAACTTTGTGAAAGTATAGACAGACGACCACGTCGCGGCCTTGCAGACCTGAGCCATGGAGGCTTGATGATGCACTGCCCAGGAAGTACCCACCGCTCTAGTGGAATGTGTTTTAACCTTAAACGGGGGAACCTTTCCCCTCAAGCCATAGGCTTGAGTAATGACCTGTCTAATCCATTTGGAGATAGTGGATTTTGATGCTGCCTGTCCACATCTGGGACCTTCTGGCAGGATAAACAAAATGTCCGTCTTCCGGACCTGAGCAGTAGCCCTAAGGTAGATCTTAACTGCCCTACGCACGTCTAGCGTGTGCAAAGACTTCTCCCTTGCAGAACTAGGTTCTGAGAAAAATGAAGGGAGAACTAGATCCTGATTCAGATGAAAGTTAGAAACAACTTTCGGAAGGAAAGCCGGGTGAGGCCGTAGGACCACTCTGTCCTTAGGGAAAATAAGGTACGGTTCCCTACATGATAAGGCCGCCAACTCCGATACCCTCCTAGCAGAGGTTATGGCTATCAAAAAAACCACCTTCCTGGTTAGAAGGACCAATGGAATATGAGCCAAAGGCTCAAAAGGTTGCTTCTGCAAGGCAGAAAGAACCAGATTCAGATCCCATGGACACAAGGTGGTTTTGACTGGAGGATTAACCCGGATCACACCCTGTAAAAAGGTTTTGACCAGAGAATGTGTAGCTAGTGGCCTTTGAAACAATATTGACAAGGCCGAGATCTGGCCCTTAATGGTGCTTAGAGCCAACTTCATGTCTGCCCCCATCTGCAGAAAATATAGAATTCTGCCAATGAGATACCTCCGGGGATGCCACCCTCTGGTTTCGCACCAGGCCACATAAGATTTCCAAACTCTGTAATAAATAAGCCGGGAAGCTGGCTTTCTGGCATTAATTAAAGTAGACACTACTGACTTAGAGAGACCCCTCCTTTTTAGGATATGGGACTCAACAGCCAGACCGTTAAATTCAGAGACGGTAAGGAAGGGTGGAATACCGGCCCCTGATACAGTAGGTCTGGACGAAGCGGAAGGGTCCATGGACGCCCCACGGACATCCTTATGACCTCTGAGTACCAGGCCCTTCTGGGCCATGCCGGAGCGACCAGGATCACGGGTTTCTCTTCCGACCTTATCCTGCGAAGGAGGCGGGGTACTAATTGCAGTGGAGGAAACGCATACATTAGGGAGAATTGGTCCCATGGAAACACCAGCGCATCCGTGCCGCAAGCGAGTGGATCCCTTGTCCGGGACAGAAAGTTGTTCACCCTTGCATTGAACCTTGATGCAAAGAGGTCCACATCTGGTGTTCCCCACCTCTGACAAATGGCCTGGAAGATGTCGGGGTGAAGAGTCCACTCCCCTGGGAGCAACTGTTGGCGGCTTAGGTAGTCTGCCTGCCAATTGTCTATCCCCGGAATAAAAACCGCAGATATGCAGGGGACATATTTCTCCGCCCAGGTCAGAATTTGATTCACCTCTCTTTGGGCTGCACGACTCCTTGTGCCCCCCTGGTGATTTATGTAGGCCACAGCCGTGGCATTGTCGGACTGAATTCTGACTGGGAGACCCCTCAACTTGTCCGTCCAAGCTGATAGGGCTAGATGGACTGCCCGAATCTCTAGCAGATTGATAGGTAATGACCTTTCGGTGATTGACCACCTTCCCTGGAGAGACAGGCCCTCCAGGACTGCACCCCAGCCCAGAAGACTGGCATCTGTGGTCACAACCTGCCAAGAGATGGGAACAAAGGACTTCCCTCTCAGTAAGTTCTGGGGAACCAGCCACCAACAAAGGCTCTGCCGAACTGTCCGGGAGAGGGACAAAGGGAGGTCTAGGGCCTGAACCTTTTTGTTCCAGGCAGACAGGATGGCGTGTTGAAGTCCCCTTGAGTGGAACTGAGCGAATGGGACGGCCTCGAAAGAGGCTACCATTTTCCCCAGTAGCCGCATACAAAGGCGAATAGAGGACAGACGCCTTGACTTGACTAGCTGAACTAGTTCCCTTAAAGCATCGATCTTTCTCTGGGGAAGAAAAATCTTTCTTTGGTCTGTGTCTATGAGTAGGCCGATTTGTTTAGGTTGAGAACCCAACCCATGGATTCTAGGAATTCCACGGTTCTGTGCAATGCTGAGTTTAGACCGGCAACTGAACGGTCTACCAACAACAGATCGTCTAGGTAGGCTATTATAGAGATGCCTTGAGACCTTAGATCGGCTAAGAGTGGGGCCAGAACTTTCGTGAATACACAAGGTGCGGTGGCCAGATCAAAAGGCAAGGCCACGAATTGAAAGTGGCGCTGATTTACCGTGAAGCGCAACAGCTTCTGATGGTTGAGGAAGATGGGAATGTGTAAGTATTTGTCCTTTATGTCGATGGACTCCAAAAGCTCTACTCCTTGTAAGGAGGCAACCACCGACCGGATTGATTCCATCCGGAAAGACTGGACCTTTAGGAACTTGTTTAAGGCCTTGAGGTCAAGAATGGGCCTTACATCTCCGTTTGGTTTGGGGACGGTAAAAAGATTTGAATAAAACCCCAAACCTTGTTCTTCCGGTAGCAGTTCCTGGATTACCCCTTGGGATAATAGATGATCCAAGGCAAATGCCAGGGACCCTCTTTTTCCCGGATCTTTCGGGACGCTTGAGGCCAAGAAGCGAGGTGGAGGAAACTCGCTCAACTCCAGCTTGTAGCCCTCGGAAACCGTAGTGAGAACCCAATATTGTCTTGGATCCTCCCTTGCCAAGCCTCCGTAAACAGCTGAAGTAGTCCCCCCACCCTGCTGAGTGGGGGTGAACCTTCATAATGCCGACTTAGAGGCCGGCTTGGATGGTTTACGGCCCCAAGGCTTTTTGGAAGCCTGAGGCTGGCCCTGCGGTTTCCCACCCGCATTAAACCGACCGGGAGGCCGTCGGAACTGCCTGGTAGCGGAAGCACTAGGGATCGGAGAGGAGGATTTTTTAAAGGAGGGAGGACCCCTAAACCTTTTCTTCACTGGTAGCAGTGTGCTCTTGCCACTGGAAATTTTCTGAATGTATGCATCCAGATCTTCCCCAAATAAACGCTCTCCATGAAAGGGAAACCCTGCCAGTAACTTTTTACACAGGGTTTCAGCCGACCAGTTCTTTAACCAGAGTAATCTGCGCATATGAACCAAAGAGAGAGCGAGACGGGAGGACTGTTGTATAGAGTCCTTGATAGCATCTATGGCAAAGCATAATGCCTTAGGAAAGTCAGCCAATTCCTGAGCCTGTTGAGCTGGGATATCCTTCAAGACCCCTTTCAATTGGTCTTTTAAGGCTTGGCAAACACCAATAGCTGCAATTGCAGGCTGGGCTTCCCCTCTAGCTGTAGAAAACGAGGTCTTTAACAGCGTCTCTAATCTCTTGTCTGTCGGGTCTTTAAATACCTGAACGTTGTCCACTGGACAGGTCAAGGTTTTGTTTACGCAGGACACGGCTGCGTCCACTGTGGGGATACCCCACTTTTTAGTGAATTGTTCCCCCACTGGGTATAAAACCGAAAACTTCTTAGGAGGAAGAAAAAATCTATCTGGATGTTCCCAATCCTTGTAGATCAGTCCTTCCAGTAGGGGATGAACCGGGAAGGAAAAGTTAGCTTGAGGAGCTTTTAAAGAGCCTAAGGAAGAGACTGAACTTGATGCTGGCTCTAAAAGGGGCAACTTGAAGGCCGAACGGACCATCTCCGTGAGGGACTGGACCCACAATTTCTCGGACTGAGACGCCGAAAATGGTTCCCCCAGGGTGGAATCCTCAGAGTCCGAGACCTCTGAATGACCCTCTGCCTGGTCCCCAGAGGGTAAATCAACCTCTTCTGAGGATAGTTGTTCCGTGCTGAGGAACTCTGCAGAGGGAGAGGGAGACCTTGTGCGTTTTTCTCTTGAGAGAGAGGATGCAATCAAGGTCGCTAATCTCTGCTCCAGACCACCCATGGCTGAGGCCAAAGCCTCCTGTGTCACAAAAACTGGAGCAGGCGGGACAAGGGCAGATGAGGCACCTGACAGCCCTGATGGTTCACCCTGGGCCTCCTCCAACTTATTAGGAGAGGAACTAGCCGCAGGAGCATGCCCGAGATCCTCTGAGTCTGATGGCGATCCCTTAGATCTCTTTGTACTTCTAGTCCCTGAGCCTTTAGCCATAACAAAGCTGAGTTACTCACAACAGGTGCAACTACTTGCGGACCTATAGACCAGCACTGACGCTGCTATTTGATGGTCGGCAAGGTGCAGAGTCCACTATGCGCCTTAAGCAAGTGTCACTGTCCAACAACCAGCACTAATACTGAAAGTTTGTGCATAAGTACTCTCTGTGTCCACCGTCAGCCAGGATGGGTGAAGTGGACTTGAGCATTTATGGACTAGGTGCAAGTCACCTGACCTGCTCTGTCCTGTAATCTCAAGTCTCATAGAGAACAGCTGAGATGAACCCCCTGCGCGCATGCGCACGCACGCGCCGCTGCCTGAGCGTGCATCACGAGGCTGCACGCGCGCACATGTTGCCGCACGCGCCTCTACAGCCCCATGCACGTCGCGCACACGCGTGCGCACCGATGCAGCCAATAAATTTGTGTGATTGCGCGCGTGCGCTTATGACACATACTGTGTCGCGCACGCACGAGACGCAGGCGCGCCTGTGCATGAGGTTGGAGCCACCACAGCTACCATGTGAGGACCAGGTAAGACAAACTGTGGCCAAAACTTTTGGACAACCTTACTCTGCTAAACCTGCACAGGAGGGGCTAATTGACTGAGCATAGACACCCCTCCTCCCACAGCACTCAGGACAATGTTTTTAGAGAGGCACAGACAGATAGCTTAGGCAAGCATAATGACTCAAAAAAAGAAGGATACTTTCAGGACCAAGTCCTAAAGCACCTTCACTTACCTGATCCAACGCTGCAGGACTCTGCACACACAGAGCCCAATCTTCGCCCATCACGGAGAGCAAAGTCTGCAGACCTTCAGGAACCGGGGTCCATGGACAGGAACACCACACACCTGGACCCATATCGCACCCTGTCAGTAAACTTTTGGTATTAGGAAATTGACCAAAGTACTGAGTAATCAGGATCCAGCCCTCAAATGAGGAGCATTACAGGCAAAACCCCGTTCTTCTCAACCGGGGCCCGGGTATCGTCCACTTTGGCTATGAAGCGCTTTGGACGGATCCGGATTTATGGAGGCTTTTTACATCCAGTATGGATCCCTCCAGTGGAGCTCCTTGGAGCACATGTTCACTCGTGACCAACACCTTAGACACTGGCGAAAAAACTGAGGTACTCCCGGTATGGGAGGGGTTATATAGGGGAGGGAACTTCCTGCCTTAAGGGCGTGCCAGTGTCCATCACCTGAAGGTACTCCATAACCCATATAGTTATTACTATGCTTCTCTGTGTCCCATGATGTACGATAAAGAAAAAGATACTTTGGTGTTTGAACCCAGCATAGGCATCAAAACTACCCGATCAGGGAAAAAGGTTAGAAATGGTTCCTTGCATCCCAGAAAGCGGATTTCGGAGACACTTTTGGCTTATGTTATGCCCACCAGAAAGGCAACTTTTAGAGAAAGTTCTTGATGGAGAACTGATCAGTGTGTTCCATTTCTCTTGAGAAGAAATCCAGGACAATGAGAAAATCTTGGATTTCTGAGGTTTGAGCCTTATTGCTCCTCTGAAAAACTGCTAAATAATAGGGTCTCTAGCCCAGGATATGCCTGTGAATGCAGAAATTGCAGAGACTTAAACCAGCAATAAGCTGACTGACAAGAAGAGAGCCAAGCCTGATTGTAGGAAGCCCAGTATATTCTGCATCTTTAGGTTATTGCAAGACCCTGCAGAGATGTAGTCTGCATTTTTTTTTCCAAATCCTCTGTTGGTACCTGCTCTTCTGGCATTCAACAACATGGAGATGGCCCTACTTTGACAACCTAGGGCCTCCTGCCTTCCCCTCTATATAAAAAAATATATATATATATAAAAAAAAAAAAAAAAAACACATCAGGTGCAGATGGGCCCGACATGGATGTAGCGTTGCCCCTTGTGATAGGAGGTCTGGTCTGGAGAGCAGAGAAACTGCGTCCCAGAAGCCGAGATGTATCAGCAGGGGAAACCATGGCCTGTTTGGCCAGAACGGGACTATTGCCACTATCTCCGCTTCTTATATCCCGAGCCTCGACAGAAACCGGAGAATAAACAGGAACCGGGGGAAAGGCTTGGGCCCTTCTACCCCAAAGCCTGGGGATGAGACTGTGTAGTAATCCCTTTAGTCTGAAGTTGCACTGGAAGGCTAGCAAGTCTACTTCCGGGATTATTCCCAAGGACAGGACCCACTTGAAGACTTTAGGGTGAAAAGCACACTCGTTTTGTCTAGAGATACTCTCAACAGAAAGTCTGCCTGAACGTTCTGGTCTCCGGGGAGATAGACAGCCGTTGGCCAGGTTTATCTGGGCCCAAGCCATAATAGGCTCTACTTTAACAGGGAGAGACTGCAAGTACCTTCCTGTCTCTTCATGTACAAGACTGCTGTTGTGTTGTCCAGTCTTAGGACTGAGGCTCTCGCCATCAAGTGGTGAATGCCTGAAGAGCACAGAATGCTGCCCGGAGCTCCAGAACATTCAAGACTATCCTGTGAGAAGCAACGCTCCATATGCCTAGGGCTACCTCTGTCAGGCAGAGAGCCCCCCCAGCCCCTGTTGCTGGCATCTGTTGTGATGCGAAAGTGATCCAAGAATCAGACGCAACAGAGTCACAGTTGAGGATGTTCCTCCGTTAGAATGACCAAGGAAGGCTCTCCTCGCATGGATGCAGTTATTTGCATAGAATGATCCCAGAGCCCTGGGTTCCACTGCTTGAGGAAGCTCTTCTGGAAGGGCCATATTTCCACTGTGCCCACTTTACCATGGGTGTTGCTACCATGGTGCCGATGATTTTTAGGCACTGCAAGGCCCAGAGATGGAGGACATTGCCAGTCAAACTCTGTCCCAAATCACTGGAAATTTTTCCAGGGGCAAGGAGGAGATGGTGCTCCCGAGTGTATCGAATTGAGCACTGAGAAATATCAGAACTGTGTAGGTTATAGGTGGCTCTTTTCCAAGTTCAGTAGCCAGCCAAATTTGAGCAAAGTGGAGATGACCTGGGATATGTGGACTAGCAACTGCTCCCTGTCCCGAGATGGCAACAGCAGGTCCTCCAGATAATGGTACAAATACCTCTGGCCATGATCAGTGCCATGACACCCAAGAGTTTTGAAAGCACACAAGGTGATGTTGTAAGCCCGAAGGGGAGACAGGTGAATTGCAGGTGGACTTGATCTACAGCAAAAGTGTAGGAATTTCTGGAACTCTTCCGCTATCGAGACATGGAAGTAGGCGTCCTTCAGATCTATAGACACAAACCAATCGCCTGGCTGTATTGCCTAACAGATTGTAAGTAATGTCTCTATTTTGAATTTCTTTCTTGATGAAAGAATTCAAGTGGGTCAGATATATAACTAGTCTCCAGAACCATAAAGAGGGGCAAGTCAACCTTTCATCAGTTGGAACTGGTGTTGCAGCACCCTGAGCTTTGCTTTTTCTCTTCCGAGTGAGGCAAGGATGTGGGTACGAATCAAAAAATGGGTGGGCTGCTGAATGTCCAGGCATGGCCTGAGGAGACCGTTTTGACGGCCCTATTATCTTTTTGATCAAGGCTGCCCAGACGTGCTGAAAGCTAAGTAAGCGAGCCTCGACTCATTCTGTCTGGGCAGGCGCAATATCAAAAAGTCTTCTCGTCCACCAGAAGGTGCTCCCTTTGAAAACTTCTGGCCTGAAGGCTGTTTTTGCTTCCAAGTCTTCCTGAACTCAGGGCCAGGTCTATAGAGGCGAGCATCCCTCGCAAAAGCCGATCCTTGCCTGGGATGTGTTCTTTTTCTGGTTTAGCAGGGGAAGATTCCTGGGGAAGGAATCCTGACTTTGATGGCACTGTCCAATTTCTTCCCCTAATTATCCTCTCTATCCATTTAGCTGTTATGGTGATATACAATATCCCAAAATTGAATATATAACCGTAAACTTTATTACTTCGTTTATTTTTCATTATCAATAGTATTACCCTTTTCAAATGCCATTGGGTACAGTGTTGTGAAAAAGTATTTACCCCCCTTCCGGATTTATTTTTTGCATATTTATCACACTTACATGGATTCAGATAATCAAAAAAATGTATATTACACAAAGATAACCCGATTAAATCAAAGATGCAGTTTTTAAAATGATTTCATTTATAAAGGGAAAAAAAGCTGTTCAAACCTGCCTGGCCCTGGCCTGGAAAAAATTAATTGCCCCACACATGCTGAATCATAATTGAACCGTTATTAACCACATTTTTTTAGAAAGCAGAGTTAAATTTCACTTGCCACACCCAGGCCTGATTACTGCCAGACCTGTTGAACCAAATCACATAAATAGAAGCTGTCTGTCAAGGTGAAGCACACCAACAGATCACAAAAAATCCCCACATCATGCCACAATCAAAAAAACAAACAAGAACAGATTAGAAACAAAGTATCGGTCTAGGAAGGGTTTTAAAACCTTTTATAAGGCTTTGGAACGCCAGCGAACAATGGGGAGAGCCATTATCCACAAATAGAGAACTTGGAACAGTGGCGAACCTTCCTACAAAAATGACTCGTGGATGAGTCATCGTCATGCTCTTGAAGGTCATAAAAGAACCCAGAACATCTAAAAGAACTACAGGCCTCACTTCCCTCAGGTAAGAGCAGTTTTCATGATTCAACAATAAGAAAGACTGGGCGAAAAATGGCATTCATGGGAGAGTTCCAAGGCCAAAGCCACTGCTGACAAAAAAGAACACAAAGGCTGGCCCCCCTTACATTTACCAAAATACATCTAGATTATCCCCAAGACTTTTAGGTAAATATCTTTGGACTGATAAGACAAAAATTAAACATTTTGGAAGGTGTGCATCCGTTACATATGGCATAAAACGAATACAGCATTTTAATAACAAGAGCATAATACCAACAGTCAGACATGTTGATGGTAGTGTGATGGTCTGGGGCTGCTGTGCAGCTTCAGGACCTGGACCACTTACCATAATTGATGAAACCATGAATTCTTAGCTCTACCAGAAAAGCCTAAAGGAGAATGTTTGGCCATCAGTTTGTGACCTCAAGCTCAAGTGCAGGACAATGATCAGAAACGGTTCAAACCAAGAAAAATTTAGGTTTTGGTGTGGCCTAATCAAAGCCCAGACTTAAATCCAATTGAGATGCTGTATCATGACCTTACACAGGCTGTTCATGCCGGAAAAACCTTCAATGTGGCTGAATAAAAACAATTCTGCAAAGAAGAGTGGGCCAAAATGTGCAACACTGTGCAATGTGCAGGTTGTTGCCTTAATAAATGAAGCCATCATTTAAAAACTACATTGTCCTCTAAATTCCCATTACACCAACTTCCTTGGACTAACCCTCGAAAAATACCTCGCGAAAATAACATTCACCCCCTCACGGGCCCAACTCTACGAATATTCAGGTCAATGAATTCCAAATTTGATATTTCTTCTTCTACAGGCCCCATGTCACCGATCCCAATACACTCAAATATTTTTCCTGATACTTTAGATCCGATCCCCTGTGTTCCTTCCACAATCCCCTCATTAAGAGCAGAATTGTTTTTTGATAATGGTAATTTTATCCCCTATACCACATTCTGTCTTAAATACCCTGACTTCCGAATCTCTAACATGGATTACGAAGTTTAAAATTCTTTACTCAACTCTAAATCACCCTCATTATGGCACAGACACAAAAACCCCTTTGAGATGCTGTGTGTCAATCTTGGTCCTCAGAGACATTCAATATCAAAAACACACTCTATATTATTTTCTGGTGTTGACCCTAGGGAAGATAATGCTGCCAAACACTGGATGAGGGAACTTGATCTAGATCTCTCACTTAGTGACTGGACCCACATATTTAGATGCATACATAAAGGCTCAATGAATGTCTTAGCTCAAGAAAATGGATATAAGCTTTACTCAAGGTGGTATAGGACACCTTATATAATCCACAAATTCCACCCTTCAACCCCACCTATATGCTGGCGCTGTAAAAACTCGATAGGAACTCTCCTACACATCTGGTGGGATTGTCCCCTTATACAAGCATTTTGGAAAGAAGTACACCGTATTATCTCCCTTATCACCACTTTTTCCCTGGAGTTTATGGCAGCACAATACCTACTTCATCATACCGCCTTACCTCATTCTACTTACAAAAACACTATATTAATACATTTAATAAATGCAGCCAAACTGTGTATCCCTACCCATTGGAAAGACACATCTCCTCCTAGCTTGTCTGAATGGTTCCAACGGATTGACAGAATAGCTGAAATGGAAGACCTAATTCTACAGGCTAAAGACTCCCCCACAGAGTTTTACGAAAAATGGGCTTGCTGGACACTCTTTACTAAAACTGATGAATTTAAGGCAATGTCTCTTCAGCCTTCCTCGAATCAGACTTGAGGTGATAATTCTTTTTTTTATTTTTTTTATTTTTTTATCTTCCCCTACTTCCTCCCCCTCTTACCCTTTGTTTATTAAATTTCTAATTTAATATTGTTATTTTAGATTCATTCCATGATTTCCAATTTTTATTCTCCTGTTTTGTTGCCTCAAAGTTCGAAAACTACTGATGTATAAGTTAACATTTACTTTAATTTTAAACAAAAATATGTACTGATGTTGTTGCTATTCTTGTTTTCTCTTATTTGATATTACAATTCTACTACCTATGATACTTTATTTTATCTACATTTAATTATATGTTTACTATGTTATTTATTCTGAAATACCAATAAAATCTTTTAAACGAAAAACTACATTGTGTATTTACTCAGGTTATCGTTGTGTAATAAAATTTGTTGATGATCGGAGTCATTTAAGTGTGACAAATATGCAAAAAAAAAAAAAGAATCTGAAATAAAAATCGCAAATACTTTTCACAGCATTGTACATACATTCAAGCGGAAGTAGACCCTTTTTGTTTTTTTAATATAAACACCCTGCAAGACAAAGACTTGAGCTAGTTTGCATAGCATACTAGCTCATTATGAATTACTTACCCGAGATCGAAGCCCCCGCAGCGGTCCTTGTTCCCCTCTGTCGCAGGCATCTCTCGCGGAGTGACTTTCGGGTATCGCGGCTGCGGCTGGCCGGAGCCGTGATGATGTCGCGCATGGGAGCAGCCAGTCACGGCACGATGGCCATTGGAAATGGCATGCTCAGTGCGCATGCGCCGTAGACATGTGCCTGTCCTTTCTCCAAATATCTCTTAAGCCTTTTAGGTTTGATAGATATTTCTTGCACCTACAGGTACAGCCTTAATCTAGTCTTACCTGTAGGTGAAAGTGGTCTGTAAGGGTTTACAACCACTTTGTCGTTTTTTTATTCATCTGCTCGTCATTATAGATCTCATCTCCAAATACAGAAAGGTTTCTTCACAGTTAGAGCTGTGAAAGTGTGGAATAGATTCCCTCCGGAGTTGGTTCTGGCCAGCTCAGTAGATTGCTTTAAAAAAAGGCCTGGATTCTTTCCTAAATGTACATAATATAACCGGGTACTAACCTTTATAGGTAAAGCCGATTTAGGGAAAATTTGATTGCCTCTCGAGGGATCCGGAAGGAATTTTTCCCCTGCTGTAGCAAATTGGAGCATGCTTTGCTGGGGTTCTTGCCTTCCTCTGGACCAACAGTGGGTAAAGGATTGTGAATACGGAATTGTATTTTCAATTTTTGGTAGCACTAGATGGACTTGTGTTTTTAAACCCAATTATGTAACTATATTTATATTTAGGTGTATATTCCCATTTTGTTAACTGTTTTTGCTGTGTGGGAGGCCTGCCACCTTAGATGTGGAATTGTTGGAAGCAGTGGTTTGTCTTAGTTGTTGTGTGGCTGTTTGAACCAACTCGTTTATAGCAATCCCTGGCCTGAGCATCGTTGTGCGGTAACACTGTTGGCTGGCCGCTAGGGGGTGCCCTTTGTCTGAGACTGCTTCCTCTAGACCAGGGGGTGCCCAACCAGTGGCTCGTGACCTCCGGCTCTGGGATTGCATAAGCCGATGCTTCATGTATAGCGCCAACTTCTGTCACAGGCAGATTGATACCAAATGCTCTCTGCCTGGGACAGCAATAGCTGGAGATACCTGAATGGAATACTGTTATTAAAGGCAAGTTAAATACTAAAATCACAGTGTAAATATGGGCATATCTGTTCTGCAGTGGTTACTGGGCTGCTTTTAAACTGATCCACAGGTGCAGGGCAGAACACCAGTGTTTTACCTGCACGGAGCTGTTATTACCTGAGGGTTGGTGCACTTCAGAAAGTGCACCACATCTGCAGGATATAATTGAAGTCTATGGCAAAGTGCCGTTAACCCACAGAAAAGCCACAGGTGCACTGCGCTGCACCCTCCATCTGGGTATACCTGCAGCGCATCAGTGTGAAAGCAACTTTAGGCCCCTTTGACACGATTGGCTCAATGGTGAACGGAGGTCCAATTGGGTTCGACCAAAGATGTAAAACAGACTTGTGTCAGTCTACAAAAAAAAAAAAGGGGGATCCTTCCCGTTCCATCTGGGCAGATCGGAGGGCCAATAGAGTAGAGTGGGCTGTGTTCCTGTTTGCTCTGCATATGCAGAGTGGACATGGACCCGTCATCTGCCTGCTGCGCTTATTATGGCCCACGATCGGTTACCAATTTGTTCAAGTGGCCCCCGCTCTTTAAAAGGTTGGGCACCCCTGCTCTAGGCCAACTCCTTTCTTTACGAGTATCGTGCAGGTGTGCTGCTGGCTTGGCCACCAGGGGGTGTTCTATACCCTGGATTGTCCCCCTTCCCCAGCGTGGCAGCTCTGCTCACACCATGTGCACTCTGTGGTCACGGCTGTTACCACACCTGCGCTGTTGTGGGTCAGGGCAGCAAATGCATGGGAGTGTTGGCTGGCCAATAAAATCATAAGGGCATTTTCGCAGGTGTTCCGTTTGGAACACAATATATACACTGGCACTACCTTTAAGCAGATAGGACATATCCCCTAGATGTTCCAGGATGCTATGTGAAAGCATATCTAATCCATATTGGTGAGTGTCTGCTATGCTCTGCCTTTCTATTGTAAGCTGTTGGAGGCTCTTGCCTATTGAGAGAGATAGAGGGTGGGGCATGATAACGTCAGCAAAGTTTCCTGTTATCCTGAATATTCCTTGGTTTTCTACCCATGATCATTCAAATCAACTGGGGCGCAGGCACCATCAACTTTGCGTTCCACCATTGCAAGGAACCTTGTCAAACAAGTTTTCCACCGAATTGAGAATCACAAGTGGATTTTGTAACTCCCCAGTCAAATGAGAGCCTGCATCCACAATACCATGAGTTCCAAAATGTCTGATAAAAAGAATGCAGATCACCTTATGATTGTCCAATTTAACTGCTTCCAGGGGCAGAAATACTCTTTGGGCACCTTTACAATTTGTTAGAACCTGAATTAAAAGGTGATTGGGAAGTGGCTTGATGAGAATTTTAGAAAAAGGCTTTATCTGACAATCAACATCTTCTGCAGGGAGGGCTCTGTTCTTTGTTGAAAAAAAAAAAAAAACACCAACCCTTATGTCTTTGGATTGCAAGGGTGGTGTCTCAGCGAAATAAGATTTTTTTTTTACAGCCGGTGAAGCTGAACAAGGCAAAAATACAAGTGTCTAAAGAGTTGCTGGATTTGTTTTACAGACGGCAGAAGGGGGTTGCCACCCCCCCACCCCCCAACCACCACCACTACCACCAGCAACAGGAGACTCCCTTTTTTTCTTCTCCCCTTTCTTCCTTTGGTTTTTGGAGGGGATAAACAGAAAAAGGGGCCTACTTAATATGCCCGGGAAGAAGGGAGCACAGGAACAGATAATACGGTCCCAATAACAGTTACCCTAGGAAGGAGCCCAGATAACCCGGGCAGCAAAGAACCAAGCGAATCAAGCAAACGCAGCAGCAAAACTAGAACGTTTTGCCCAAACCACCTTGTCGCCAGAAAACCTCCAACAGCTGGCCCAACCGGGACCTCTGATGGTAAGAAAAGTCAGGGTAACGTTCAAGTACCAGCGAGTCCAGTAAGGGCATTAAGCACCAAAAAAAACAAGTACAAAACTGTTAGGGGGGGGGGGAGGAAAATCCAGTGAGGTAAGCACTATTATAAACCCTCCCAACACAGCTGAGGTGAGCACGGAAGGTTGCTCAGTAGGAATTGAAGGAGAGGGAACTGGCATAGATATACAGCTGAAAGGCATTAAAGAAGAACTAGTCTCAATGGGGGGGTTTGAGGGAGACAATAGAAAGAACCGCTGCTCTAGAAGAAAGAAAGCGCAGTAGAAGATATCCTACTCACCCCTCAAAAAAGAAGAAGTTCTGGAACTGAACAAATAAACAGACTGCTAAGATTGACGAATTAGAGGACAAAAATCGCAGAGGTTAATATTAGAATAGGCATGCCCGAACAGAGTGAGGGAACCGATCCGGTAGCATTCCTGGAGGGATGGTTTAGGGAGACAAGTTGGTTATGTTGGAGAGGACTAGGCAGAAACATTTTAGATAATTAAATACAACATGTTACATTAACAGAGTTGAACAGCCCCGCCCAGGGGACAGTCCCTCCAGACATAACCCTCCTCACTGCAGCATGCAGCCTCAATTCGTAACAAGCAGTTCAAACCTAAAAAAGGAGGGGTGGGTGCCGTGTCCGTCCATGGACTCCGAGAAAGGGATTTTACGGTGAGTACAAAAAATCCTATTTTCTCTTATTGTCCATGGACGGACACAGCTCCTTAAATCTTGACAAGTGGGACGTCCCCAAGCAGTGTCAAAAACGAGGGGTGGGAACAGTATCAGTAAAACCAATTTTAACTTCACCCCAAAACAAGCAGAGCTCCTCAACGGAGGAGGTACAACTTAAAACAGCCGCCTGCAAACACTAGCGACCGAACAAAGCATCAGAAGATGCACTCACAGCAACCATGTCAAATCTGGAAAAAGCGTGAACGGACGATCAAGTCGCCGCCTCGCACACCTTTGAAACCGACGCATGATGTCGAAAAAACAAAACAAAACAGGAAGCACCAATTTCCCTGGTCAAAAAAGCCATGACCGGAAAGGGGGGCCCGCCCCTTAAGAGCATAGGCCTGTATGACAGCCTGCCTGATCCACCGAGAAATGGTGGTCGACGAGACCACCAGGCCTTTTTGTGGACCAGACACCGACACAAAAGAATCAGAACTCCGAAACAGAGCCGTAGCAGGCTGGTATCTGCAAAGCGCGTACCACACCTAAAGTATGAAAGGCAACCTCCGTAGGATGCGCCGGTCGAGGACGGAAGGATGGAAGAACAATGTCCTTATTCCAGCGAAAGGCCGAACCACCTTCGGAAGAAGGGAAGGTCGCGGGCACACCACCACCTAATCCTTATCTTGTAAGCTACCATGCTTGATCCCTGATAAGACCGCCAACTCAGAAACCCCTCTAACAGAGGTAAAGGCCACTAAAGGGGCCACCTTCTGAGATAGTGTCAATGTTGTAATATATGTTGTAACATGTTGACCGATTTATGTGGGATGTTTTATGTGTAATTATATATATATATATATATATATATATATATATATATATATATATAATATATGTGTGTGTGTATACGGGGGCGTGTCCGACGGCAAAGGAACAAGGACGCACTTTTACGGGCTCTGCTGGCCTGGATTGATTCCTAAGGCATCCACCGCTCAGCTGAGTTTTTGGGGCACTAAATTACTTCCTCCAGCCTCCCAGATACACCTAAACGCCTGGCTGCTAATATTGGGACTTTAACAGAGCGGCATCAGCCACATTTCGGCTCCCGGCCTGCACCATCCATCACAGCCCGGCCGCCATCTTGGGCCTACGAAATCCTCGGATCCTCCGGGGTAAACGGACAGGATCCCCACACCACATCAGGATCCCTCAGGTCAGTGTCCGGCCTATGCCCACAGATCCCCGCAAGCCCAGTACCTTAAATCTCCGGCTCCCCGTCTGCTCCTCACTCCTCCATGCCCGGCCGCCATCTTGGCTGGCAGGGCCCCCCACGGGTGCTGGCGGTGTTCCTGCACCCCTAGACTCTTCCTGGTCAGTGTCTGGCTTCCCCCGAGAACCGGTGCTGGAGGTTTTGCACGCAATTGTGCTCCCGGCCGGCTCCGCCTGCCGCTGACTGCCCGCCATCTTGAGGCCTGCTAGGCCTAGTCTGTCCGGGATCGGGGGCCTGCATTCCGCGGCTACACATCAGGCCCCCCCGGAATCCTCCCAAAGAAGCCCCCCACAATCCGTTTGCGATACTAGAGGTGATCGGGGCGCAGTCCTCTGTACACAGAACCTCAGCCACAGGTGTGTACGGCGGCCATCTTGCTGCACCCAGGCCTAGCTGCAGCCTCCTCATCCTTTCCAGACCTCGTTTGAGATACTATCAGCCCTGGGAAACTACCCTCAAGCAGTTAGTTAGACCCTGGGGACGGATCGGGGGAGCAGTCCAGCCGTTTGGGGATCCATCCTGGGCATATGGTCAATCCGGCTTCTCAAAACAGCACTGGAACTGGTGTCACACAGTCCCCTGTTTAACAAACCATCACTAGCTATCTCAGGTATCTCCTACATCTTACAGCCGCTGCCAATTATTTTACCTTGAGATCACCACCTGCTCTGCAGGAATACCTCTGCCCCCACAGAGTGCCACCAGCTATCACGTTTAAGAGATGGCAGCAAATTCTAATTTTGAAATAAAAATGTCAGTATGAGCTAGAAGACACAAGCTCCACTAAGGGGGGTCGCTTGTGAAATGCGACACCACATCGACTATGTAAAAGATTCAGGGAGTAATGTTACATATTCACGGTGCCAAATCCCATCAGAACCTCCATCATCCATCTATAACGCCTGAAAACCATCATCACCCCCACAGTACACCTCTGTGCATGCCTGGAAACTACATGACCCGAGGTCGCAGATCAAAACATACCCCAACCAACATCTTGCTCCGCTCCAAATCGAAAGGCAAGATGTCCCAGAATGGCTCCCATCCCTCGCCGCAGGCCTCTCCGACATTCTTGCACACTCCTCATGGTGCAGCTCCGTATAAACAAGTTTATGAACCCTCTTCACAGCTCACTAAATCAGATCTGGATGCCAGTCTCACCATTATGTATGAAAAGCTAGCAAACAAGTTCCACTCAGAACTGAAAACATCCACTAGCACATTGCAGCAGCATCCTTGAGTGGTCGCACAGACTTGTTAGAAACAAAGCACGATGAGTTATCATTAGCCCACAATGATCTTAGGAAGGATTTTGAGTTGCTGGCGGAAAACTACTATCTACAGGCTCACGTCGAGGACCTGGATAACAGAAATCGAAGGAACAATTTGAGAATACGCGGAGTTCCAGAGTCGGTGACGGACCTGATGCCGGCTGTCTCAAAACTGTTACATTCTCTTCTTCCTGATACCCCACCTCAATCCTTCACTTGTGACAGAATCCACAGGGCTCTCCGCCCTAAACCTCCTATAAACAAACCACCCCGCAACATTATCCTTTGCATGAAGGACTTTATCACCAAGGAGAATATGTTAAGGGCCGCAAAGAACTCGCGCAATATCGAGTTTGAGGGCACAAAGATTCAACTATACCCGGACATCTCACAGGCCACCCTTGAGAGAAGGCGCAAGATGAGGGAAGTAACATCGATTCTACAATCGGCCCGCATCAGATATAGATAGGGTTTTCCATTCAAACTAACCGTACCTCATAATGGAACTGTCTACTCTGTTGTCAATGTTGTAGAGGGCAAGGAGCTCTTAATTAAATTGGGATTGCTGGATCCAGAGGCGTGCCCGAGACCACCTTCTACTTCACACCCATCTCCCATTTGGGCCACCCTGTCCTCAAGATAAGATCAAAGAAGGATGAGTTCAACTTTGCGATTCGCGAATCCGTGAAAGTTGCTAGAAACTTATGGGTTCTCCAATTTTCTTTTTTTTCTGATCTATACTTTTACCGACCCGCAAATGATACCTCGGCTCCACCTTAGACCCCTTCATTAAGGATTGTATTAATTTTTGGCTCTCCTATATAACATTTCACCACCGAACAATCGCACTCATCTACTACGTTTTGAACCTTCAGTGCAATCAAGGGACATGGCTCACATTCTAGTATAAACTGTTGCCCGTGGCCCTGGGCTTTGCTAAAGCATGGGAGTCGCCTCAAGCATTTTCACTCTTTCTGGGGATTTCTGGTGCGACTTCTCTCCTCCCCCCAGGGGAAACATTTTTTCTATCCCCCCACTACCGAGGTCAGTAAACTCAGGCAATTCGCACCGGACTGTTCCAGGAGTAGGAGAGGAGAGGGGGGAGAGATGATATTTTTTTTTTCTTTTTTTTGGTGCGTTTTTAGTTTTTTTTTGTTTCTCTCTCTCTCCTTATATTCTCCCCTTGCCACCACGAGATAGCTCTCACTACAAAATCACGGAGAGTGGCTCAGTCTCTCCGCCTCCGCTAGATTGACCCCTTTCACTTTTGGAGTCTTAGTATGATTCTTACGGCACGCTTTTTCGTGCCTTTGATCATACTTTCTGCATTTTTTTTTTGGCAGGACTCCGGAGGTGAGTTTTGGACTCACATATCCAAAGGTTACTACTTTTATGTCAAACCGTTCTCTTCAGTTTGACCCCTTTTTTTGGTTTACTCAATGTTCACAGTTTTATAACATGTTTAGTTGCTTTATGATTACAGTAACAATGTTTGTACGGTTCATTTTGTTGTGCTTTCATACACTCAAGTCTCGCAGTAAAAACAAAGTGTTTAGTTATAGACTTGGCAAGTATTTCTCACCTAAGGTTAATGCTACACTAGCATATGTTTCTTTATACTTAGTAGATGCACGCAATACGATTGCGGGTTTGTACTCTTGGTATGCAGCCTATCTGTCACAGTTCCACACCCCATGACTCAGATAGTGCTAACCGCTATCACTATAGGTCATCCCTTAGAACTTTTATTTACACTATAAATGGAATTGAAGGTATTTTCCCATAATGCCAATGGCATAAACTCTCCCCAAAAAAGGAAAAAGGCCTTCCGTCATTATAAAAGATTGGGAGCTGACATAATAGTGCAGGAGACCCATTTCGCTGTATCCAAGCATCCCAAATTTTTTTGACAAAGCTTATAAGCAATTCTATTTCACAACATTCGATTCCAAGAAAAGAGGAACTGCCATCTTCATCAAAAATTCAGTAATGTTTGAAACCCAAAACGTATTCAGGAGACCCAGAAAGTCGTTTTTTGATTATTAAAGGCTCTATAGGAGGACGTCTGGTCACAATAGCCTCTGTATATGCACCTAATGAAGCTCATGCATCATTTTTCTCAAAGTTTTGACACTTTAGATAAATACTCCTCCCCCATTTGATTGTGGGCGGGGACTTTAATTTAGCTGCTCACTCATCCCTAGATAGAAGCAAAGTAGCACCTACGTCCAAAGCCTTCCCTAAAACTTTAAAATCGCATACTACTCACCCACCAACTTATAGACACGTGGAGGGCCCACAACGTGGGTATCAAAAATTACACCTTTTACTCACACCCTCATGATTGCTCTGCTAGATTAGATTACATCTTCTGCACCCTGATTCTAGTCGCCAATTCATTAAAGGCAGACATCCATTCTTGCTAGGGTTGTCCAGATACCGATACTAGTATCGGTATTGGGACCGATACCGAGTATTTGCGGGAGTACTTGTACTCGCGCAAATGCTCCCGATACCTAAATAGAATACTTTTTTTGTATTTATCAACATGTTCTGTGAAATTTCTTTGAGTTTTTTTACTACTGCGTGACAAGAAAATATTTTATTTTTATTCATTTTTACTCATTTTTATTCTTTTCTAATGTCTTGAGTTAGAGTTCTTCATAATTCTAAAGAAAATATCCTTAGTCTGTATTGTGGTTTGAAAACTGTCACATGACATTTAAAAAAAAGTATCGGTATTCGGCATCGGCGAGTACATGAAAAAAAAGTATCGGTACTTGTACTCGGTCCTAAAAAACTGGCATCGGGACAACCCTAATTCTTGCCCCTGGTCAGATCACCAGATTGTATTTTCACCACCTCAAAAATAGGCCTCGCTGTCACCCCTCACAAATGGCGCATCAATGATGCACTAACAGATTATCTGAATATCCAACAGCTAACATCCAAAATGGATCCAAAAACAGGAATAAGCTGACCGATATAAAAATAACTAGAGACCTAGACAAACTATATCATAAATACAATCAATCCCCCTCCAATGATATATTAAAACATATCCAAGAGAAACGTACGGACCTAGATACTCTACTAACCTCAGATACAGAAAAAAAGCCCTTAGATGGTCTAAAGCTAGGTTCCTTTTACATAGTAACTCTACCTCCACTATGTTTGGCAGGAAACTAAACCAATCCACAAACCCCCCCCCCCCCCCATACCTATAAACTGAGAAACTCTGCAGGCAACCTAATTTCCCATCCTAAAGAAGTCATGGAGGTTTTTTTAATTTTATAAGAAACTTCTGTCACCACAAAAACACACCAAACTATCCTTGACACAATGGCTCGATGAAATTCCGCTTCCCTCCCTATCAACCCAACAAAAAGAGGCCTTGAATGCACCCTGCTCTGGAACAGAAATAGCTAAGATCATAAATTCTTTAAAGACCTCCACAGGTCCCGACGACTTTTCCTCATCCTACGATAAAAAGTTTGCACCAATATTAATTCCCCACCTTATAAATTTGTTCAACCACATCTTACAAGGCAATCAATTCCCTTCTGAAATGCTCCTTGCGAATATGTCTCTCCTTCCCAAACCAAACAAAGATCATACAACCCCCCAGAACTTCCGTCCGATCTCAGTTATAGACAAGGACCTAAACATTTTCGGCAAAATATTAGCAGACAGATTGGCCTCAGTTATCTCACCCTTTATCCACCCTGATCAATCAGGTTTTATCCAGGACAGTCAAATTACAGACAATATAAGATTAGCAACAAACATCATCCAAGATTCCAACCTTCATGCTAGATCCACCATTCTACTTGGTTTAGATATTTATAAAGCTTTTAATAGCTTTAGTTGGTCCTACTTAACCACATGCCGACCGCCCACCGCAGTTATACGATCTTTAGCGGCCGCTAGGGGGGCGCGCGCCTCCGCTCGTCCCGAGTACCACGCCCGGGGGGCGCGATCGCCGCCCGGGCACGCGCGCTTGTTCGTTACAGAGCGGGGACCGTGAGCTTTGTGTGTAAACACAAAGCTCTCGGTCCTGTCAGCGGGGGAAACGCTGATCTCCTGTTCATACAATGTATGAACGGAAGATCAGTGATTTCCCCTAGTGAGTCAACCCCCCCCCATACAGTTAGAACACACCCAGGAACACACTTAACCCCTTCTCTGCCCCCTAGTGTTTACCCCTTCACTGCCAATGGCATTTTTATAGTAATCCAATGCATTTTTATAGCATTGATCGCTATAAAAATGCCAATGGTCCCAAAAATTGGTCAAAATTGTCCGATGTGTCCGCCATAATGTCTCGGTGCTGAAAAAAAAAACGCTGACCGCCGCCATTACTAGTAAAAAAATAATAATAAAAATGCCATAAAACTACCCCCTTTTTTGTACACGCTATAAATTTTCAAGCCCCTTGCTTGTGCCATCCGCAGTAATTCCGTCATCAAAGGGTACACAAAAGGCTCGAAAGAATTTAAGTTAAGCCTCTACGCGGACGACGTCCTCTTTATTTCTCACTGATCCGCCAATTTCGCTTCCAATCCTAATCGAGACATTAGATACGTTTCTCAAACCTTCCCTCCACTCCAATCCGAATGTATCCATCTTTGTGAAACAGACGATTAGGGACTTGTGTAAACTCCCTTGTAACAAACACACTCCTCTTAACCTAGCACCCAGTGAGAATAAAGCATTGACCACCCTATCAGCTAATACAACACTGACGGTCAAACCCTCAGACAAAGGGGGCAATGTTGTCCTTATGGATAACACTAAAGGAAAACAAGGGGAGAGGCGCCTCTAAGAGTAGATGTTTAGATGATTTAATCGGTTTAATACATATAGGCAACTCACGTTTAGTAGAGTAAAAACAAGCATTGTATAGATTTCTTTGGGTGGAATAAGTCCTCAGGTCAGTCACTGTTGTTCTTGTGCGCTGCGCTGTCTGCAGTTGTCCTTTTCCAACCGCTGTAAGGTGTTGGGGCCGACGGCGGTGGTAAAGATGCAGGGTCAGGCTGGAATTTTGCGGCAATCCGAACGTAGTGACGTCACTGGCATGCGACGCATTTCAGAGCTGGCGCCGCCAGCTCTGAAACGCGCCGCATGCCAGTGACGTCACTACGTTCACGCCAGCTCTGAAACGCGTCGCATGCCAGTGACGTCACTACGTTCGGATTGCGGCAGAATTCAAAATTCCAGCCTGACCCTGCATCTTTACCACCGCCGCCGGCCCCAACACCTTACAGCGGTTGGAAAAGGACAACTGCAGACAGCGCAGCGCACAAGAACAACAGTGACTGACCTAAGGACTTATTCCACCCAAAGAAATCTATACAATGCTTGTTTTTACTCTACTAAACGTGAGTTGCCTGTATGTATTAAACCGATTAAATCATCTAAACATCTACTCTTAGAGGCACCTCTCCCCTTGTTTTCCTTTTACCGTATTTGGAACACGGTTTCTGTTCTTCCATGATGGCAGCTCTGAGCATGTATGTGTGACCTCTATAACTAGCAATTCTTCACCCATCCTCGGACTCTTTTATCCACATACCCCTGAGCCTTGGACTTTTTTAAATTTAAACTTTATTTTTAACTTATACTGTACAAAAACCTCTTGTACATTATTAATCATTATCAATTTTTTATGATCTATACTGCTGAGGTACCTGTGTGTTTTTCACTCCTTGCGCATATTTACTTGTGTAACTTATGGACAACACTGACTATGTCCATATGTGCATGACCATCCTTACCAACAATGAGTGGTAAAAGCCCATCTCTGTCAACCTCATTCGACAATACCATATAGACTTCTATATGATGGTAGACCAAGCCTATACCAGTCTAGTTATTCCTCGCAGTATCTATGAGTTCATTCAAACTAAATATCCGAGAACTGCGACATTCTACAGTCTCCCGAAAATTAATTTCTTTCAGCTGCAACCAGTAAAAATCCTCTGAAGAAGACCTCTTGGTCGAAACTTAGTCGAACGTTAGGAACTACAAATGCTTGTCACTTTTACAGGCTATGTATTTTATTGTTACATTATGATTTGTGTATGGATATTTTAATACTGTTCATGTCGCAACTCATTCCTTATTTTTATGTCATAACTTTTTTCAAATAAAACGTTGTACTTTACACGTTGCATCTCCATATTTCTTTAATTCTGCTGCTTTAAAGCCCCACCGGGACAATTTATTTTCTTAGATACGTTTCACGACCTCTCAGGATTAAGCATAAATCTATCTAAATGTTCTGCCCTCCCAATCAATTGCTCCCCTGATTTGACCGTCATTAAAAGAAAAATTTTCCTTTCAATGGAGTTTAGATTCCTTTCATTATTTGGGCATCCATATCACCCTGTCCTGAAAAAACCCTATACCACAAAAATTACCCTAGATTACTCCTAAAAATCAGAGACTTACTCAAATCCTGGTCAGCATTCCATATATCTTTTATGGGTAGGATAGTTGCTACCAAGATGGTTATATTACCAAAACTACTGTTCTTTAAAACGCTCCCTATCCTGGTACATAAAAGCACCCTAGACTCTGTACAGAGAGATATAAATAAGTTCATATGGCAAAATAAAAAACCCAGATTTGGTTATGCACTGATGTTTAGACCTCAATCAAAGGTTGGGTTGAGTATACCCAACTTATTGCTATACTATCTCTCAGCCAGGTATACACAACTTGCACAATGGTATGCACCCTCCAATCATATTCCGTGGCTAGAATTTGAGGAACAATCTGTCCTACCGTTCCACCTCCAAGGGGCCTCCAGGGGCCTTCCGATGTGCAGTGTTGTTTTTGGGTCATGCGCAGATCGTCAGGGGGCATTATTCGATAGCACATCGGAAGGCCCCTGATACTTCCCGTAGAAGACCCCGTACGCAAGCTCCGTGATTGGGAGAAGAAGACGGGAGAAGGAGGCGGCTTGGCGGGGGAAGACGCGCCATTTTAGCAGCCTAGACCTGTGGTGTGAGCGGGATTGCTATCCTGGGCTGATATTTAGCAACGAAGGAGGATATTCGGGGAGATTTGCAGCTGAGAGTGACCATCTGTATCCATAACCTCCGCAGAGGTTCATATCTGCACAGGCTCTTTCGACCTTACATCCTAAGGTCCAACTGATGTGGTAAGGGTTCCCCCCTTCTATTTTGTTTATCACTGGAGTAAGGACGTTTGGTGGTGGTGGTGGCTTCATTTTCATCTTTGCTCTTTACCCGATTTGGATTTCATCACACAAGGACTTTTGTCCCATAATGTGGTTATGAACAGGATATTTTTGTTCACTTTGGACGTTGTTCCTCACCTAGGACAATCCCTATTTTTTACAATATATTAATGAATTGTGCCGTTACCATATTTCTTCACTAGATTTTAATTTTATGGTTTTATTTTCGATTATTATTTATTGCATACTCAGCACATCTATGTGTTAGACAGAGTGCTTTAAAGGTGATTCTGTTTTTTACTGGTAACCAGTGAAGGGATCTCAGTGAAGGGGAGATTGATTCTCAGGGTTTTTTCCCAGTCACAAGTCTGGCGGCCGTATTTTGAACGACTTGAAGACGAGCGATTTGGTACTTGGGGAGTCCGAAGTAAAGGGCATTTGCATAGTCCAGTCTGGAGTTTACAATCGCTCCCACCACGACCGCTATGTCTTCCTTGGGAATAAAAGGAGTTAGTCTGCGTAGTAGGCACAGCAGATGGTGAGATCTGCTGACTACTGACCCTATTTGTGCGTCCATTGTCATGTAGGAGTCAAAGATGACCCCAAGACTTTTGACTTTGGCGCTAGGGATGATTTTACCCAGAATGGGCGGGGGGGTCCAAGTTGTTGCAGGTTGCTTCATACGCTTGGCGTGAAACAGAAGTTCTGTTTTCGCTCCGTTGAGTTTGATATAACTCTTTGTCATCCAGTCCTCTATCAAAGAGGCATGTCTCTAGATTGAGGTGGTGATCCTTTTTATTGCAAATGCGGAAGTACAGTTGCGTGTCGTCTGCATATGAGTGATAGAGCAGTTTTTGACTGCTGATGATTTCAAAAAGAGGACGCAGATAGATGTTGAATAACATCGGCGACAGGGGGGATCCTTGAGGGACTCCGCACAATAATGTGCGTTTTTCAGAAGTGAAGGGTCCTAGCTTCACTATTTGCGATCGGTTTTCCAAAAAAGAGGAGAACCAAGATAGATCGCCTTCTGCGACTTTGGCTACTTTAGCCAGCCGAGTCAATAAAAGCTTGTGGTCTACTGTATCAAAGGCTGCGCTTAGGTCCAGCAGAACCAGAAGACAAGATTCTCCTTCGTCTGCGGCCTCGAGAACGTCGTCCCATATCTTGAGCAATGCTGTTTCCGTCCCGTGTCCGGGGCGGAATCCTGATTGAAATGGATCAAGTAAGTTGTGGGTATCTAGATGCTGTTGCAGCTGTTGTACCACTACTTTCTCCATTACCTTGGAGAGAACATTTAGGCCTGTTATGGGGCGCCGGTGGAGTGGGTCCTTAGGATCCAGGGTGGCTTTCTTCAAGATGTGTTGAATTATGCCCTCCTTCAACTGGGAGGGCACTATGCCCTCCCTGAAGGATTGGTTAATAAGCTGCGTGATAGGAGGTGCCAGGATGTTGGCGCATTCTTTTAGCAGGTTGGTGGGGATAATATCATTAGGCGCAGTGCTGTTACGCAAAGCGCCGATATTTTTTGTGGTCTGAATTGAGATGGGTTCCAGCGTGAACTGACCTGGCTGTGGTGAATTACTGCAGGTGTTGTGTAAATAATTACGGGGAGGGGGGGCTAGGAGAGGAATTGTTTTGCTGAATGCTTTGCCGGAATCCCTCGATTTTATTAATTAAGTAATCCGATAATTCATCGCAAAATTCTTGTGTGTTCAAATTGGGGGCTTCAAGACATCCTGGATTCATGGTCTGAGTGACCAGCTTGAAGAGTTTGCGGGGGCAGTTGAGGGCACTCCGGTGAGTGGATGTATGAGTGACACATGCTGCCCATACAGACGTTCCTTGTACTGTCACTCACCCGCTTTATATCTGCTTTATTTACTGCTGAGGAGTGCTTCTGCTGCTTGCCCTGCTGAGGGATCATTGTCCTCCACCGGGAGGTGTTGTCTTAGGCTATCCGTGCAATAGCCTTGAGGTGAGGAGCTGGGGACCACCTGAAGTGTTTTCTGCTATCACCCTTTCCTGGCACCACTATTCCACTCTGGACTTTCCTGGACATTTTTGGGTTTTTTTCACCAGAGACTCTATTCATTTATTCAGTCACGTTATATTTTGTGGATCCAGAGGCATTTCCCCATGGAATTTTCTCTGGTCTTACAATTTGTTTGGATTTAGTACTGTGTTTTTATTATAGGTTTTTTCTATTGGTCTCACATTGCACTGGCTAGTGTTTTTTGTCACTTTTTGTACATATTGGTAATCACCCCTATTGTGTATATCAATTCACATTGCTTATTTCATAATGTTGGTTATTATGTTGTCCTAAGCTCACCTTATCTATCACATCCATCCAGTCACCTGCCTGATTCCCACCCACACCCACAAACCCCTCCCCACCCCTTTTCTCCCCCTCCCTCACCATTACAGTGCAGACACCACCCCCTTCCTTTCTATATGCTAGTACTGCCATTGCTGGCCTTACAGATACTGCTAGATTCGTCTGTATCTGGCGTATTGAGGTATTGATTTTCTCTATTTTTTCTTGAGGGAGAAACACCTTCTGGAGGACCGAGTTGATGTTGTAACCAAGGAACCTCGTCTCCTGTGGGGGGTCTAGGTTTGATTTCTCCAGATTCAACAACCAGCAAAGGCTCTTGAGGTGTGATTGAGCCAACTGGAGATCTATCACCAACTGATCTTTTCAAACCTGCGAAAAACAGGAGATCGTCCAGGTATGGAACCACTGAGACCCCCCTCAGCTTCAGAGGCTCTAAGGCTTCCGCCATCACTTTTGTAAAGATCCTGGGGGAGGATGACAGGCCGAACGGCAGAGCCCTGAATTGTAGATGCCAAATTGCCGTCCCTAGGTTGACTGCCAAATCGCAGAAATCTCTGGGAAGCCTGCGCTATTGGTATGTGGAGGTATGCATCTCTTAAGTCTAGAGATGCCATGAAGCACTTTGGTGTTAGTAACTTTGTTATCGTATGGATAGTGTCCATGCGGAAGTGCTTGTATCCTATTGCCTTGTTCAGGATCTTCAGATTTAAAATTAAATGAAATTTGCCCGAGGGTTTTTTCACTAGGAATATGTGGGAGTAGAAACCCTTCTCCTCCTGGTGTTTTGGAACCTAGATAATAACTTCCTGTTGTATCAAATCCTTCAGAAGAATCATCATCGCGGAAGCTTTTTCCTGATCCCTTGGTAGGGCTGTGACATAAAACCTGGATGGCCGGCAGTCTGCCCATTCCAGATTGTACCCCTGTGCAATGATGTTTTTTACAAAGGGACTTTTGACCCACAGATTCCACTGGAGTCAGATTGTCATTTGTCTTTAGAGGTCTGTTTTTGGGGAGATCTGAAAATTCCTCCTCTTCCTCTACCCCTTTGAGGAACCCAGCATTTATTTTCTTCCTTTCTGTAGGTTTGTTGAAAAGGACGAAATTTTTTCTTTATGGGAGGTTTCTTTTTGTCCGCTGTTCTGTCCAGAACTTTTTCTAAATCTGGTCCAAACAATAAATCGCCTGAAAAGGGTAGTCCACAAAGCTTAACTTTTGAGGCTGTGTCCCCTGTCCATGTTTTGAGCCAAACTGCGCGCCTGGCCGAGTTTACCAAGGCGGAAGATCTGGCTGCCATTTTGATTGACTCCGCTGATGCGTCTGCCATATACCTGATTGATCTTAGAATCAGGGGAAAAGACTCCAATAAATCTTTCCTTGGTGTGCCTGCTTTAACATGGCCCATAAGTTTTTCCACCCAGAATTCTACATTTCTTGCTACCACTGTAGAAGCCATAGCTGGTTTGAGGCTAAGTGAGGTAGAGTCCCAGGCCTTTTTTAGTAAAGAATCCGCCCTTTTATCCATGGCGTCCTTCAGAACCCCCATATCTTCGAACGCCAGGTCTGTGCGTCGAGATACTTAGGAGAAGGCCGCATCTACTCGAGGTTTTTTATTCCACACCTCAGTATCCTCATCATTAAAGGGGAATCTCTTCCTCAGGCTTTTAGGAAAGAAGGGACCCCTTTCCGGGTCTTTCCACTCTTTTTTAATCGTATCCGACACCACCTTGTGGACTGGAAACACCTTATACCTGGATTCATCCAAACCTTGATACATTTTGTCGTGAAGCGACAACTGAATTTTTTCCTCCTGAATTTCAAGAGTAGCATAAATTGCAGAAAGCAGATAGTCCACTTCGTCTAGAGGGAGCTTATATCTAGAACTTCTGCTAGCTTCTTCCTCTTCATCTGAATCCATTACTGAGCGAAGAGTACTTGTCCCTTCATCCCCTGAACCCCCCGTCTCTGACTTAGAGGTGGAGGCTCTAGGGCTAGGTGGTGGTGACATTCAGTTTGAGCCACTGGATTCTGTACCAGCATAGTCTTCACCGAACTCAGGGAACTTTTAAGTTCCTGCACAGAAGAAAACAACTCTTTGTATTGCTGGGATGTCTCTTCTTCCACTAAGCCCCTATACAGGCTTTGCACATTGCTTTTTGCCAGGTATCTCTAAGAGGGTTCTTGCAAGAGGGACACTTCCTTTTAGGTGGTGGTTTCTTTGATTTTGCTTTTTCCTAAAACAAAAAGGAGACAAAAAGAATGCCTCACTAAAAGTTTTTTTTTTTTTTTAAACCGCCACCAATAAGGAAACCAAGCACCAGAATTTCAAACAGAGCAAAGCAATCACCACCCAGAGTGAAACGCTGAACAGGGACCGACAAAACTTAACTCTGACCCTGCAACACAGGCTCCCAAAGGAGGGACAAACAAACAATAGTCCATATGGTACAGAATAAAAGGCCCCACTGTGCCTCTCTTACCTGGACATGGGCGGTGTCTAAGGCGCCTGTCTCCGCCATCGCTGTGGATCCCTCTTCCATCCTGTACAGGGAAGCAGCTGGGACTGTGAGCTTTTTAAATTTTCCCAGTTCCTGACGTCATCAACGATAGCCGGAAACCGGAAGACGCCGCTCTGTAGGCCCGCCCCCCTAGCTTCTGCGTTCCAGGCAGCGTGGACCACGCACCGCCCCGCCAGGACGCCGTGCTGCTGAACATGACGTCACCCGCCCGACAGGACCGGCATGCGGGAAATACGAAAAAACCGCAACCGCGGCAATAACACGCCCGGTTACCAGAACCAAGACCTGCGGATCCCGGGCACCCAGCGCAGCCTTCCTGCAGGTCCTTAACTCCACTGAGCAGGGAGAAGCTGGAGAACTCCGGAGCATCTTTACCTCACTAGGAAGAGCTGGGATGGCCACTGCACACCAAGCAGCAGGAACAAAGACTGCAAGCCGGTAAGCCTACCCCTCCCCTTGGAGAGAGTGCAGCTCCTCTGGTCCACACATGCACTTCCACCATGGCGGAGGAAACACAATAACTGAGGCCATGGTGGAAGAGAAGGGGTTTTAAAGGATCTACATGTGTTTCCTAATGAAGAGGCGGAGCTGCGCTCTCTCCAAGGTTGTCCTGAAAGGCGAGTTGAGAAATTGTGACCTGGCGCCCACGGCGGCTGGTAATTGAGGCCGCGGCTTTGCGACCTACAAGTCCGTGAAGCCCCGGCCTCAATTTCCCGGCTGCGGCGGGCCCGCCGCGATCGAGCGGCAGGGGCGGTGGGGGGGCTGCACGGAGGCACAGGATCCTGTGTCTCCGTGCGCCCCCACCTCCCGCGCCATCGCCGCGACAAACGGTAATTGAGGCCACGGCTTTGTGAAGTCCCAAGCTCTTTCTTCTGTGAGCTTGCACCATCTGGTGGTGGCCGTTTGGCATTACAAGTTAAACAGCAATTGGAATGTAATTTTTCATTATTTTCACTGCCATCTCCTTCCCTATAATTAGAACCCCCAAACATTATATATATTTTTTATTCTAACACCTTAGAAAATAAAATGGCGATCGTTGCAATACTTTGTGTCACGCCGTATTTGCACAACGGTCTTACAAGCGCACTTTTTTAGGAAAAAAAATAAAAAAAAATTTAATTAAAAAATAAAACAGTAAAGTTATCCCAATTTTTTTTATATCGTGAAAGATGTTACTCCGAGTAAATTGACACCCAACATGTCACGCTTCAAAATTGCGTCCGTTCCCTTTAAAATCTCCATAGGCAACGTTTAAAAAAAAATCTAGAGGTTGCATGTTTTGAGTTGCAGAGGAGGCCTAGAATGATTGCTCTAACGATCGTGGCGATACCTCACTTGTGGTTTGAATACCATTTACATATACAGGCTACGTATGTGTATGTATTCGCTTCTGCGCGCAAGCTCGTCGGGACGGGGCGCATTTTATGGCTTTTAACTTTTTTAGCTGGCTCCTAGATTCCAAGCAAATTTGTCAAGCCCTGTGTGTGATATATATATATATATATATATATATATATATATATTATATTTATATAATGTCCAAAATTGACCAGGCCAGATTTCAGTCCAGGATAAATATTTTACACATCAAACCTGTAATTACATGTTACACATTAAAAGACGCTTGTTGATAGGCAAAGAGACAGGATGAGTCTATTTTACACATCAAACCAATCAAACCATTACTCAGGCCAAATGTAATCTAATTACATATTAGCGGAAACTTCGTATGCAAGAATGCAAAATTAGGAATAGGTGATGATTGAAGCCGTCTCCGGCTAGGGTCATTATCTGTCACTCTGAAAGACAGGATGTAGATCAAAGACGGCCAATCCAATTGCTCAGCTATTCAGTGGATAGGGAATATAATCCTGGAGGCGAGTCTTGTCACTCAGAATATTCTCTGTATGAATATGGCACAGGTCTAGAAGTGATCAGAATATTCTGTGTATTCTCTGGGCATGGCACAGGTCTAGAGCTAATCTAGTCAGATGGGACTGTGAATTACTCTGTTGGATTTGTATTATCTGTGGAATTTGGACTTTTTTCTGTATTGGAAGTCAAATAAATGCACTCTCTGGAGAGCCTGGTGTGCTGCTGTGGGACATAATTTATAGTCATCATACTAACACCTAAATATCAATTATCTAACCGGACTCTAATATATATGACTTCACTACAGTCAAGAGAAAATCTCTCTGATGTTTCCAAAAGGAAGGTTCCTGAAGAACCGAGAGCACCAGAGTTAAAACTCATGGGGGTAAGAGATGGGCCAAGAGGGGAAAGTATATGACAAACCCCCTGCACACAAAAAGGGACCCACCAGGGAACGGGCCGCAAAAAGGCCACCCAAAGAACACAGCCAAGGCTGAAATCTGCCCCCAAACAGTGCTTCAAGCTATTTTTAGATCCACTCCAAGCTGTAAAAACAACAGGACCCTGGACACAGAGTATGTCAGTGGACGTCACTCCATCATTTCGCACCAAGAGATGTAGGCCTGCCAGGTGTGACGGTAGATCCTCCGGAAGACGACTACCATGCCCTCAGCATTGTTGAGATGACCAAGTCGGACAGACCCCGGTCACTTAAAGTCTGGCTTCCAATAGCCATGTTAAGCAAGTCAGTGACTGTACAACAGGAGGAAGTAAGGGACCTCGAGACAGAGGGACCTCCCACCCTGGCAACCGCCAGGGTACCTCCGCTACCAGGTGCCCGATATCGGCGTACCAAGGACACTGAGGTCAATCTAGAGCGATTAGAATCATCGGGATCTCCTCAGCCTCCACTCTGTGGAGCAGCCAAGGAAGCAACTACAATGGAGGAATGACAAAAAGTGGCCGATACAGACCCCACAATGCAACAAGCGCGACTGATGCGTCTGTACCAGATCACTAGACCTGGCCACTAACTGACAGCCTTGCGGTGGAGACGAGCAGCCAGGATATCAATGCCCTGTGAGGCTCACCTCCTGCAAGGGAGCTGAAACACCCCAAGCACAAAGACCAGTCGCCCTGGTCCAGCATCTGGCGACTCCAGTAGTCCGCCTGCCGGTATACCCGATGATAGACCGAAGCCACAGTCGTGGCGTTGCCAGGCTGAAACCAGATCGGATGACCTTGCAACCTCCTCGACCATGAGGAGAAGCATAGCCTGATCGCCTAAAATAGTAGGACAATGAGCGGTAGACAGGAACTGGTATTCCCAGGCGGTCTCCCAGCCAGGCACTAGCCAGGCCCGACCCTGGGTAGCTGCCGAGACCAGACAAGAGCGGGCACATTCAGGGAGGTGTGGCTGTAAATCCACCTGGGGGCCCCCCACAAACTGAGACTGGCATCTGTCATAAACACGGAAGGAAGGAAGGAAGGAACAACAACTTCCCGGACCGAAGAGTCGGGGGTCTCCGTCACCAACTCAGAGACTCTGACTAGGTGGCGCACCAGAATCTGATGATTTTAGAGACAAGAGATTTTTACCACCTGGACAGTATTTCCCCTGAAAAACCTGAGTGTGGAACTGGGCATACAATACCGCCTCAAAGGAGGCTACCCACAGGCCGCAGACCAGCAGGTGTCCAGAGAGAAGACCGATTGCGTGATGCCAATACCTTTCATTACAGACTGAAGAGTCTGCAATTTCTCCAGGGGAAGAAGGACCTTCGCCACCGTCGAGTCTGGATCAACCCTAGATACGCAACGCTAAGTCTGAACCTAGCATGCCCAGGATTTGAAGCCACACACGGAAGGCATGCTTGCTACCACTGAGCTACACCTTCTGGCCTAAACATTTAACACCCACCCAAATCTTCGGAGGGTCTGAATGGGAGCAACACATCCACTAGGTCTGAGACAGAAGCTGATCTCAGAAGATAGTGATCCAAGTAGCCAATGAGGCAAAGCCTCGCTGTCCCAAAAGTTAGGATAAGTGCGAGCTCAATGCTTTAAACCCAGGGTGCTGACGCCAGATTAAAAAGGAGGGCCACAGGCTGACAGAGACCCTCTCTCATCACGAAGCACAGAAAAAACAATGATATGCGCAAAACGGGACATGCATCTATGTGTCCCTGATGTCAGAGGACATCCCCGGATGAAGCGCAGCTACCACCAAATGAATGGATTCCATGCGGAACTACCCGACCTTCACAAAGGTATTCAGGCCCATAGAAAACCCCAAACCTCTCGTCCTGCAGGAAAAGTAAATTAACCCCGCAGCTTAGCAAGTCCCACACTGCCCAAGGCAGACCGACGAGCTGGGAGAGGAAGACACGAGGAAAGAACTTTGTTCTGTGGATAGGAGGAAACCCTATCTAGTACTCCGAAGAGACCACTTCGCAGACCCACTGGTCGGAGAGCAGGGAGGTTTCACGGACGAGGGAAGGCTACTACAATGACAGGATTTGGGTGCCGGCGTGATCTGCTTACGCACCCAGGGACGGATTAGTGCCCCAGCTGGGACTTTGACGGCCTGGGAGGGTTGTCCCTAAATAATACACACATAGGGCCAGATTCAGATACATTTTCGTATCTTTACGGCGGCGTAGCGCATCTTCTTTACGCTACGCCGCCACAACTTAGAGAGGCAAGTGCTGTATTCACAAAGCACTTGCTCCCCAAGTTACGGCGGCGTAGATGGGCCGGCGTGAGTCCGCGTAATAAGGTGGGCGCGATACATGTTAATTAACTGCGCCGTCCGTGGACATATCCCAGTGCGCATGCTCCAAAAACACGTCACAATTACTCAATGCTTTCGACGTGAAAGTCACTTACGCACAGCCCTATTCGCGTACGACTTACGCAAACGACGTACAATTCGACTCTGTTCAGAAATCCACACTTAACATTGCCTGCACCTCATAGCAGGGGTGAAGTGAAAAATTACCCCAAGGGGCTTTAAGTTGCAGCAAATGGTATGAAAAGAAAGGTACAATGGAATATAAGACTATAAATGTATTAAATATAAAAGTTCAAAGAAGAGTCTGATGCAACAGGACTCAGGATATAAGCTTGATAGTAGTTAGATTACAAAAATGAACACAATTCAGAACAAATCATATGAAAAAACAATGACATGTATACATAAAACAGTACTGAATCATATGTGCTGTATAAGCAAAGAAAACAACTACTCGTTTCGACCCAAAAGTATTGACGGTCTTCTTCAGGGAGTGGTATAGTTTGCACAGCCATAGTTTCTATAGGAGAAAAACACACGCCAGTCACTGCATAGAATAAGTGTTGATGTTGGGACATATAATACCGAGCCTAAAGATCCAAGGCCAGGATGTTATTAGTCCCGAACAACTTGACTGTCATACAGACAATATAGAAGAGCATATGGGTAGCCGCTACTTACCTGGTAACGTACTGGGAGACAAGCCCAAACCACCAAATCCCACGACACCTCCAAAGCTTGGCCCCGGATAAGGGAGTGCCAGATGGGAAAGCAGGATAGGGAGAAGTGACGCCGGCTGAGATTTTGCCCAGAATCCAATATTTATATTTTTGAGGCTATTACTGACATACATTTGTTTGTACGCAAATTGCTCCTCAAATGTATGCATAGAAAAAAAAAAAAAAAAAAAACAAGAGACCGATGATACCGATTGGTCCACATACAGAATGTGGGAGTTCAAGGCCCTACGAGATTTAACTATTCTTTTTCAAGAAAATAATACTATCGATTTAATTGAACAGATCGACCTTGATACTATCTTGGAAAATCTCAATAAATCAACTCTCAACCCTACTTCATTGTTTAGAAAACCATCGACCAAATTTCCTTCACCCAATCTATATCCAAATATAGCAATTTTTCTGCAATCAACCGTGAAGGACATATGTCAACTACATATTATGAAATCCCTCCTCCAAAATCTATCAGTAGATGAAAATCTTACCCTTAGTGACCTTTCTAAAAATAAATCTATCACTATCAAGGCTTCGGACAAGGGCGGCAACGTTGTTGTCATGGACAACTTGCATTACCGATCCATGTGTCTTAAAATCTTGGCCAACTGCTCGTGGTACAAATCTATTGTGTCTACTCTTCCTGACCGCTTTAACCAAGATTTTTACGATTTTGATGATCAAGCTCACTCTTCAGGAGCTATACATAAGGACCTATGTGAATATATTAGAACCCGCCACCAGCGAGTGGCTACGTTCTATAGCTTACCCAAGATCCACAAAAATCCAACTGGACGTCCCATAATGTCCGGAAATGGCAGCATCACTGAGAATCTCAGTAGAGTAATAGATGCCTACCTACAACCGTTTGTGTTGACCTTACCGTCTTTTACTAAAGATACCATTAAATTTCTACAAAAAATTGATGAACTTACCTAACCAGCGGAATCCATCTTAGTAGCCATCGATATAGAAGCCCTGTACAGTTCAATTCCGAATAACAAAGGTTTAGCTGTCATCGCACATATCCTCTGACAGTTCCCGTTACGACAAAATTTTGAATGATTTCATTCATGATGGTTTGAAATTTATTCTCCATCATAATGCATTTCTCTTTGATGGCTCCCACTACCTCCAGGTACAGGGCGTAGCGATGGGGACATGTTGTGCCCCATCCTACGCCAATCTGAACCTGGGGGAGTGGGAGCAGACGCTCCTGGACGTCGAGGGCCTTGTCGAATACACCAGCCATATTTCCGTATGGCTGAGGTATATCGACGACGTCTTCATCGTCTGGGAGGGGTCGGAGAAATTACTTCTTGAATTTTTTGATTTGATCAACATTAATTCATATAATTTGAAATTCACTATGACTTTTGACAAGCATGCTCTGGATTTCTTGGATGTGAAGGTATACACTTCCCCTTCTGGAAAACTTGACAGCACTCTGTTCCGTAAACCTACAGCTGGAAACACGGTGCTTCACGCCACCAGCTTCCATCCTCAGGCTTTAAAGGACTCTATACTTTTTAGTCAATACCTGCAACTTCGCAGGAATTGCTCCAACGACGTTACTTTCAAAGAAGAAGCAGGCAAGCTGCAAAGTAGACTCCTAGATAGAGGCTACTCTAGATCTTGCCTGATCAAGGCCTATACTAAAGCAGAGGTTTACCCTAAATATACTATGTCCCATGTGATCCAGCATACTGGCGTCAGCGCTAGTATGCTGTTTTTTTTTTTTTAACCACTTAAAGACCCCCGCACGCACATATACGGCCACAACATGGCTCGTACAGGCACAAGGGCGTAAATTTACGTCCCCGCCTGAGTGCGGTTCGGGGGTCCCATCGGGACCCCCTCCGCGGCATGCGGGGGTCTCCCTACCTCTGGGAGCGATCTGGGATCTGCGGGCGGATGTCCGTGTTTTCCGCCCCCCCCGCGATCGCTCCCAGCCAATGGGAGCGCGCTCCCAGCCTGTCACTTCCTCCTCCTGTGTTTACACAGGAAGGAGGAAATGATGTATTCTCTCATCGCAGCGCTGTTTCCCAGCGCTGCTGATGAGAGAAGACATCACAAGTAAGTGTGCACCAACACAACACTGACACACACTCACATAGGCATATTAACCCCTTGTGATCGCCCCCCCCCCCCACCCCCCTGTCACAGTGTTACTGAATGCAGTGATTTAATCACTGCATTTAGTGTCAGTGTGACAGGCACTGTAAAAAACAGTTAGTGTTAGGTTCAGGATAGCCCCCCACCCCCCCTAATAAAGTTTTAACCCCCTGATCACCGCCCTAGTTAACCCTTTCACTCCCTATTGCCAGCGTCACTAAGCGATCATTTTTCTGATCGCTGTATTAGTGTCGCTGTTCCCGCTAGGTAGCTATTTTTTTTTATTGCGATTTTTTTTTTTTTACTAAAGACATGTGGCTAAATAAATTTTGGCCTAAATGTTTGACTAAAATTTAGTTTATTTGATTTTTTTTTAACAAAAAGTAAAAAATAGTGTTTTTTTTTCAAAAATGTCGCTATATTTTTGTATATAGCGCAAAAAATAAAAAATCGCAGAGGTGATCAAATACCACCAAAAGAAAGCTCTATTTGTGGGAAGAAAAGGACGCAAATTTTGTTTGGGAGCCACGTCGCACGACCGCGCAATTGTCTGTTAAAGCGTCGCAGTGCCGAATCGCAAAAACACCTTGGGTCATTTACCAGCGTATTGGTCCGGGTCTTAGTGGTTAATGGTCCACTTACTGTGTAATCCTTCATTTTCATTTATTTCCCCCGCAGTGGAAGGCGCCTCTATAGCCCGTCACGGCTTCCGAAAATAGCCGATTTAGGACTCGGGTATTTCCGTTGCTATACGGCGCCTGAGCACAGACCTAGGAGCTGACTGCGCAGGCGCCGTATTTCTCCGAGTCCTATTTCAGTGTTCTTTGGAGCCTTCATCCACCAGATAGCCAGCTTTCAGGGTTTTTTTCTTCATTCAATGTTTTTTGGATATAATGTTTTTTATCCTCCTTTTTGTTTGCTCCACTTTCCAGAATATCCTTATAAATACACTTGCTTATACATCTATGTATATTATTTGGATATGGACTAATTATTAGTCTACATTCTCAATTTTTCATCGCTTTAATACATTGCTTATTGTTGCATACAGTATATATATATATATATATATATATATATATATATATATATATATATATATATATATATATTCAATTTCAATGTTTTTTTCTTTGATTATTCTTTTATATACGCTTTTACATATTTTTCTACCTATTTTATTTCCTTTAGGAAGCCTCTTTACATCCAGTAGGGGTATACCCCTTGGTGGACATATCCCATTCACCTATCCATCCGATATTCTGAGTCGTTGTGTGACCCAGCTGTTGTGAGTTTGGGGTTCCTTTGTATTGGTCGGCATGTTCTTCCTGCCTCCCCCACCGCCCCTTCTCTCTCCCCTTCCCCGGGGGGTTCCTCAGTGTCCCCTGCTCTCCTAACCCCTCCCTCCCAGGCCCTCCTCTTTTCTCTTACCCCTTCCCTACCGCTGCCCCTCTTTCTGTCTTCCACCCTCCGTCTTCCTCCACACACCCACCTATGACCCCTCGTAGGTCACTCCTGGTTTTACTCCCTCCTCTATAGGTATTTAGAGGTGAATGCAATCCATCTGACCCAGCCCTGGGTTCCTTCTCCCTATCCTGCTTTCCCGTTTGACACCCCCTCATCTGGGGGCAAGCTTTGGAGGTGTCGTGGGATTTGGTGGTTTGGGCTTGTCTCCCAGTACGTTACCAGGTAAGTGGCGGCTACCCATATGCTCTTCTATATTGTCTGTATGACAGTCAAGTTCGGGACTAATAACACCCTGGCCTTGGATCTTTAGGCTCGGTCTTATATGTCCCAATATCAACACTTATTCTATGCAGTGACTGGCGTGTGTTTTTCTCCTATAGAAACTATGGCTGTGCAAACTATACCACTCCCTGAAGAAGACCGTCAATACTTTTAGGTCGAAACGCGTAGGAGTTTTCTTTGCCTATACAGCGCATATGATTCAGTACTGTTTTATGTATACATGTCATTGTTTTTTCATATGATTTGTTCTCAATTGTGTTCATTTTTGTAATCTAACTACTATCAAGCTCATATCCCGAGTCCTGTTGCATCAGACTCTTCTTTGAACTTTTATATGTAATAAATGTATAGTCTTATATTCCATTGTACCTTTCTTTTCATACCATTTGCTGCAACTTAAAGCCCCTAGGGGTAATTTTTTCACTTCTTTCCATGTATTAACAGGGGTGTGCAGCACTCCATGTTCATGGGTTTCAGGCCTTTTCTTTGCCAACATATGGCAGGGGTAACTTCACGCTGGTCATAGGCCCTACACGAACGACATACATCAATGTGCCGGGCGCAGGTACGTTCGTGAATCGGCGTATATAGCTCATTTGCATATTTTTAATGGGAAAGTCTAATGCGTCCAGAGTAACTATGCGCTTACGATACTCCGGCGTAGGCAAGTTACGCAGGACGACTGTAGCCATGTTTTTTTTACTTGCTTTCAGAATCGGCGTAAAGATTCGACGGCGCACATTTGAATTTACGGTGGCGTATCAGGAGTATATTATGTAGGTGTATGCACACATGCCTTTGGAGGAAACCGGAGTACCCCAAGGAAACCCACGCAGACACAGGGAGCGACAATGCAAGCTCTAGGCAGATTGGTGTCAGTGTCCGGGTACCTGGTCCATGGCTCCATAACAGAGCATTTCCCAGGGGATAACGGGGGAAGGGGGCACTCTTACTGCCCGTCCGCAGTCCACCCCCACCCTGGCACAAACATGTCCAGAACTAACAATAAAACCTCTCTGGGAATCCCAGGTGCTAACACCTGCTGCCACCACCAGCATGTTGGGGAAGGACCCAGATACTGACTCCAAATAATAATATTTACATAGTGTGTATGTATAATATTCACACCTGTCCTTACAAACAGAAGCTCCTAGAGCCCTATTCAGGGCCTCTCACCCATTTGCTGCGCTGACCAGGGGTACCCAGGGGACTCCTCAGGAGGAGACTGCCCATCACTGCTGTCCGATCTCAGCACAAAAGAACCGTGAGGTAACTGTGCGACATCTGCAGGGACCTGTGTGTGCCGTATACAGCACTAGGGGTCAGGACTACGCCAAGATGACCGCTAAGCATTCAAAATGGTATCAGTTAACCTAAGGGGTTAACCGATACCTCGAGCACGTATACCTGGCGTCATCACGTGACGTGATCCACCAATGTCCTACTTGGAGCACTCAGCCTTTCCTCTAACACCAAAGCGAGGCTTGGATGTGCGGTCATGTGACTTGCTATGACACGCACAAACAGCGCTGAACACATCGGAATATTTCCGGGATGCGCATCACATATACAGCTTGTATGCTGTATATAGTGCTGCTCGTATTATGGATTTTACCACAAGCGGTATGAGGATCTACTTTTGGGCAATTCTCGTCTCTCATCTAGTTCTAGTATTGCTTCCCCAGTTTTTAGTTTATTTTCCTCTCTGAAACACTTTCGGTGTTGACAGTGAGGCTTGACCCGCACGCCAGATTCTCCATTGTTTACTGACCAGAAAGTGGTGAGTTATTGCTGCCGCTCTCCTATTGGAGCCATAACTTGAACATGGGGGTTCTTTTATGTATTTAATGGTAAGTATAGCAAGATGTGAGCACCCCAGATGAAGTTCTCTTGTAAAGAAACATGTCGAGAAGGACTGCTGTCATCATTGCTACCCTGATTTTATGAGCCCTTTTTTCACTGCAAAATGTAAGTTTTTCTTAAATAAATTTCATGTTATTTTTACGGAATTATGCTATGTGCACTGCATTTCTTCTTTTTCATACCTATCGGTTGGATATTTGATTATATGCTCCCTCTGTGATTTTTTGTATACCAAAACCTGGTGTGAGACCCTGGATTTTTCCGTGTGAGGCCATATCAAGAGTACCTGATTTGGAGACAAGTTTGATTGGCCTAGTGGGTATATGCCCTTCTGGGTCCAATCTATCCGGTAAGCTCCTTGTCATAAGTGGTGGCGGATCTTTTATTTAAGAAATCACCGTTGGACTTCACTTACTCAACAATGGGACTTTCTTCTTTTTAATTTCTAGTGTGGTCCAGAACTTATTAGCATTATTGCTCACTAGTTGGAGGATACATGGACTATAATTATATATAGTACATTTTTTCACTACTATTTTCACACGTGGTGTTGTATATAATGTTTTATTGATTTTTTTTTTTCCACCTGAAATCTACTCATTAGCACTACACTTTTTCTACAACACAGGAAAATGGCAGACCTCAATGTAAGCTGTCTCATAGAGCAGCTATGCCGGCCAAATGGTGGCAAATTGCCGCGTTTAAACAGGAAAAGCCCCCTAGGGCTTTTTAACAGTGAAAACCCCTCACAGGAAGGCCCCATACAAAAGAAAAAAAAAACACAGGCCAGATAACAGTCCCCTCAGGAAGGCCCCCCCCCCCCCCCCCCCAACAGCGGCAATGTTAGCAATGCAGCAAAGGAAAAGGAGCAGGGAAGGGAGAAGAGGACCCCCGAACCCCAGCTGTACCAATCCCCTGAAGCGGGAGGGACTGTACTTACCGTCCGAGTGAGGACTCGCTGACACATTCCTGACAGAACTATAACCGCAATGGAGGTAGCTGTGGGCCAGGTCCACTGTGAGTGAGACGACCCCACAGCCCAGTCATATGTGGACCTCGGAGCAAAGCTCACCGGCCACCCCAGGAGTCATGGGGTATGGCGTGGTAGACCCAGCCTCTTTGCAAAGGTGTGCCCACGCTTGCTGGTCGGACTGAGTAGACTGCAAGGATCTATATTATCCAGCCTGTCTCTCAGCCGACAGTTGAAAGAACATTCTTCAAGAAAAAAAGTTAAACAAAATACAATTTCTCCTCAGGGCGCTGGGCCCAAAGGGAGCCATACGTCCTTATCCTTGCTAGGCAGAACAAAACTAAGGCTGCATGCTGCAGTGAGGAGGGTTATGTCTGGAGTGACCGCTGCCTGGGCGGGGCTGTTCAACTCTGTTAATGTAACACGTATTTAATTATCTAACATGTTTCTGCCTAGTCCTCTCCTGTAAACAGGGAACATAACCCACTTGTCAAGATTTAAGGAGCTGTGTCCGTCCATGGACGATAAGAGAAAGGGGAAATTGTTTACAAAAGGGGAAAACATTTCATTTTATCAGGATTTTTCGCCAGACCTTCAGGGACAAAGAGCGGCCTTTAGGTAGATTAAGCAAATTCTCCAGCAACATAAGATGACATATGCATTGTTATACCCTGCTCGTTTGCGAGTAACCACACCGGATGGTACACATTTTTTTGATTCACCAATAAGTGTAGAAAAATGGTTGGAGGATAACAAAAGAGGGACATAGAAACCTAAATACAAGGGATCATGAGACTTTTTTTTTTTTTTTTTAGCACTAAAGTAGAATAGCATTACTTGAAGGGGGGAGGTTTGATGAATTAAAATAGGCACTTTAATAGCACTAAAGGAGGTGGGGGGTGATGGGCCCTAGAACAGGGGTTAAAAAGGGATGTATGTTGGAGAGAAGGGGAGAGGGGATGAGTGGAGTGTAGAGGTTAGGGCCCCCAGGGTGGGCCCAGCTGGGCAGGTGAGGGGGAGGGGGGAGGGAGGAGGGAAAATGGAGCCACACTACAAATAATTATCGGAAAAGGGTATAAATATATATATTTTTTACACTAGTAACACAGGCTCACTAGAAGAGGTAGGATTATTACACTGGAGTAATGAGAATGGTAGTGGATTTTGTAGGAAAATGGATTTTAAAGAGAAGCTCTACAGGGGTTGGTTACTTTTGTGGGGAAAAAGGTCCATGGTTCATTGCTTATTGGTGTATAGGTAACTGTTTTTGTCTCAGTGGTAATGGTTACCAGGAATAAGGGAATGTTATTAACCACTTAAGGACCGCCGCATGTACATTTACGTCAGCAGAATGGAACGTACAGGCACATTGGCATACCTGTACGTCCCTGCCTAGACGTGGGTCGGTGGTCCGATCGGGGACCCCCCCTCCGGTACATGCAGCGGTTCCGTAGGCTGTGGGATCGATCTGGGATGAGGGGGGCGGCTGTTCGTTTTTGTCCGCCCCCCCCCCCGGATCGCTCCCAGCCAATGCGCATCCGCCACCCGCCCTTTTCAAGCGAGTCTGCACAACACTACACTGACACCAGGACACACAGGCACATAAACCCCCCCCCCGATCACCCCACCCCCACGTCACAGTGTCACTGAATGCAGTGATCATATATGTACTGATCATTGCATTTAGTGTGACAGGCAGTTAGTGTTAGGGGGGGTACGGCGGCTACCCTGGACCTAACAACATTTTAACCCCTTGATCACCGCCCCAGTTAACCCTTTCACCCCCTATTGCCAGTGTCATTAAGCGATCATTTTTCTGATCGCTGTATTAGTGTCACTGTTGCCGCTAGGTAGCTAGTTTTTTTTTTATTTTTTATTGCGATTTTTTTTTACTAGACATGTGGCTGAAAACATTTTGGCCTAAATGTTTGACTAAAATTTAGTCTATTCGATTTTACTTATAACAAGAAGTAAAAAAGATTGTTTTTTTTTTCAAAAATGTCGCTCTATTTTTGTTTATAGCACAAAAAATAAAAAATCGCAGAGGTGATCAAATACCATCAAAAGAAAGCTCTATTTGTGGGAAGAAAAGGACGCAAATTTTGTTTGGGAGCCACGTCGCACGACCGCGCAATTGTTTGTTAAAGCGACGCACCTCTGGGCACTTGGTCCGGTCCTTAAGTGGTTAATGACCTGGAATGTCAGGGGCCTGGTGGATGAGGTCAAAAGAAATGCGAAGTTTAAATATTTTGATAAAATGAAACCTCAGGTAATATGTTTGCAGGAAACCCACATGTTGAACTGTTGTCCACCTGTTGAATTCGCGCAAATATCCAATACAATACCATTCTATACACACCTCCTATTCTAGGGGGGCAAGTGTGATGGTTTCTGCCAATGTCACTTTTGAATGTATTCAACAGCAGGTGGACAGAGAGGGTAGGTATGTTTTTTGCTCTGTAAAATTAATGGTTTAATGTGTATTGCTTTAATATATGTCCCCCCACCATTTACAGCAGCGCCACTAAGAAATTTAGTGCAATGTATGGCCTCATCCCCGGATGTGCCAGTACTAAGACCTGGGTGATTTTCATAATACTTTGGATAGGGGTCTGGTTAGAATATCCTTTTCACCCAGAGTAGCGAGGCGGACAACTGGTAAAACGACCTTCGCCTCCCTGCTCTCGGAAATAGGACTCTGATGTTTGGCGTGAGAGGCATGTAGACGATAGATGCTACTCATGCCATTCTATCATGTATAAATGATGGTCTCTCCCGTATAGATTTAGGTCTGGGAAATGAGGTGTTAATGCTGGGAAATTAGGCGTTAATGCAGCGGGTAGAGGACGCCGCTTATGAACCATGCTTAATATCAGACCACTCAACATTTTGGGTACGGCTCGATGTCTCGGTTACATGGAACCGCCCGCTGTAAACCCATAAACCCATACTAAACCCATAACCCATACTAAACCCATAGTAAACCCATACTGGCTGATCTTGTTTCCTCCATCGGATGGAATAGGAGAGGCAGTGAGGGAGTTTTTACATTTTAATAAAGGATACGCCAGTCCAGGGATGGTGTGGGATACACTTAAGGCATTCCTGAGGGGATGCCTTAAAGAGATATCTGGTATCAAAATTCGTACCAGGGAATGGGAAAACAAGGTACGGGACGAATTGAAGGCTAGAGAACAAGCATTGGTAGCAGACCCCTCTCAAGCTAAACATGATCCTGGATAGAGGCACAATCCTTGTATAACTCTGTCCTGCTGTCCGCAGCAGAGAAGAGTAGATATTTTCAACAGCCAAGTTATTTTGAGGAGGGGGAAAATACAGGCCAGGTACTCGCACTTATAGCTAGGGAGAAGGGCTGGCGCTAGCGCAAGGCAACATGGGCGGGAACGGGGTGGAAAATTGACCAAGTTTTTTTTTTCACCGCCGCCATAAAGAAAGTGTCTGTGTTTATATCCACGGTATGGCATTCAGCCATGGGAAGTTCCATCGGCACTATAGGGAGGGGCCCCGGGGGCGGCACGGCTTCACCTGCAAAGAAAATGAGCTCAGCTGTCTGGCAGCATGGAGGAGCCAAGTGTAACAGGCGCCCCCATGCTTGGTGAAAAGTGTGACCGGCCAGACCAGCGTCATTTGGCTAACAAGCTAGCATAGGCGGAGCTTTAAGCTCCGCCTACCCTCCTCTACGCGCCGAGCAGGTCGGTGAGTAAAGCAACTGTCACGGAAGGTCCCCACATTCGGACTGAATGCCTCCGTCATACACCGCTTCCCATCAATCTGGACATAGGCATCAGATATTCCAGCTACCTTTAACACACGAGACACTTGTATGTGTGCTAAGAATGGACTGTTTAATAAAGTATAGTATATAAAACCACAATCATATACAGTACAGCTTGTTAAAGTTAATCACAGGAACCATGAACTCTCCACCCACACATTCCTTTGCTAATGACATTCAGTTGAGCAAATTATCTAATCAGTAGCTAGGCATTTCGGCACCGCGTCATCTATTCACCTGCAGAACGCAATGGAAAGGTATTTCACAAGCCCGGCTTCACTTAGCATTTCAATAGTCGGAGGTAAGCATTGAAGAGTCATTGTCATTGTCTTAGTGACCTAGTCAAGACAAATTAAGCCACTTGTAATGAACTGTCAGTAATGTCCCATCTTCTGCAATACATGATATAATTTCTTCGTCACCCTATGGCCCTATTGGACATAAGGTGACCCTAGACATACGAGAATCTGAGTCTGTCACAGCGACGTCACCCATCACGTCAGGTGTGCGGTTTCTGTGGGGGACAGCCTGGACAGAGAGGAGACTAAGTTGCAATTAAGGGAACTGGGAACCCCAAAGCCAGGCCCAGGCATCAGCACACTGCAGCAGCAGATGAGGCCAGGTACCGTCTGTATCATCATATGGGGTTTATGTATGTTGTTGCATTGCAGCATCATGATGTGTGCCAGATTCCAACTGCCAGTGCCAAGCAGCCAAAATGTATAGTACTTGCTCAACATGGATTAAATAAATTAGAATTATGCATAGCCACAGTTATCATTAAGTGATTTGTGCAAGTCGTACCTGCTGTTGCACAAATCAATTTATTTATATCTATGGCTATGCATAATTCTAATTAATTTAATCCATATTGAGCAAGTACTATATTTGATTGTCTGCTTGCAAAGGTTTGGTCATGTGCCTGGCACATGACTTGGGCTACTTTCACACTGGGGCGTTGCGGCGTCGGCAGTAAAGCGCCAGTGTGAAAGCCCAAGTGCTTTCACAATGGAGCGGTGCGCTGGCAGGACATTAAAAAATCCTAAAGTGCCCCTGCCCATTGAAATCAAAGCAGCGCTTCGCGGGTGTTTTTTTTAAACCCTTTCTCGGCTGCTAGCAAAGGTTAAAAGCATGGGTTCGGGCAAGGCCACATTTATGGGTGCGGGTAAGGCCGCATTCATGGGTGCTGATATTACTGCATTTATGGGTGCTGATATTACTGCAATTATGGGTGCTAATGTGTGTGCGGTAGGGTGGCAAAATGCACCTTCCCCTGAATTGGCAAAAATCCTTGCACCGGCCCTGCTAGGGAGCAACGGGTATCGTCTAATATTCTAGCAATAAAGGCCAAACTGGTGAGATGTAGAAAATTGGCTATCCATCCCTTTCCCAATTTTCAACATTTGGGTTGTGCATTGCCAGCACCTTGGTCTCCTGAGAGGTTCCTTAATTGCTTACAAGACCCACCTGGAGCAGTGACTCCCTTAAACTGGGGAGATGCATACTCTTGGGGTTGATATTGTAAAGGACTTTCAACAATATTATAAGGACTTGTACTCCTCTAAAGCCAGTTATAGTCCATTGGATATGGCTTTGTTATTACAAACCTGCCCGTTCGCACAGTTATCGGAGGTAGATAGGGAAATGTTGAATTCACCCATACCCCTGATTGAGCTGAAGGAAGCCCTGGACAGGGCCTCACTTCATAAATCCTCAGGACCGGATGGTATACCGGTAGAGGTATATTCCCACTATGGGGAGATCCTTTTGACACCTTTGTTACAGGCCTTGCAGGAGGCAGTTGAAACGGGTATTCTGCCAGATAGTATGCAAGAGGCGATAATTATAGTACTATTAAAGCCGGGAAAAGCTAGGCTCCTGTTGGACTCTTATCGTTCAATTTCCTTATTGAATGCGGATGTTAAGCTCCTCGCTAAAATTCTGGCCATGAGGTTATCACGGGTAATAGATAAACTGATCCATCCGGACTAGTCCGGTTTTATACCCAATCGCTCTACGGCGGATAATATCAGGGGATTATATATGAATATACAGGTGAGGGTGGACGATCCATGAGGTAGGGCCATTCTGTCACTGGACGCTGCAAAGGTTTTCGATAGTGTGGAGTGGCCCTCCCTCCTAAAGATCCTGGCAAGATTTGGACTGGGGAGTAAGTTCATAGAATGGGTAAAGGTGCTTTACACTAAACCCCAGAGCCAGACTTCGTATTACTAATAAACTCTCGCCTGTATTTGATCTATATAGGAGGGACCTGGCAGGGGTGTCCGTTGTCCCCATTGCTGTTCACACTAGCGTTCGAGCCTCTGGCCATCCTGATCCGTACTGCCACAGAGGTGGTGGGGTTTTGTAGGGGCCAGAGGGAAGACAAAATATTGTTGTACGTGGATGACGCGCTTATTTAGGTGATTCGGCCAATTTGTTGCGGGCAGTGATGGGGATAATAGGGGACTTCGGAAGCTTTCAGGTTTTGTTATCAACTGGTCTAAAGCAACCTTGATGCCTAGAACAGATTATGATAACTAATAGTTTTAAGTATCTGGTAGTGGTGGTATCCCCAGACCCGGCACAGTATCTCCGGTTGAACCTGGGCCCTCTGCTGGATAGACAGAAGGAGAAATGCAATAGTTGGTGTAAGCTCCCATTGTCAGTGGTAAGACGGGCAAATCTAATAAAAAATAGTATGGGCGCCACAGCTTCTATACGTCTTCCATAACTCACCCATATGGATCACAAATGGTTTAAACAAATTGCTACAGTAAATGAAGGATCTAATCTGGAAGAAGAAGGTAGCCAGGATAAGTTTAGCTACCCTTCAGTATATAAAAAAAAAGACAGGAGGTCTGGCCTCTGTACTTTCTGGCCTCAGCTTCAGCAGTTGGCAGGATGGGGGTGGGAAATGAGTAAGGACCCCATATGCTAGTTGGTGACTCTGTTCCCACATTAGAGGCATCAGCACATCTTCAAATGGACCTGCCTAGTATACCATATTCTGCTCAGATTTGCACTCTTAAAAGGGTATGGGGGCAGATCGGAAAGTTCTGGGGGTAACCGGTTTGTTGCCCTTTACGCCGATATGGCATAATCCAAGATACCCAGAACTACAGGAATTAAGGGGGATTTATCCTATGGAAAGAGAAAGGGATATATTTTTTGCACAACTGTATGAGGGGGAGGTATTAAAAACATAGGAACAGCTGTGTTGGGAATTCCAGCTAAGTCCAAGGGGGTTTTATCAATACCTTTAACTGCTTCCCGACCGCCCACCGTCATATTACTGCGGGACAGTGGCTCTGTCTCGTGGGAGCACGTAGCTCTACGTCCTCTCCTTTTCGGTCACTAGGGGGCGCGCGCCCCCCCGAGTCCCGCGCGCGTGCCCGGCGGTTACGATTGCCGCCGGGCACCCGCGATTGCTTGTTATAGAGCGGGGAACGGGAGGTATGTGTGTAAACACATACCTCTTGTTCCTGTCAGCAGAGGAAACGCTGATTTTCTGTTCATACAATGTATGAACAGAAGATCAGTGATTTCCCCTAGTGAGTCCACCCCCCCATACAGTTAGAACACAAATAGGAACACACTTAACCCCTTCCCTGCCCCCTAGTGTTAACCCCTTCACTGCCAATGGCATTTTTATAGTAATCCAATGCATTTTTATAGCATTGATCGCTATAAAAATGCCAATGGTCCCAAAAATGTGTCAAAAGTGTCCGATGTGTCCGCCATAATATCGCAGTACCGAAAAAAAACGCTGATCGCCGCCATTACTAGTAAAAAATAAATATTAATAAAAATGCCATAAAACTACCCCCTTTTTTGTAAACGCTATAAATTTTGCGCTAACCAATCAATAAACGCTAATTGCGATTTTTTTTTAACGAAAAATATGTAGAAGAATACGCATCGGCCTAAACTGAGGAAAAAAATTTTTTTTTATATATTTTTTGGGGATATTTATTATAGCAAAATGTAAAAAATATTGCATTTTCTTCAAAATAGTCGCTCTATTTTTGTTTATAGCGCAAAAAATAAAAACCGCAGAGATGATCAAATACCACCAAAAGAAAGCTCTATTTGTGGGAAAAAAAGGACGCCAATTTTGTTTGGAAGCCACGTCGCACGACCGCGCAATTGTCAGTTAAAGCGACGCAGTGCCGAATCACAAAAAGTGCTCTGGTCTTTGGACAGCAATATGGTCCGGGTCTAAAGTGGTTAAGTTGGACATGCTCTGCAGACACAACAAAATCATTAGCAATAGCGTCATCAACACTGATAGAGGAAATCCTTGGAGAGGATTAATATCAAAAATCTATATGTAACCGCCATCTACGGTGCAGGATCATACCTCTCTGAGATGCCGTAGAAAATATAGGGGATATAGAGGAGAACCAGTGGGACAGAGCTTTAGAATTCATTCCTGTAGTATCGGTATTTGCGTCACATAGACACCAGAGCGGGGAGGGACACGATCAGCGGGAGTTCCACTTTAGGGTGGAGCTCCGCTTTAATATTGAGATGCCCAAAATTACATCGGTATTGGGGAGAAATCTCCCAGTGTATAAATTAGACTGGCTCAGGTACCAGCCCCTTTAGATCCCCTGGTGTACTTACAGGGGGCTATAGATGTTGAGCGGTTTTCAAGAGGAAAGTACCTCATGATAACCAGATTGCTATAACTGGCGAGAAAACGTATTGCACGACATTGGATGGCACCGGGGGAACCCACAGGGAGGCAGTGGATGCAATATGTAAACTCCCTACTTCTAAGAGAAAGATTGTCATATGGTTGTAGGGGGGAAACGAGTAAATTTGAACTTATTTGGCAACCATGGCTGGAGGATGCCAGTATTGCGTTACCACAACTTGTAATAGATAGACTCCGGAGATAGGGAGCTTGTGGGGTAAAGAGGGGGAAAGGTGTAAAAAAGTATAATTTAAAAAAAGGAGAAAAAGCACATGAAATAGACCCTAGAGAAGCCTGGGGGGAGGGGGGGGGAAGAAGGAGAAATGGAAGTAATGCCGCGTACACACGATCACTTTTTGTGATGTAAAAAAAAAAAAACGTAGTTTTATCTCACAAAACAAGACGTTTTTCAAACTTCATTTTAAAAAACGACGTTGCCTACACACCATCGTTTTCTGAAAATGCTCTTGCAAAGTGCGGTTACGTATACCACGTTTAACGGCACTCTGTTCCATTGAAGCTCCCGTCTCATAACTTGCTTCTGAGCATGCGCGGGTTTTAAACGTCGTTTTGCCCACACAGGATCATTTTTTGTGAAACAAAAGACGACATTCTGAAAAACAACATAAAAAATTGAAGCATGTTCGAATTTTTTTGGTCGTTTTTCAGAAGACATAAAACAACGTTTTGCCCACACACACGATCATTTTAAATGACGTTTAAAACTTCATTTTATTTCATCACAAAAACAGACCGTGTGTACGCGGCATTAGACAATAGGGCACTAAAAAAAAGGGATGGCGGAGAGGTGACGGCGGAGAGGGGAGGGTGGGAGAGGAAGGGAAGAAAAAAAAATACACACAAAAGGCCATACGGTTGATAATAAAAATAAGGTTTTATAGAAATGCAACTAAATGTATTTTAATGTATATTTTTGTATAAGATTGTAAGCACAGTGTGTATCATAAGAGCAAAATTCTTAGATAAAGAGGAATCAAATTAAACTCAATCAAATTAAACTCCTATCCGCCAGCGCCGTCATAGCCACTGTGGGCACCCGGCTATGACAGCTTTTAGCTTCACGGCAGGGCATGCACTGTGCGAGTCACGTTACGCTTTCCCAGTGGACAGGCAATCGTCTGGGACCCATCACATGTTCCAGAAGATTGCAGAGAGGGAGGTGCCACCTAGGGTGGGAGGAGTTGCTTAGGCGGCCCGTAGGCGGGGGGGAGTGGGACAGGAATTCCCACTCAAAAGGAAGCACCCACTCCTCCCTACCTCCCCCCCAAAAAACACAACATGCCAAGTGTGGAATGTAAGGGGGCGAGGAGTGCTTAAATCCGAAGTTCCACTTTTGGGTGGAACTCTGCTTTAAAAGGGTACCCACTGCAGAACAAATTGCAGAACTGATGGTTCCAAAAGTCCAACCACATGCCGACCACGCCATAGCCGAAAGACGGCTACAGAGCGGTCAAGTTATTATAGGAGAGTGTCCATGGACGTCCTCCCCTGGGGTGCGCTCGCGGAATTGTCCGTGTTTGCAGGGCTCACGGTGCAACACGGATTACGGTAAAAGGGCCAATGATAGGGGCCCTTTACAGCGCTCAATGGCCGAAACTGGGGAGACTACAGGGACCTGGAATCCAGCCTGTCACCCCATTGGCAGTTGATAGAAGATCACAAGAACAAAAAGATAGAAAATAATCTCCAGGCCATGGGCCTGAAAGGAGCCATGTCCTATGCTAGACAGAAAAAATAAAAACTGAGCTGCGAGATGCAGGGAGAGGGGGTTATACCCAGAGGGACAGCCCCCTAGGCAGTACTGTACAATGTGTGATGTGATTAACACTTTAACAACCGCAGAAGTGATCAAATACCACTAAAAGAAAGCTCGATTTGGGAGTGGAAAAAAGAGGATTTTTTAGACAGCTTACCTGTAAAATCCTTTTCTTGGAGTACATCACGGGACACAGAGCAGCATAGCCATTACCATGTGGGTTATAGAGCGTACCTTCAGGTGCTGGACACTGGTGTAATCAACTACACAGGAAGTTCCCTCCCTATAAAACCCCCTCCCCTACTGGGAGTACCTCAGTTTTGTAGCCAAGCAGACTCCCCAAATTCTTCCCCATAAGAGGGGCGGGAGCTCTGTGTCCCGTGATGTACTCCAAGAAAAGGATTTTACAGGTAAGCTGTCTAAAAAATCCTCTTTTCTTTATCGTACATCACGGGACACAGAGCAGCATAGCCATTACCATGTGGGATGTCCCAAAGCAATGCCTATGAGGGGGGGGGGGGGGGAACAACCAGGTAAAAAAACCACACCAAACCAATTAAATTGGAAAAAAAATCATATATATATATCTTTTTTTTTTTTTTTTTTTTTATTAAATCAAATTAAGGGTACACTGAGCTCGAGGAGCTATCCTGCGGCCTGCAGTACAGCCTGGCCAAAGGCTACCTCAGCATTCCTCCTGACGTCCAGCTGATAAAACTTCACGAACGTGTGGACAGATGACCACGTCGCTGCCTTGCAGACTTGAGCCATAGAAACATGGTGGTGTACTGCCCAAGAGGCACTCACAGCCCTCGTAGAATGGGCCTTTACTGACAAGGGAGGAGGTACCTTTTTCAGGCCATAGGCCTGGAAAATTAATTGCCTAATCCACCTAGCAAGAGTGGATTTAGCTGCTGCCTGCCCCCTCTTAGGTCCTTCTGGCAGGACAAATAATACATTAGTCTTACGAACTCCTTCCGTGGCTTTGAGATAGGCCTTCATGGCCCGAACAATATCTAAGGTATGTAGCAAACCTTCCTTCTTAGAGGTAGGCTTTGGAAAGAAGGCTGGCAGAATTAAGTCCTGGTTTAGATGAAAACCTGATATAACCTTAGGCAAGAAGGACGGATGTGGCCGTAGAACCACCCTATCCTTGTGCATAACGAGGTATGGCTCCCTACATGATAAGGCTGCCAGCTCTGACACTCTCCTAGCGGAAGCCATAGCTACCAAAAATACTAACTTCCTAGTTAGCAACACTAACGGAATCTCTGCCAAGGGTTCAAAAGGTCGTTTTTGCAAGACCGATAGGACCAGGTTTAAGTCCCACTGGCAAAGTGGAGACTTGATTGGAGGGTTAATATGCAAAACCCCCTGCAGGAAGGTTTTAACCAGAGAATGAGTGGCTAAGGGCCTCTGAAACCAAACTGATAAGGCAGAAACCTGCCCTTTGAGCGTGCTCAGAGCCAACCTACTTTCCACTCCTAGTTGTAAGAACTGGAGAACCCTGTCAATGGAGTATTTACGGGGATGCCACCGCTGCGACTCACACCAGACAATATAAGCCCTCCAAACCCTGTAATAGATTGATCTAGAGACTGGTTTTCTGGCCTTGATCAAAGTGGAGACTACCTGGCTAGACAGGCCCCTACCCCTAAGAATTAGGGATTCAGCCGCCAGGCCGTCAAATTTAGATGCCGTAAAGCAGGGTGGTTTAGGATTGGGCCCTGTGAGAGAAGGTCTGGGCGGAGCGGTAGTGGCCATGGTTCCCCCAGCGACATTTTCACAATCAGAGAGAACCACGATCTTCGAGGCCAAGCTGGTGCCACCAAAATAACCGGTTTGTGCTCTATCCTGATTCTGCGTAACAGGCGGGGTAGCGGCGGAAAGGCATACAGCAGACTGAATTGATCCCAGGGGCAGACCAATGCATCGGTCCCGCATGCCAAGGGATCCCTCGTTCGGGATATGAACCTGTCTACCTTCCTGTTGTATCTCGATGCCATGAGGTCTACCTCCGGAGACCCGAACCTCTGGCAAATCTCCTGGAACACCTGGGGGTGGAGTGCCCACTCTCCCGGGAGTAGCTGCTGGCGACTTAAAAAGTCCGCTTGAGAGTTTATCCACCCCGGGGATAAATACTGCTCGACTTCTCGTGCCCCCCTGATGATTTATATAAGCCACAGCCGTGGCATTGTCGGACTGCACTCTCACCGGGGACCCCTGTAGGCAGGGTGTCCAGGTTTCTAGGGCTAACCGAGCCGCCCTGATTTCCAAAATATTGATGGGAAGGGTCTTCTCTGATCCTGACCACACTCCCTGCTGGGTTTGATCTTCCAGAACTGCCCCCCAACCTAGCAGGCTGGCATCCGTGGTCACTACTTTCCATGACACGGGACTGAAGGCTCTTCCCTTTGACAGATTCTGAGGAACTAGCCACCAGTAAAGACTCTGCCGCGCCCTGGAGGAGAGGGTTAAGGGAAGGTCTAATGCCTGAACCTCCTTGTTCCATGCTGAAAGAATGGCTGCCTGTAACATTCGAGTATGGATTTGGGCGTATGGCACCGCCTCGAATGTGGCCACCAACTTTCCCAGCAGTCGCATACATAGGCGAATAGTTGGTTTCCTCCTGCTCAGGACTAAGTGTATCAATTGTCTTATGGCTTCGCCCTTCGACTGGGGCAAAAAGACCCTCTGACGTTCTGTATCTAGCAACATGCCTAGGTATTCCAACTGTTTTTTGGGCTGCAAGGCCGACTTCTCTCGGTTTAGGACCCAGCCAAAGGCCTCGAGGCGCTGTATTGTGAGGGCTACTGCTTGCTTCAGGCTGGAAGCCGATCGATCTATTACTAGAAGGTCATCTAAGTATGCCAAAACCGTAACTCCCTGAACTCTCAAACTGGCCAATATGGGGGCCAGAATTTTCATAAATACCCTCGGGGCCGTTGCCAACCCGAACGGGAGAGCTACAAACTGGTAGTGGCGATGATTCACTGTAAAGCGAAGAAACCTGTGATGTGCCTGGAAGATCGGCACATGAAGGTATGAGTCTTTTATATCTATTGATGCCAGATAGTCGCCCTGTTGTAAGGCGGCCGCCACTGAGCGTATGGACTCCATGCGGAAGGACCGAACCCTTAGGTAACCGTTTCGCCGTTTTAGGTCCAGAATTGGCCTGACGTCGCCATTGGGTTTTGGTATGACGAAGAGATTGGAGTAAAACCCCAGTCCGCATTCTTGAGCTGGAACCTCCATAATTACTCCCTGGAGTAAGAGACGATCCAATGCTGTTAGCAGAGATTCCCTCTTTACTGGGTCGTTTGGTAAACTTGACCCCTGAAAGTGGGGTGGGGGAGATTCCAAAAATTCCAGCCTGTATCCTGCCGAAACTGCGGAGCAAACCCATTTGTCGGGGACTCTGGCTTCCCAGACCTCTGAAAAGTACCGAAGGCTTCCCCCCACCCGCGTGAGTGGGGGCGCCCCTTCATAAAGTTGTTTTGGGGGTTGCCTTAGTTGGCTTGCGAGCCCAAGGCCTCTTGCCCCCTGAGGCTTGACCTTGTGCTTTACTGCTGAAGAATGGACGACCAGGTGGCCGTCGGAACTGTTTGGAGGCTGAAAGACCTGAGGCTGGGGAGGTCTGGCGTTTAAACGCAGGAACACGAGGTCTTCTTTTACTCGGTAAAAGAGTACTCTTTCCACTAGAGATTGTCTGAATATACTTATCCAGATCTTCCCCGAAAAGCCTTCCTCCATGAAAGGGGAAGCCGGCTAAGAGCTTCTTGCACGGGGTTTCGGCTGACCAGTTCTTTAGCCATAAGATCCTACGCATGTGCACCAGAAAGAGTGACAAACGGGATGCTTGTTGTATGGAATCCTTTATAGCATCCACGGCAAAGCAGAGTGCTCTTGGGAGGTCAGCTAGCTCTCTAGCCTGCTGGGCCGGTAAATCCTTTAGTATTTGTTTTGTCTGCTCTTTCAAAGCTTGACAAACCCCAATGGCCGCCACTGCTGGCTGTACTACTGCCCCTGCCGTAGCAAAGGAGGCTTTAAGCAATGTTTCTAAACGTTTATCGACCGGATCCTTAAACATCTGTATGTTTTCCACCGGGCAAGTTAAGGACTTATTCACGCAGGAGATGGCTGCGTCCACTGTCGGGAGCGCCCACCTTTTTGAAAATTTCTCTTCCATCGGATAGAGTATGGAAAATTTTTTAGGAGGCAAAAAAATTCTGTCAGGCTTAGCCCAATCCTGGAATATCAAGTTCTCCAAGAGAGGGTGTATGGGAAAAACCGCACTACTTAATGGGGCCCTGATGGAGCCCAATGATGATACTGCAGTGACCTGAGGTTCAGGTAAAGGCAATTTAAAGGCCGTGCGGACCATGTCCGTTAAGGACTGAATCCACAAACTTTCTGCCTGGGAAGCCGAGAAGGGTTCCTCCATAGTGGATTCTTCCACTTCTGACCCTTCTAGGTCCTGATCTATCTGATCCTCTTGGAATTCCAACTCTTCAGGGGAGAGGACCTCTGCATCCGAGGATACCATTTTAGGTGACGGGGATCTGCCCCGTTTCCTGCCAGGCAGAGAGTTTGCAATCAAAGTTGTCAACCTTCTTTCTAGCCCACCCAGAGTGGCTGCTAGCATATCCTCTGTGATAAACACAGGGTTGGGTTGGACAGGGCCAGCCACCGCCCCGAGCAACCCTGATGGCTCCTCCAAGGCAATGACCGCAGATCTATCCGGAGAGGATGGGACTGCCACTGTTTGGCCCAGATCCTCCGAGCCCGACGGGGAACCCTTTTGCTTTTTTGCAGTTTTTGCAGCCTTGGATGTCCCCGCGCCCTTGGGAGCCATAGTACAACCTTGAGGTACTCCTGATTGTCAACAACCTAATGTTGCAGTCAGAGCAAAAGAATGTAAATTATAGGCTGTGGAAAAGGTCTTAGCAACTAAGCCACCATACCACAGGGGAGCAACACCTAGGCAACCTAAGTACTGCTACCACAAACCACTGGCAAGCTCTGAGCACTCAAGGTTGAAACTGCTCAAACTGCTGCAAGAGATCTAGGCTGAAAAAAATAACCCTTGGTTCTGTGTGGAGCTAGCTCCAGACCTGCTGATCTCAAACCCGCCACTGGGTGTCACTATACCACCATCAGCATCCAGCTTCAGGTACTCGCTTTGTCTGTGTCCCCCAACCTGCTGGCTCCAGCAAGAGCTTTATACTGAAATTCCCTGCTTCGACGTCAGCGCCGAGGGAACGCCCTGACGCTGACTGGACCGCCCCCCTCCGCACGCCATAGGCTCAAAGCCGAGCGCGCGTAACCCGACGCCCCGGGGCTCGCCCGTTCAGCGTCTGCATGTCCCAGCATGGAGGAGGAGGAGGCGGGAGGCCAGCGGAGGACACAACCAGACACCAGGTAATGGCACCAAGCCCTAAGGCGTTTCTGTGCCCTGTTGGAAGGGGAAAACTCTCCTTGCTTTGGTATCCCATAGGAGAGAGTGCAGAGCCCACAACCAAGACCGCATGGCTGCAGCAGTACCAAAACATGCCAGCCTGGGGGAAATACATACATATATACAATCCTCACATCTACATATACATACTTAGCCGAAAATAGAGAACCCCATCCTGTCTGAGAAGACATAGTGGAGCAAGTGCCGAGCATAACAACAGGCTAGTCCCAGACCCCCAGGGAGAGACCTGCCGTCGAACCCAGTCCCACAGGCCCCCCTCTTACCTGCTCCACGCCGCAGGGTATTGCTAAGCAAGAGGCCCAGTCTTCCCCCCTCTCCGTGGGTATAGTACTAGACCTTCAGGGACCGGGGACCCAAGGACCCACACCCCTGGACCTATACAGCATCCTGGCATCAGGGACATTTTTACTCCAGGAGGTTTTAAAAGCCCTGGAGCCCAGGATCCAGCCCTCCAGGGAGAGGCATTATAGGCAACACCCTGCACCGAACAGGGCCCGGGTACCGTCCACTTTGGCTATGAAGCACCTTGGACGGATCGGGTTAGCCTGCCATAGTCCCAAGGACCCAGAGGCAAAGCCAAGCGTGACCAACACTTAAGACACTGGCGAAAAAACTGAGGTACTCCCAGTAGGGGAGGGGGTTATATAGGGAGGGAACTTCCTGTGTAGTTGATTACACCAGTGTCCAGCACCTGAAGGTACGCTCTATAACCCACATGGTAATGGCTATGCTGCTCTGTGTCCCGTAATGTACGATAAAGAAAAAAGGACATCAATTTTGTTTCGGTGCAGTGTCGCATAACCACACAGTTGTCAGTTATAGCGACGCATTGCGTGGTCCTCTTTGAGGCAAATTACATCCCCTTACTTAACGAAATAAGACGAGATCTTAAAAACTTCTCCCATAAACAGATCTCCTGGATGGGGAGGATTAATTTATTTAAAATGACAGTCCTACCAAAGATTATTTATAAATTTCAAATGCTCCCAATAAATGTCCCACAAAGTTTCTTCAAGGTAATAAAAAATATAATTTCAAACTTTATATGGCAAGATAAAAAACCTAGAATAAGCTATGCAACCCTAACTCGAGCGAAAAAAAGAGGGGGACTGGCTCTCCCAGATATAAAAAGATATTACCAAGCTGTAATTCTAGCGAGACTAGTTGAATGGACAAATAAGAATTCTCTAAAAAAATGGGCTCACATTGAAAATGAGATAAGTAATCAGCACTTAAATACAAATATATGGATACCACCCAAATTTAGAATAATTAATCCAAATACACATAGTATAACAAAACAGGTTTATAAGATATGGGATCTGGTACATAAGCGGGAAAAATTTGAATATAATTCCCCATTAATCCCATTAGTAAACACAAATTTATTTGCACCGGGAAATAGGACTAAATTAGGAAAAAAATTAGGTAGTAAAAGACTAGGGGATATAGTAGCACAAGGAAAAATAAAAAATAAAGATGAGATTCACGTAGCAGCAGGGACACAACAGATAACGGATTGGGAATACGTACAACTAAAGCACTTTGTAAACACACTCCCAGCACCAATAAGAGATAATATAGCACAAAACCCAATAGAAAAACTTTGCACCAGGGGAGAACCATTACAACATGGAATCGCGACGACTTACAAAGTCCTTACAAAAATAGGGACAAAAGATACACTACAAAGCATAGATGCCTGGGAGAAAGAAAGTGGAGAAAGAATAGAAGAGACGCAAATGATCAGAGCGACATTCACCTATGCAAAAGATATAACAACAGTAGAGGCTAATTATAAATGCATGATGCGATGGCACTTGACACCAGCTAGACTAAATAAAATATCATCAGCTAACTCCCCCCTCTGCTGGAGGAACTGTAATCAAGTAGGAACTGCTCTGCACATATGGTGGGAATGCCCGAAAATTAGGAAATTTTGGACTGAGATCCTCAAAATGATTGAGGAAATCTCAGGGGAAAAGATCCCATTAGATTTTTTGACCTGTCTTTTTCACAGACAAGGTCTATTAAAAGGGGGAAAAAAATATGCCTCAACATTGGTCCCAGTGCTGTTAAACGCAGCAAAGGGACTGATCCCGAAATTCTGGCTCCACCCTCATAAACCTCCTCTAAAAGAATTCATACACAGGGTTGACCATATCGCAGAGATGGAGTATTTAAGAAGGGTTGACCTGGGGGATGAGACGGGAGGAAAAGATGGAAAGATTTGGGATCAGTGGAGAACCTATAAAACAACGGAAAAAGTTACTGCAATATTACTAGAAATAAATCAGTAAATGTTTTGACCCGATCCAACAGGGAAAAGAGGGAAGAAGGGGGGGGTTAACAACAGGGGGGGGGGGGGGGAATAAACACTTAGAGACCTAGGGAGGTGGGTGCTGTGGGGAGGAATGGTTGTGCTAACTATTAAGAGCATGTGCAGTTATCTGTAATTACACTATTGTTCATATAATATATAATATATTGAAAGAAAAAAAAAGGAGGGGGAAAAAAAAAAAAACTGAGATAAATTAACTACAATATATAGAACTACCCACAAATGATGCAAATCCGAGGTGGAAATATGAAGGGCGGAACAAAGATGAACCCCTCCAACACCTCAAAACCCTGGGTTAAGCCTGATGTGGGAAGAAAAAAAAAAAATAGCGACGCATTGCGGTATTGCAAAAAATGGCCTGATCATTAGGGGGGCAAATCCTTCTGGGGCTGAAGTGGTTAAACAATGGTTATCATCCAGTTTTTATTCCTGATCTCCCTCTCTCAACTCCAGTTTCTGTTACCAACAGATTAACTACATACAGGAGATTCAGGAGAAATTGACTGATACTTTGAAGGAGGCTCTGGAATTTTACAAGGTTACTGACAGACATTGCAGATCTTTCTCTATATTTTATATAGATGACAAAGTGTGGTTATCTACCAAAAATTCGAAAATATTCCATCTGCTAAACTGGACCAAACGTTTGCAAGATCTTTTCAGATTTCTGCTCAAATCAAACTTACCTTTCACTTAAAATTTCCTGACAGTGTGAGCATTTTGTTAAAATCCTTTTCTTGAAGAAGTTTTCCACCTTCTCCACCTGTTGAGATACAGGGTGAAGAAAAAATTCTTGATTTCAGAATCTTTAGGAACAAAATTACAATATTTGGCTCAATGGGAAGGATATGGGCGAGAAAAAAATTCTTGGGAGCCTGAGGGAAAAAAAACTCATTCCCCTCGATATGGACTATTAACCACTTGACCTCCAGAAAAGATTTACCCCCCTTCATGACCAGGAAATTGTTTGCGATATGGCACTGCGTTACCTTGACAATTGCTCAGTCATGCTATGCAGTACCCAAAATACAATGCATGTCCTTTTTTCCCCCACAAATAGAGCTTTCTTTTGGCGATATTAGATCACCTCTGCACTTTCAAAAAAAATGTGCAACAAAAAAAAAAAAACTGACAATTTTGAAAAGCAAAATATATTTTTCAGCTAGAAAAATAAATAAATAAATAAAATAAAAATGAAAACATCAAAATTTCTATATAAAATTTAGGCCAATATGTATTCTGCTACGTATTTTTGGTAAAAAAAAAATCCAAATTAGCGTATATTAATTGGTTTGTGCAAAAGTTGCAGCTTGTATAGACTTATTTTTACTAGTAATGGCAGCGATCGACTTATCGCGGGACTGCGATATTGCAGCGGACATTTTGACACCAACTAGCACTTTTTACACTTTTTGGGGATCAGGGATACCAATAACAGTGTACCTAGCCTGTGATTTACTAAAACTGTGGTGGGGGGGGGGGGGGGTGATTTCACTAGGGGAAGACATGGATTCTAGTCCAAGCTTTGCAGAGACACACACACACACACAGACACTATAGGGCGGACCTGAAGTCGTTTGAGGTTCTCACAAAATCTAGCCCCAAGACGTCCAGGTCCTGGATCTGAACCTGCAAACTCTTGTCTCTGGCGATGTCTCTTCTTGCTGAGAAGCCTGGAATGTTGGACAGCTCCCCGGACAATTTATTGAATAAGGGAAAGACATGTGGGACTTTGTATAAATCATGCAGCCAAGGAGAGAACACGTTAAAGTGTGTCTGGTGGACAGTAAATAAGAACAAGAACCATATAAGTAGCATAATAGCACAATTTATAGCAAATTTATAGCAAATAATTTAAGTTAGACTTACCGGTAACTTGTTTTCCAGAAGTCTTTCAGGACAGCACCTTAAGAAATAGCGACTACTCCCTCTCCTTCAGGAAACACCTTCTTTCCAATTCTTTAAAAGGGAGGCCCCTCCCCAGAACACTCAGTTTTTGTGTTTCCTCCGACGCGGAGGGAACATCTTCTATGGGTGGAGTCTATATCCCAGGTGAGCCTGGAGGACGGCTTCCCTCCTACCTGTTGTCACAGAGAAACCTCCGGCCCCGGCTGTAACACATACGTTAGTCACAGCATGGTACATCAAAACCAATAGGGCGGGTCGTTGCTGTCCTGAAAGACTTCTGGAAAACAAGTTACCGGTAAGTCTAACTTGAATTTCACAAAGGCGTCTTTCAGGACAGCACCTTGAGAGGATACCAAAGACTTACCACCTTAGGGCGGGACGACAGCGTGTAGGACCTTCCTGTCGAATGCCTGGTCACTGGCAGAAGTGAGGTCCAACAAGTAATGCCACACAAACGGAAGTTTGACCACGTAGCTGCTTTGCAGATCTGCTCCAGCTCTTTCTGCCCATGAGGCTGCAAGCACTCGCGTTGAATGAGCACAGATCCCTTCTGGTGGGACCACGTCTGCATTCAAGTAGGCCTTTTTCGAATAGCTAACTTCAGCCAACTAGCCAAGGTAACCTTTGAGGCTGGGCACCCTTTGTTACCCCCAAAACCTGGCCACTACCACCACCGAACGGGTAGCACGGGAGGAAAAACTAAAAAAACAGGAAAAACTGAAAAAATAAATAAAAAAAAACAGGTAGGAGGGAAGCCGTCCTCCAGGCTCACCTGGGATATAGACTCCACCCATAGAAGCAGGGCCAGATTAAGAACATCATGGGCCTGGTGCTGAGGATTTTGGTGGGGCCTTTTATAAATAATAAATAAATGCGTGAGAATTACAGCGCAGCAATGGAGGGCCCAGTCTGAAAATTTAAGTGTCCCCTAATGTGCTAATATGCTGTGCATACTTGTACATTGTGGCATAACCTACCCCAGGGCCTCTAAAAAGTAGTAATGTCAGGAAAGTTTACTACCGCTTTAATATCACAGGATCCCAGAAACCTCTCATGGGGCCCACTACTGACCCAGTGGCCCTTGGGCAGTGCATAAGTGCATAGTTGCCAACATTTAAAAAATATTTTCAGGGACACTTTTTCACAAGTGCTATATTTAGAGTAGCTGAGATCCCCGATGTTCCTCTGTACATCACAGTAGTAATCACAAAATTAAATAAGTTCTATTAATGGAACAGAACAAATATGAGAACTGAGATTTCCTTTAGTTGAACTAACAAAAGTGTGTCCATTCTAGAGCTGGTAACATTGAGGGTATTCAGTATCATTTTAAAGAACTGTTTTTGTGGGTAAGCGACATAGGGGAGGAGTACGGACGGTATATAAGTGGGAAGTATGTGCAGGTGAGTAAGAGATATGTGGAGGGTCTAACATTGGGCACTATGTACAGGAGAAGAGTGCAAAGGGTACGGCAAAAGGCACAATGTACAAGAGAGAAGTGTGGAGGGTATGACAGTGGGCATCATGTACAGGAGAGAAGCATGGAGGGTAAGACAGTGGGCAGTATGTACAGGATAGAAGTGTATGACAGCAGGCACCATGTACAGGAGAGGAGTGTGGAGGGTATGACAGTGGGCACTATGTATAGGAGAGGAGTGTGGATGGTATGATAGTGGGCACTATGTATAGGAGAGGAGTGTGGAGGGTATGACAGTGGGCAGTATGTACAGGAGAGGAGTGTGGACGGTATGATAGTGGGCACTATGTATAGGAGAGGAGTGTGGAGGGTATAACAGTGGGCAGTATGTACAGGTGAGGAATGTGGAGGGTATGACAGTGGGCAGTATGTACAGGAGAGAAGTGTATGACAGCAGGTACTATGTACAGGAGAGGAGTGTGAAGGGTATGACAGTGGGCAGTTTGTACAGGAGAGGAGTGTGAAGAGTATGACAGTGGGCAGTATGTACAGGAGGAGTGTGGGGGTATGACAGAGGGTAGTATGTACCAGTGAGAAGTGTGGAGGGTATAATGGGGCAGTATGTACAGGAGAGAAGTGTGGAGGGTATGACAGTGGGCAGTATGTACAAGAGAGGAATGGGGATGGTATGATAGTGGGCACTATGTACAGGAGAGGAGTGTGAAGGGTATGACAGTGGGCAGTTTGTACAGGAGAGGAGTGTGAAGAGTATGACAGTGGGCAGTATGTACAGGAGGAGTGTGGGGGTATGACAGAGGGTAGTATGTACCAGTGAGAAGTGTGGAGGGTATAATGGGGCAGTATGTACAGGAGAGAAGTGTGGAGGGTATGACAGTGGGCAGTATGTACAAGAGAGGAATGGGGATGGTATGATAGTGGGCACTATGTATAGGAGAGGAGTGTGGAGGGTGCGACAGTGGGAAGTATGTACAGAAGAGGAGTCTATGACAGCAGGCACTATGTACAGGAGAGGAGTGTGGAGGGTATAATAGTGGGCACTATGTACAGGAGAGGAGTGTGGAGAGTATGACCGTGGTCACTGTGTACAGGAGAGGAGTGTGGAGGGTATGACAGTGGGCACTATGTACAGGAGAGGAGTGTGGAGGGTATGACAGTGGGCACAATGTATAGGAGTGGAAGGGTGTTTAGGGACTGCGTAGTGGTTAAGCGGGTAATAAATGAATTGAAATTACACCAATTATGCAGAGACCAGCCATAGTCGATCTATGTATGGGCTAGCTGGTTTTACACAAGTCAATCTATTAATCTACCAAAAAAAAAAAAAAAAATCGTGCTAACTTTAGTGTTTTTTTTAATGTATGAAACAGTTAATTTCCAAAAAAACATGTTTGAAAAATTGCTGCGCAAATACAGTACCGTGCTAGAGCTGCACAATTAATCGTTAAAATTGTGATCTTGATTCAACCCCCCTGACATCTCCAATGCAGAGTTTGCTGATTCTTTCATATAACAAGTGGAGAGACTTTCAGCTGTCAAAAGAAAATATCTGGACAGTCTGCCAAGTTCTTAGCAGGAAACAGTGGCCCAGATTCAGAGAGAATTGGATTCTCGTAGCGTATCAGAAATACACTACGCCGCCGTTTTTTACCTGGCTCTACGTGGAATCCAGGTAGATTTTGTCCAGTAAACGACAGCGGCGTAGTGTATTTCTCCCGTCGCAATCCATCTACACGAGTAGGGGGCGTGAAGGATTTAAAATAGGCGCGTTCCCGCGGCGATCGAACTGCGCATGCTCCGTTCGCAAATTTCCCGCCGTGCATTGCGCGAAATCACGTCGTTACGTCATTCGTTGTTTGAGTAGCGTCGTTTACGGACATTTCTATTCCCGAACGAGTTACGTAAAAAAAAAAAAAAAAAAATTCGACGCGGGAACGACGGCCATACTTAACATGGGCTACGCACCGTTAGACCAGCAAAAAGCCGGTCTAACAGTACGTAAAAAAAAAACAGACGTATCTTCGTGGATCGCCGTAAAAACACATTTGCATATCCCGACGCATCAAAACGACGCAAACTCCTCCCAGCGGCCGCAAAAATATCGCAGCGTAGATCCGAAGGCTTACGAAGACATAAGCCTCTCGGATCAAAGCCCAAAGCCGCCGTATCATGGTTTGAGGATTCAAACTAGTGATACGGCGCGCGAAATTTGAAATTACTCCTGTCTAACACCAGTTAGACAGGCGTAATTGCTTTATGAATCTGGGCCAGTGTAACCAACGCTTTCTTCTTATATCAAAATGATAAACTTCTGTGTGTAAAGAAAATATCCGACTGTCTGCCAAGTTTGTAAACAACATGAAACATTGTAACCAACTTCCTTTTTAGATCAAACTTCTGTGTGTAAATGCAAGAAATGTAACCACTTAAGACTTTAAGTGGTTACATTTCTTGCATTTACACACAGAAGTTTAAAGGGGTAGTTCCCCCAAAAACCTGTTTTCCTGGTGCCTCCATGGCAACATACCTGTGACAAGCTCCGCCTTGGCTCCTCCCTCAGGACTAGTGAATATTATAAAAGAGTTGGTTAGCACAGCCCCCACATTCTCCTTTCTTTCCTCATACCTCATGGCAGTGAATTATGGTCGTTTGTCCTTACCTCCTGCATTCGGCAGCTTCCGTCCGGGTTCAAGCCTCTCCCGGACGCGGTCCCTTCTCTTGGGCAGCTAAACGCGCTTATAAGGTAGGGAGTCCCTTCTGTAGGATCTTTTGGGACAAGCAGTTTGTCTCTTAACCAACAGCTCTATCTGCACGATTGTTTAGGCATTTGCTCAGTTTTGGCAACAGAGGTAGCAGCCATTCCTGTGTTAATTTTTTTTTGTTGTTTGTTGTTCCAGGTTCCCCCAAACTTTCCTTTACTCTGGTCTTCCCCCCCTTTACCTTTCTAGTCCCCTGTAGCTTTCCAGCTCCTTAGGAGCCGCGCTCGCTCGGCGGCGGCGTTTTATTTACTTTCGGCGTCTTTCGTCGCATTCTGCGCATGCGCCTGCGGTGCGCGTCTTCCGGGTTCTCGTCCCGTCGGTCGGCGCATGCGCGGTGGATCCGGAGGTCGCAGTGGCCATTTTGGATAAGGGCAGAGTGACGCCCTTCGCCCACAGAACGTCAGGCACAAGACTGAGGCACTCTTCGCTTCCCTTGATCCATCCAGTGACCTCAGTGAGACGCCCAGAGGCTGCAGGAGGAACTACACATTCAGAAAGCTCCAGGGAAATGGTCACTTTTCTTCAGGTAAGTAAAGGTAAAAATATATATATTTCTTTTTTTCAGGTAGATATGTGTACTTAAATATAAAAGAAAAAGAAATATAGGTTAAATAGAAATTTTAACAATATTAAAAGGATGAATACACAAATAAAATTAAAATATATATTTGTGTTTTTCGGGAACTTATAAAAAAAATAAAAAATAATAATAATAATAAATAAAATCGCACCATTTATTCAAAGATAAACTCCCCTTAGCCAATTTAGGATCTGATCACTTCTCTATTTTTTTCTTGGCTGCTACTTCTGCTAAACCACCCAGCATGAGCACTTCGCCGCCTGTACAAAGATCCTACTCTACAGTTGAGGTAAGGACCTACGTCCAGGTAAGCTTACAGATCTAAAAAAAAAAAAAAAAAAAAGAGTGCACTGAGGCTGTTACCTTTTTCAGCCCTGTACGCCAGAAGACGTCTAAGAGGACCTCAAGGCGACATGAGGACTATGGCGACTCTAGTCCCAGTAGAGACGGGTCGTCCAGGCATGGAGATCATAGGAGTGGCAGAAAATAAACGCCGTCACTCACGCTCTTTGAAGACGAGATCTCCGAGATGTCAGGCCCGTGGAGCTACCCCATTTCCAGATAAGCTGATCTGGCGGAGTTGCCCACTGGGCACAGGGCCAAGGCCTGCAAATGGTGGACCTACTTAAATACACAGTAGAGAATTCCCTTGCGGAATTGGGCCCCACAATGCCCCTGCAACAACCGGCATTTCCTACTCTGGAGTAATCGGCTGAGGCATCCATTCCCGGGCCATCTTCAAGTGAAATCTCGCCCGACACCTGCCTCTTCCTTTAAGCATCAGGAAGAGAATGCTATCTCAGGGCACCTCTCTGATGACCTGGAGTCCTTTGTTTTGTTTTCACTACGGTCCAGCCTTATGTGCAGGCAGTAAAACAAGCGATCGGCTGGGAAGAGACTGACACAGAAGTCTAAATCGTGCTTCCCCTTTCTCCTCCAAATTTCCTTTTCCCTCATGGGCAAAATCAGGAATGTCATTGAGAAAGAGTGGAAGAGGACGGGGAGAGAATTCTCCATTGTTCGAATAGGAGAGCTATATCTCCTCAAAGGCCGTTTCCGCAATGCTCTAAAGCCATCCAGTAGTCGGTGTAACGGTGGTAAAGTTGGCAAAGAACGTCACATTGCTTATGGAAAACTTGGCTTCACTTCGGCAGAAGGTTGGATCTTGATCTCCCACCAGATGGTGGGCAACGCTTGTAAGCCTGCGATGGCTCTGACATCAATGTTCAACTCCCTATACGCCTGGACAGATGTTATAGAGTGTGCAATCCAACTGGATATCCCAAGGGGAAAATCACCAGGGCCTTAGATGAGCTAGAGCTCTCAGCAGATCTTATTGGTGAAGCCGCGATCGATTCATTTCTATGCTCCCCTGGGTCAATGCTCCACATAGTTATGGCCAGACGGGCCTTGTGACTGGAACCATAGTTAACAGATATTGCCTCAAAACAGAGACGGTGCAAGATATCTTCTGACGGGAAAGCCTTGTTTGGGGAGAAATTGGATAAGGCCATCTCTCGCATCAATGGCGGGAAATTAGGCCTGTTACCCCAAAACAGACGACCCAGGTGCTCCAGGTCATTCGCACCAAGTCTTTTATACTCCAAGGACCACAGACAGTCCAGACAGAAGAAAGGCTGTAGGCAAAGCTAGAGAAGCAAGCAATCCACCTTTCTCAAGACCCGTATACGGAAGCTCATGCCTACCCCCCCCACAGGATTCTGCTAAATCCTTTTTTCATCCCAAGGGGGGCCAGACTCAAGTACTTCGTGAGGATCTGGGTACAAGGTGCAGGGATCCGTGGGTAGTCTTCACAGTTAAAAATGGTGACTTCTAGACTCCCCCTCCAAAATAAATAAATAAATACAACTTTTTTTTCCGACAAGGGTGTCGAGGTTCCCCAGAAAATCAGAAGCACTACAGCGATTTCTTCCCTCCTGTGCAGGAACAGAAAGCAGTGGTTCCAGTACCTCTATCAGAAAGATTTTACTCCACCCTGTTTCTAGTTCCCAAGAGAAACAAAGGTTCGAGACCCTTGATAGACCTGAAGAGTCTAACTCCCTAAAATCTTCCTAGGAAATTCTAAATGGTTTCGCTACAAACGATTGTTCGTTTATTCCAACCGAGGCATCGGATGTTATCAATAGACTTGCAGGATGCTTACCTGCATGTACCTGTACTACCTCCTCTCCAGAAATATCCAAGGTTTGCAGTGGGGCATGTACATCTTCAATTTTGAGCCTTCCCATTCGGCCTTTGCACATCACCAAAAGTCTTTACGAAGATCCTAATTGCTATCATAGCCCCTCTAAGAGAATTAGGACTCTGAAGTATACCACTACAGGGGTGACCTTCGTCCCCTGGTGAAGAATCCAGCCCAATTAGTGGAACAGAACATTACAGTATACTTCCCGCCCCAAAGGTAAAGTCCACTATTCGACAGATGAAGGGAGTCAGTGTGGCATCCTACCTGTGGGCATTGAACTGTCTGAGCCTAATAGGTCAGATGTCGTCATGCATCACTATGGTATTGGCATTCAAAACATTTCCAGCCAGAGTTTTTGAGACGGCAGAACAGACCGTATCTATCTCAACCCATACACCTGACGACCCTGATGCCCAGGAGTCTACATTGGTGGATGGAGAAATGCACACTTAGGAAATCACATCACATCAGGACATGTCAACTGGATCACAACCACTACCGATACCAGTGCAGCCAGTGGGGGCTCACACTAAATCCAGACCTCAGGTCAGGGAAGATGGTCCTTCCATACAACATGCCTGGTATCGAATATCGAAATTCGAGGTACAGGCAACCCAGGGCTGCAGTGTCTTATAGACACCGACAAAAAGGAACGAACAGCAGGACCTGCTGAGGGAAGTGGAAACAATAATCCTTTGGGCGGAAAGGAATCTAAAGACCTAAAAGCAGCCTATCTGCCCAGTCATCTCAACTCAAGAGCCATCCACCTATCTCAAGGGTTTGTTGATTCCAAAGAATGGTTTCTGCACCAAAGATTACAACTACATAGTGGACCAGTGGGTCCCCTCGTGCCGGACCTATTTGCAACAGCATTCAATTCCAAGATTTCAAAGTTCGTCACGAGGCCTCCTCATCCCCAAGCGGAAGCAGTAGATGCGATCTCTGCAATCGAGTCTATGCCTTCTCTCCAAGGGCCTCTCATTACAAAGCGCCTGTGAAGCCTCATGGTAGAAACCATGACGGTGATAGCAGTCCTACCGCACTGGCCAAGACATCCTTGGTTTCCTACAACAATGTACCTAAATACCCAGCCTTCAGTCAGGGTTCCAATAATACCTTTCTCCCATCATAGGTACGTCGCACCCATCCAATTCCCCACAGGTTGGACCTTCACATCTAAAAGATGAAAGGGAAAGGTTCCAATCCCTATGGTGTCCCAACAAAGTTATCGCAACCCTGCTCAGGGCAAGAAAGCCATCCACAAACAGTTTATATGATAGACTTGCATGGTTGCGTTGGTGATAGGGTTGGGAAGGGACTCGAGTCCATCCGGTGCAACCACAAACAAGGTGCGGAACAAGTTCTGGGCCTTCATGATCTGCAGAAGCTGCGTTACAGATTCTCCATCATCCTCTCAAATTCTGAATGCTTGCAGGCAGGCTTAGACCTAGGTCTTGCTTGAATACACTAAGGGTGCAGGTAGCGACAATTTCAGCAGCAACCAGTTAAAATGAACAGAGGATTCATTAACAATCCAATTTTTCAAAGCCGTCAAAGTTCGGACCAGCAACTAAACAATCTTTTCCACTCGGGACCTTGCTATCATCATAGAGTCCTTAGCCAATCCACCTCTTGCCTCTTCGGAGTCAGCATCGCTTTGGAATCTAACCATGCAGCTATCCTTCTTCATAGCCATAATCTCTGGCAGACATGTTTCCAGAACTCCTAGCTTTAGGAGCGGATTATAATTATATCATATTCTATCCTGACAGAGTAAAACTCGGGAACTGTACGGGGATCTAGCCCCAAGGTCATAGCATCCTCAAACATGTCAAAAACTTGGACGCCTCCAACATTTTCAAGACAGGACTCAGGTTCTCTTCACGAGCTGAACATTGCCTCCACTTTCAGATACCATCCGCAGACTACTTCCCATTAAAACGTTACTGCACTTAGATTGGGCGCATCCTTATTTTCTTTGTCTACCATCCGCAGGCTACGGCATCCTTCAGGGACTCTACCAGGTTGTTTGTAATCCCCTAGGTCGAAAAACAAAGGCAGGGAGGCGTCAGCAAGAACAATTGCTTTGTGGCTCGTCCACAAGGTGTACGGGGCAAAAAGACTGCGATCCACTTTGGTAGCCTGGGCGCACTCCACCAGAACCGTCTCTGCCTCTTGGGCAGCAAGAGCGAGTGTGTCAATTGAAGACGATTACGGAGACGATGCATCTGTAAAACGGTAAGTACTGCTTCGTTTCTAATAAAAAAACACCCGATTCCCCTTGACATAACGAGCCTCAATCAATGTTAAAAAAAGTTTTTTGGGGGAATTACCCCTTTAAGTTAAAAACCAATATTTTTTGCTAGAAAATTACTTGGAACCGCCAAACATATATATTTTAGCAGAGACAAAAATGGCAATTGCTGCAATATTTTATGTCACACTGCATTTGCCCACTTCATTGAATAATAAAAACCATAAAAACAAAACAGTAAAGTTAGCCCATTTTTTATTTATTTTTTCATTTTAATCTGAAAGATGATGTTATGCCGTACGATTCGTGAGAGAATCGTGATCTATCTTCTAAGCAAAAAAATAGCAGCTGTCGTTTCAGCCAGAATCATGCAGCTCTATACCGTGCAACATAAAAAGTTTCAAAGACCACCATAGAGTAATTTTCTCCGGAACCATAAATGATAGCCATCCCATATTTTGACCGGTTGTGGGGTAGGTCTTCAACTGACTACCCCCCAAATGTGGGGTTTCAGTGACCTCTGGTCATCGAGCTACAACCCCCGAAGTCGATCTAAAAAAAAAAAAAAAACTTTTTTTTTTTTTTTTTTGGGGCAAATGGGCTTATCTTGAGAAAGGGGCCTGGAGCTGCAGCTCCATCAGCCCCTCTGTTAATCCGGCCCTGCATAGAAGATGTTCCCTCCGGGTCGGAGGAAACACAAAAACTGAGTGTTCTGGGGAGGGGCCTCCCTTTTAAAGAATTGGAAAGAAGGGGTTTCCTGAAGGAGAGGGAGTTGTCGCTATCTCTCAAGGTGCTGTCCTGAAAGACGCCTTTATTACACATATATTGATAGAATATTGATGACATAGCACGATACCGTATGGGCTCATTGCCACCAAGAACCACACACGTAAGCATGCTAGCACAATAGTCACAACAGCCCTCAAAATTTCCACTCGTCTACTAGCATTTGGCGAGTGGATTTAAGCTGGGGGCGAGTGATGACAGGGCTGCATGACCAATCTCCCTCCAATCTGTGCCTACACTTAGAGCCCTGATGCGATTGGTGGCCGAAGAGGAAAGGTGCATGCTCAGGAAAAGTAGTCTGGTGAGGCGCGCATAGGCAGAGCAGTATTCCATGAGGTAATCTACAAGGGTGTGTTTAGAAGCGCAATTAGGCATGGGGCAGTGTATTAATTAGGTGGGGCAACTGGTGGCGAGTAACTCTTGACAAGTAGCTCAGGAGTTGAAATTTTGAGCCCTGGTCACAATACATGTGATACATTGTACGCATAATGATAGCATATAGTTGACATGGCTTAGCAACATAAAGGTTCATATTGTAAGTAAGAATAGAAACCAGACTCACCAACGTGTTACCCCATCTTAAAGGAAAAATGTAAAATTGGGATATATTGGTAAACTCCAGTGGTCCCAGTATTAGTAATAATAGTATAATAGTAGTCCTAGACGGTATTAGGAGAGAGCAAAAAATTGGATCAAGGAGAAAGATTGACACATGATGTCTGGTCAATCATGCCTAATTGTTATGAACCACATACGTTACATAGTCCAATCCATAGCCAGTGGTCAAATATATGATACATTTCAAACAATTTGATAACATAATAATAGCATAGCATGGTAACATGAGAGTTCATATTATAGACCGTATTGAGACCAGACGTGCATCTCCAAATAAAGTTCATGTTTGTAAGCTAGTGGTTCATTGGTATACTCCAGTATGCCCAGTATAGGTAGAAGTGGTAATCCGAGTAAGATGAACATCTAGTAGCTCTACGCATTTTCGTGGCTGGCGCCGCTCATCAGGAGCAGGGAAAGTAAGCAAGAGTCTAAAAAGAATAATGTATAATGTTAAAAGGCAATTTAAAAGTTATAATATGTCAATCTAGATAAATACCTGCAGAACCACAAAGAATCTGAATGCAGGCATGGAAAACCGGAGGCAGGGTAATGGGGTCACCTTTATGTTGCCAAGCCATGTCAACTATATGCTATCATTATGCGTACAATGTATCATATGTATTGTGACTATTGTGCTAGTATGCTACATGTGTGGTTCTTGGTGGCAATAAGCCCATACGGTATCATGCTATGTCATCACTATGCTATCAATATATGTGTAATAAATTGTATATTTTATATAAATTGTGCTATTTATATGGTTCTTGTTCATGATTTACTATCCACCAGACACACTTACGTGTTCTCCCCTTGGCTGCATGATTCATACAAAGTCCCACATGTGTTTCCCTTTGCCAATTTATTAGGGATGGAGGCTATTGTCTGTATACAAACATAGCCTCATTTAAAGTCCCACTTAGTTTAGCCTTGGCTTCAGTATTTTTTTTTTTTTTACTTTCAATCATTTTTATTGAAAATATAAGATGCCATACAAACCTTCAATAACAAACATCATACTTGATATTCAATGGCAATGCATGAACATAGCATTAAAACTAGACAGATATGGTTAGATTACACACCCGATTCAGGTGATGAACAAAACAAATGGTGAAGTGCATACCTCTAGTCACCCCTAATGGGAACAATCTGCGACTAGAGGAAGGTTGGTTCAATCGTGGTATTAACTGGGGTTAACTACTCTAACCGCTCCAATAGTTACAATATTAGTAACAGAACATATCCACTAAGCATGTGTAAATACCAAAAGGTGCAGAAAAAGGGAAATACAGGAAGGTAAAAATGAAAAGCAAAGACAAGGGTGTTGGAGAGCGCAGGAAGGGGGAGCAACCTTGTAAATTACCAATTCAGTAGTGCGCCAAGTAAGCTTTTTAACGTACCATTGAGACCAGGGGAGCCATTGGGAATACACTTTATGGTGAGTTTTTCCCTGCTGACAATATGAGCTCATATACGTGGGGGGAATGTACTAATGTTATGACGTCAGTTATGGTGGGGGAAATATCCATTTTCCAGCTTCTAGCAATAAGTAGTCTAGTTGCTAGAAGTATATGAGTTACGATCAGGCGGACATGTGGAGGTATCAAGGCGATATCGATGTTCAGTATCGCTAGTTGCGGAGTCAGAGGAAAAAGGAATGCTGCAAATGTCTTGTATAACGCAATTCCTCCAACACGTAGGAGATGTGTGGGGTTTGAACTTGGCCATTTTTTGCGGTGTCATACCACCGTAGATGGATTTTACTGGACAACTCCCAAAGGGAGGTGCAACTGGTGGATTTGTAAATTGAACATAAAGCTGCTTGCCACTGGAGGTCAGAGTAATGTAAATTTAAGTCTGTTTCCCAATCTGTGTAAGGTTTAGTTTTGTGGAATAAATTTTTCTCTTCCAGAGCAGAGTAAATAAGTGAGGTACCCTTGGTAGGAGGTGTGTTAGAGAAGAAGTAGTTCCACAGTTTGAGTTGCAGCTCACCTTCTAAACAGGGGTACGCTGTGAGACATTATATATGCTTTTTTAGCAAAGACCCTAGAGAATACAATGGCGGTTGTTGCAACTTTTTATCGGGCATGGTATTTGCACAGCAATTTTTCCAACGCTTTTTTTTTTTTTAAATAAAACCTGTTTTGTGCTTAAAAAAAATAAAAAACAGTAAAGTTAGCCCAATGTTTTTGCATAATATGAAAGATTATGTTACGCCGAGTCATGCCTCTTTCCAGCTTCTAGCAATAAGTAGTCTAGTTGCTAGAAGTATATGAGTTACGATCAGGCGGACATGTGGAGGTATCAAGGCGATATCGATGTTCAGTATCGCTAGTTGCGGAGTCAGAGGAAAAAGGAATGCTGCAAATGTCTTGTATAACGCATTCTACCTCATGCCAAAGATTCGCTAATTTAGGACAGGTCCAAAAAAACGTGGAGTAGAGTGCCTATTTGACTACAATTCCTCCAACACGTAGGAGATGTGTGGGGTTTGAACTTGGCCATTTTTTGCGGTGTCATACCACCGTAGATGGATTTTACTGGACAACTCCCAAAGGGAGGTGCAACTGGTGGATTTGTAAATTGAACATAAAGCTGCTTGCCACTGGAGGTCAGAGTAATGTAAATTTAAGTCTGTTTCCCAATCTGTGTAAGGTTTAGTTTTGTGGAATAAATTTTTCTCTTCCAGAGCAGAGTAAATAAGTGAGGTACCCTTGGTAGGAGGTGTGTTAGAGAAGAAGTAGTTCCACAGTTTGAGTTGCAGCTCACCTTCTAAACGGGGGTACGCTGTGAGACAATGTTGAATTCGGAAAAAAGAAAGGAAGTCTGTATTAGGTGCATGATACGTCGATTGGGCCTGTTGGAATGTCTTATGTAGTAACTTGGTTCTAAGGTCTGCAGTGTCAGACGTTAGGGTGAGAATCCACCCTGGTATGGTCAGGTGATAGGAGATGGAGAGTATGTACAGGTATTTGCAGAGTATGTACAGGTATTTGCAAACGTTTAGTAATGGTCTGTGACCATTTCATGAGATGTAATGTTTTCCAGGCTTTAACCACTGGGCACCTTAACCCCCTTAATAATCAGACCAATTTTCAGCTTTCGGTGCTCTCACAGTTTGAATGACAATAACTCATACAACACTAACCAAATTAAATTTTTGTCCTTTTTTTCCCACAAATAGAGCTTTCCTTTGGTGGTATTTGATCAGCTCTGCGTTTTTTTTTCCCCGCTATAAATGAAAAAAACGAAAATTTTGTAAAAAAAATGAATTTTTCTTCATTTCTATTATAACATTTTGCAAAAATGTAAATTTTCTTCATAAATTTGGCCTAAAATGTATACTGCTACATATCTTTGGTAACAAAACAAAAAATGTTTGGATATTATTTAGTCTGGGTGAAAGTTATAGGGTCTTCAAGCTATGGTACCAAATACTGAAAATGTATCAATTTGATCACACCTGATGTACTGACAGCATCTCTCATTTCTTGAGACCCTAACATGCCAGAAAAGTACAAATACCTCCCAAATGTCCCCTTTTTGGAAAGAAGACATTCCGAGGTATTTAGAAAGAGGCATTGTGAGTTTTTAAAGTTGTAATTTTTTCCCACAATTCTTTGCAAAATCAAGATTTGTTTTATTTTTATTTTTTTTTCCACACAATTTTCATATCGGGTTATTTCTCTCCTACATGGAAAAATCAACATTTATTTTCTAGAAAATTACATAGAACCCCAAAACATTATATATGCTTTTTTAGCAAAGACCCTAGAGAATACAATGGCGGTTGTTGCAACTTTTTATCGGGCATGGTATTTGCACAGCAATTTTTCCAACGCTTTTTTTTTTTTAAATAAAACCGTTTTGTGCTTAAAAAAAAAAAAAACAGTAAAGTTAGCCCAATGTTTTTGCATAATATGAAAGATTATGTTACGCCGAGTAAATAGATACCAAACATGTCACCCTTCAATATTGCACACGCTTGTGGAATGGCGCCAAACTTCGCTACTTAAAAATCCCCATAGGCGACGCTTTAAATGTTTTTACTGGTTACATCTTTTTAGTTGGAGAGGAGGTCTAGGGCCAAAATTATTTCTCTCGCTCTAACATTCGCAGCGATACCTCACATGTGTGGTTTGAACACCGTTTTCATATGTGGGCGGGACTTGCGTGTGTGGTCACGTCTGTATACGAGCACACGGGTACAGGGGTGCAGTAATTTTTTTTTTTTTTTATTGTTCATTTTACTTTTAGTTTGACATGTTTTTCCCCAAAAATAAATGTTTTGATTACTTTTATTCCTATTACAAGGAATGTAAACATCCCTTGTAATAAGAATATAGCATGACAGGTCCTCTTTACAGTGAGATATGGGGTGATTAAGACCCCACATCTCACCTCTAGGCTGGGAAGCCTGAAAAAAAAACAAAAAAACGATCGCAGAGCATTGCGCAGGGAGTATTGCGATGGGAGTATTGCAGAGTATTGTGCGGGGGTACTGCAGAGTATTGCGCAGGGGGTACGGCAGAGTATTGCGCAGGGGGTACGGCAGAGTATTGCGCAGGGGGTACTGCAGAGTATTGCGCAGGGGGTACTGCAGAGTATTGCGCAGGGGGTACTGCAGGGAAGGCTGAGCAGGGATGGATGGATCTGTGACTGCAATAGTCAGTCACAGATCCATCCCACAGCGCTGCTGCCATCCGCGCTCTCCTCGCACACTGTACCGCTCGGTACAGAGAGAGGAGGGAGGAACCGGCGTAATCAAATGACGCCGGTTTGTTTACATGTGATCGCTCAGTCACTGGACGGAGCGATCACGTGGTAAACGGCTGCTATCAGCGGCAATTTACCGCGATCCGTCGGGTCCATTCCCGTGTGCGCGCGATTCTGGGATCACGTTATATAATGTGATCCCAGAGTTAAGCAACCACCTTGCCGCCGTTATTTGACGACGGCTGGTGGTTAAGTGGTTAATAGAAGCTCGGATAGTTGGCGAGTACAAGGAAAGGTTTTGCCGGGTGACCGTAGAGCTAAACATCCATTCTTTCAGGTTATGGCCAGGAGTCAAAACATTTTTAATGTCTCCCTATAACGTGGTTGGATGGTCAGCTACCCAGTCAGTCATTTGAGCCAATATAGTCGCTAGATAATGGTCTTTGATGTCTACATATCCTAGTCCCCCCCATTAGTTTAGGTTTGATAATTCTAGGGTGGCTACACCTAGGTCGTTTGCCCTGCCAAGTGAAATGCTGGATTATAGATTGAAGAGATTAAAGGAATGAGGAGGAAAGCAGTATAGGAAGAGTGCAGAATAAATAAAGCAGCTTAGGCAGAATAAGCATTTTGAAAGCGACCAACCTCCCTGACCAGGAAAATTCAAAATTTGCAAAGCTTGGCCGTTTTCCTTGATCAGCATTTGTCTAGCCTCCACATAATTACTATTAAACAGGGTCTTGGAGCATTCGGTAAGCGCAATTCCTAGAAATGCGATTCCCTCGTCTGACCACGGGAATGGGTAATTGAGTCGTAGAAAGTTGCTGGAGACAGCGTCTAAGCCCAGATCTAGAATATGAGACTTTGCTTCATTAACCTTATAATATGAAACATTGCTGAATCTTTGTAAAACAGACTGAATTGAAGCCAGGGAAGACATTGGGTTGGTAACCATTAGTATCACATCGTCGGCGAATAAGTTTATCTTATGATCAATCGATCCAATTCTGAAGCCAGATATGGAAGTATTTGACCTAACATGTTCTGCAAGGGGTTCAATCACAAGGTTAAAAATAAGAGGCGAAAGGGGGCACCCCTGTCGGGTGCCATTGGATATAGGGAAAGGTTTGGACAACATTTCGGATGTGTACACCCGTGCCGAGGGTTCCGAATATAGGGCCATTATGGCAGAGAAAATGTGGCCATGGAGACCAAACTTTCGGAGCGCAGCCTGTAGGTAAGCCCAATTCACCAGATTGAACGCCTTCTCTGTGTCTAGTGAAAGAAGCAGAAAAGGCGTTCTGGTGGAACCCGCGTGGTGAATAATATTTATGATTCGGCGTGTGGCATCGCATTTCTGTCTCCCTTTAGTGAAACCAGATTTGTCCGATGTATTAAAGATGGCATTATATCTATCAACCTAGTGGCTATAAGTTTAGCATATATTTTAGTGTCGATATTGAGGAGGGATCTAGGTCTGAAATTTTACGGGGAGGTAGGGACTTTCCCTGGCTTCGGCAATGCAATTATTAATGCAGACATTTAATTTGGTAGAGAAGGAGGAGGAGGCAGCATCGTTGCATACTTGTGAGAAGAAAGGGGCTAGAATGGAACCAAATTGATTGTAATATTCCCCGGTGAGGCCATCCAGGCCAGGGGACTTATTGGAAGGGAGTTAAGCGATCACATCTAAGATTTCAATTGAGGAAAAGGGTGCATTCAGCTTATTAAGTTGGTCAGGGGACACCTTGGGGAGGTTAATGTCATGCAGGAAACTCTGTATTTTCATCTACAGACGGTTGGGGAGAATTGGGGTCGTCTTTTAAATTCTACAGTTTTTCATAAGACCAAAAGCATCCGCTATAGCTTGGGGGTCTAATAGCTTGAGGTTAGTGGAGGGATGGTAAAGATGAGAAATGTTAGTTTTTGTGTGGTGGCCCTTAACTCTGAGAGCCATGGCTCTACCCGCTTTGTTCCCAGTGGAGTAGTGTGAACCTTTAAAGTATTTTTGAGCACTATCATAATAACCCAGCAATAAGTTTTTAAGTTCCTGTCCAAGAAATGTCAGCTGATCTTTAAGTTGGGTGTCTGGACTCGATTGATTTTGTTCCTCAAGCAGCCTAATCTGGGAGGTGAGGGTGTCTAGACGTTGTGATCTCCTCCTCTTCTCCCTGGCCCCCAATTGAATGAGGAGGCCTCTAATAAATGCCTTATGGGAATTCCAAAGGATGGTGCTGGTGGAAGCTGAACTCTGGTTTATGGCAAAGAATTCTTCCAAATGCCTAAGAATATAGGCTGAATGTTCTGGTGACCGGAGGATCGAGGCATTGGCCCTCCAAAGTTTCGTGCGAGGGGAGGCCGGTTGAAGGTTAACCACAATAGATACGGGAGCGTGGTTTGACCAAGTGTGTCAATGGACGATGAAGAAACACTGGGCAGGATCCATTAATCGACCAGAAAATAATCCTAGTATAGGAATTGTGCCGGTGGGAGAAGAATGAGTAGTCACGTTCTGTGGTGTGGTGACATCTCCACACATCATATAAAAGTCATTAGATCCGAGGAAGCGACCCATTGGTAAAACAAGTCTGGAGGTGCGAGAGGAAGCATCAAGGGAGTTATCCGGGACAATGTTGAAGTCCCCACACATAATGAGGTTACCATTACGAAATTTAGTGAGTTTGGGCATCAGTTTAGAAAGGAACTTGAGTTGCTTTGCATTAGGTACGTAAACTGTGGCAATTGTGAATCTGGTATTGTCTATGGTGCAATCCAAAGCAAGATACCTGCCATCTTCGTCTATGAGACGGTCATAAAGAGTAAAGCTCACTGTGTTTTTAATTGCTATCATTACTCTGTTCTTTTTGGAGCGACCAGAAGCCCAGTATATGTGGTCAAAATTCTTGTTGGTGCAGGACGGTGCTTCTGAGGCTTTAAAGTGAGTTTCCTGCACACACAGGACATCAGAGTTGGATCTTTGGGCTGTACACCACAAAGAGGATCTCTTCACTGGGCGATTCAAACCCTTCGCGTTAAGCGAAAGGAATTTAGGCATATTAAAGTCAGATGGAGGAATATAAAAGGAAAACGATACTCACGGGTATGCAGGTACAGTTGGTCTATTCAGGTGATAAAAAATGTTCAAGATGCGCTTCTGGGGTGTGCTCTCGCAGGTCAGGTGGAGAGGGTTAGGAGAGACTGAGTGAGAGAAATAAACTGAAAAGACAAAGGATAAACTGAAAAACAGCAAACTGACAGCAGTCAAGTGGAACTGCGACTGCTGCAAAGCGTTGGCGTGGAAGTTCGTGGAACAGTAGGCAACCGAGCAAAGCATCCGGCCGGAGGTTTGCTAAATTATGAGGATGTAATTCTGCTATGCAAGTGCGAGTTAGTGTGCGCTCCCAACGTGATTACCATCTACGGAATGAGTGGATCGTTCGCGGCTAAGTTGTGCAACACGTGGTGGTTCAGGGACAATGCCCCATTTATGAAGGAGTTTGAGGCCTTCTTCGATCATAGAGATGACATGTTTATGTTTTAAAGATTTTTATTGAAAGTTTTTCCGATAACAAAACGAAAATGGACAATGGTGGAGATGACATGTTTAATACCATTCTGGGTAACAATTTTTGTAGGGAAGCCCCATTGGTAGGGAATTTTGTGGTTAAGTGGCTTGGTAATTATGTTAAGCCGTTTCCGTAACCGACGAGTGTGCTGGGAGAGGTCGGCGTATAGCTGAAGATTAGTGTAGGGGGCCGGCAGTCGGCCAAGTTTTCTGGATTTAAACAAAAGTTGATCTTTGGTGTGATAAAAGTGAATTCTCATAAGTACGTCACGTGGTATGTCATCTGGTAGGTGAGGGGGTTTAGGGAGACGGTGTATCCGGTCAATAATAGTTTCCATGGGGGTCAACTCAGGCAGAACAGCGGATATAATTTTTCTAGCATAAGCATTCAGGTCCTGAGGGGGGACCGTTTCAGGGATCCCCCAGATTTTCACATTACTGCGGCGGGACCTATCTTCAAGGTCCGCCAGCTTGGCCCTCACCCACCGCTGTTCGTCCAGATTACATTCATGGGCGTCCACTAGATTGTTAACTGTCAGTCATCTGCCCCATTTGATTTTCCACATGTTGCATTCTCTGACCCATATACACTGCATCTGTGTGGAGAATTGATGAAACATGCTGGAAAAGTCAGCGTGAAGGGATCGGTGGAGGGAGACGAGCCTCTTCTTTAGGGTCGTGTCCAATACAGGCTAATCAGACGTAGGGAAGGCCGCAATAGGGGATGGAGGAGGGTGAGTGAGATTCAATACTGCACTCACCTCGTTTGCTGCCGAGTCAGTATCCAAACACAGCCGCGATTTGGCAGGGCTATTGCCGGCGGAGGAGGTGAGGAATCCGGGGAACTCGGATGTGTAGATGTTTCTGGCCCAGCGGCATCCGGGAGGTCCATGTAGGCCGCAGAAGTAGAGTGTGTGGCATTGTGGGCACCATCTTGGGGATTCATCAGCGCAAAGAAATCGGTCAGCCTCTTCGGCTGACGGATCTCCTTCCTCTTGCAACTCTGCCCAGGGATTGTGTCGTCAGTGGTGCTCCGGTAGGTCACACTGTCGCTGGGAGCTGCTAAGGTAGCGGATAAAGTGATGCTCGATCCGGTGGGTGCAGGAGCTATACAGTTACGTGTCCACAATGCTCGGCAGTCGGCCGCGTCAGTAATTTCTTGAATAAGCATGCCTTGAACTTTGACCTGCCTTGAACTACAACCACCTGTTTCGGACCTTTGGCAAGTTTGCCGACTACACTGCTGCTTATCCCTACCTGCTATAGATGCTACTGGATTCCAGCTTGCTCATTTTCCAGTTGGGCGATCCTGAGGACCACGATCTTGTACTAACATGCATCAAAACCCATCTTCACTATCAGGAGCTCTGGTGAACCCATCTGTCAGAGTGACCCGCTTCTGTACTTATCCAGCTGGTCGGTGGCTGCCTTTCTACTGCTAAAGCCAACTGGTCTCAGAGTATGACTCCAGATCATGAAACTTCTTCTACAGTTTTCTCTTTCTTCTAATTAGGAGAGTTTGGTGTGTGGGGGCCAGCCTGCTCCCTACATTTTTGTCTGAGGCTGCGTACATACGATCAGTCTATCCGTGGGAACGATCCGAGGGACCGTTTATCGGTTAAACGATGAAGCTGACTGATGGTCTGATGTGCCTACACACCATCGGTTAAAAAAAAAAAACGAACGTTTGGGAGGACTTCCCGTTTCCGGGGGAGGCACCTGAGGTATGGAGGAGTGAGCGTGCACGCTAAGGGGATCTAGCGGAGCTTGTGGTGTGTGTGCCTAGGAGAGCGGCAGATCTCATTCCTCTGCCAGTCCGCCCCTAACCCCCCCCCCCCAACGGAGTGTGGCGTGCGGCGTGTTGCCGCCGATGTCGCGGCGAGGACGGAGCGCAGCAAAAAGGAACAGAGGAACGAATATTCAACCCGGCCAGCCCGCTCATTCATATATCACAAGATATATGACGGTGACACGGGGAGAGCTTCAGCCTGCACGGACGGACCCAGGAGAGCGGGGAGATCGGGGAGAGATAGGGAGACACTCCCTCATAGAGCACAGCCTACCAGCCCCTGCAATAACCGGCTCCACAAAAGGCATAGACTGTTCAGGGAAAGAGGGAGCAGAGAAAAAACACAGCAGCTGATTGGGATCGTGAAGGGCTGCGCTAAGGAAAGACAGCAGGTGAGCACAGGGGTGAATGGAGATGGAGACGTAGAGGCTGATTTAAAGTTGAATAGCAGGATTGAATCATTGACGGATGTGCCTTTATCTGACTTTCCACCACCAGTAGTACTGTATAAAACCTGCAAACATCCCTTATCACTAGATAAGACTGTCCCCCACCAGGTCACTCTATCTTGGGGTGAAATGACTTATGCTCACACTGCTCATACCAATCAGCTTGACCAGACTGATCAACCTGAATTAAATCAGATAATGAACCCACAACACATGTTACCAGCGCTGGGGGAGCAAGGGTTGGATAAACAAGCCACCCAAATGAACAGCATAGAGGCTCAACTACAAAAAAAAAACCCAGACATGACGCAGCTTATGCGGCTGATTCAAGCTCTTCCAACTAAAGAAGACATACAAACAATCTTACTAAATGTCACAGGTGTAATTAGAGCTGAGATTGAGGAAGTACGCTCCAAAGTGGGGGAAATTGATCAGAAAGTGGAGGGCCTGGAAAAACTACAAAACACCACAGCAACCAGACTTTCTATGTTAGAAGACAAACTAATATCCCAACAGCAGCATATAATTAGATTGCAACTACAAGCTAAGGAGGCTGAAAATAGAAGCAGGAGAAATAATCTTCGCATTAAAGGTGTCCCTGAGGGTCTTGAGGGCCAGGAGTTAAGAAAAGTGACCACCACTATTTTTAACAATATTCTGAAAAGAGACCCGGACACACCGCTTGAGTTGGATCGAGTACATAAAGTCCCCACAACACCTTGGCAAGACTTAAATAACCAAGACCACCCCCGAGATGTGCTGTGTAGGGTCCATCACTACAGAATGAAGGAGGAAATACTGAGGGCAGCATGGGGTGAGGGCTCAAGATGTGCATGGGAGGGCGCAGACATACAGATTTTCCCTGATCTGTGTTGGCAAACGAAACTTAGACGGCACATGTTAAAACCTTTATTGGATCATATTCGCAACAATGGAGCTACGTACCGATGGGGGTTTCCGCTAGCCTTAAACGTGAAAAGAGAAGGAAGATCTTTTTATCTGAGGGATCCCTCACAACTCCCAGCATTTTTCGAGTTCTTGGGCTCAGAGTCAATAACAACCCCTAATTGGCTGGATATATCCATAGTGGAAAGACCCTGAAAGACTTTTTTTTTTTTACAGAAATCTTATAAATACAGAGAGGGCCACCATAGCAACGGTGATACAACCATCAAAAGCAGGGGCACCATCCAGAGTGACCCTGCCTGATTTTTTTTTTATTGCCTCCCTGAGTCCCTCCTTTTTTGCCTCCCTGAGTAACGATGGACATTGTCATTAAGTGAAAGGCAGGACTTTGGTTTGGATAGGTTCGATGGCTTGCTATGTTGTGTTTTTTTTTTTTTTCTGTGTGTGATTTAGATATAGACGGGCAGTGTGCCCTAAAGAATATGGTTATTCATGTAGGGTTATGAAGCCCCTGTTTGACCTTTTTTGTCTTTATATACTTTATTTTTATTTTTTTTATTTCTTTCTTCTTTTTCCCTTGTGTGTAGTCAATCTCCCTTATACAGTAGGTATCTCCCGTGGGTGGAGGGAGGGGGGTAAGGTTAAGTGGGGGGGAGGTTTTTTTTTTTTTTTTTTTCTCTTTCACAGCACACACACTATTCAAGTAAACACACGGAGCAAGACACAGTAGTAACCATCACTTACTTATATATGCACATACATACACACATGTACACGCAATCAATAACTTTTTTTTGAGTTTATAGAACACTCACTCCTTTAGGAGGGACACTTAGGACACATGTCACACAAACATTTAATTTTTTTTTCTTCTCCCGTGGATTTGTGTGGGGGGAGTCAGATAAGGGCGGATAAGGGTGGTGGGGTGGGACATGGGGGGGTATTGGGGCAAGATTGAAGTGAGTTTGGGGGGAGGGCTGGGGAAGAGGGAAGGAGGGAGTCTGGGGGCGAGGGTGAACCTGGAGGGAGGTGGGTCGACACTAGGGGCCATGATCTGAGAGGAGACCGAAGGTGAGTATATGACAGCTTAGGTTGAGAAGCAGGAACCGCTTTCATGATGATTATCATCATAATTTATTTTAAGTGTCTTAGACTATTATGGAAGACTGCATATTTAGCAAAAATAGGGGCTTCCCCGAGCTTATAGGGCAAGATCTACCTGGTTTATAGGGGTATTTGGAAACCCCAAGTGAGGCTTTGGGGAGGGAGTACCCTCTTGTAATTGTTTTTTTTTTTTTTTTTTAATTGATAAACATAAATGTTATAAAAGTGTGAAGGGGGTCTATGAAGGGTTAAAGGAGTAATGTCGAAGGTTGTATGTCTTGTCAAATATAATAGAGGTTGACCTAGAACACGGGTGGAATGAGTTGTATCTAGGAGGGAGTGGACTTGGTTTAACCGACAAATATGAGGTGTAATGATACAAAGGCGCGAAGGGGATTTATGAAGGGTGAAAGAAGTAATGTGGAATGTTGCATGCCTTGTCAAAATAACATAGGTCGACATAGAAAACACGAGCAAAATGGGTTGTACTTAGGAAGGGCACGCAGAGGTGGAGGGGAACCTTGTCTCTCCGCGGCGCTCCGCGCTCCTGGGGGGGGGATGGGCGGATGGGAGGGGGGAGTAGCAGAATAGAAGGGGTATGCACACCCATGCAGAAGCATGACTCCCCGCTGTATCTCTATACCTTACCCCCAAGGCGTCTCTCCTCCTATTGGAGGGAAGTCGGAGACGCGCGTGGGTTTTTTTTTTTTCCCTCTTCTTCCGGGGGGCCGTGCCCCCGGAAACACCACTACCGTGAGGGGGATATAGATCCGAAAGTTCTACGGTAGCGGGTGTATCTAATACTCGGGCTCTTGGACAGAGGACCTGAATCCGAGGTACGGGGTTTATTAATTTTTTTTTTCTTCTGCTCCCCGTGGGGTCCTCCCCGGACCCTCCCCCGTCTCGCAACGATTCTTTTTTCTTTTTTTCCTCTTTTTCTCTTCTCCTCTCCTCTCTTTAAACCGTACAAAGCCAAATGACTAAAATGGATATAACTAATCTTACCATTTATAATATCAAAGGGCTAAATATCCCAGAAAAAAGAGCCAAACTAAAAATGGAGTTAGGGAGACTAAAAGCACAAATAGTGTTTCTCCAAGAAACGCATTTTAGAAAAGATAAGGTACCGAAGATGAAGTGTCAAAGATTTCCAGTAGTATATGTGGGAGCTTCCCAGTCATCAAAAGCAAATGGGGTGGCTATACTGCTGGCTAAGAACATAAAGTGGAAAGAATCAAGAGTAACCATGGATGAAGAGGGACGATTTCTTATGGTCAAGGGGACAATTAATGATAAAAAGGTAACCCTAGTAAATATCTATCTCCCCAATGACGACCCGGTCTCTAGGCTGGAAACATTTGCAGAAACGATAATGCAGCATAGGGAGGGGATGTTAATTGTGGGAGGAGATATGAATATGGTCCTAGATCCAACAATGGATTCCTCTAGGGGGGCCTATAATATTTCCAACCGTAAACTAATAACGGCAAGGGGAATTTTACAAAGCTTACAGATAGCAGACAGCTGGAGGAATTTGCATCCACACGAGAGAGACTATAGCTTTTATTCATCAAAACATAAAACATATACAAGAATCGACTATTCCTTGACCAAAATGTATTGTTAACTTTAAGACAGATATCAATTGGTTCCTTCACACTCTCAGATCATGCACCAGTAAATTGTACTATTGACTGGGGGACACCAGGCCCTAGGGAGTGGATCTGGAGGATGAACGAATCATTAATCAAGGATATAAATTACGAGAGCAAGATAGATCAGGAAATAGAGAGGTTCTTTGAAATGAATAAAAACGACGGGACTTCACCATTATGTAAATGGAAAACGCATAAGTGCTATGTAAGAGGGCTGCTTATCTCTCTTGGGGCGCATCGAAAGAGGGCCATCAGTGCAAAACTGGATCACCTGCTTGGGGAGACCCGAATAGTAGAAAATGAACATAAAATATCGCAATCAACAGATGTCGAAGAGAGACTAATGTCCCTCCGAGACAAATTAAATTTACTACTTACGGAACAAGCAAAGGCTAAATTGAGTAGATGCAGGAGAACATTTTATGAATTCGGGAACAAACCAAGCAGGATGCTGGCGAATGCACTGAGAGAGACAACGGCTAAAAAACATATTGACAAAATAAAAACGCAAGGAGATAAGTTGGTTAATTCATCACACTTAATAGCGGAAGCATTTAAAGCATATTATAGTGACTTATATCATCTAGAGAGTCAATCTACATCAATAAGAGGTCAGAATAGTGAAGAGAGAATAAAAAAATCTCAGACTCAGGGATGCCCACAATTCCAGAAGAAGTTACAGTGAGCATGGAGGGGCCGATTACCGCAGTGGAACTTTTAGAAGCAATAAAGGAAATGAGGTCAGGTAAATCCCCCGGCCCAGATGGTTATACTCTATTATATTACAAAACTTTTTTTCAAAAACTGGTGCCTCAATTTCTAGAGGCCTTTAACTCATTAAAAGAGGGCCACTCGATGCGCAGAGAAACATTAGAAGCACATATAGCGATCATCCCAAAGGAAGGTAAAGATCCCACCCTATGTCCTAGCTATCGACCGATTTCCCTACTTAACGTAGACTTAAAGATTTTTGCCAAAATAATCGCCAATAGACTACTGCCCTATATAACATCTCTAATACACCCAGATCAGGTGGGCTTTACTCCGGGGCATGAAGGGAGAGTGAACACACAGAGACTCTTGAGCACTATTTATATGTCACAACTCCATCAAAAGCCAATGGTACTTATTTCAACCGACGCTGAAAAAGCATTTGATAGAGTGGATTGGGGATTTTTAAGAACTACATTACAACACATTGGATTAAGGGAAGGGATGCAGAACTGGATAACCAGTCTAGTCTGTTTTAAATAAGGGACTGGGTTTTTGGTCAAAGAGCAGGATGGACCAATTTGCTGTACAACAGGACTTGTGTAAGGCTGACCACAGGTCAGCCTGTGTTTGTAGGAGGAGTCGGGAGGTATTTAAACCCACCCTCCCTCCTCCTTCTGGGTGTCGGTTTTCTGATGTCAGCCTTGCTGTACCTGTAGCATCATTTCCGGTGCAACCCGTCTGACGTCACTTCCGGGATTTTCATCTCAGCCAGGAAGATGGGCGGCTGCAACGGGGGCTCTGAGTCTCCCCGCTTTCTCATGCGGGGTTCAGGTATTGTTAGGGGGAGGTCCACAGGTGACCAGCTACCCCCATCTGCTCTGTTGTACTGGGTGGAAACTCCATGTCTCCGGCAGCAGCACTATCTATTTTCTCGGCCCCACATGTGGGCAGCAGCGCTATCTATTTTCTCGGCCCCACATGTGAGCACCAGACAAGGTTTCAGGGGCACTTCATGATTTGCACATGCCGATGTAAGCCAGCAGCATTCACCGGACGTTTGGCTCAACAGTCGCTCTCCAAAGACGTCACCCGCTACACACATACAGGTTTGAGTCAGACAGGCAGCCCCCCATCTGGTGTTTGTCGAGGCATCTCCTCCTCCGGCGACAGCACAATCTTTTTCCGGCCCCACATACATGGGCTTGAGCAAGTATTGTCGTCATTGGCCCAGCCCCTGGTGATTGTTTTTCCATACGGTCTTTCACACATTTCCATTAGAAAGCTTATTTCACAGCCTGTTAGTTTGAGTCACACTCCGATGACGTCACCCGCTCTCGGCCCCCATACTAGTTGGGAACCTTCATGTGTTGTGCTCACCCCCCCTTCCCCAGCTTCTCCTCATCACATCAGTGGGCTTCCATGTGCATCTCCCCCCGTCTTAGGACTTTGGTTGGAGGGTATGTGTTCAGGTAGTGAGCTCAGCGAGTATGTGTTTTCAGTCACTTACGGTATGCTATTCATTTCATGTTCTCATGCCGTGATGTTTCTCATGTTTTCCTTTTTTTCACGTGTTTGTTTCTCGTGCGATTACGTTTCGTGTGCCAGGTAGATTCTCATGCGTCCACGTTTTCTCTTGCTGCTAGTCAGATTCTATCATGTTTCAGGTGTTACATTTTCTCATGCTGCGAGTCAGTTCCTCGTGCAATCACGCGATTATGTTTTTTCATGCTTTTACTTTCACATGGTAGTTCTCATGCGGTTATTTTTCTCATGATATTTTCTTATGCAACTACGTTTCACATGCTAGTTCTCATGCGGTTACGTTTCGTATGCTAGGTTCTCATGCGATCACGTTTCTCGTGGTAGTGCTCATGCGATAACATTTCACATGGTAGTTCTCGTGCGGTTACGTTCCACATGCTAGGTTCTCACACGATTACGTTTCTCATGCGATTGCGTTTCTCGTGGTTTTCTCATGCGATTGTGTTTCTCATGGTATTTTCTCATGCATCACGTTCATCATGCGTTTAAGTTTTCGCATGGTAGGTTCTCATGTGATCGTTTCTCATGGTTTTATGTTCTCATGCATCACGTGGCTCATGGTAGTCATGTCCTTGTGTGGTCGCGATTCATGTTTTTATGCGATCAAGTTTGTCATGTGTACACGTTTCTCTTGCTACTCATGTTCTTGGGTGCTCACGTTCATGCAAATCACATTTCATGCTATTCATGTTCATGTTTTTCCGTTTCTCATGCAATCTTACGTTTTTATTTTCCTTTACGTCACGTTTCTCACGCTATTAATGTTCTCAGGTGTCTACGTTCCTCATTCAGGTTTCTGTCGTGGTGCATCAAGTTTCTCACGTTCTCCTGTGATTACGCTTTTCATACAATTAAGTTTCTCATGTTTTTTTTTATGTTCTCAGATGTTTACGTTTCTCATGTTTTGTTTCCCATGCTATTTCATGTTTTCCATTTCTAATGCAATTTTACGTTGGTACTTTCCGTTTTACGTTACGTTTCTCATGCTATTCATGTTCTCAAGTGTTTACGTTACTCATGCAGGTTTCAGTTTTTTTTTTTTTTTTCAATTCTTTATTTTATTTTCCGATCTTAAACATTTCATTTTCCGTTCTATATAGCGTACATTAACGTTTACACAGTTTTAACACTTTCTTAGGTTTATCTTTTCAAACATTGTTCCTCTTAGCAAGCTCTCCAAACTCCTTTCTACCATCTATAGATATAACATGTATTCTCCAAATTTCCCCCACAACCTCCCTTACCCTACCCCACCCCCACCTCCCTCCGTGAACCCCCCCCCCCCCAAAAAAATAAAAATAAAAAACCCTCCCTTCTCCCCGCGACTCTCCTCCCTCTCTCCCCTCCTCCCACCTCAGAGGTCTCGCTCTCTATATCTTATATATGGGGTCCAGATCTGTCTATACTTCTCCTCTTGCTCTCTTATTCCCATCGTCAGGTTTTCCATCAGCTGGATTTCAGTTACTCTGTCTAACCATTGTTGTCTAGTTGGTGTGGATGTACTTTTCCACAAGAATGGAATACAAGCTCTTGCTGCCGTCAGCAAGTGTCTAAGCAAAGAATTTTTAAACTTTGCCGTAGATATAGGGAAATCATATAATAAATAGGTGGCTGGATTATCTCCAAGCTCCGCATCTGTGATTTCTTTTATCGTGCCTGCAATCATTTTCCAAAATTCTTTCACTTTTACACATTCCCAGAAAATATGCAAGATTGTGCCCTCCTCATCTCCACACCGCCAACACCGATCTGAGATTTCCGGGAGGAAACGTTTTAATACAGCGGGGGTTTTGTACCATCTAGTTAAGATCTTGTAACCTCCTTCCTGGTATCTGGTGGCTAGAGAGGCCTTATGTGTAAAAGCGAAGATTTTTGTTTTCTGGGTCTGAGAATTTTATCCCTAGGTCTCTTTCCCATGCTTGTATAAATGGTAAATTTTTTGGGGCTTCTGAGTCTACTAACAGGCTATACATTAACGACAGGCCATGACTCCGCGGTTCTCCCTTCCAGCATATTTCCTCAAATCCTGAGAGCTCTCTAGCCGGGTGCCTTGTGGATTCATTGCTCTAATTGCTGCTCTCAGCTGGATTTCTCTCAGTGGGTCCAGTACACTTTTAAGGGCCTCCTCCGTCACTCCTCCAGTTGCCCTTTGCTTATCTATGTCAAAATGTATTAGCCTGCTCATTCCTGAACGTCTTAAGTTGTTGAAATATAGGTCTGTAAGACCTAGTTGAAACCTGGGGTTTCCCAGGACCGGCACGAGTGGACTTGTATAATCTGAGATAATAGTTTTGTTAAATTTCCTTTTTGTAACTCGTAGTGTGGCGCCTAATGTGGGGTGTTTTTTAACTTCTTGTGGAATGTCTACATCTTGAATCCATGCCAATCCCTCCAACGGGATCTTCGTGATTTTTTGTTGCATGCAAATCCAAGGTTTGGTCTTCTGGTATGCGCACCACTCTACTACTCTCGCTAGGTGGGCTGCCTCATAGTATCCCAATGGGTCTGGTAGGCCCACCCCTCCCCTTTCCTTTGGAAGCATCAGGATCTTGCGTCGTAATCTCACCGATTTTCCTGCCCAAATGAACCTAGTGAATCTGGCTCTCAGATCCCTCAGGAACCCTAAGGGAATCTTTACCGGTAAGGTCTGGAGTAAATAAAGTAGTCTTGGCATAATGTTCATTTTAATAATATTAATTCTCCCAAACCATGTAAAGATTTCCTTGTCCCATCGTTGGAAATCTGCCTTGAACTGTCCTATCAGGGGCACAAAATTTAGCTCAAAAGTTCTATTCAGATTTTTAGGTATTTTTGTTCCCAGGTAGGGTATATGGGAGTCCGTCCATCTAAAGGGGAAATTTTCCGCTAATTGTTGCTGTGTCTGCCTGTTAACTTCTACTCCCATCGCCTCTGATTTGTTGTAATTCACTTTAAAGTTGGACAGAGTTCCATATTCCCCTATCTCCTTTAATAAGGCTGGTAAAGACAGCTCTGGCGCCGTAATTGAGAATAGCAGATCGTCTGCAAATGCGGCTACTTTGTACTCAGATCCCCTAATCTGGAACCCTCTTATGTCTGTGTTAGCCCGTATAATTCTCAAGAATGGTTCCAGAACAAGAATAACAATTATTGGGGAGAGTGGACATCCTTGTCTTGTCCCGTTCCGTATTGGGAAGGGGTCAGATATTGCCTCATTTACCTTCACCCTAGCCGTAGGGCAGGAGTAGAGACTGGCTATCCACTTTTGCATCCCTTCCCCCAATCCAATATGTTGTAATGTGGTTTTCAAGAATCTCCAATTTACTCTATCAAAGGCTTTCTCTGCATCTGTTGATATTAATACTGTTGGCTTCTGATAGAGTTGTGACATATAGATAGTACTCAATAGTCTGTGTGTTCTCTCTCCCTTCCCGCCCTGAGGTAAAACCCACCTGGTCTGGGTGTATTAGGTGCGGTATACAAGGCAATAGTCTGTTAGCGATTATTTTTGCGAATATCTTCAGGTCTACATTCAATAGGGATATTGGTCGATAGCTAGGGCATAAAGTGGGATCTTTTCCTTCCTTTGGGATAATTGTTATGTGTGCCTCTAATGTTTCTCTACGCATCGGCTGCCCATCTTTTAGCGAGTGAGCGAGTGAAAGGCCTCTAGGAATCTAGGTGCCAATTTTTCATAGAAGGTTTTGTAGTATAGTAGAGTATATCCATCTGGACCTGGGGATTTGCCTGGTTTCATTTCCTTTATTGGTCCTAGGAGTTCCTCTGGTGTGATCGGCCCTTCCATGTTAGCGGGAACTCCTTCTGATATTGTGGGCATTCCTGACTCCCTAAGATGTTCTTTTATTCTCTCCTCTTCTCTGACTTCCTACTAATGTGGGTTGGTTTTCCAAGTGGTACAATTCACTATAATAATCTTTGAATGCTTTCGCTATTAGGTGCGATGAGCTAACTAAATTGTCTCCATGAGTTTTTATTTTTTCAATATGTTTTTTAGTTCTTGTTTCTCTCAGTGCATTAGCCAACATCCTGCCCGGTTTGTTCCCATGTTCATAGTATGCCCTCCTGCATCTACTCAGTTTGGCCCTCGCTTTCTCCATCAGTAATAAGTTTAATTTATCTCGGAGGGACAATAGTTTCTCTTTAGCATGTGCTATTTGCGAAGTTTTATGTTTGTTTTCTGCTATTTGGATCTCCCCAAGCAGGTGGTCAAGCTTTGCACTGAGAGACCTCTTTCTATGCGCCCCAAGTGAGATAAGGATTCCTCTCACGTAGCATTTGTGTGCTTCCCATTTACATAGGGACGAAGTTTCGTCTTCTTTGTTCATCTCAAAAAACCTATTTCCAAACTCACCTTACTTTCATATTCTGGGTCTTTAATTAATGATTCATTAATCCTCCAGACCCATTCTCTGGGGGTTGCTGCCCCCCCCAATCTACGGCACAGTGAACTGGGGCATGATCTGAGATTGTAATTGAGCCAATTGAAGTTTCTCTTAAATTTAACAGTATGTTTTGGTCCAGGAATATATAGTCAATTCTTGTATATGTTTTGGTGAGTAAAAGCTATAGTCTCTGTCATGTGGATGTAGAGTCCTCCAAGTGTCTATCAACTGTAGGCCTTGTAAAATTTTCCTAGCCTGTTTCAGTTTGATATTAGATATGTTATAGGCCCCCTTAGAGGAGTCCAATCTCGGGTCCAGTACCATATTCATATCTCCTCCCAAAATCAGGACCCCCTCTCTGTGCTGATTTACCACGTCTACAAATTTTTCCAAAGCGGAGACCGGGTCTTCATTGGGAAGGTAGATGTTTATTAGAGTGACCTTATGCTCATTTAGTGTCCCTATCACCATCAGGAATCGTCGTCCCTCATCTGCAGTCACTTTAGATTCTTTCCATTTTATGTTTTTAGCCAGCAGGATTGCTACCCCATTGGCTTTTGAGGTCTGAGAAGTTCCCATGTATACTACTGGGAATCTTTGACACTTCATCTTGGGTATCTTATCTTTCCTAAAATGTGTTTCTTGCAGTAAGACAATTTGTGTTTTTAGTTTTCCTAATTCCATTCTTAGTTTAGATCTTTTTTCTGGGGTGTTTAGCCCTTTAACATTATAGGTGGTAATATTTATTCTATCCATCCTGAAGGTTCCTAATACCGTGGATGCCCTGGGGCAACCCAAGGAGATGGGAGAAGAAGAGAGAGTCCGGAGAGACACAAAAAAAAAAAAGTATATGTATATACGTATAAAACCCCACCCCCCTTGTATCTCGGATTCTAGTCCTCTGTCCAAGTGTCCGAGTAATTTATTGGCCTACCTCTGCGGGGTGTTCTGGTCTACCACTGCCCCGCAGATCAATGAGGCAAAAAAAAAAAACAAGAAAAAATCCCACGGGTGTCTCCGACTTCCCTCCCGTAAGAGGAGAGGCGCCCTGGTGGGAGAAGATATAGAGACACTACGGAGAGCCCTGCTTTACCTGGGTGGATGTGCCCCGACTGTTTTTATGTGGCCTGTTCCCCCCCCCCCCATTGAGTCTCCCCCTCCCTCCCCCTTCTGGCAAAAAAAAAGCCAGGGGGGAGGGGGGCCGGGGAGAGTCTTCCCCCCTAATGTCCCCCTTATCTATAGGAGCTGAGGTCAGATCAGATCCTTAATCCTCATGTAGCAACCATCAAATCAAATCATATTAAATTAATCATAATCATAAGAAACTATACAATTATCAACTACAAAGACGGAGACCTTCTCCCTGAGCACCACATAAATCAAAAACCAAGTAGACCTTTTCCTATAGGGATCTGGGGGCTTCCCTTGTTGCAAATCACACAGACTTCTTTAATATTTTATAATAAATCATAGTAATCTTATGATACTTCCTGATTTTAAACCAGGACATATATACGCCCCCTTCCCCTTTCCGTATCTCCGTCCCCTCCCTCTCCCAACACTCAGGTGTTGTCTGTTTTTATCTCCACCACTCTTTCCCCTCCCATTCCCTCCCCACTCCACCTGTACGTCCTCCCCCCTACCAGCAAAACTTCACCCCCCCCAAGTCCCCCAGTCCCCTCCCCTGACTCCCCTCCCTCCCTCCTCCCCTTATCTACATCAATACACCCACACAAAAATGAATGAATGAGTGAATAAATAAGTAAAAAAAATAAAAAAATAAATAAATAAAGATAATAAAATTACCGCACGGCATTGGATGGTGTATGTGTACCTACCCATATAAATAGCTAGGTTTTACTGTGTGAGGTGGTGAAGTGTGAAATGAAGACAAAATATATATATATAAAAAAAAAAGGGGTGGCTAAACGGTCGTGAATGTGTTATTACTCTGTCAAAAGGCCCACGTCATCTCAATGGGCCACTATATGTGTCATATCTATCTTGTCTACATTATCTATATTAGGTCTCTGAGGCCCCATACACACGATCGGACATATCCGATGAAAACGGTCCGCGGACCATTTCCATCGGATATGTCCGATCGGGAGTTTGATCCGATGGCGTGTACACACCATCGGATCAAATTCCCCGCCGCCGGACGGCGCGGTGACGTGGCGGTGACGTTGACGCCGCCGCGTCACCGCACCAGGAAGTAAAACACTTCCGCGCATGCGCCGAATCCATTCGGCAGCGGCGCGGCGGCGGTGGGGGACGACATGTCTGCTGGTAAGTGTACTAACTAGCAGACATGTCGGGCGGACAGATCCCCACCGGATAGATTTCAAAGCTTGCTTTGAAATCTGTCGGGCGGAGAAATCTGTCCGCTAGCCCATACACACGAGCGGAGATGTCTGCTGAAACGGTCCATCGGACCGTTTTCAGCGGACATATCCCCTCGTGTGTACGCTGCTTTATACCTCTAACCATATAAATTCGTAAATTCATATAAGTTGTTGTACCGCTCCACCTCCCGGTCCTGGTATGGAGACAGATAGGAGAGGAAAAAAAAAAAGAAAGGAAAAGTAGAGAGACAGTGGGAAAACATGAGAGTGGGGAGGAACAGAGAACTTCAAAAGGGTTCCTGATTACTGCGGTACATTCTATAGGCCTAACCACATGTATTTACAATCAAGGCATAATCAAAACATATTCAAAGCATTTTCACTAAATGTTACTGAATGCCACTAAATGTCTCCCAGCGACAGAAAAAAAAACACAAAAAAAAAAAAAAAAAAAAAAAACAGAAAAAAACACTGGGGGGCCTCAGCCCATATAGTCTCAATCCTTCAAGAAGGTCTCCAAAAAAAAAAAAAAAGAACAAGAGATTCTCCAAGAAAATCTATGTTGCGTATAATCCATACGATCCAAATCTCTGCTCCCACACTCAGTGGTTGTATAGCATGTATTTCACTGTTTCACTTCAAGCTCTCTCCCTCACAGCCGATATGTCCAACCAGTTAGGTACTTGTATTGGATTTGTTCCCAAAAACTCAAAAAGTGTAGTGAGTTGCAGGGGGTCCCTCAGATGATAGCTCCTCCCTTCTCTTTTAATATTTAGGGCCAGTGGAAACCCCCATCGGTATGTTGCTCCATTATCGCGTATGTGGTCTAGTAGAGGCTTTAACATACGCCTTCTCACTTTAGTTTGCCAACACAGGTCTGGAAAAATCTGTATATCAGCGCCCTCCCATACCCCTGCTGTTCCCTCTCTCCACGCTGCCCTCAGTATGTCCTCCTTTATTCTATAAAAATGAACCCTACACAACACATCTCGGGGGCTGTTTTGGCCACTTTGATCTTGGCGGCGAATTGATGGGACTTTATGCACTCTATCCAGTTCCAGCATCGAGTCTGGGGGTTTCTTTAGAATGTTGTTGAGAATGGTAGTGACCACATTTCTTAACTCCTGGCCCTCAAAGTTCTCTGGTATGCCCTTGATACGGATATTATTCCTTCTACTTCTATTGTCGGCCTCTTCTGACTGCAATTGCAGTCTATCTATATGTTGCTGCTGATATAATAACTTTTCTTCCAACGCTAACACTCTAGTGCTTGTAACATTTTGTTGTTTCTCCAGGCCCTCCACCTTTTGGTCAACCTCCCCCACCTTATTACGTACTTCTTCCATCTCAGCCCGGATTATACTTGTAATGTTTGTTACTATTTCCTGCATATCTTCCTTGGTTGGGAGAGCCTGGATAAGCCTGCTAAGTTGCTTAATATCTGGGGAGATTTCTTGCCCCTCTCTGCTGACCTCTTGGGTTTTCTGCTTATATGAACCCTGCTCTCCCAGACCCACAGAAGCCTCCTGGGGGCTATGCACTTTTTCACTCTGGTCATGGCTCATGTTTTACAAATCTGGGGCAGTCTGTTGAGTTACTACCTTCACTGGTGGCTGGGACAAGTCACAGAATAAATGCAGTGTTCTTGGTGAAGAGATAAGGGTTAATGGTACCTTTGTTGTAGATTGTTCTCTTGCCGGATTGAGTGGGTCGCTCACCTTTACATCAGCGTCCCCCGCCAGCTGCAATCTCTCCTGTAGGCACTCCTGCACAGAGCCTCCCAGCTGTAGTGAGCGCTCCTCCACAGCTTTATCTGAAGGTATGCTGGAGCTACCGCTCGTAGGGATGGTTATTGCGGGGGCGGGTGAGACATACTCTGTAAGGGAATCCCTCCTTATCTCACCTATGTCTTTCAGATCCGCCTGCAATGTTTGGAGTTCACCCCTTTTCACAGTCATGTAGCGTGTGATGTATGTGTAGGAGAGCCGACAGGGCTGGCTGGATGCTCCTCTGTTACTTTTACCGGTGCTCCGTCCTCGCCGCGACATCAGAGAACACACGCCACTATCATTCAGCAGGGGGGGGGGGGAACTGGGGGGAGGAATCAGATAGCAGCCGCTCTCCTGGAAACACACATCTCGGGCTCCACTAGGCTTCCCTGGCGTGCAGGCTCACTCCGCCATGACTCTAGCACCTTCCCCCGGAAACAGGAAGTCTGCAAAAAACCCAGGTTTCAGTTTTGATGCATACGATTCAGTTTCTCAGGATATTTTTATGTTCTCAGGCATTTATGTTTCTTGTTTCCAATGCTATTCATGTTCTCAGGTGTGTGCGTTTCATGCAACTTACGTTTCTCATGCAGGTTTCAGTTGGGATGTTTTCTAGTTGGTAGCATTGGTATGTTAATTTTGATTCCTGGCGTTCACCGCTGGGGGGGTCACCCATCACGTCTATGGGTGCTTACGGATTGAGATGAGAGTTTTTTATTTGGCTTGTACGGTGGCAAGTCTCATCTGTTTCTCATACGTTTCATGCATCTTGACATTTCATCTCTCACAATGACCCGACACATCTTCAGGTTCATCAGGCCTGAGTGTACGTGTTTAATTTGCCTGCTACGCCTCAGGTTGCTCGGCCTTGGTAATTCACGGGTTTGTCACATTCTCAGTCCAGCTGCACTAGTCCTACACTAACCTACATTTCATTTTCATAGTCTGGGCATACATGTTTAGTTCATGGCCACCTGTCACGTCTACGGGTACTGTCGGATTGGGATGTTTCGTTTCTAATTGGCTTGTTCAGTGGCAAGTCTCCTCATCCGTTTCTCATACGTTTCATGCATCTTGACATTTCATTTCTCACACATTAACCTGACACGTCTTCAGGTTCATCGGGCCTAAGTGTACGTTTTTAATTTGCCTCAGGTTGCTCGGCCTTTGCATTCATGGGGTTGTCACGTTCTCATTCGCACAGTCTGTGCATACATGTCACGTTCATATCCTCACATTAGTTCATGTCCACTCTCCACTGCTGATTACCGGTCACGTTCACAGGTACTGTCGGATTGCGATGTTCGTTTTTAATTGGCTTGTGCGGTGGCAAGTCACCTCATCTGCTTCTCACGGCTTTCATTACATTTTCATACGTCACGTAATCTCATTACTTACATCACCTGCCCAACACGTCTTCAGGTTCCTAGGCTTGAGTGTTACGTTTTCTGTTGGCCTGCTTTACCTCAGGTTGCTCAGCCTTGCCAGTTCCGCAGACTGACACACACTCGGTCCTGCTCTACTTTACTGCATGTGTCAATCATAGACACATACGTGGGTAAGGGGAGGTAGGGGTTTTCCTTTTCCCCAAGGTAAGTTGGGGCTCGTGGTCATGTTTTGTTTAACGATGTTGTTCTTCTTTGCAGAGTTCATGTCACGGGCAGCAGATATCGCAGATTGTGCCGCCATCCATCCTTCTCCAGTTATGGGTTTCTTTACATGGTTGCACGCCCTCCTTGTATATTCCAATTTTGTTATAGACAAAGCTTGACTTCAAGTCCTTTTTAATTCAGCCTGGAAAACTCGTGACTCGGCCTGGGATATCTTCCAGGCGTTTCTATCTCAGTATCCTGGGTTCTTTTCTCACAAACATGTCAGTACCTGCTTTTGCTAGCTACCCAGCTCCTACTTCCACTCTGGGCTGCCTAGGCAATGCCTCCTCTCCCCCCAGGCGGCCTCTCTCTGCAATCATCTGGGACACGTCACAGGTCCCAGAAGATTTCACGATGCAAATCACGGCTCGAGCATGTGCAGTGCGCACCTGGCTGTAAAGCTGCAAGCCGTCACGGTCGGTGTGTCTCATTTTTGTCAGATATAATAAAATATTTACAAACATTTATAGTCTCACAAATGTGAGTACACCCCTCACATTTTTGTAAATATTTTATTATATCTTTTCATGTGCCAACACTGAAGAAATTAGACTGCTACAACATAAGTGCACAGCTTGTTCAACATTGCCAAATTTGCTGTCCCCTCAAAATAACGCACAGTCATGTCTAAACCGCTGGCAACAAAAGCAAGTTTACCCCTAAGTGAAAATGTCCAAACTGGGCCCAAAAAGTGTCACTATTTTGTGTGGCCACTATTTTCCAGCACTGCTCTAACCCTCCTGTACATCTTGGTTCACCAGAGCTTCACAGGTTGCCACTGAAGTCCTCCTCCACTCCTTCATGAGAACATCACAGAGCTGGTGGATGCTAGAGGATCCTCCTCCCTACTGGTGGATGTTAGAGGATGATCCTCCTTCCATTTGAGGATGCCCCACAGATGCTCAATAGGGTTTAGGTCTGGAGACATGCTTCGCCAGTCCATCTTTACCCTCAGCTTCTTTAGCAAGGCAGTGGTCATTTTGGAGGGTCGTTTGGGGGAATTATGTTGGACTACTGCCCTGCGGCCCAGTCTCCGAAGTGAGGGGGAACGTGCTCTGCTTCAGCATGTGACAGTACATGTTGGCATTCATGGTTCTCTCAAGGAACTGTAGCTTTCCAGTGCCGGCAGCACTCATGCAGCCCCAGACTACGACACTCCCACCACCATAACAAAAATATCCTTCAAAGTGCCAACGTATATCGGCGTGTGGCAGTCCGGAAGTGGTTAAAGCAGATTACACAGCACAGTGCTTGTGCAGTGCAATCTGCCCCCCTCTAAACTGCAAGAAAAAAAAAAACACCTGAACATTCTGTATCCCCTCTCTAAAAAGACCATAACCAGGGCTGCTCCGCCCTTATCACTGTGTTCAAAGTGTTTCCCTCCGTCAGATGCTTCCCTGCTCTGCTCGGCTTTCCTCTCTCACCACCCTCTTTCCTGCCTGTCATCTCCCCCCTGTCTGCAGCCCAGTCCCCTGCCATTATTCTAAAAATAAAAAGCATAAAAAATGTGTCACTGCCAGCCCCTCTATTAGAGGCTGGCATAGCACACCAAGTAGTTTTTAAAAACGAGCAGTGTAAATACCGAATTTCAGCTGTCTTCAGGCCGGTCATGCGACTTACGGACAGAAATTCTGCAGAAAAGAAGAGTGGCCACGTGATATCCCCAGCTGAGGTCAGAGGGAGATCACAGCACCTGCCACAGAAGCCATACATCGGAGCTGGAAAGCGGCCGCGAGTAATGTGACAGGCCTGAAGACGGCTCAATTTAGTCTGCTCGTTTTTAAAAACAACATACACAGTGTGCTGTGCCAGCCTCTAATAGAGGGGTTGGCATAGTCCTAGTCAAAATGTCTTAAACACTTTAAACTAATCGAATAAATGGCAATTAAATGGCATATTTGTCATTTTTCAATTATGCCTTTTTGCAAAATGGTGAGAACTGGATCTACGCAAAAAATTAAATAACTACATTTCTCGAAAAATCAGAAGGTTTTCATTGTTCCCCAACAGCTTTCAAAATTTGTTAAAGACCCGCGAACCATATATTTTCTGAAAGCATAGGGCCAGTAGAATAAAAATGTGCTACTGTTTAAGGCCCCATGATATTTGCGCAAATGTTTATCAAACAATATTTTTGCTAAAAATTTTACTAAAATCCTACTAAATATAAAAGCTTAACCTGTATTGAGTTAATGAAAAACAAAATATTTTTTTATTTTAAATTGCATCTTTTTACGAAATAAAAAAATCGTATGTACGTAAATTCGCTAAAAATCTGGGAGGTTTTCCTTTTGCACTTACAGTTTTCATAAAAGACCCACCAAACCAAATATTTTCTGAACGCACATGGCCAGTAGAATAAAAGGTGCTACTGATTAGGGCACCGTGATATTTGCACAACTGTTTATTAAAATAATATCTTTGCAAAATATACACTAAAATCATCAATAGTGGATATATACATGGCAACAACTTACAAAAATCCTGCCAAATTCCTAGTAAAAATATATATAAAAAATTAAAAAAAAGGTAAAAAACTGTATTGATTTAATATCTGTACATTTTAAAATTGCTAATTTTTGTGAAATGGTGAAAACTAAAAAGGTACACAAAACTGAAAATAAAATCAATTTACTCAAATTTGGAGGCTGACATGTTTCACGTTCAGCTTTTAGAATTTGAAGACGCCTCAAATTAGAAAATTTACTGAAAGCACATGACCTGTAAAATATAAAAACGGACTACAGATTTTTGAGGTCCCATAATTGTGCAAACGTTCATATTACAATTTTCACAAAAAATACATTAAAAATAAATTACTAGTGCACATAAAAAACACAACTTACAAAATTCCTGCTAAATTACTACTAAAGTATGTTATCATGTGGCATACTAAAGTGTACATCCATATGGGAGGGCCACGTTTACCCACACAGGGATGCACGGGTGTTCTATGCATCCCCGTACAGGAAGTCCCATTTATGTCAATTGGGATGCAACGGCTGCACAGGCTGTTCCCAATCTGACATCGGGGTCATGTACCCACACAACACAGACAGTGAGCACTCAAAGATATGCATGCAGACCTACATGGATGCAATATTGGGAGCAACACGTGTTCGTTCAGCTGCTACATCCCAAATGACATTAATGGGACTGCCTGCTCAGATGCATGGAACACCTGTGCATTAACGCTGTGTATGCCCTGTGTGAACAAGGCCTTAGGCCCCTTTCACACATATGGAACAATCAAGTCTGCCTGTCTGTTTTTCAAGCAAGCTCAAATCGGACCACCTATTATTCTCCGTTTACACCAGCCTGCATCCGATGCTAAAAACAGATGGTGATCCCAGTCTCCATCCATCTAGCACAGGGGTGGCTAACTCAAATTCGAGGGCTGCATCAGTGTGGTTGCCCTCAAAAGGGCCAGTTGTATATGGGTCGCACTACATACAAAATGCAGAGTTCAGGATTATGTCAGGATTATGCTACTTATACAGTGCAGGAATTCAGGGGTCCGCACAGACCCACCATTACATCAGAGACCGCACAGACCCACCATTACATCAGAGTCCGCACAGACCCACCATTACATCAGAGTCCGCACAGACCCCCTTGTAATGCTGTGGACTCGGATGTAAAGGGGGAACTGTGCGGCCTGAGCGGGCGGCACTGGCACAAGCGGTGGAGGCTGGCGGGCCACAAGACAAGGCTTGGCAGGCCGGTTTTGGCCCGCGGGGCCTTGTGTTTGCCACCCCTGATCTAGCAGATCGGATCAGATGGTATCTGATAGAAATGAACAGGCGGTCAGTTTCCTCCCGACTGCCCCAAAAAGAAAAGCGGGCTCTGTCTGCATCAGTGGAGCAGACGAGGACCTATCATCTGCCTGCTCAATGGGGGATCAGCAGACAGATCCCCTGCCGAGCAGGTGGATCAGCTTAACCACTTAAGGACCGCCTACTGCACATTTACGTCGGCAGAATGGCACGGCTGGGCACATCAACGTATATATACGTTGGTTTTAGTACCCAGCCGTGGGTCGCAGGTGCGCGCCCGCGACCCGGTCCGAAGCTCCGGGACCGCGGGATTCGCGGACCCGATCGCCGCTGCAGTGCGGCGATCCGTCCCTGGAGCGGAAGAAAGGGGAGAGCCGTGTGTACACACGGCTTCCCCGTGCTTCTCTGTGGCCGGAGCATCGATCGCGTCATCCCTGTAATAGGGGGACGCGATCGATGACGTCACACCTACAGCCACACCCCCCTACAGTTGTAAACACACACATTAGGGCACACATTCCCTACAGCGCCACCTGTGGTTAACTCCCAAACTGCAACTGTCATTTCCACAGTAAACAATGCAATTTAAATGCATTTTTTGCTGTGAAAATGAGAATTGTCCCAAAAATGTGTCAAAATTGTCCGAAGTGTCCGCCATATTGTCGCAGTCACAAAAAAAAACGCTGATCGCCGCTATTAGTAGTAAAAAAAAAAATAATTAATAAAAATGCAATAAAACTATCCCTTATTTTGTAAACGCTATAAATTTTGCGAAAACCAACCGATAAACGCTTATTGCGATTTTTTTTACCAAAAATATGTAGAAGAATACGTATCGGCCTAAACTGAGGAAAAAAAATGTTTTTTTATATATTTTTGGGGGATATTTATTATAGCAAAAAGTAAAAAATATTGAATTTTTTTTTTAATTGTCGCTCTATTTTTGTTTATAGCGCAAAAAATAAAAACCGCAGAGGTGATCAAATACCACCAAAAGAAAGCTCTATTTGTGGGAAAAAAAGGACGCAAATTTTGTTTGGGAGCCACGTCGCACGACCGCGCAATTGTCTGTTAAAGCGACGCAGTGCCGAATCGCAAAAACCCCTTGGGTCATTTGCCAGCGTATTGGTCCGGGTCTTAAGTGGTTAAAAGGGTCAACTCTATGTGAAAGAAGTATTACCAGGGCGCTAGATTCATGAGTCCCCCCACCCTGAAAGCCACACGATTAGAGCCTGAGGCTCTAAATGGGCTTGAAAAAGGTTGGGCTCGGGGGCAAAGAACATTGTACCCCGAACCCACCCATTTGTGACAGTAATAGGATTTTTGTTGCCAGCTTACCACCAAAATTCTTTTATTTTCTTGGAGTACACCACGGGACACAGAGCCTCTATTCATTACATAGTGGGTTGTATGGTCACCAGAGGGGATTGGACACTGGCACAACCAAAGACAGTTCCCTTCCATATAACCCCTCTATCAGGGAAGTACCTCCGTTTTGTAGCAAAGCAGTACAAAATCCCATGAAGAGAGGGACCTCCGTTTCCCGTGGTGTACTCCAAGAAAAAGATTAATACAGGTAAGCCGTTATTAAAAAACCTTATTTCTTTATCATACACCACGGAACACAGAGCCTCTATTCATTACATAGTGGGATGTCCCAAAGCAATGCTCAATGAAGGGTGGGAGACAGATCCAAGCAAGTTGTAAATGAACAAGAAGCCCTAGACTGCTGCCTGCAGCACACCACGCCCGAAGGCAGAATCCTCATGTCCTCTTACATTTACTAAATTCTATCAAATAGATGTATGGACTGAAGACCAAGTTGCAGCTTTACAGATCTGAGCCATCGAAGCCTGGTGATGCACTGCCCATGAAGCGCTCATAGCTCCGGTCGAGTGCATCCTAACAGGAGGAATAATCTTGTACCTTAAACCATAAGCTTGAATAATTATTTGTCGAATCTACCAAGAAATGGTGGATTTTGATGCCACTTGTTCTTTCTTGGGACCATCTGGCAAAATAAACAAAACTGCAAAATTCTTTCCTCCGCTGTCCCCAAATCAGGAAAAAAAGGCAGGCAAAACAATATCTTGATTCAAATTAAATGGCGACACCACCTTTGGTAAAAAGGTTGGATGGGGTCATAGAACAATCTTGTCCTTGCGACAAATTAAATAAGGCTCTTTACAAGAAAGAGCTGCAAATTCTGATGCCATCTCTTCGGCTAGGAGAGTAATCAAAAAAGCCAATTTCCTGTTTAAAAGAATCAAAGGAATATGGCAAATGGGTTCAAAAGGTTGCTTCTGCAACACTGACATGACAATACCAAATTTAAATCCCATGGGCACAAGGGAGACTTGACTGGCAGATTGATTCGCAGTATCCCCTGAATGAAAACCCAAACTAGAGAATGAGATGCGAGCAGTCTTTGAAAAAAAAAAAAGACTGATAGAGCCAATATTTGACCCTTTAAATGGTACTGAATGAATGAAAAAATTATATAGCGCGGCACTTGTGAACTGAATCGCCTCTGGGCGCTAGTTGTTCCTGTCTCCTTTGGTATCAAGAGATGAGGGCCAATTTCATATCCACTCCTAGCTGGCAAAAGGCGAGAATCCTACTTATGTCATACTTCTGAGGATTCCATTTCTTGGTTTCAGACCAGGAAACATATGCCCTTCCAGACTCTATAGTAGAAAAGCCTGGAGGCTGGCTTTCTTCAAAATGTAGGTCTCAGCAGCCAGACTGTCAAATGTATCTTTTGTAAGCAAGGATGGAAAACTGGACCCTGCGACAGCAGGTAGTGACTTTAGAGGAAGCTTCCAAGGTTTTTCTACCACCATCTTTATGATCTCGGCATACCAGGGCCAATTTGGGGTCACTAGGATTACAGGAATTCCTTCCTTCTTGATCCTGCAAAGTAGCCTCTGTAAGAGCGATCGGAGGCAATGCATAGATCAGTGAGAACGGAGTCCAGGGAATTATTAGAGTATCCAGTCTGCAGGCTAGAGGATCTCTCGCTCTGGATACAAAGTTGTCCAACTTCCTGTTGAACCTGCAAGCTAGCAGGTCTACATCCTCTGTCCCCCATCTCTGGCACATGGCCTGAAAGACATCGGAATGGAGAGACCACGCTCCTGGTGACAGTTGCTGGCGACTTAGTCCGCTTGCTAGTTTTCCACCCCCCCGAATGAAGGTTGCAGAGAGATGAGGAACATGTTCTGCCCATGCCAAAATACGATTCACCTTCTAAGCGCCCCAATTAGGGGTTCCTCCTTGGTGATTGATGTAAGCTACTGCAGTAGCATTGTCGGATTGAATCCGAACTGGGTGGCCCTGTAACTCGTGTGTCCAGGTTCTGAGGGCCAAGTACACTGCCCGAATCTCTAGTTTGTTGATGGGCAGGCTCTTCTGTCTTGGCCCAGGTTCCCTGGGCTGAAGTTTCTTATAAACACTGCTCACCAGCCCATTAGGCTGGCATCTGTAAACACCTTCCAGGTGACTGGGAGAAAAGGATTTTCCTTTTTCGCAAGTTCTTGGTTTTTAACCACCAACAGAAGCTTTGGCACACTTGTGGAGACAGGCGCATGGGTAAATCTAGAACTTGGATCTTCCTGTTCCAGGCGGCTAAAATACTTCCTTGAAGTAGTCTTGAATTAAACTGGGCATAAGGGACAGCCTCGAATGAGGCTACCATCAAATAGACAGTCTTTTCTTTGCCTTGACCTTGCAGATCAGGTCCTTTAGAGACTTGATCTTTGGCTCTGGCAAGAAAACCTACCTTTGTAAATACCCAGGGCGCGGTAGCCACACCAAAGGGCAGAGCCACAAACTGGAAGTGGCGATGTTCTACAGCGAACCTTAAGAATTTTTGGTAAGCGGGATAGATAGGCACACGTAAATATGCGTCTGAGGTCTATAGACGCCATGAATTCTCCGCCTTGTGGGGTGGCGACCACTGATCGAATGGTTTCCATTTGGAAGTGGTGAATGTTCAGAAACCGATTTAGAGATCTTAGATCCAGGATGGGTCTGACATCTCCATTTGGTTTTGGAATCACAAAGGAGGTTTGAAAAAAACCTGAACCTTGCTCTTTTAGGGGTACTTCTGTGATCACCCCTCAGGACAGCAAGTGATCCAATCCTTTGAAGGATGCTCTTTTTAGTGGATATTTGGAGAGCCTTAAGTTTCGGAACTGAGAAGATGGGATCTCTCGAAATTCCAGCCTGTACCCTAGTGGGAAACTGTGGATACTATCCATCTGTTCTGGATTTCTGTCAGCCATGCCACTAAAAAACTGCCCATTCCACTATATAATCTATAAAGATACCGTTTTGCCTCTGAGGATTACAATCTCCTGCTATGCCTGTTTAAGACTACTCCTGAAAGGGATAGTCACAGGCTTTCTGGTAAGCCTTTATTTTCACTGGTGTTGGGCCACTAATGTCTTATTTTCCCTTCTTCCTCACCTGTGGATCTCTTAATTGGACTTTTTACTGCTTGCATCATCTGTATTGGAAGGGGCTGGAAATTCCCTGTTTTTTTCTGTGGACTTTTATTTGTTTTGCACTTCATGTGCGGAGTCACTTATATTGTCTATTTAGTTTATTCACAATATTTGTTGATATATATAGGTATTGGATACCTGTTCAGTGTATATCGTTTTGCACAATGTTATAATAATTTTTGTATTCACTGCTTTTGCACATATCAATTTTCCAATGATTTATATCACTCATAGTTTTAACATTGTTTATACCTATTGCCTTATGTATTAATTTATAGGGTACATGTTGTCCAGCGCTACATTGTTTTTGCACATTTTTCTTTAGAGTTTATATGCAAGTTGTAGTGTTTAGCAGCAGGACGTCCTTCCCAGGACCATTTCTTAATTGTTTTATTAAAAAATTTTCACCAAGCACAAATTTCCCCCATCCCCCCTTTTTTCCTTTCTTTTACACACTAAAAAACTGCTGAAGCTATCCCCCCACTCGGCTGAGCGGGGGCGCCTCTTCATAAAGAGGCTTTGGGGTTTTGCCGGTTAGCTTTTGGAACCCCACGGTTTCTTGTTCTTCTGGGCCCGGTCTTTAGCTTTTGTGGCTGGCTGAAAATGCTGTCGCCACTGGCTGGAAGTAGATTTACCAGGAGCCGGGGAGAGAGAACGCTTAAAACAAGGACGCTTGGTCGTTTTACCGCTCAATATTTTTTGGATATATTTTTCCCAAATCATCCCCAAAGAGGTGTTCTCCAAGGGGAAACTGGCCAAAAGCTTTTTGCATGGGGCTTCTGCCGACCAATGCCTTAGCCAAAGAATTCTGCACATATGCACCAGCTGGAGCGCAGGGCAAGATGCCTGTTGGATAGAATCTCTAATGGCATCCACTGTAAAACATAAGGCCCTAGGCATATCCTCCCAAAATTTGAACTGTTCCGAAGTGAGATCTTTCATCCTGTTTCACCTGGTCATTTAAGACCTGGCACATACCAACCGCCGCTACAGCAGGTTGGGTTACTGCGCCTGCCAGGAATAAGGAAGATTTTAGTAATGATTCCAACTTTTTCTCAGAAGGATCTTTAAATAACTGGGCATTGTCCACCGGACAAGTTAGGCTTTTATTTACACAAGAAATGACTGCGTCCACAGCAGGCAGACTCCACTACTTGGTAAACTTCTCCTCTATAGGATAAAGGACTTCAAACTTTCTAGGAGGAGAAAAACGCTTATCTGGGCGTTTCCAGTCTGCGTAAATCAGATTCTCCAATAAAGGATGAATCGCAAAGGCACAAGCAGCCTGTGGGGATTTTAATGAACGGGTGATTCAGTAAACTCTGCAGAGGGTAATCTGAATGTGGAGAGCACGGCTTCAGCATAACATTGCACCTGTACCTTTAGAACCTGGGAAGCAGAAAAAAGGTTCCTCTGATATCCCTGATCCCTCCGAGTCCTCATCCCCTGATGGGGCCTCATCTTCCACAGATCTTTGCTTTTTGTCCTTTTCTGAGGACTTTGGGAATAAACGCAGCGATTCTTAATTCCAAGTTGTTTATGGCTGTCGCCAAAGTGTCCTCAGTGACATATGCAGACACAGGCACCACAGGAGAGGCGGATACTCCTGATAGGAGGTAATGACTCATCTTGTATGAGTACGTCAGGTATTACAGGAGAGGAAGGTCCCAAGCAGGTGTGGCTAGAGCCTCCTGTCCTAAGCGGCTTTGCTTTTTTGTTTCTAGTCCCAGAGCTTCTTTGGGAAGACATATTACTAAGCAAAGCAAAGCCAAAGCAAAGCCAAGGTACCAACTAATTCATATACTACTGTGCTAGTTTAGCAATCTACATACAAGTATGCAACTAATAACACACAGTTTCATGCTAGAGTGAGTGTCTTATCTTTTGGGAGTGCTTAGCCAACCACATGGAGATCTTACGTGCCCTTTTTTTGTGTCCCTTGCAGGGAAGCTTCAGGCATGTGAGGCTCCTCCTCTTCCACGCCACGGTGCATGTCCAGGCCCACCCGCCCTCCTCCTCCTCTCCTATTAGAAACGGCTTAAAGCGCGCCCCTGTGTGTCCTAGGGGTTAATGGCGGTATCCAGTGTGAGGGAGATCTTCGATACATGTCCGAGAGGAGGAGGAATGCATCCAACTATGGCAGAGCTTATGCAGCAGAAAGGGGTATACTTGTCCGAGGGAACCGACACTGCTCTGGAGCATGGCGAGTCAGACTTGGCTCTTTACTCCTCCCAGTGGTGGCCAGAAAAAAAACAAAAAGACATCCATTCTAAATAGGACTCTTTGCTAACTCGCCTTGTCCCGCCGCAGGTTTTTTTCTTCCCCCATCACGGCAGGGTCTGCATGCCAACCTTTTTATGGGTTCCTGCTTAAAGGAGACCTCTTCCCTGGGCCTTGTAAAAGACTCTACCAGGACTTTTAGCGTATAGAGCGAAAGTGCTGGACCCAGTCCTCCGAAGAGACATTACAGGCGACACCTCGTGCACGAGGTCCGGATACCATCCAGTTTGAATAAAGCATCTTGGATGGACCCGCAGTGTAGCTCTTAACCCCCATAGGGTCTCTTTGGCAGAGCTTGTTTCAGCACATCCTACTCGTGTCCAACACCTTAGACACTGGTGGAAAAACTGTGGTACTTCCCTGATGGGATGGGTTTTATGGAGGGGAACCGTCTTTGATTGGTTGTGCCAGTGTCCAATCACCTCTGGTGACCAAACCCACTAGGGCTGCAACCAACTAATATTTTCATAATCGATTAGTTGGCAGATTATCGTTTTGATTAATCGGATAATAGCCTAAAAATAAAAAATAAATTGCATTTGTTATTTTTTTTGGGCCATTTTGTTGTTGGGCAGATTATAAAACACAAATTGCCTTAAAAACACATTACATGCTTTTCTGCAGCTTCTCCATCGGAGTATATTGAACCAAAAAAAAAAATAGCACCGTTTTGCATTAAAAAGTCCTTGCCTTTTCCAAATACGCAGCAGCTGAAACAAAAACATGGATGTGAACGTGTCCCATAGGAAAACATTTAACTGAACTGTAGTGTGTTGCTGCAAAAAGCACCAAAAAAACAGAGGTGTGAACCCAGGCCTGAGATGTTTAGTAACAAAATGGAGTTAAAAAAACAAAGATAAGTACAAAAAGAAAATTGAAGGGGTTGATTTTTTTTTACTGTGGGACAGTAATATTTACAGTAGCGATTTTTTATCACTATGTAATAAATAGAGGCTCTGTGTCCTGTGGTATACGATAAAGAAAGTGAATATTCGCTATCATCTTCCAGCTTTTCCTCCTAGCTAATCAGGACTCAGGACAGATCAGGTTGGCCGGAAGAGAAGCTGAGGCAGTCATAAAAGGGGCGGGGGGGGGGGGGTCTAAAGAGAGCCCAATATCTATTTTTTTTTTTTAGACAGACAGAGAAAGGGACTGAAGATGGTCCCCTTCTCTGCAGCACTTTACATAAAGTAAACAAGGAATCTGTATAGAAATTCATTATTCATTCATAAAATGACATTCTAAAACATAGCAACACTCGCGGTTTACTTTATATTTATCAGCTGTCAGTGGACATAGGAACAGTCGCTGCCTATGTCCACTGTAGTTAAAGGGACGGGGCTGGTAAACATTTTAACCAAGCCCCACCTTCATACCCACCCACACCGTGTCCCGCCCCCCCTCTCACATTTCTCAGCATGACAGCTCGCCAGAGCTCAGTGCGGCCAGCAGCGGGAGGGGAAGGGATGCTGCCAGAGAAGAGACATGGACCAAGGGTGCAGCGACCTGGCTTGGGGAACACACCTGAATCCCCCCCAAGCCCCATGCAGCACCTAAAGCCAATAGGAGTGAAAGAGGAGGGATGCTGGCTCATGATGGTAGCTGCAGGGGATAGGAAAGGAGGTGTGGAGAGAGTAGTTTTAGCAGAAAGGGAGCAGCAGGGAGTGGAAAGGCTTGAGACAGGGAAGCTATGGCATTGGGCGGTTGTCACGTTTGAGGTTATAAACTCTGATCAGCGGGTTGTAATCCGCTGATCGGAGTTCTAGAATACAGACCTATCCACCTGCAGGTAGTTCTGTAGGTCCATACAGCATATGGACCTGGCAGTGAAATAATCTTCTTTGCACTGCCAGATTATTGCCCCAACAGTGCTCACTGGAACATTCAGAAGTTTAAAAATCCTTCTGTAACCAATAAAAACCGGTATGTTTTGCAACAATAAGGTTGCGATGGACTTGAGAGCACTCTTTGCTTTAACTCATCATGGGATGTTTGTGTGAAACCTTGGTAATGAGACGCCTATTTACATGCTATCAGTTGATATTGAACCAGCTGATATTAATTTTCACTGACAATGGGCAGGATTGCTTTCTAATTACCAATAGATTTCAGCTCGGCTTTTCATGCCTTTTTGCACCTTCCTTATGTGTTGAATACTTTATCCCTGCGTCATTCAATTTTATTACACTTAATTTCTGAACTTGTTTTGGTTTCTTTGCAGGTATGGATTGCATGGGTTGTTACCGACATGTGGTGAAAATGTCATGTCAATAGTACCTTTAGAGATACATTTACCTTGAAAAATGGTGACGAGTTCCCGCTCTCCACACATTTTTATAAGTGATCACATGATCTCTGTTCTCAGCTTAAAAAGAGGAAGTAAACCTCTTTTGCTCCACGCAAATCCTGCAGACTAAAATCATAATGCCTGCTAGCACATTATGTGAGACATACCTGCAAATGAAGCCCATGCTGTTCGCTGTGCAGGCTCTTTCTTCCAGGGCATCGGACTCCGTCTGACTGTCCGGAGCCGAGTGAGAGCCGTCGGTCACAGCACATGCTGGGGAAGAAACAGCACGGAGGTCCATTTCCTCACAGCGCATGCACCAATGACGACATCGGCTTACTACAAGTGAAATATCTCCTAAACCACGCACATTTAGGAGATATTTCCACTACCTTTAGGTAAGCCTTTGTCTTTTTTTATCTATAGGTAAGCTTAGACTGACAAAAGGGTTTACAGCCACTTTAAAGTACTGGGGTGGAGACTGCAGGGTTGAGTGTCAAAAGAAGACAAGAGGAAAAGCAGTACACTGACCTTACCAGTGAACAGCTAGGCAGGGGGGCGTGTCAGCAGAAGTTGGACCATTGGAGTACAAGTTTTGCTGCCAAGTAAAATGCAAAGCCAACTAACCTTGTTGGTATGGATGTGCTACCATGCCCTGTCAGGCTCATTTTGAAACAGGATAGCGGAAGGACTGGCAGAATCACCAGGTACTTTACTTTTAGGGCTCTTTCACACGGAATGGATCCGTGATGATCCGCTCCATTAACTTCCGCTTGCTCAGCGGGGATTGCTTCGTTGATCCCCGCTGAGCCGTCGGATGACAGGGCGGTCCCCAAACACAGATCTCCGCTCTCCCCTATGGGGGGGGGGGGGGAATCGGATGAACACGGACCGTCTGTCCGTGTTAATCTGATCCGATGAGTGATGGATTGGATTTTTTGTACTCATCGTAAAATCCTTCTCTGTCGTCCATGGACGGACACCGCCTTCTCAAAGTCTTGACAAGTGGGTTATGTTCCCGTTTACAGGAGAAGACTAGGCAGAAACATGTTAGATAATTAAATACATGTTACTTTAATACATGTTACTTTAACAGCGTTGAACAGCCCCACCCAGGGGGCGGTCCTCCAGACATAATCCTCCTCCCTGCAGCCTCAGTTCGTAACAAGCAGTACAAACCTAAAAAAGGAGGGGTGGGTGCCGTGTCCGTCCATGGATGACAGAGAAAGGGATTTTACGGCGAGTACAAAAAAAATCCTATTTTCTCATATCGTCCATGGACGGACACAGCCTTCTCAAGTCTTGACAAGTGGGACATCCCCAAGCAGTGTCAAAAACGAGGGGTGGGAACAGTATCAGTAAAACCAATTTTAACTTCACCCCAAAACAAGCAGAGCGCCCTCAACAGATGAGGTGCAACAGTAAACAGCCACCTGCAAAACCTAGCGGCCAAAATCAGAAGATGTACTCACAGCAACCATGTAAAATCTCGTTACATGCCGCTAAGGCTTTTCATAGCGTGGAGTGGGAGTATTTGTTAAAAGTTCTGGAGAAGTTTAATCTGGGTGAGGGTATAATTTCTTGGATTAAACTACTGTATAAAGCACCAAAAGCTTGTATCAGGATAAATACCCTTTCACCTTCCTTTGATTTACATAGGGGAACGAGGCAGGGCTGTCCCCTGTCCCCTTTGCTCTTCGCCCTGGCCATAGAGCCCCTGGCGGCTGCTATAAGGGGGAATCCAGATATACAGGGTTTTAGGCGGGGAGAACTAGAAGATAAATTGGCACTATATGCAGACGATGCGCTGTTTCTGGGCGACACGTCTGCATCTCTGACCCACCTCATGGAACTGGTTCATAGCTTCAGAACATTTTCCAGGGTTTTTTAAACCGGAATAAGTCCACTCTTCTTCCCCTGGATCCGCTTCTGGGACCTTTGCCGCAGATTGCCGATCAGATTAAAGTTGTGGATCAATTCAAGTATTTGGTAATATGGTCCATCCTAATCTAGATCAATATATTAAGCTGAATGTGGAACCCGTTCTTAAAAAAAAGTCAGGAAAAAACTAGCTGATCAAGCTGCCGCTGTTTGTCGGGCGCTGTAACTTGATCAAAATGATCTGAAAACCTCAGTTACTTTATGTGCTCCATAATGCCCCCATTTGGATCCCTGGCCATGCTCCATAATGCCCCCATTTGAATCCCTGTCCATGTGTTTAAGATTTAACACCATGTACCGTGCACCAATATGGAGGAAACAGGTCCCAAGAATTAAACTGGAAACTTTACAGGAAATTAAGGACTCGGGACGTCTAGCAGTACCGAACCCATTTTATTTTGTGGTGGCACAGCTACAACACCTGACAGGATGGTCACGTCCAAAGCCCTCGGACCCCACTAGAAACAGTGTGTACCCAGGTGACGTGGGATAACCTGGTGGAATGTATAGAGGCGGGGGAACTGGGTGCTGTGGACCAGTACCCCACTCTTATAGATAAAATATGGAACAAAACTAAACAGAGTCTGCAATATACGGGATACACTAACTGGTGACGTATATGGAAGAATAGTAATTACCCAGAACTCAAACTACAAAACTTTTCTAATTGAGCAAGACATGGAGAAAAGTATATCTCACAATTATATTGAGGAGGCTTACTCAAGGATTTCCAGTCCCTGCATGCGGAATTTGACTTGCCCAACATGTCTTTTTTTCCCAATATCTACAGCTGCGACATGCTATTTCGGCGCAGGCCACAACTTCAACATGGGAGCTCACCAAACCGGTAGTACTTACGCAGTTAACTATGGCGTCCTCTAGGAAAGGACAAAATTACGTCCCTGTATAGCTCCCTTCATGGTCACGTCTCTAAGGCGATGACTTTGAGATGCAGAGCTGGCTGGGGAGACGACATAGGCCATATTTCTGATGAGGAGTGGAACGCAATATTGGGCAATGTTCTTAAGGCATCGCTTTCATCGGCTCAGAAGCTCACCCAGCTTTTCATTATACACCGTACATACCGTAAACCTGAAAAGTTACACAAATGGCATAGAAGAGACGACCCGTTTTGTCCCCGTTGTCTGTGGACAATGGGACACTTGTACATATGCTGTGGAGGTGCCCGAAGCTGCAGCACTATTGGGCTGCGGTGGTGGCCACTATCAATTGCATATGGAATCTTCAATTACCTATTGATCCTAAACTCTGTTTGCTGGGGTGGTTAGATAAAGAACTATACACGCCACACACACTCATTGCTATTCTTAGGGTCTTGTTTCTGGCCAGGAAACGTATTGCCAGGAAACGGTTGTCTGCAACGGCCCCACTCAGAGAGTGGATTACATCTGTGAATGATTCTCGTTAGGGAACAACTCACGTATAAGAATCGGGGCAGTCCGGGGAAGTTTGAGAATATATGGGATCCCTGGCTGGATATCCCAGGTTTGGCACCATTGCGGCTTGTGCAAAACAGAATTCTTGGGGGCAGAGCCACAGCAGCTACTACGTCATCTTAGATAGTGGTATTGAATAGGGATCCAATGGGTTGGTGAGGAGGGGGGAGCCACCACTGTCTTTGTGCAGTTTCCCGGGAGTGGTCCGATATATGTGAAAAGGTCCCTGTGGAGTTAGTCCTCTTTTTGTTTTATCCAACAGTTGAGTGTTAAATGTTTATAGCTACTTCAGGCTGCTCCCCATTGTTTAGGGGAGATTGGCATCCTGCCTTGCTCACTGACCCCTTTTTTTTCGGTCGGGGGCAGGGGAGGATGGAAAAAAAATACGGAGGGCACACCTAATCTGCATAAGGTCCAGGTTAAATCCGCATAACATTACCTTTGTGTACCACTGTAGAACTGTTTTTAGACATAGTGGATGAACCAAATCCGATATTGGAGAGTATAACTGTGCTGTATTGATTGTTCTGTGTCCAACGATGTGACTGTTGTGTGTTGTATTTTGTAGCGCATTTCAAAAAAATTAAAAATGTCTGTTTTTTATGTTTGTTTTGCAATAAAAAAAAAATAATAATAAAATCTGGAAAAAGTGTGAACAGACAACAAAGTCGCCGCCCCGCACACCTGTGAGACAGAAGCATAATGTCGGAAAACCCATGAAGCACCAATTGCCCTGGTCGAAAGTGCCGTGACCAGAAAAGGGGCACCCGCCCCCTAATGAGCATAGGTCTGTATGACAGCCTGCCTGATCCACCAAGAAATGGTGGTCGGCGAGACCCCCAGGCCCTTTTGTGGACCAGACACCGACACAAAAAGGAGCGTCAGATCTCCGAAACTGAGCCGTAGCAGGCAAGTACACCTGTAAAGTAGGTAACGCAACCTCCCCTAAGGAGGACAAAAGGATGGAAGAATAAAGTCCTCATTCAGGTGAAAGGCCGAAACCACCTTTGGAAGCACCACCACATAATCCTAAGGGAGGATCAAGCATGACGACTTGTAAGGCAAGACCGCCAACTCAGAAACCCTTCTGACAGAAGTAATGGCCACCTTCCAAGATGGTGTCAAGAGAATTATCTCTGATGTTTCCAAAAAGGAAGGTTCCTGAAGAACCAAGAGCACCAGAGTCCAAACTCATGGGGCAAGAGGTGAACCAAGAGGGGGGGGGGGGGGGGGGGGGGGGGGGAGTATACGACAAACCCCTAGCATAAAAAGGTACCCACCAGGGAATGGGCCGCAAAAGGCCACTGACAAAAAACACAGCCAAGGCTGAAGTCTTCCCCCAAACAGTGCTTAAGGCAATTTTTAGATCCATTTCAAGCTGTAAAAACAGCAGGACCCTGGACACTGAGAACGTCCGTGGACGTCACCCCATCTCTTCACACAAAGAGACGTAGGCCTTCTAGGTGCGATGGTAAATCCTCCTGGAAGGAGACTGCCTTGCTTTCAGCATGGGTGAGATGACCGAGATGGAACGGACCCCTGTCTGGCTTCCAACAGCCATGTCGTGCAAGCCAGCGACTGTACCACAGGAGCAAGTATGGAACCTTGAGACAGAAGGTCCTCCCGCCCTGGCAACCACCAGGGTACATCCGCCACCAGGCCCCCAAGATCGTTGTACTAAGGACACCAAAGCCAATCCAGAGCAATTAGAACTATCGGGATCCCCTCGGTCTCCACTCTGGAGTAGCTGAAGGAAGAAACTACAATAGAGGAAATACATAAAGTAGTCGATACAGACCCCGCAGGGCCATCAACGCATCTGACGTGTCCGTACAGGGACCACTAGACCTGGCCACGAACTCCGACACCTTGTGGTCGAGACGAGCGGCCAGGAGATTCATGCCCTGCAAGGGAGCTAAAACACCTAGAAGTACAGAGACCGGGGCGTGGCCTGACTGGCGATGGAGTAAGACGCGGGTAGTGAGTGCTCCTCTCGCCGACTATCCTGCTATACAGCCTGAGAGACGGACCGGGTGTAAAAAGTGCCCACAAATCTGCCTGCTGACTCTGGGATCAGAGCGGAGGATGTCGCCGCCGAAAAAGTCGTCCGCAGCGGTGGATAAGCTAGCCAAATACCGGCACGGAGGGGACGAGGGGCAGTCCAAAGATGGCGCCGAGAAAGATCTGGAGGAGGACAGCCACGCGGAGGGCACGGTGAAAGTGCTGGAAGCCATTGCCATGTTACAGAGCAACCTGACGGCAAAGATTGATGAGGTGAAAATAGATATCTCCCCCTGAGGAAAGACTTATCCACAGTCCAGGAGAGGGTTAAGGATTGGCGCCATGGAGGACATACTACACCCCCTACAACGAGATACTGAGGATATGCAGCACCAGTTTTACCTCCTGCACTCCCACCAGGACGACATGGAGAACAGGCTCCGCCGCTGTAACCTGCGCTTCGTCGGTATACCGGAGCGGGCCGAAGGGAGAGAACCGGCCGAATTCCTGGAGAAACTCCTTATCGACACATATGGGAGAGAGGTGTTCTCGGTGATGTTCGCGATGGAAAGAGCGCACCGGATCCCTGCAAATCCCCCGCCTGAGGGAGCACCCCCACGAACATTTATTGCCAAGTTCCTGAATTTTAGGGACAGAGACAAGATTATGCGATTGTCCCGAGAGAGAGGAAACATCCAGATGGGGAATGGACACGTGGCGGTATTCCCAGATTTCTCCAGCGAGGTTCAGAGGAAGAGATCCCAGTACCAGGACGTGAAACGGCGACTGCGGGGGGTTGCACCTCACGTATGCAATGCTATTCCCGGCCAGGCTCAGAGTGGAGGAAGACGGCCGGGCACAGTTTGATACACCAGCCGCGGCTGCAGCATGGCTTGATCGCAAAGGGAGATGAGGAAAGCGGCGGATGCATTAACTCGTGAGTACTGTTGGGGGCTGTTTCTTTCCCCCCCGGTCCGCGCTGTGACCGGGTGTGTGGGGGGAGTCACTTGGGGGAGCCACCCGGCCGGCGCTGAGCTGTGTTAACTCCGGAGGTTTGAATTCCCCCCCGTCCCCATCTTGTTTCTACCAGTTTGTGCGGCCGGCTCCCCGGGCTAATGTATAGCCCACTCTAGCTTCTCCAGGGGAGTTTCGCTCCTAATAACGAAGGCCACCCCATTTGAATTGTTATCCCTGGAATCTGACCAGCAGGGGAGATATCTTTTTGTACATGCCCGTATAGGCGGTTCACCTATGTTATTGATTGCTTGCTATATCCCCCCCCCCCCCCGTATAGCTCAGAAGTAGTCACACTAGGGCTGGCCTTTATGGCCAAACACCAGACTGTGCCTGCAGTATGGTATGGATGGGGGCCTTCAATATGACCATGGATCCTTTTATGGACCGCCCGGCACAGACTGGAGGGGACTCAGGGGGACCTAGGTTGACTAGATTGGGCCGCCTGATGAAAGAGTTTGCACTGACGGACGTATGGAGGCAAATGCACCCGACGACTCGGGCATACACCTGTCATTCCACTAGCCACGACACTATGTCTCGCATAGACTATGTATTGGTGTCAGCCACACTGATGTCGAGAGTGGGGGGGGGGGCCGGATTCGCGCCGCGCGTGCTGTCTGACCACTCCCCATGCTGGATACAGATGTCCCTTTTGGGGGATGCCCCCAGGAGGGTGTGGAGACTTAATCCGTTCTGGCTGACTGCGTTACAGGACCATGACAGTATTGAAAGGGAGCTGCAATTTTTTTTCTCGGAGGGTCAGGGGCGGGCCTCGTATAGTTCCCAATGGGATGCGTTTAAGTTACATGCGAGTAAATTTCTGGATAATAGGATTAGAAGGCTAAAGACGACATCGAAGATAGCGGTCAGTGACTCAGAGGGCTTCTTGCAGAAGCTAGAGGAGGACTATAAGGGCCTTTTCACACTGGTGCGTTTTTGCCGCGTTTTCGCGGTAAAAATAGCGCTATTAAAACGCTATTAAAAACGCCCTCATGCCCCTCTCCATTGAAATGAATTAAAAAACGCTGTAAAAACGCAGTAAAAACGTGGTAAAATCGCGGTAAAAACGGAGCGTTAAAATTGCGGTAAAACACTGCGATTTTACCGCGGTTTTACAGCGTTTTTACCGCGTTTTTCATTCATTTCAATGGATAGGAGCATGGGGAGCGTTTTAATAGTGCTATTTTTACCGCGAAAACGCGGCAAAAACGCACCAGTGTGAAAGGGCCCTTACACTCATCCCACTCCTGAGAACCTTAACAAAGTGAAACTCCAGACTAGACTGGTTACACAGTTACATATGGAAAAGGCCAAGCAGCGCATCTTCTTTTGTAAAACGCGGATATACGAGCACGGGGAAAAGGCGGGGAAGATGTTGGTCTATTCGGCACATCTGGAAGATAGACCACCAGTGGTGGTGTCCCTGGCAGAGGCAGATGGCTCGCTGCAGGTGGCAGAAAGATTTATGAAATACTATGGAGAGCTGTATAGTTCCCAGAGTAGATACACTCCGCAGGAGGTGCGGTCGTATCTGCATACCCTGCGGATCCCACAGTTAAAGATAGACCAAATGCAGTTGCTAGAGGCCCCTATCACTACCGAAGACATTGCTAATGCCATATCACAATTAGCTAAATCCAAGGCGCCAGGCCTGGACGGTTTACCCCTGGAATTTTACGCTACCTACTTGGAGACCTTAGTTCCCAAACTACTGGCTGTGTATTCCTACATGTTTGAAGAGGGAGTTCTCCCCTCCTCTATGCAAGAGGCCCAAATTATAGTTCTCCCCAAGCCGGGCAAGGACCCGCGATATCCGGAATCCTATAGACCTATATCTTTATTGCCGGTCGATATTAAGATTCTCGCAAAGATATTAGCCTCCAGACTAAATGCAGTGATTCTCTCCCTGATTCACACAGATCAAACTGGGTTCATGCCCGGCAAAAATATGATTATCAGACGTCTGTTTATGAACATCCAAGTCCAACACAACAATGGGGGGACAAGTGTGGTAGTCGCCCTCGACACAGCCAAGGCTTTCGACTCAGTCGAATGGCCATATTTATGGGAATGCCTTAGGTCTTTCGGGTTTGGCCCAAAATTTGTGAAGTGGGTGCAGCCGTTATATCAGACCCCCAGAGCCAGGGTTTTTGTAAATGGGTGGCTATCGGAGCAGTTCGCCTTGGAACGGGGCACGAGGCAGGGGTGCCCTTTTTACCGCTATTATATGTACGGGCAGCGGAACCTTTGGCCATAGCCATTAGAACTAGTTCAGAAGTGGTAGGCCTCAGAAAAGGGGACGTTTGGGAAAAAATAGGGCTATATGCTGATGACACAGTCCTGTATCTGGCTGACCAAGGACCGTCGCTGCGGGCGGCACTGAATATCATAGAGGCGATGGGCAAATATTCGGGCCTTAAGATCAACTGGGATAAGTCCCGCATACTCTCGCTAGACCACTCCCCCCCCCCCCCGGAGATGTCTTCAGAATTACCTTTACAGAGAGTGGCAGAAATTAAATATCTAGGGGTGAGGGTTACAAGAAACCTCAGAGACTACATCTCTCTAAATATAGAACCCTTGTTTGCTGTCATTAAAGCTAGGACTCAGGCGTGGGCCAAGTTGCCCCTGGGGGTTATGGGTAGAATTAACTTGGTCAAAATGATCATATTGCCTAAAATTTTGTCCCCGACATGGCACGCTCCACTCTACATACCATTAAAGGTGTTTAAAGCGGATCTCCACCCTAAAGTGAAGATCCGCTGATCGGAACCCTCCCCCCTCCGGTGTCACATTCGACACCTTTCAGGGGGGAGGGGGGTGCAGATACCTGTCTAAAGACAGGTATCCGCACCCACTTCCGGCCCGCAGTCTCGGGCAAAAGTCAGGTTTTTCGCGTTGTGTGCTGGGAACACTCGGCTCCCAGCACACAGCGGGAGCCAATCGGCGGGCGCAGCGCGACTCGCGAATGCGCCGTGGGGAACCGGGCAGTGAAGCCTGAGTGCTTCACTTCCTGGTTCCCTCACCGTGGATGGAGGGGGGAGCAGCAGGGTGACGAGCGATCGCTCGTCCTCTGCTGCGGACGCAGCTGGACGTGATTTTGAATTCCTTTGTTTGGGGCACGGGTAGGCATAAAATGGCTTGGCACGTCCTTAAGAATCCTACACTGGAGGGGGAATGTTCCTTACCAGATCTGCAAGACTACCATGTTGCTTCGCAACTGTCTCATGTCTACTACTTTAATACATCAGAGGCACAGAGGTATAGATCATTAGTGTGTAACAAACCAGGCAGTCACCTACATACCCCTACGCAGGCAATCTTTAGGAAAGGGCACGGAGGATGTAAGATCTCGCGCTTTAGCGCCGACATGCTACAACACTATCAGAAAATATGGGACATAGCCCTTAAAAAGCAAGATAGGACATGCCTGCACTCCCACACTCCGTTGTGGTGTAATGGAGATTTATCTGAACTAAGCACGGTGCCTAATCCGGGACTCTGGGCAGCATACGGAATAGTATATTTGTCACAGGTACGGACCACTTCCGGCCCCAAGTCCTTTGCAATTATTAGGGAGGAATTCTCCCTCCCTTCGCAATTTCTGTTTAGATACTTGCAGCCGAGACATGCGCTTAAATCGCAGATCGGCGTGTCCGCGTTAGACCTCAGAGGCCCACAAGTACTGGACGTTATTTTCGGTGCAGACGCTGTCAAACTTACTTCCAACTTGTATTTCATTGTCCGACAGCACAGGGTTGGTAGGATTACACAGACGGCTAAAGGGGCCTGGGAGCAGGACTTGGGACAAATAGACGACACAGACTGGGGAGAGATACTGGAGGGTGTTAAGACGTCATCCCCAAACTTTCGGACAGGCTGACACAGCTCTACATAGTTCATTGCGCATACCTCACACCTATGAGAATAGCGAAATTTCAACCCACAAGAAGCCCCGTCTGCCCAAGATGTGCGGCAACCGAGGGCTCCTTTTTTCACTTAATATGGCACTGCCCGGACATATAGGCCTATTGGTTACAAGTGACCTGATTTCTCCATGACAACATGGGTTCCCCGGTGGGCATGGACCCAAAGTTATGTCTCCTTGGACTACTACCAGATGTAGAGGCAGACAAATACCAGACCATTTTTATTTCCGAAACACTGTTTATGGCCAGGAAATTGATTGCCAAGGCTTGGATGAGGGAAAGGGCCCCGACCCTAGAGGAATGGAAGAGAGAGGTGAACATCACTCTTCCCTTTAGGAAAATGATCTATTTACACAGAGGACGACCTCAGAAATTTTTCAGTGTATGGGACAGGTGGCTAGAAGATGGGGAAACATGTACAGACTGATTTAAATACCATGTGGAGGTCCTGGGTGGAGTGTTTTGTAAATGGAGAAATTAATAATGTTTGTCCCTTGTCACTACGAGTACTGTTAATACCTGTGTATTTATGTGACTTTTGACCCTGTTAGGTTCGTGTGGTCCGGTATCTGTACCGAGAAATACCTTGTACCAGTACAAAGCTTTTGGAATAGTCTCTGTTATGGTAAAACCACTGCCTTTTATATGCATGTCCTATACATCTCAATAAACTTGCAATCTATGGTTAAAAAAAAAAAAAAAGTACAGAGACCAGTCATCCTGGTCCAGCATCTGGCGACTGTCCGCCTGCCAGTATACCTGATGGTAGACTGTGGCGTTGTCCGGCTGAATCCAGATTGGGTGACCCTCCAAGCACCTTCGACCACGAGGAGAGGATAACCCAAAGTACTAGGACATTAATCGGTAGACAGGAGTCCACACTAGAGTCCAGTGACCCTGGGCTGACCCGCCAGGCGCCCACCTCAACCTGTGAGGCTGGCGACCGTCGTAATCACCGTCCACTCAACGGGAAGAAATGAATTCCTGGACCGAAGAGTTGGGGATCCCAGCCACCAATTCAGAGAGACCAAGAAGGAGGCCCACCAGATCTGATGATCCAGAGACAAAAGAGATTTGTACCACTTGGACAGCATCTCCCACTAGAAACCACAAGTGTGGAACTGGGCATATGGTACAGCCTCGATATAGGCTACCAACAGGCCCAGGACTGGCATGCAAAACGGAGAAATTACCAATTGTCAACTGACCAACTAAAGAGTCTGCAATTTCTCCAGGGAAAGAAAAAACCTTTGCCACCGAGGATTCCAGATCAACCCTAGGTACTCCAAACGCTGAGTCAGAACCGACTTCAAAATGTTTAACACCCACCCGAACTTTCAGAGGGTCCACAATGGCTATAGACACATCCTTCACTAATTCTGAGCCAGAAAAAGGGCATCTATGCAGCACATAATGGTAAAGCCTCACTGTCCCAGCAAAGCTAGGATAAGTGCGAGCACCCTGGTGAAAACTCTTGGTGCCGACGCTAGATCAAAAAGGAAGGGCCACAAACTGACAGTGGACCTCCCCAATCGCGAAGCACAGAATCTCTGTGACTTGCGCAAAATGAGACATGCAGGTATGTGTCCTTGATGTCCAAGGATGCCAGAAAGTCCCCCGGATGGAGTGCAGCTACCACCGAACGAATGGATTCCATGAAGAACTACCCATCATTCACAAAGGCATTTTAGGCCCTTAACGCCCAAAATCGGACGGACCCAGTCCATCTTTGGGACCGAGAACAGATTCGGATAGAATTTCTCAAACCTCTAGTCCTGCAGGACAGGTAAAATTGCCCTGCAGCTTAGCAAGCGCCACACTGCCTCAGGGCCGCCGAGCCGCAAGACTCGAGGAAAGAAAAATCTGTTCGGTGGATAGGAAGGAACCCTATATAATATATATATATAAAATATACCCTATAAGAAGAGACCACCCCGCAGACCTACTGGTCGGCGAGCAGGGAGGTTCACCAAGCTGTGAACCTGCAAAGCCGTGCCCCCACCCAACATACGGGCAGGGGGAGGCTACATACATAGCGGGATAGGGTGCCAGCGTGTTCGGCTTATGCACCCAGAGACATTTCAGTCCCCCAGTTGAGCCTTTAGTCGGCCCGGGAGGGTCAACCCGCGAGCCCTGACCAACGCAAAAAATACTGCTTCTGAGCGGGGACTAAAGAACCCGGCTCACGGCACGGCTCCTTTCCCCTGGTGGACTGAGGTAGGAGAGTGCTCTCACCCTGTAACACCGCTGGCGTTACCTTTCCTAAGAACAGGCGCAGCTGCGCTCCGTTCTGTTCAGAAGTGCGCCGCCTAGCTGTGCTCCAGCGCGGCCTATTTAAACCTGCAGCTCAGACAGTATGGCGTTCCTCAATTCTGTCAGGACGCCTACTGTCATCTGGGGGTTCTGTACCTAGCTGACGTTCCCTGTGTAACCCTGGACCGCACCACAAGGACCACTCAGCCTTCTTGCCACCAACCAGAGCCAGGACCGGATCTGCAGGATACTTATCCCAGCTTAACCTCCACTATAACCGCAAGTACACTGTGCCATTCACAAAGCATTGCTGCAATTCTGATGCCTGCTTTCTTGCCCTCACATGCCTCTGATCTGTGCTAATGTGCCAAGTATTGTGGATGCCTTTCATGTCTGGTCAGTAGCACTCCGTTACCATTGGTCTACCAAGTATTAATGGAAGTCTCTCATTCCTGCTCAACAGTACCCATATGCCATTGATTAGTGCTAGTGTACCAAGTATTGTTGGATGCCTTCCGTGCAATCTCAGTAACTCATACGTACCAGAGATCTATGCCGCTGCTAACAAGTATTGTGGATGCCTTCCTATACTTATGAACTGTGTTACTCAGACTAAGCATAACTGCAATTCCCTCATATAAGCTTTAGTACTGCCTACACCTACGAACTGTGATATTCAGACCTAGCATAATTGCAAGCCTCTTAGTATATCCTTCATGTCAGTGTACTGTGTTACCCGGACCCAAGTACTTCCCTAGCTCACCAGCCCCAGTACTGCATGGTCTCAATTTCCGAACCTCATAAACCTTAGTTCTATCCCTAACTTCAGTGGCGCCTATGAAGGAATAATCACCTGGGTTCAAACCTGAGAAATCTCTGCAGTTGCGATCCACATATCTAAACCTTAGATTGGTGTATCTTTACACACCCCCAGTGACATCCTTGATAATGTCATCCAACGAGGTACCAAAAAACCTCCCACCCCTGAAGGGTAAATCAGCCAGGGCATTTTAAGATCCTAGGTCAGCAGACCAGCAATTCCGGTGCAAAACCACTGCCTAAACAGAGTCTGGATATCAAGGATGTCCCGTGTGGTATAGAAGGCCCTGGACCAACTGGTCAGCCAGTCTAATAATTTAGCTGGAGAGCTGATGCTCCTCCACAGTCTGTGCAAAACCTTGCCCATTCAGAGAGTGTCAGACACCAAGGCTGTGGCCACAACAGGTCGCAATGCATACCCCAGCATGATAAACATGGAGCAGGTCAGCGCCTCAGACCTCCTATCAATAAGGTCCCTGAAGGCAGGGGTCCCTTTCTATAGGGAGAGCAACAACCCGAGGAGAATTTTTTTTAAAACTCTCCTCAAAAAGGGGGAAACCCCAGACGAGGAACTAAAAAAGACTAAGGAAAAGCTTTCACAGAGCAGTCCGATTTGCACAAAAAATATTTGAGCCCTCAGAGGAAACCTCCACTGCACAGACAGCATAAGGGAGTTCCATACAGCACACTGACAAGTGCTCTACACACGTCATAGGAGCGTGGGAGAAAATCGGATTAACTGGAGAAAACCCACGCAGACATAAGGAGAGAGCATGCAATTTGTGCTGGAGTCCAGATTTAAACCTGTGACTCTTTTGCTGCCAGGTGAGGGAGTGAACCACCACACCACCGTCCACGTCTCCATATAAAACAGAACCGGCAGACCTGAGCCGCAGCCAGGTCCTGGTCTGATATAGATCATTCCCCAGGGGATAGCAGGGGGAGGGGCGCTTTGTACCCCCCTCACATCCGCACTCCGCTCCCACTTTGGCAATAAAGGATTCTAGGACAACTGACAAAGTGTCTGTGGGAATCCCAGATGCAGGAGCACCAGCTGTTACCTCAGGCATGATTGGGGAAGAGACTGACTCAATTTCAAAAGCTCCTATTCAATCTAGACCGAAAACCCACCTTCTTGCTGCGCTGAACGGGGGGTCCCAGGGGACTCGCCATCACAGGAAAAGACTGCACAGTACCGCTGCCCGCCCTCAATACACAGTGTGTGAGAGAGAGGAGGAAAAACTGAGGTAAACTGTGGAGACCTGTGCTGTGTGCCGTAGGGACCAGCACAAGATGGCTAACCGGCCATTTTGTTGTAGCCGTGTTATGGCGTAGGTTACCTACGCCATAACACGGCTACAACAAAATGGCCGCCAATGGGATTTTCAATAGTAACTGAAAATCACCCAAAAAATGGCAACAGCGCTACAAAAATGGCAGCAAAACGCAGCATTTTGAACAGTAAAAGCCCAAAAGAGGCTAAACAGTGTCCAAACCCCTCTTTTAAAAAGACCCCAGCAATAAAAAGAAACACACCGCAGTCCCCTTAGTAAGATGCCCCCACTCAGTAATGTAATGCAGCAGAGGGAAAAGGAGCAGGGAAGGGAGGATTGGAGGACCCCCGAACCCCAGGAATGCCCAGCCGAACCAACCCACCAAAGTGGGAGGGACTGTACTTACCTGTCCAAGCAAGGACTCACTGACGCATTCCTGACAGGCCTACAACCGCAATGGAGGTAGCTGTCGGCCCGGTCATGTGTGAACCTCGGAGCAAAGCTCACCGGCCACCCCAGGAGTCATGGGGTATGTCGTGGCAGACCCAGTCTCTCTGCAAAGGTGTGCTCACGCTCGCTGGCCGGACTGAGTAGACTACAAGGTATAATATATTATATATATATATATATATATATATATATATATATATATATATATATATATCCTTGTAGTCTACACACATACATACATACATACATACATATATATATATATATATACACACACACACACATACACATACATATACAGCCTGTCTCTCAGCCGACAGTTAATAGAAGATTCTTTTAGGAAAAAAAAGAAAAGAAAAATAATTTTCCTCAGAGCGTTGGGCCCAAAGGGAGCCATACGTCCTCGTTTGCTAGTAATTATCTAACATGTTTCTGCCTAGTCCTCTCCTGTAAACAGGAACATAACCCACTTGTCAAGACTTGAGAATGCGGTGTTCGTCCATGGATGATAAGAGAAATAGGGTTTTTCTCAGTCTGCAGAATCAGAGGATTTCGAGATCGGGTGTCAGCTGATGACACCCGCAATCTCACAGGGAGCAATGTATGTTCCTTTTTTATCCGTACACAGATGGATTAAAAAGTGGACATACGGTCTGCCCGTGTGAAAGAGCCCTAAAGAAGCAATGCAAATAAAACCAGATACTGGGGAATGACTTACCAATGGCAGCGTGAAGACGATCTTTTCGGAGCTCTGCACGAGCAGAGACTCACCCGCTGAACTACACAGGCAAGCCGCTTTCTTATGTCAGGGAACAGCAAACACCCGCCAACACCTGGGGAATGGAGGGGTACCGAGATTACCCATTACTTTCTCTGCCAGCATGCGGTATCTTCTCCCGCTGCCTTGTCCAAGATGGAACCACGAGTCACCCTGGCGAGCGCCGCCGCTACTTCAAGTAAGAAAGCTACACAAGCAGGGACTGCAGAGACCCGTTCTCCACCCGCCGATTGTCCGCTCTCCCCCATTATTTTTCCGGACCTCCCACAGTCAGACTCACAGCATGCATCAGAGTCAAATGGCAGGGCAGGCAGCTGCTCAGAGGGAGCCCTTTGTGATATAGTTGTGGTGCTGCCTACTAAACAGGACCTGCTGGCTATGGCGTTTTCAATGGTCAATGCTCTCACAAGAGAGCTTCATGATTTACGCCAGCAGGTAGACACAGTGAAATGGACTGGAATCCTCTACCAATGATACAGAGGCATTCCTCACCACCCTGGAGCTGGAACACCAGGCCTTCCGCCATCTTATTGAAGTATAGCTGCCACTAGATGGGGAAAAAAGGAGCAAGAGAAATAATCTATGCCCGGACTTACGTGCCACAGTGGTGGCTATCCTGAACCAGGTACTGGGCAAGCCTCCCACCACCGAACTGGAGCTGGACAGGTTGCCAGGCCCGAGGGGGTCTCTCTCCTCCACACAAGGCCCTGCTCCCCTGGACGCCCCCACAGGACATCCTCTGCAGGGCCCACTTCTTTACTGTTAAAGAAGAAATCCTACGACAGGCCCTAGTCGAAGGGCCCACATATGACTTGATCTGACTTATATCTTCACTCCCCTGACCAACTCCCGTAGCTGTCCTAAACAATCCTGCCATCAGTGTCACCAATGGGCATGACCATCTGCTCACCAATGAGATACTCGGCCTACCCCTACCAAGACCTTCCTTCCTTTTCTACAAGAACAAATATGCAAGTTCTCGCATGATCCCATGATTTCTGACTACTGGCTCTGTTTAACATTTCCATCAGCCTGGGTGGCTGGGATGACACATTCTAAAAACGTGACTTGGTGGATTCCTTTAAAGAGACATGGCAATTCCTTTACTTCAGGCCAAACGAACAGGATACTATTCGCTCAGCCATGTCACCTCTCCGCTAAACAAAAAAAATATTCACTCCGTGCCCCCCCGACTTTTGGTCTAGAGCCTTCAGGCATATACCTCCTCTGCTCCTGGCTCAGTCTACCCAATTTAATTTGTTGGGTTTGGCATTTGCCATCTGTGCCGCTCTCCCCCATCCGTCACAGTTTTAGGCTCTGCGCGATATACCACCCCCGTCAGATTTGACTGTTAGTCTGTCGACCCCACGTGGCGCTCTACCTTTGAACACCACCCTCTATTTCTTAACCCCCCCCCATCACGGCAGGTCACAGGTGTTCCCAATTTGTTAAAGGGGTGTTGAGGCCTACTGTTGGTTACCTGTATTTTTCTCTAACCCCAAATGTGGCATCTTGTCACTCCAACCCTGTCTTGGTGCCCTAGAGAGTGGGGTAAAGGCTGTACACTCACTCTAATCTCTAGCATTTGCCGCCCGTCTGAAGTTTCATCATTACAAGGGCTCCCCGCAGGTCCACCACCACAGTATGGTCTCAGTTAAATGGTTCTTATCTTGCTCCCCATGTTTGATTTCAGCATCTATTTTTACTCCAATTTTGCTGGCTTCATTAATAGTTATAATGCGGTTCTTAATGTTATTACCTCATGTACCTCCTAATATTTTGTTTTTTTTGCAGTTTAGTTGCTCAGCAGGGGCGACTCCCATTGCTCTATTCACCCCCCAAATAGGATGGACTCATGATTTGGCCCTACTGGTGCTTAGCCAGAGTCTTTGGATTAATTACACTTTTCATAGATTTCTCCCTCCAGTTTTTTTCCTTCTTTCTTGTATTTCTTTCTCCATTCTGTTTTCTGCCTCTCGCCTCGGGGAGATCTGGCGATTGGGTTCATTTCACATGCGTCACTGGGTCCACCTACTGGCATATGGACAGGATGGGTCTCCTTAAGATCACCTCCTTCAATGTGCAGTGTCGTAATATGTCTGAAAAACAAGTTGCTTTCCTACAGGAAACGCATTTTCGTGGTGACCATATCCCTAAATTGACTAATGGGGCCTTTTCAATGGCAGATAACAGTGTTTCTCCCATCTCCAAGTCCAAAGGGGTTAGCATCCTGCTTGCCAAATCAGTCCTGGACTTTTGAGGCACAACAGTCAAGACACCCAGGGTCGTTTTCTCCTCCTGAGGGAAAAGGTGTTTGACGTTCGGGCCACCTTTGCAAATGTGTCTTTTCCCGAACGTGGACCACCCCCAGTTTTTACGTAGGCTTCTCCCAAAGCACCTGGAGTTTGCAAAAGGTCCCCTTATCTTTGGGGGGAGACCTCAAATTTCACTATGGACCCGCTACTGTGGCTCCTTTCACCCTCCCTAGTCTCGCCTTCAGCGGATGAAGGAAGACCTGCATACTCTGCATCTGGTTGACCCCTGGTGGTTACTTCACCCACAGGACTGACTATTCCTTTTTTTTTTCCCCGGTCCATCACAGCTGGACTATCTCTTGATAACCCACAAAGACTTATCCAGAGTAGTGTCTACCTCTATCTATGTCATCTCTCTGATCACGCCCCAGTCCACATGACACCAACTGGGACCAGTGACCTAAACCCCTCCATCCTGGAGACTAAATGAGTATCTGCTCCAATCGGAAGAGATCCGTTCCAAGCTTCTGACCACCGTCTCGGTCACCAATTCATTGGTGGCGTGGGAGACATAAAACAGTCGTCTGGGGCGCATTGATCAGAATAGGAGCTCGCCTTAAAAGGGAGGAGGTCTCGTTGTATGGACCTACTTTTTACCCAGATGCGAAATTTGGAATGCTCCCATAAGCCCACTCTTGCCCGCACCACCCATCAAGATCTCCTTAGAGTTTGCGAGGAACTCTATATATTCACTTATATTCCACAAAAGTAAAAACTGCCCTGGGCACATCGTACAATGTACAAATTCCCGAACAAAGTGTGCACATTTCTTACACAGGCACTGTGTGGTCCCCGTTTGAAAAACATACATTTCTAGCATCATGGCCCCCTCAGGATGGAGGTTGACTACTTCCTCTGCTATGGCGGCAGAGTTTAGGTTCTATGAGGGCCTTTTCAACTTAGGTGGTCCCCCGCAGTCTCCCCCTCTGATGGCAGAACAACCCCACAGTCATACCTAACCTCCTCTGGCATGCCTTTGTTCTGCATCCCGATACTGTATAAATCTTATTCTCCAGCACAGCTTGATATTTATGTTTTGTTTTATGCTAGGGTCATGGTACGACAGACAAATAACAGGAATGTTTGGGTAACAGGACTTTAAATTGGGGCTGTCAGAGACTAGCAATTTGTAAGTTCCCAGAAGGAATGACCGATTTGTCTCCATGGAGGGTCCATGAAGTATTGGCATGATTAAATAAGGATAGGATACTAATGGAAGCACTAAAAGTGAATTAAGGGGAGGCTGTGGGATAAAAATGGCCAAGTGAGAACCAAACTGGTGTACTTGAGAGAAAAATATATAATCCCTGTCAGTTGGATGAAGAGTCCTCCATGCATCCAAGATACTAACATTTTTAGGCAAGTTTTGGCTTCAGCTTTGCATCGAGAAATACTTAAGTGTTGAATATCATTGGTGGAATACATATTAAGTAACCTCACCTTCAAAGGAAAATCCCTTGACAATGAATAGTCTGCCTGAATGGTCTATTAGCTCTCCCTTTAGTTGCCATGGCATAAGTTATGACAGGGTTCGACAAATTCGCTGTTGCACCTAGAATTATCGACCTGGCGCCCAGGGCAGCAGAGGTGGGGTATCCTGTCAGCGTCAGCCATGCATACCCCACCTGCGATTGCGTGATCTCGTCGTGGCGCAATTGCCACCTATAGAGGCCGCGGCTTTGCGGCCTATGCTTCCAAGGGGACTGGAGCGAGGCGAGCTGCCGGCCGGGATGGATGGATGAGATTAGAGAGCATAGTCATGGAGGCGCCGCCTTCAGCTGTGTGGGGTCGGGGATGATATCAGCAGAGAGCACAGATAGGTTGCGGGTGCTCAGCCTCCGGCCGCCTCTCGCCCTGGGGATTGGGGAATTCCTGAGGGGGCGGGGCCACCTACGTCACTGCCACGGGGAGACACCGAGTAAAGGAGCTGGCCGGAGGCTGCAGAGTGCACACGTCGGTCACAGAACACGGTCACGTGATCACACAGAGCGCGAACAGCAGGTTATGGTAAGAGAAGCCAATAAGAGCATAATATAAAAGCATAATATAAAAGCATAATATAAGACCATAATTTATATCCAATAGGATTGTTGCACTTATGGTTCACAACACATGATCATACCTGTACCACACAGTTTGTTAATAGCTAGAATTACTAGCACCACTGAGTTAGGGCACAGGCATATGGATATTGTTCACTTTTCTTATATATGTGCCCATTATATAGTTTTTAAAATGCATTTGGTGTTGTCCATGCTTTGATGGGTCACTTAGGGGGACTCTATTAGAAGGGGGCTGCAGCCTTTTTTACTCGCTTTTTCCTAAGCGCAGGATTACGGTTATTTACATTGCATTCGGGTGCTTGCATTTGCAAAAAATGCAATTAAAGCGGATGTCTGCCAAAAAAAATTAAATTAAAAGTCAGCAGCTACAAATACGGCAGCTGCTGACTTTTATTAGCACACTTATGCCTCGTTTCCACTGAGCGGATCGGTATGCTATTGTGGGTGTTTCCATTATGAAAGCGTACCATAAAACCGAACCGTACCGCACCAGCAAGGGTCCTGCTTCAGATGAGGGACCAGAGAGAGTGGAACGGTTCGGTTAGGGCGGACCTACAAATGCATCTCACTGATTGGTGGATGCACTAGGAATTTTTTCTAAACCCTGAATGGTCCCTCACGGTCCGATTTGCAGTGGAAACGCTCACGCGATTAGACCGGACCCATCCGAACCGCTCCAAAATTACTGACCCGACCCGATCCGTGCAGTGGAAACGAGGCATTACCTGTCCTGGAGTCCAGCGCCGTCGGCAGCAGAGGACGAGCGATCGTTAAGATTGGTTAATTTTTATATTGAAAATAAAGCGGTCGTTAAAAAAACCTGGCTCCTAACATTTTTAGCTGGCTCCTAGATTCCAAGCAAATTTGTCAAGCCCTGAGTTATGATGTCAGAATGCTAACCCCCTTTTGATTTCACCAGTAGGGAAAAGATGTTATGGGAGTGATGATTGGTCAATTAAGTTCTGATCTAGGTGAAAGAAAAGCGTTTTTCTGCTAGTGGGCACCAAGGAAGGTCTGGCCAAAAGGACGTTGTAAGAGTATTGCCACTGCCAACACCCAGCCTTTTCAAGTACTCAAAGAATAACACTGATCGTCCCCCATGCTCACGAAAAGTAAAGAAAACTGCCACTTGGAACGTATCAGGTATGAATAGTCAGAGACTCACCCCAAGTTAAGGACCCTTTCGGGTCCTACAACAGACCTTGCATTAAGGGGATTTACTCACCTTTAACATCTTTGAAATAAGACTACCTTTTGCCCCTGTATCTCTGTACCTTTTTTTTTTGTTTTCAACCTTATACCACTATGTAACAGAGGACCTAGATTTAGGCAATTTGATCCTTCAGGTATTGTGAGACAAAAATCAGATGACAGCGATACAATATGTATAGTAGGCATTCTGTAGCTGCCTATGCCACATATTCATTCATCCCACAGTGATGTCCGTCAGCCACCATATTAGTGGAAGGGCAAGCTATCAGACAACTTTTTCTGCTCCCCTATATATACACACACACACACCCAATGACACCACCAATCTAATACAGTAAAATAGAAATGAAGAAGATATTCCGTACTTCTGATGATGTCAATGTCCTAACATTTGAAACTAGTTTTGTTTTTTTAACCAATTACTTTGTCACACTAAAATAAATTATTATTCTTATCAAATTCTAGATTCATTTTGTATTTACTTACTCCATGGTGAACATAGTTTTCTCCTAGAAACTGCTTCATGACATGCTTCCCAAAATCTAGGATATTGTGCAAATGCTGATAGACTTCCTCTGCTGTCTGAAATCAAAACAATAAAATGTCAATCAAATGGCAGTAAAAAAAATAAAAAATAAATAAATAAATAAATCGGTAGATCAGAATTAATATAAGAAACATTACCAAACTTGTGAAGCAGTATACAATCAAAAGAAATGTGCAATCTTTTCAGATGTACATGCAAAAGATCATGGAATGTGATTATCACTTGTGTGTGGTTTTCAAAACCCGATTTCAGGTTATGGTATGGCATGTTAAACATAGCGTGTACTATGAAAAATTAAGTACATTTTTGGCATCTGCTGGTATTGCTACCTTAAGCAGAAATTATATGCATTTTGTAAAACTGCTCACCAGTCTCTGACATTGGCTCAGTGAAATTTTTGACCAGATCAATTGCAAGATGTTTTTCGCTTTCCTTTCCTGAACTGCACATTTTGAAATCCCCCTACACCATTTAAACAGGGATCAACTCAGAGCTTCGAATAGGACAATTCATAACTTTCCATTTCTTTTTGAGCCATTCCTTAGTGGGATTGCTAGTGTGGTTTATCATGTTGGAGTAGTTTCTGGTTCAGGTTCAACTTTCGAACAGATGTTCTCATCAAGCACACTTGATGATGCAGAATGTATAGTTCTTCACCTGAAATACTGTATTTGGATTGCAGCAAACACGGTTACGGTTACTGTGTCAAACAACTATCTTTGTTTGATCAATCTTCAGCACATTGGTCCAGAAGAACAATTTTGGAAAGCAAAGACTTTTGGTAAAACAAATTTAATGCAGGTTAAATTGGTGCAATAGCTTTCTGATTGTAACGTAGATGCATGAACTTTGAGCACAACTGCCGCAAGTTACTTCTAATGCAACAATAGTAGGATTTTTAACAGCTTGCCTGTAAAATCCTTTTCTTGGAGTACACCACAAGACACAGAGCCTTAATCATTACATAGTGGATTGTATGGGTCACCAGAGGCGATTGGACACTGGCACAACCAATGAGAACAAGTTCCCCTCCATACAACCCCTCTTATACAAGAAAGTACCTCAGTTTTTGTAGCAAAGCAATAAGAATCCCATAAAGGGGGGACCTTTGTGTCCCATGGTGTATGCCAAGAAAGATTTTACAGGCAAGCGGTTATTAAAAATCCTTCTTTGTTGTAAACCACTTGACCACTGGGCACTTAAACCCCCTTAATAACCAGAACAATTTTCAGCTTTCGGTGCTCTCACAGTTTGAATGACAATAACTCAGTCATACAACACTGTAACCAAATGAAATGTTTGTCCTTTTTTTCCCCACAAATAGAGCTTTCTTTTGGTGGTATTTGATCACCTCTGCGGTTTTTATTTTTTTTAGCTTTTTTCTTCATTTCCATTATACAATTTTGCAAAAAAGTAATTTTTCTTCATAAATTTGGCCTAAAATGTATACTGCTACATATCTTTGGCAACAAAACAAAAACAATTTGGATATTATATATTTTTGGTCCAGTCACTGAAGGCACACCATATTGGATAGGCACCACATCCCAGACATTTGAAAAATGGAAAAAGAGGGGGGAAGGAAATGGGATTTTCTAAACGGTGCTATTTAGCAAAAGATTATTGTTGTTAGCAAGAGAAAGAAAATATTGTACAGACCAGGAAGTACAATAGTTATTCACAGAAAGCAAAGAAGTTCTATGAATATTAAAAACAAACAAAAGATCGGTCGGAGGTAAGTAAAATCAGGTTTGAGCCAACAGTTGATTGTTGTATCCCGACAGTTTCGCTTATAATAAGCTTCCTCAGGGGTAGATGGTAACAATCACGGCTTTTAAATTGATTAAACTACAAAAATGTAGAAAAACATCATTGTTAATTTTATACATACACAGAATGTAGGTACAAAATATACATATACATATTACACATGATATTACTGGGCTGCATATTAGTCTGGGTGAAAGTTATAGGGTCTACAAGCTATGGTACCAATTACTGAAAATGTATCAATTTGATCACACCTGACAGCCTCTCTCATATTTCGAGACCCTAACATGCCAGAAAAGTACAAATACCCCCCAAATAACCCCTTTGGGAAAGAAGACATTCCAAGGTATTTAGAAAGAGGCATAAGTTTTTTGAAGTTGTCATTTTTTTCCCCACAATTCTTTGCAATATCAAGTTTTTATTTTAATTTTTTTCCCACAAAATTTTCATATTCGCAGGTTATTTCTCACACATAGCATATGCATACCACAAATTACATCCCAAAACACATTCTGCTATTCCTCCAGAGTATGGCGATACCACATGTGTGAGACTTTTACACAGCCACATACAGAGGCCTAAACATGCAGGGAGCACCATCAGGCGTTCTGGAGCACCCAGGCCAAATTCTGTCATTTCTCTCCTACATGGAAAAATCATCATTTATTCGCTAGAAAATTACATAGAACCCCAAAACATTATATATGTTTTTTTAGCAAAGACCCTAGAGAATACAATGGCAGTCGTTGCAACTTTTTATCGCGCATTGTATTTGCATAGCACAATTGCTTTAAAAAAAAAAAAACGTAAAGTTAGCCCAATGTTTTTGCATAACATGAAAGATGAAGTTACGCCGAGTAAATAGATACCCAACATGTCACCCTTCAATATTGCACACGCTTGTGGAATGGCGCCAAAATTCGCTACTTAAAAATCCCCATAGGCGACGCTTTAAAATGTTTTTACTGGTTACATCTTTTTAGTTGGAGAGGCGGTCTAGGGCCAAAATGATTACTCTCGCTCTAACGTTTGAAGCGATGCCTCACATGTGTGGTTTGAACACCGTTTTCATATGTGGGCAGGACTTACGTGTGCGGTCGCATCTGTATACAAGCACACGGGTACAGGGGCGCTGTAATTATTTTTTTATTGTTCATTTTACTTTTTTTAGTTTGACATGTTTTTCCTCAAAAATAAATGTTTTGATTACTTTTATTCCTATTTATTCCTATTACAAGGAATGTAAACATCCCTTGTAATAGGAATATAGCAGGTCCTCTTTACACTGAGATTTGGGGTCAATAAGACCCCACATTTCACCTCTAGGCTGGGAAGCCTGAAAAAAAAAAAAAAAAACAATCGCAGAGTATTGCACAGGGAGTATTGCGCGGGGGTACTGCAGAGTATCCTGTACAAAATTGGCATATAGTAATGTTGAGGCGGCAATGGAGACGACCCATGTTGAGGCGGCAATGGAGACATTACTATATGCCAATTTTGTACAGGATACATGTGAGTGTACTTGCTACCTTTTTTTAATAAATATACTTTTATCGGATTACACTATGTGGCCTTTCTTCTTCCCTTGCCTTCTGACCTTCTTGCTAAATTGTGGAGTGAAATGGACCTAAGGTTCTATAACACATTGAGACGTATGGAGTGACTACATCTAGCTTCTAGCAAGTGCCATAGAGGACTATATACATTGATCCTGTGTGCCCAGATTGATTACTATAAAGCTCATCTTGACTGTTAGTGACATATGTCATTTTAAGTCCACCAGCTCTGGCAAGCCTTCATGTATCCTCATTGGTGGCGGTGTCCGTTTACACTTGGATTAGAAACAACGGTTGCTTTATTTTTTTCACGTGGTGAATTAGGTCTTCATGGACTCTATGATATTCAATTATACATGTATGGACTTTTTTTTTTTTAATTCCTTTATTGGATATTTATGTATTTCACAATTGTGTTTATACTCTATATTGGAGCACATCATTTATATTGTTCATATTTATTTGAAGCGCTACACATCTTTGTTTTCCATTTTGCCTAGCTAATTTGTTCTTTATTAGCCGTGTTAGCAGCTAGCCAAATACTTTTCAGGCAGCGGAATATACTTACCTTTTGTTTTCACTAGGATAGGAAGGAAAAAACTCATAGCGTATTCTGTATAACAAGGAAATGGATTTAATAGATAATGCACATACAATTAATCGGTGGAAATAGGCATGTAACATTCAAAGCCGTAGTCTCTCTCCACTCCGATGCCTCTCGCTACTCGAATGCAAACACCGCCGACGTTCAGGATGGAACGCGATGATGTCACGGTACCCTACGATCGTTTCGTCTAGACAGGACGTCAACGGGGGATTAGCCGGATACGAACGTCAACGTGTGTGGTGTTTATATAGGCGCGGGCTCCATTTTTGAAACGGGAAAGCCAAGAAAAGGTCTCATGTTAACTGAGGGCTAATCAAATGTGTTAAAAGTAGCGAGGGAGGTTCAAAAATTATATGGAAAGAATCAGTCGAGTGAGCCAAGGAGAAAAATAAAATTAAAATTGATACCAAAACATGGAGATGCTTTACACTGGTAGGGAGGCATCGGAATTTAGAAACAATTGATCAGATTCATAGGCATTACAAATCAATATAGAAAAAAAGGATTTTTAATAAACAGCTTACCTGTAAAATCCTTTTCTTGAAGTACATCACGGGACACAGAGCGCATAGCCATTACACTTGGGTTATATGGGTACCTTCAGGTGATGGACACTGGTGTAATCAATTTCACAGGAAGTTTCCTCCCTATATAACCCCCTCCCACTGGGAGTGCTTCAGTTTTGTAGCAAGCAATTCATCCGAGGTTACACAATGTTCCCCAAAAGAGGGGTGGGAGCTCTGTGTCCCGTGATGTACTTCAAGAAAAGGATTTTACAGGTAAGCTGTTTATTAAAAATCCTTTTTTCTTTATCGTACATCACGGGACACCGAGCGCATAGCCATTACACTTGGGATGTCCTAAAGCAATGCTCTATGAAGGGAGGGAGACCGTAAGGCCAAAAATAGCCAAACAAAAAATTATCAGGAAGTAAAGTAGCTCCACCAACAGAGAAAAGGGGGCGCGACCCGGACCAGAGGATTCTATACTGCTGCCCGTAGGACCGCCTGCCCAAATGCTGCGTCCGTACCCTTTGCAACGTCCAACTTATAAAATTTAGTAAACGTATGTACGGAAGACCAGGTTGCCGCCTTGCAAACCTGTGCCATAGAGATCTGATGGTGTGCCGCCCAGGAGGCACTCATGGCCCTCGTAGAATGGGCTTTAACTGATAAGGGAGGTGGAACGCGCTTCAGACCATAGGCCTGAAAAATCAGCTGCTTAATCCACCTAGCCAAGGAAGACTTGGCAGCCGGCTGACCCTTCTTGGGGCCATCCGGAAGAACAAAAAGCACATCTGTTTTCCGAATCTTCTCTGTAGCCTTGAGATAGACCCTCATGGCTCGAACCACGTCCAAAGTATGAAGCAGTCTTTCCTCTCTGGACTGGGGAGTAGGAAAGAAGGATGGTAGGACTAGGTCCTGATTCAAGTGAAAACTGGATATGACCTTAGGAAGGAAAGAAGGTTGAGGCCGCAGAACCACTCTGTCCTTATGCAGAATAAGGTATGGCTCCCTGCATGACAAGGCTGCCAGCTCGGAAACCCTTCTGGCCGAAGCCATAGCCACCAAGAAAACCAACTTTCGGGTTAGTAGCACAAGAGGGATTTCTGTCAGAGGTTCAAATGGCTGCCTTTGTAAAGCTGACAAGACCAGATTTAAATTCCAGGGGCAGAGGGGAGCTCTAATAGGGGGATTCACATGCAAGACCCCCTGCAAGAAGGTTTTCATAAGCGAATGGGTGGCCAAGGGTCTTTGAAACCATATCGATAAAGCCGACACCTGCCCCTTTAGAGTACTAAGAGCCAACCCTTTGTCAACGCCAACCTGGAGGAATCGCAAGATCCTGTCAATAAAAAACTTTTGAGGGTGCCATTTTTGAGACTCGCACCACTCCACATAGGTTCACCAGACTCTGTAATAAATATTTCTAGAGACTGGTTTCCTAGCCTGAATCAACGTAGATATGACCTGAGCTGAGACAAAAATATAGGGAACGGGGAAACACAAAAGCACTCACATGTAGCCGACATCCGAAATAATTCAGTCAAAAATAGGAAATACTACATAGAGTAGTAGAAAGGCGGACTTTTTCAGGCAATCACAAGGACATAAAATTTAAGAAAAAATATTTAATTATATATCATAAAATCCAAAAACAAAAACTAAAATATACAAAAACAGGGTATACAGAGTATATATCAGCAATGGTAGCTTGCATCTCGCCAAGATGCAAGCTACCATTGCCGATATATACTCTGTATACCCTGTTTTTGTATATTTTAGTTTTTGTTTTTGGATTTTATGATATATAATTAAAATATTTTTTCTTAAATTTTATGTCCTTGTGATTGCCTGAAAAAGTCCGCCTTTCTACTACTCTATGTAGTATTCCCTATTTTTGACCTGAGCTGAGAGGCCTCTGCCCTTAAGAATTAGGGATTCAGCCGCCAAGCCGTCAAATTTAGCTGCTGTGAAGCAGGGTGGCAGATTGGGCCCTGAGACAGCAGATCTGGGCGCAGGGGGAGCGGCCACGGCGCCCCGACTGACATCCTCACGATGAGTGCGTACCAAGCCCTCCTGGGCCAGGCTGGGGCCTCCAGGATCACAGGCCTGCGCTCCAACCTGATCCTCCGTAGAAGGCGGGGAATCATCTGCAGTGGAGGGAACGCATAAAGGAGAGAAAACTGGTGCCAGGGGCAAACCAACGCATCGGTCCCGTAGGCCGAGGGATCCCTGGCTCGGGATATGAATTTGTCCAACTTTTTGTTGGATCTCGTTGCCATAATGTCCACATCTGGAACTCCGAATCTTTGGCAAATCTCTTGGAATACCTGGGGGTGAAGAGACCACTCCCCCGGGAGCAACTGTTGACGACTCAAAAAATCTGCATGAGAATTGTCTATCCCTGGGATGAACACCGCCGAGATGCAGGGTACATGGGCTTCGGCCCATGAGAAAATCAGGTTTACTTCCCTTTGGGCCGCTAGGCTCCTCGTGCCCCCCTGGTGGTTTATGTATGCCACCGCAGTGGCATTGTCGGACTGTATCCTTACTGGCAGACCCTGAAGGGGGAGAGTCCAGGCGACCAGGTCCAGCCGAGCAGCTCTGATCTCTAGGATATTGATGGGAAGCAGTTTTTCTGCCTCCGACCACTGCCCTTGCTGGGTCTGTCCTTCTAGAACTGCCCCCCAACCTGACAGGCTGGCATCCGTGGCTAATATCTTCCACGTGATGGGGCAAAAGGATTTCCCCTTTGACAAATTTTGAGGGACCAGCCACCAGAACAGGCTGCGCCGGACTCCTGGGGAGAGAACTAACGGACGATCTAACGCCTGAATGGACTTGTTCCAAGCTTGTCCTTGTGGGCGGCTATTAAATGTTGAAGGGGCCGAGCCTGCGAAGGCCTGTCGCTTAAATGCGGGCCCACGCGATCTTTTCTTGACAGGCAAGAAAGAACTTTTACCACTTGATATGGTCTGGATATATTTATCTAGGTCTTCACCGAATAGTCTCCCACCATGAAAGGGAAATCCTGCTAAAAGCCTTTTCAGGGTGCCTCTGCTGACCAGTTCTTCAGCCACAAAAGGCGCCCCATATGAACCAATAGCAGAGATAAACGGGACGCCTGTTGAATGGAGTCCTTAATAGCATCTACTGCAAAGCAGAGAGCCCTTGGGAGGTCAGCCAATTCACGAGCTTGCTGAGCCGGTATGTCCCTTAATATTTGTTTAGTTTGATCCTTTAAAGCCTGACAAACACCAATGGCTGCCACCGCTGGCTGAACCACGGCACCTACTGTGGTAAAAGAAGCCTTCAGTAGGGTCTCCAACTTTGTCGACTGGATCTTTAAACATCTGGACATTTTCAACCGGACAGGTCAGGGATTTATTTACGCAGGAAATGGCTGCGTCCACGGTAGGGAGTGCCCATTTCTTTGCAAATTCCTCTTCCATAGGATAGAGAATAGTGAACCTTTTAGGAGGGATAAAAATCCTATCAGGTCGAGCCCAATCCTGAAAAATCACGCTCTCCAGAAGGGGGTGAACCGGAAAAGACGCACCACTCAACGGTGCCTTCAAGGAACCTAAAGAGGATACCGCTGGGGCTAATTGTTCTGACACTGGAAGTTTAAAAGCAGTGCGAACCATATCTGTCAGAGACTTGATTTACAGGCTCTCCGCTTGAGAAGCCGAAAAAATTTCATCTACAGTGGAACCCTCAATGTCTGAACCGTCGGGACTCGGGTCCGCTTGATCCCCCTGTGGGTCCAATTCCTCCGAAGAGAGGACCTCTGCATCTGAAAACACCAATCTAGGTGACGGGGATCTAGCCCGCTTGCCACCTGGCAAAGAGCGGGCAATTAAAGCAGTTAACCTTTCCTCTAGCCCACCCAGGGTGGTCGCTAGCATTTCTTCCGTAACGTAAACGGGAATGGGTTGATTGGGGGCCGCCTCTGCCCCTAGCACCCTCAATGGCTCCTGCAACATGCTGTTCGGTGGTCTATCTGGTGAGGGTGGGACCGCTAGAGCCTGGCCCAAATCCTCTGACCCCGATGGAGACCCCTTTACTTTTTTGGTACCTTTTGCAGCCTTAGCTGGTCCTGATCCCTTGGGAGCCATTGCACAACCTTAAGACACCCCTAAAGCCAACACCCAACTGTTGTAGCTAGAAGTGAACCATTAATAAGAACAGGCTATGTTAAAAAATTTTCCAAATTTTCATACGCCCGAGAAGGCGGCAATACCGAGGAAGTCCTGTGAGTATTGCCACACCAATGCCCGTTAGCTGGAGCCCAAGGTTGCACCGACTCAGGTACTGCCAGATCTAAGGCTGAGTCCCTTTAAGAAAAAAACCCTTTTTTTTTCTGGTCAGTATGGAGCTAAGTCCAGACCTGAAGATCCACAAACCCCCACTGGGTGTCACTGTATAGCCAGAAATGGCTCAGCTGCGCGCTCTGTGTCCTCAGCCTCCTCTGCTTTCAGGAGGGAATGACCAGCCAGGAAATGCTTTGCTGCTTTAACTGAGACCTGACGCTGCTCGCCCGCCCCCCCCCACGCTGAAACCAACATGGAGGAAGCAGAAAGCAGAGGAGAAGCCTGGACCAGCGCTAGCAACCCAACAGACACCAGGCAAGACACTAATCTTATTGTAGTGCACACATAGAGGAAGCTGTCCCCATAGGCTTCCTAAGAAACAGGAGTTTTGCCAGCATTTCCTCCTTATAGCACGTGGGGCTGCAGTATCATGCTAACAGGCAGATCTGGGGGGAGTAGCAAATACATATCTTTAAAAGCATACATATACCTACATGTTATCTGGGTAAACATTAGTACATCCCATCCTGCCTCAAAAGACATAGTGGAGATAGTGGCTGATGCACAAGCATACCATTAGCCGACCCAGAACCCCCAGGGGGATACCTACTGTCGAACCAAGTCCCGCAGGTTCCCTCTTACCTGCTCCACTCCACGCCGCAGGGTATTGCAAAATGCAAGAGGCCCAATCTTCCCCCATCTCCGTGGGTATTGTCTTGGACCTTCAGGGACCGGGGTCCTGTGTTAAGGAACCCACACACCTGGACCTATATAGCATCCTGGCATCAGTAGCGTTTAGTTCTTGGAAGAGACTAAGGCACTGGAGCCCAGAATCCAGCCCTCCAAGGAGAGGCATTATAGGCAAAACCCCACTCCAGCAGGGCCCGGGTACCATACACCTTGGCTTTGAAGCACTTCGGACGGATCCGGCTAGCTATCCTGGGTCCCGAGACCTCCGAGGGACAGCTAGACGTGACCAACACCTAAGACACTGGCGAAAAAACTGAAGCACTCCCAGTGGGAGGGGGTTATATAGGGAGGAAACTTCCTGTGAAATTGATTACACCAGTGTCCATCACCTGAAGGTACCCATATAACCCAAGTGTAATGGCTATGCGCTCTGTGTCCCATGATGTACGATAAAGAAATCAGCACATATGTATTAATTTTGATATAATTATGTATATGTTTATTTATTTAAAATAAATTAAAATTCAAAGTTAAGAAGTCCGATATCGAATTAGGATATCAGAAATCCGATTACAAATAAAATCTAATTAGAAATAAAAATATATTAAGATTTAAAAAAAACAATTGCTATCCCAATCAACGTCAAGTCCAAATGGAATAAAAGATTTCATACAAAAGATCCAACGGGTTTCAAGTCTAGATATGGCCCGGATCATATTGGTACCTCGCCAATGCGGACGAATGTTATCTATAGCAAAAAGGGCGAGACTGACAGAGGGCTGGTATCTTTACTTTAATGATATAGGGGTTAAGTTTCTCCAGTTTCTTTTAGACAAGAAGCAGGCCAAACTACAATCCTTAAATGAAGAGATTGGGATAGTGAGAGCTAAACTCAATATATTTAAGGATCAGGAACTATATCTATCTAAATCAGATCATTTGAGAGAAATAATTGAAAAATAGGGATTAGATCAAAAAAATAAGAAAAATAAAAAGTTCAACAGTGATCTTTCTGATTATTCAAACAAGGTCGTCTTTAAATGGCACAGTTTTGGAAAACACTGGGACTAGTAGAGCGGATATTGCAGCTTCACCTTCACAATTATCTTCTACCTCTTCAATCTTCCAACCCTGCCCCTCCTGGTTTGCCACCACAAGGTCCAGCAAAACATTAGGAATCAGCATACCGGAAATGCCCCTTTCCCACCTAAATCTCATAAACCACCAAAGACTTATCCTCATGGTCCCTCCACTGGAAGTCGTTGTAAAGGACCACCAACTGGAAGGGACCCCCCATATCGGGATAATGTCCATAACGGATATTATATCCCTAGAGATCCTCAGCCACTTATGAGTTTGTCTGAACAAAGGGGAGATGTAAAGGTACATGGCATTTTAGACCTTATCCTCACAATTCCATGAATTATGCCAACGATCCTCGGGAGTCTCGTAATGACCCACGGGATCGTTGGAACCTTAAACCAGCAACACAAGGTTATTGGGACCAAAGAGGAGATTTGAGGAATCAAACCCCAGGACGTATCCCTCTTGAAAATCGGTTTGCTCCTCTGTCCAATCGGACACATGAGGATAGCTATGTCATTACACAACATCCCAATTATCCAAACAATTTACCACCCCAGAGAGACTATTACACAGACTCACCTTGTGATACTAGTCCACCGCGTATTTTTCCCATGACACGCAGCAAAAGCAAGAGAGACCACGACGACAGAGAGGCACCAGATCCAAAGTTAAGAAAACAACGAACCTAGCAGGTATTTTCAATCTCAGTTCAGCCTCCCTAACAGTAGGAGAACAAGACATTTTGAGTCATGGCCTCAAGTTTGCCCCCCCACGTCAACTTAATAAATTTGAGACTTTTATTGATGTCAACAAATTTATCCTGAAGATGAACATAAAAAGAGACATTTTATCCTGAACCCTATTGGTAATGGGACCCAGATTATACACAGGATCCCTCCGTCTTCTATTTGTCGCTCTGGCGTCAATTCAGAGGACAACCCATCAGGAAATATTGCCCCCATCCAACACACTCATTTAACGAATGCATCGTTATTTAACCCTCCGGGGTTTGTAGCTCCTGCTATTCAGGTATTTAAGGAACTTGTCATTAAAGATCTTTTATCCTTGAAAATTAAATCTAGGAGGCTCTTTTCCAATTCAAACCAATGTTAAAATGATCTGTCAGCGTAATGACATAGTAATCAGGCCAGCAGACAAAGGGGGGGGGGGGGTATTGTCATTCTGGATAAAGCACATTATGTGGAAGAAATGAATCAGCAACTGTCAGATCAATCAACATATACCATCTTGCCTTCCAACCCTACAGTTAAGTATAGGAAGTTACTCTCCATCCTTGTTGACCAAGGTTTCCAAAAAGGGATACTCAAAAAGGAGCAGGCCCATCTTATACCCATTACACCTCGTGTACCGGTGATTTATTATCTACCCAAACTTCACAAAAAAGTTTGATTAAACCACTAGGCCGCCCAATCATCAGCGGAATTGATTCCGTTACTGCTAGGGTTGTTAAATATGTAGATAGTTTTTTACAACCTTTGGTTTCATCTACCCCTGCCTTTTTACGAGATACTACTGAGGTTCTGAATTTATTTAGAGATTTTCAATGGAGGTAAGGCTTTATTCTCGCCACTGCTGATGTGACCTCCCTCTACACGGTTATCTCCCATCAGCAAGGTTTACAAGCAGTTGATTTCTATCTTCAGCAAGAATCTAACATATCGCCCTTACAAAGAGAATTTATTTTGGAATTACTAAAGTTTGCAACCACACACAATTATTTTTGGTTTGGAGGCACTTTTTTCTTACAAATCTGCGGTGTAGCTATGGGGCTAAATTTGCCCCCAGTTTAGCTAATCTATTTATGGCCTATTGGGAAAGCGAAGTAATTAATGCCCAGACACCCACTGAATTGCGCCTCTGGAAACGTTACATTGATGACGGTGATACTCATATGGGAGGGAGATGTGACATCATTAGAGGCTTTTTTTCCCCAAACTCAATGTTAATACCAGAGGTATCTCTTTACAATATGAAATTAGTACCTCATTCATTTTCTGGATTCAAACATCTTTGTTAAAGATGGGAGACTGGTTACTAACACCTTTTTTAAAGAAACGGATCGCAATGCATTCATTCCCGTCACAAGTCGTCATCACAGTTCCTGGCTGGCAGCTGTACCGAAAAGGCCAATTTCAGCGCATAAGACGTAACTGTACAGAATTAACAGACTTCCATGAGCAATCTAATACACTTAAGCAAAGATTTCTGAGTAAAGGATACCATGAAAGCATGATTAATGAGACCATTAGTAAGGTGGAACAGATGGACAGAGTCTTTACTTATAAGAGGCAGCAAAACGAATGCTACCTCTTCAGAGAAACTTAGTTGGTCTATGACCACAAGGTATTCTAATCAACATTTCTCAATTAAAAAGATCTTAAAGAAACATTGGGATGTTTTGAGAAGTGATAAAATTTTAGGAGCCCATATTCCTGTAAATCCGGTCTTGATTTTCAAAAGGGGCACTGGCTTTACGACACAATGTAGCACCAAATGTTATTGATCCACCTAAATCTTTAGTATTTTTCCAATCTCTCAAAGGTTTTATACATTGTCGTAAGTGCAGCATTTGCAAGTTAAAATTCGTTTAAGGAACGCAAATGCACTAATTTTCAATCCTCAGTCACGGCCAAAACCTACGAGATTGAATCATTTATCACTTGCTCAACCAAGTACGTAGTTTACATGATACAGTGCCCATGCTCAAAGCAATATATTGGCCACACAAAAAGAGAACTTTATATTCGTTTGAGCGAACACGTAGGCAGGATTAAAAGTGGATTCCCCAAACATAACCTCTCTAGACATCATGATAAATATCATGACAGACAACTCAAAGGGACTATTTTTTTTTGCTATAGAAAACATCCGTCCGCATTGACGAGGTACCAATATGTTCCGGGCATTATCTAGACTTGAAACCCGGATCTTTTGTATGAAATCTTTTATTCCATTTGGACTTAACGTTGATTGGGATATCAATTGTTTTTTAAATAATTCTCAATATATTTTTATTTCTAATTAGATTTTATCTGTAATTAGATTTCTGATATTCTAATTCGATAGACTTCTTAACTTAGAATTGTAATTTATTTTATTAATTTTAAATAAACTTATGTATTAAATTTAGATATAATTATGTATACATGTGCCGATTTTCTATATTGATTTGTAATGCCTATGAATCTGATCAATTATTTCTAAATTCCGATGCCTCCCTACCAGTGTAAAGCATCTCCATGTTTTGGTATCAATTTTAATTTTATGTTTCTCCTTGGCTCACTCGACTGATTCTTTCCATATAATTTTTGAACCTCCCTCGCTACTTTTAACACATTTGATTAGCCCTCAGTTAACATGAGAGCTTTTCTTGGCTTTCCGGTTTCAAAAATGGAGCCCGCGCCTATATAAAACACCACACGCGCCGACGTCAGTAGTTGAGACGAAACGATCGTAGGGTGGCGTGACGTCATCGCGTTCCGTCCTGAACGTCAGCGGTGTTTGCATTCGAGTAGCGAGAGGCATCGGAGTGGAGAGACTACGGCTTTGAATGATACATGCCTATTTCCACCGATAAATTGTAAGTGCATTATCTATTAAATCCATTTCCTTGATATACATAATACGCTATGAGAGTTTTTTTCCTTCCTATCGTACATGTATACATCCCGGACCCATTGCTGAGCTCCATTCTGATCATACACGGATTGGTTCCAGGGAGACCGGACTTCCCTGTGCTTTATGAGACTGATGTAAAGCAGTCTCTCTTTCTGGTAAGCAGGCAGTCCTACCTCACAAGTGCAGTGTGGAGATCCCTTTTTTATCTGATAGCACATTGGATTTCACTTGATCACCTTTGTCAGCTTTCTCATCATAAGATTTAATGCTGGACTTTTTTCACCGGATCCAATTACTCAATCGTTTTGGAGATTCCTTTTTTCACACTATATCTTCTTGCTCTCTTCAACTAATTTATAATGAGCTTTTATTTACATATGAATTCACAAATTTTAGTAATTATCAAGGTTTCAGCGCTGCACTTTCGTTTGTTTTTTTATGTTTTATTGAATTGTTGTACACAATTTCTTAGTGCCAGCAGCTTACTGTTCACCATTTACTGTTATATACTCATTCATTTCTACACTAGCGCAGCATCAGCCTTCTGTTTTTTTTTTGTCTTATCTCTCTAGATAAGTAAAAAGACACCTTCTTACATCCAGACAATGACATTTAATTTTCCATTTCTCGTTTTTTGGTTCATCACAAAAAGGACGGCAATATTATGTTTTGTGTCCTATGAAATAAGGATGCTACTTTTGATAGTCACTCTCAGGGCAGATCCTTTTGTACCTATCTGGCTGTGCCAGCAGGAAGGGTTCTTTCATGGACAACGCCTGCAGATCCCCTACCCTCCTGGCTGTAGTAATTGCTAACAATAACGTTAATTTTAAAGTTAAAAAAACTTAAAAGGGAACCTCTTCTATAGGTTTGAATGGGTGTTTAGATAACGCCTCCAACACCCCAGTTTATGGGGTTGTAAAGGATTTTTTCCCCCCTAAATAGCTTCCTTTACCATAAGTGCAGTCCTCCTTCACTTACCTCATCCTTCGATTTTGCTTTTAAAATGTCCTTTTTTCTTCTGAGAAATCCTCACTTCCTGTTCTGTCTGTAACAGACCACCCTAATGCGAGGCTTTCTTCCTGGTGTGGAGAAAGCCTCTTGGAGGGGGAGAGCAGGCAATTTAGGACACTCTACTTTGCAGATAGATAGAGAAAGAAGCTGTGTGTTAGTGGGCGTCCTGACACTCCTGCTTGCCCTGCTTGCCCCCTCCCCCCTCAAGAGGCTTTCTCCACACCAGGAAGAAAGCCTTGCATTACGGTGGCGAGTTACAGACAGAAGAACAGGAAGTGAGCATTTCTCAGAAGAAAAGGACATTTAAAAGCAAAATGGAAGGATGGAGGTAAAGTGAAGGACTGCACTAGGGTAAAAAAAGCTATTTTAGGGAAAAAAATAAAAAAAAAATATATATATATATATATATATATATATATATATATATATATATATATATATATATATATATATATATATATATATATATATTTTTTTTTTTTTTACAACCCCTTTAAGTCCCAAGGCGGAAAATTACCTTTAAAAGGACAGGGCAAACTCTTTATCTTGCCAACAAAAACTGTTTAATGAGGTCCTCTTTCGCCAGTCTTCTATCAAGACTGAGAGGGCTGCTATTTAAACCCGAGGGGTACTGACTGTTGAGCCTAAATCTGCTCCGTCCTGGAGAAACTCGAGGATAAACGGAAAAGAAGTTGAGGTCATCTGTCTTTCCTTACCCCAAGAACAAAGTCTTCCAAACTTTAATAAATCTTTTTAGTCACTGGTTTTCTACTCAAAAGGAGGGTATGTATTACCTTCTCTGAGCAGCCTTTTTGTTTCAGGATCTGGCGCTCACTAACCAGGCCAAGCTCTCCTTGGCCACCAGGGTGCTATCTATCCATTAAAATGCATGTGCCTCCATTGTGAGGACACTCACTGTTAGTGTTAGGACCACAGAATTATGGGGTGCCTTGTCGCGGCTCTGTGGCTCACGCATGCGTTTGCAAATGCGTGCGGACAAAACCCCTGTTTTTAACGCACACTGTTAGACAGGGTAATTGGTTGTTCTGCTAGCTGGTCGGTAAGTAGGCTTAGTTATTCCTTGGGCATTCCTCAGGTTCTGGTTGTTATCGGTTTTAGCCTTCCATTGCGACTTACTGCGATTGCCAGCCATAGATGGGGGCGGTGGATACGTTTTGTTTCACCTGTGGTGTTTATATTGGTCCAGCAGTGCACCAAACACCTTTGCAGCCATTGTGCTATATGCTGGGTGCTTGGTGTGCTCCTGTACCTTTAAGGAGGGGTGGCTCCCTTTCAGTCCACCTGCCCCCATCTATCCAATAAAATGCATGTGCCTCCATTGTGAGGACACTCACTGTAAGGCCTCGTACACACGAGCGGATATGTCCGCTGAAAACGGTCCGATGGACCGTTTCAGCAGACATCTCCGATCGTGTGTATGGGCTAGCGGACAGATTTGTCCACCCGACAGATTTCAAAGCATGCTTTGAAATCTATCGGGTGGGAATGTGTCCGCCCGACATGTCTGCTGGTTAGTACACTTACCAGCAGACATGTCGTCCCGCACCGCCGCCGCCGAATGGATTCGGCGCATGCGCGGAAGTGTTTTACTTCCTGGTTCGGTGACGCGACGGCGTCAACGTCACCGCCACATCACCGCGCCGTCCGCCGGCGGGGAATTTGATCCGATGGTGTGTACACGCCATCGGACCAAACTCCAGATCGGACATATCCGATGGAAACGGTCCGCGGACCATTTTCATCGGATATGTCCGATCGTGTGTATGGGGCCTTAGTGTTAGGACCACAGAATTATGGGGTGCCTTGGCGCGGCTCTGTGGCTCACGCATGCATTTGCAAATGCGTGTGGACAAAACCCCTGTTTTTAACGCACACTGTTAGACAGGTTAATTGGTTGTTCTGCTAGCTGGTCGGTAAGTAGGCTTGGTTATTCCCTGTGCATTCCCCAGGTTCTTGTTGTTTGCCATCAGAAGGATGTGGCCTGGAGACCTGCTGAGCTTCTGAAGGACCTGCGGAATCGAGGCCAAGGGCGGGAAGGCGTATGCCAGGTCCGAGTCAGTGCATCTAAACCTTTCCGACTCTCTCTCTCTTGGGAAATCGAGAAATATCTTTATTTTTCTGTTCTATTTCTGGATTTCCAAAGTATTGCACCAGGGTCTGAAACACCTCAGGGTTTAGTTCCCATTCCCCCTGTCTTATCAGCTGACAACTGAGAAGTCTGCCTCTTTATTGCTTTTCCCCTTTATGTGTATGGCAGAAGTGGAGAGAACTTTTCCTTCTGCCCAGTCCAGGATTTCCTTGGATCGTTCCAGTAGGGTCTGGACCTGGTACCTCCCTGGTGACTCAAATAGGCTACGACCGTGGCGTTGTCGGAGCTTACTTGAACCTCCTTGCCTTTGATGTCTCTCTGGAAGGCTTTTAGGGCTTCCCCTACTGCTCTGAGCTCCCTGTAGTTGGAAGACATCCGAGCTAGTGAGCTAGTGAGCTGTTCCACTGCCCTTGGGCTTTTTTCTTCTCTAGGTGGGCACCCCACCCCCAGGAAATGGCATCTGTGGTGACCTTTACCGGGTTCCACTGAGCAAATGGTCGACCTAGGTTTTGTGGAATTGTCCACCAATCCAGGGAGGACAGGACCTGAGGGGTGAGCAGTATCTCCTGATCCAAAGACACTTTTGTGCCCAGACTACCCCTGGTATACTCGCTGACATCAGGCCTAGGGTTCTCAGAATTTCCCTTCTGGAGTGCAACAGGGTCTTTATCAGATCCCCTACTGCTGAAGCTAATTTTGCCACTTTGACTTCTGGCAGGACGAGCTTCTGCTGCCTGGTGACCACTATGTAGCCCAGGAAAGTCTTGACCTGTTCTGGTTTGAGGGAGGATTTCTCTGTATGGACTATCCAACCCAGGGTTTTCAGGACTGCTACTGCTTTGTTGGTATCCAACGTGACCTGGGAGGCTGACTGCCCGGAGATCAGTAGATCGTCCAGGTAAGGTATACGAGATATACCCTGGAGATGCAAAAAGGCTACTGCTTCCACTAGGATTTTTTGTCAGGGCTCTGAATTGCCAGTGAAGGATCTCTGCTCCAACCACCACTGCAAACCTCAAATATGCCTGATCATTAGGGCTGCGCATCTTCACCGGTGCAAGTGCGCATGGCTCTCCCCCAAAATACTAAAGGAGACTGCAGACGTCGTGCAGGAGATGATCAGAGACTGCAGACATGCTACTGGAGATGGTCAGAGACTGCGGAGATGCTACAGGAGATGGTCAGAGATTGGGGACATAATACAGGAGATGGTCAGAGACTGCGAACATAATACAGGAGATGGTCAGAGACTGCGGACATAATACAGGAGATGGTCAGAGACCGCAGACATAATACAGGAGATGGTCAGAGACCGCAGACATAATACAGGAGATGGTCAGAGACCGCAGACATAATACAGGAGATGGTCTATGTTTCTCCTCCAGTCGCAGCATAGTCCCTGCCTGCAGTGACAACGACTTATCACAGGTGACACATCAAATTCCACCACTTGAACATACCACCCTCCCCCCGTGCCCCTGGATCACAACACCCCCTCCTCCTCTGTACTTACATGCTGTTCTGCGCACAGAGGATGATTGGAGGGAACAATGAGGAAAATACATTTGTCTGATTTTCCTATAGTGTGCACCCTTTTAATAATAAATGTGACACAAGAAATTACTGAGCCTGGGCCATCATATAATAGTGATATAATAGGAATAAATGTGTAAAGTATACACAGCGCGCTCTCCCGGGAGGGGCGGGGCCAGACATCGATTAATACGGTCGCATGCATCGGTGCCGCATCGGGCACACCCGAATCGCGATGCGATTAAATTTGACACCCCTACTGATCATCCACCTGGATTGGCACGTGTAGGTAGGCTTTTTTGAGGTCCAAAGTCGTCACGAAGGCTTCCTTAATGAGGTTCTTCCGTACAGAGTACTTTCCATAGTAAATTTTTTGTATTCCAGAAATTTGTTCAGGTTTCTTTAATTTACTATCAGGCGGTATTTCACGATGGCTTGCGGACAACAAATAAGTGGGAATTGTTGTTCTTTTGCTACTGGTACCACTACCTGTTCGACCAATTCCTGGATACCCTCCAGGAGGGCAGATCTTTTTAGGGCATCCCTGGGAGGATGTGTAAAGCCTCGTACACACGATCGGACATATCCGATGAAAACGGTCCACGGACCATTTCCATCGGATATGTCCGATCGGGAGTTTGATCCGATGGCGTGTACACACCATCGGATCAAATTCCCCGCCGCCGGACGGCGCGGTGACGTGGCGGTGACGTTGACGCTGCCACGTCACCGCCACCGCACCAGGAAGTTAAACACTTCCGCGCATGCGCCGAATCCATTCGGCGGCGGCGGTGGGGGACGACATGTCTGCTGGTAAGTGTACTAACCAGCAGACATGTCGGGCGGACAGATTACACCGGATAGATTTCAAAGCATGCTTTGAAATCTGTCGGGTGGAGAAATCTGTCCGCTAGCCCATACACACGAGCGGAGATGTCTGCTGAAACGGTCCAACGGTGTGTACGAGGCCTAAGAGTGATCATAGAGGGGGTAGTTGCCGAAAATTCCAGACAACCTTCTCGTAGGATTCGGCAAATTTAACTGCTGTCCGAATTTTTTTCCCACCGAGGAACAAATTGGGACAACCGCCCCCCTACTCTGATCTTGGCGTCATTTAGTTTGCTTGTCGCCAGCTTTGGTAGAGGGGACCAGCAAGTTGTTCTCTTTCCCCTACCATAATCCCACCGTTTGTCGGATTCCTTTTTGGTTCTGTGCTTTGCTTGGCCAGAGGGGCCCTCGAAAAGTTTTCCTAAACCCATCTATTTTGGGTTTAACTGGAAACTTTTTACCCTTTTTCTGATGACCTTCACAGGACATCGTCCAAGCCCTGGCCCAAAATCAACAAACCTTGAAAGGGAAGGCCACATAGCTTACCCTTAGATGTTACACCTCCTTCCCAGGCTTTAATCCAGACAGCTCATCTAGCCGAGTTGATTAATGCTGCTGTTTTAGCCGAAGCTCTTGCGGATTCATTTGCTGCATCCGCAAAGTAAGCAACAGCTTTTCCTATCACGGTTAGAGAATCGATAACATCCTCTGATTCGGTTCTCTGGGAGAGGTGCTTGGTGAGCTTCTCCACCCAGAAATCTGTATTCCTGGCTACACAGGCTGCTGCTAGGGCTGGACCCATGGCTGCTGTATTAACTATCCAAGCTTTTCTAAGGAGAGAGTCTGCTCGGTGGTCCACCAAATCCTTAATACTAGGAATATTATCCTCGTTCCAACAAAGGAGTTATTGCCCAGGTCATTATTATAATTTTATAAATATTGACCCGTCTTTAATATAATTACATTATCAAATAATCTAGTGGTCCAATGGTTGATTGCTACAACTAAAGATATATGTTGTTCCAATATGTATCATAAACACCATTATTGGCAAAGGATCGATATCCAAAGATGGCGGATCCAGGCCCTGGATTCCCAGAACTCAGAACTGGGTGGTCTTGTGACCTGTAAACGAATAAGAAGTAGCGAGTCAGCACGCCGCTGGTGCCCCTGGAAGAGGTCAGCGATTTGACGAAACGGCGTAGGGAGGAGCGGCATGCTGACGTCACCATTGTACACCTCTCTGCCATCCGGAAGGACGGGCGAATAGTGAGAGCCGGCCAGCTATAACGATACTACATGCTTACTTTATTCTACCAACCTGTGAGTGTAACCTTGTTTTTACCAATACATTTTATGTACGGTACTACTCTATGTTGATGTTTTTTCCTTTTTGGGCCATCCAATGTGGAGAGACTTGCTAGAATATTTAAAGGTGTAATATACACAAGAGTCCTAGGACACCCCAGGCGTTTTAAGACAGGGCTGTTGAGCCACACGTGCATGAGATCTAACAGAGATCATCTGGAGTCGGTAAGCGGTTGGGATATAAGAGGTGGAGGTTTCATCTGTCCTGCTATCAGACACGGTTTTCCTGGACTTGTTTTGCACTTTTTTCCATAAGTTTGGAATGACATGGGAATTTGAATTTTATGGACTATTATCATATCACATTGATCCAACAATTTTAATGTCACTATTTGTGTTTGCACTGGTGATTTTATGTTCATGAGTTGTATTTTAGTATATTATTGCTTAACTGGAATAATACCATATATGCATCGCAGCTTATTTTTTACTTTTATACGATTATGTTTTATCCAACATAAATTTGTTGCAGCAGCATTAGTTATTTTTAAGTATATTGATATCGTTTCACTACTGTATTAATTACAACATGCACGATCGAGACCTGCGCAGTATAATTCCACAATTTTGCAAATCCTTAATACTGACCGTTTTTTCCTCAAAGGAGAGGTTAGACAACTTGGTGACTTGCGACGAAGCCGCATCCAGTCTTGGAAGCTTAAAGTCTCATCGGTTTGGTGAAAGGGGAATCTCCTTTTCCAAGTTTTCTGTCTGACAATCCTCCTTTCAGGCGCTCTCCATTCCTGTAGGACTAAATCCTTAATGGATTGGTGGAGTGGGAACACTCTAGATTGAGATTTGCTCAGCCCCCTATAAACCTTATCCTGTGCTGAGGTTAGTTTAGGGGTTTCTGGAATCTCCTCTGTGGCGTATATTGCCTGGAGGAGTCTGTCCTAGATCTTCTACAGCAAAGAGGTGTCTCTTTAGCCTGGTCTCCTCCTGGGACTGGCTAAAAGGAGTCTATATCCAACTCTCCCTCTGAGCTGTGTCCTGATCTGGCCTTGCTTTCTAAGTACACCCCTTCATCTTACCTCTTCCTGGCCTAGAGGGAGTACTTGTGAGGGTGGGAGGAGGGCACTGGGTCACCCTGTAAAGAGGCTTTCTTGAGAGGATGTGCCTTCTCTAGGGGCAAGTTCCTCTGTGTCAGGACTCCGAGTTGCTGACTGACTGCTTCACAGAAAGCTTTAACAGTTGCCAGCATTTCCACCTGCATGGATGCAAGGAATCTTAATCATTGCAGCAGCCTCCTTCCCTGCTAAATTGTTTATACATTTATAGCAAAAAGGGCTTTGAGTGGGACTTTGGGAGCTTATCTTTACAGTTCCCACAATTTGTCACAGCAGGGGACTGTACTGAGGCCTCCTGGGTTCCGCTGGGGGAGTCTGCAAGACAAGAGGTATAAAACATATGTATAACATTACTCTGTCTTCCCCTGGGACTGCAGGTTGTACTGGGGAGGAGAAAAGGTAAGGTGAGAAGTGAAATCCAGTTTCCTGTTCTGGCTGGCCCCATGGTCTCAGACCCTGGAAGCCAGGACCGCTCCCTCCCTTTTCCTCCTTTTCCAAGGGGGGTTTTGTACTCACCAGTGCCCAACCTGGATCTGCCTGCAGTCGCATTTTCCTTCCCATCCTCTTGTTTCATGAGGAGGTTGGCTGGGTCCTAGGCTGCTGGTACCGCTGAAGGGGCTGGTACAGCAAGCCGACCACTCCACCACCTTCCACACCACTCTCCACGCCGTCTCCCGGCGTCCTAACACTTCCGGGTTGCACTGTGTCTGCTGTGCCGCCCACTTCCTGTGATGCAGTTCCTATTCCTCGTGTTCAGAAGGAGGCTTGGAGCTTAGTGCTTCCTCCTAGGAAAAACCCAGAAGGAGGAGAGCAGCTTAATGGCGGTGTTTTTGCATCACAGCGATGGCTCGTCCTCCCTGCTGCCAGAGCGCTGGTGCATGCCTGGGGCGACCTGTGAGACGGACAAAGCCTACAGGTTAGTTCAGCCCTCCCGGCCTCCCTAAAACCTGTCTCAACAGGGGTACCATTAGACCCTCCCCGGTCTTTAGACAAAACAAACATGTCGCTGTGTTTCGGGAGAAAAACAAACAATCAATACTGGGGATCAAGGGGAAGGGTGGGGACTTTATAACAAGCCGTCATTGATTGCGTTTTCTGCAGGGAGGAGCCCTCATCTCTCAGGTGTGCCGTCCTGAAAGGTGATGGGAGAAATCCCTGTTTTTTCTGGTCAGTTTCTCCGCTTTCCCATAAAAAAAAATAAAAAAAAAACACATCAGGCATGAGCGCACAGCGTGGTCAGTTCTCTAGCTCTGCTGGGAACTCCGCCTGCTCTCCTCCAATGATAATACTTGCCCTAACTGCCCCCCCCAGCCTTTCACTGGCAAGCTCAGTGTGCTGTCGTTTCTCCTCCCTAAGCTCTTACACAGCGGAGAGCAAAGGGAATGTGATTACTTATATTAAAAAAAAAGGGAGTTTTTTTTTTATATCTATACGAAAATGTTTTGCCCTTTATTTCTATTTTAAACCAAGTAGGTTGTTTCACAAGGTGATTGTTTACAATAACTTTAAAGGTAGCCCCCAAATATCTTTATTGGACCGAAAGGTTTTATTTTTTCACATTAAGGCCCCATGTACACTGCTGCTGCTAAACAGACGGCAGTTGGACACTTTTTCAACTGCCCCTGAACTCATTCAATGTTTTCTTAGGCTCCATGCACACGAGACACAAATGCAAACACACGTTTTCAAAGGCAGTTTTTTTTTTTTTTTGCCATGAATTTCGCTGCATTTTAACGCGTTTATAAGCGTTTAGTTAAGAGACAAAGACCCTCCCTAAGCTCAAAAAAACAATACTTAACCATTTCAGCCATTTTGTGAGACCAAAGCGAGTAGCAGCTGAAAGAGCAGCAGTATACTTGTATTTAGCATGTCACTTGCCACAAGCTGTGGATTGTCCACTTGCCATGTCACCTGCCACAAGTTGTGAATTGTCCACTTGCCACGTCATCTGCCACGTCACCTGGCCACAAGTTGTGGATTGTCCACTTGCCACGTCACCTGGCCACGTCACCTGCCGCAAGTTGTGAATTGTCCACTTGCCACGTCATCTGCCACGTCACCTGGCCACAAGTTGTGGATTGTCCACTTGCCACGTCACCTGGCCATGTCACCTGCTGCAAGTTGTGGATTGTCCACTTGCCACGTCACTGGCCACCTCACCTGGCCACGTCACCTGCCGCAAGTTGTTGATTGTCCACTGGCCAGGTCACCTGGCACAAGTTGTGGATTGTCCACTTGCCACATGACCTGGCCACGTCACCTGGCCACATCACCTGCCACAAGCTGTGGATTGTCCACAATGCAATGCAAGCAATTACAGTTGTCATTTGCCATCATTTTTGAGATTTCTAATATAAAAAAATAGGTCACCTTTAAAAATGCCTATAAACGAAATCGCAGCAAAACGCCGGTACCGCGTTTTGCCGTGTTCAGCGGCGTTTTGCGTCTGAACCCATTTGTTGGCTTCTGGAAAAACGAGGGTAAATTTAGTTCATACGTCAAGCATGGCTAAACGTGTTTAGCCACGTTTCGTTTATAGGAGGTTTTTTTTATTTATTTATTTATTTTTTTCCATAATGATTTTATTGACAAACACGATGAGGTTTACAAAACATTTGAACAAGGAGTCTCATATAAAACAGCATGTTTTACAGCATTAAAGATCAGAACTAGCATATAATATTGAATGCACAGAAATTACAGCTTTAGTCAACATACTGGAAAATAGTTGGGGCATGAGCTATAGTTAAAAATGACTAGCAGGGTGTTTAAGTTTTACACTATGGCGTTATACCCATCAGATATCGAACTATATTCAGGTGTAGTACAAAGATGGGGATGGGGGTGTACTAGTTCCCGGAGTGGTAACCAACTTGGAGTAGATACAACCTCTCCGTACAGTAGATCCATAGTCAAAGTCGGTATGGTCTCGATGTTGAGTGAGAAAGCTGTAACGGGTCAGGGGGTTGGGACTGAATATGGACTCCTTAGGGGTAGAGGGGGGGGGGAATTTGGATGGGGGGGTCAGGGTGGGATATGGAGGAAGGAGAGGGAAATCAGAAATAAGAATAGGAAAGGACGAGGACAAAAAGAAGGAGGAGAGAGAGAGAAAAAAAAAAAAGAGAGAAAGAAAGGGGGAGGGGGGGACCATCTCAAGTAGAGAAACATCAACACGTCTACAAAACCGTATGCATGTAAATGGAGAGGTGGGGGAGGGGGAGTGGAAGGGGACAGATAGGGGCTACCTCTCAGTCCCCGCCACCAGTTTCCAAGGGTTGGAGTACCGCGAGTAAAGAAAGTTTTGTTTGTGGATAATTTAGAATGTATTTGTTAAGATTCGTTGAAAATAAGCCCCCCTCAATCTTCCCTTGCGTAGGGGAGGGGGGCCACATGGTACGTGATTTTACTTCTCTTGTTTTTTTTTTCCCCTTCATCTCACTAAAGGTTGGCCTGTAAAAGTGTAACAATGGAGTCTTCCAAGGGTTCAGTCCCCTGGAGGCGAGTGGGCCGTGTTTGTTTGGCTCATCAGCAGTTTGTAGTTATCTGTGGTGCGAAAGTGGGTCCAACAAGCCCAGGTGTGTGAGAATCTGGTGGGACAATCTTTGGCTATAGAGATTAATTCTTCCATCTCAGCAATTTTTCCCACACGTTTGAGCCAGTCAGGAATGGTAGGGACACGTGTTGTTCCCCAGTAGATAGGTATACATAGTTTGGCTGCGTTTACCAGGGGAGGTAGTAGCGTTTTGCAGTATTGGTGAATGGGCATGTCTGAGTGATGCAGGAGAAGCTGTGCTGCGGAGTGTTCTACGGTGTACGTGGAAATTTGCGATATCAGTTCCCGGATTCGGGTCCAGAAAGGCTGAATCAAGGGGCAGGGCCACCAGATATGCTCTAGAGTACCCGTACCGTCAGAGCATCTCCAACATTTGTCTGAAAGGGCGGGATTATATTTGTTAAGGATGACCGGGGTTCTATACCAGCGCATTAAGACTTTATAGTTGTTTTCTTGTATCGAGACATTGAGAGAGCCCTTATGAGTTATCGTGGATATGCGTTCCCATTGAGCCTCTGTCAGTTCTATCTGTAGGTCTTTTTCCCAGTTTAAGCAGGCTTTGTTATTCCTCAATGAGCTGTCTGAGGTGAGGATGTTGTGGATGGTGGATATCATATGTTGTTGTGGTGCAGAGCTAGAGACAAGCTGTTCGAACGGCGTGAGACGACACGAGACAGAGGATATACGATCGGCTTATTTTAGGAAATGTCTGATCTGGAAATATGCCCAGAGAGGAAAAGCAGTGTTGTCAGATTGGCCGGTAAGGAAGAGCGATCCATAAAAGTGCCTGAGTGGAAGAAGTGATGCGCTAGAACATCTGAGTGTTGCCAGGTCTCTTTCAGAAAGTTTATGGACATACCCGGTGGGAATGCTGGGTTGAGCCTTAAAGGAGTGAGGGGGCCAGGGGACGAAGATAGGCGCAGCTTTCGGCAGGCATCTTTGAAGCAGCTAAGTGTCGGGGCAATGAGCGGGTGTGTTTTCAATGCTTCCGGGGTGTGGCAAGGATCGTAGTGGCAGGGAGGAAAATGAGTGTTCAAGAGCAACCCAGTCTTTACTCTGGCCGTGAATAGACCAATCAACAATTCTGGAGAGGTGGCAGGCCCAGTAGTAAACCTTAAGATCCGGTAACCCGATGCCTCCCTTTGGTTTTGGTTTCGTTAACTGATCATAGGCTATTCTGGGTCGTTTCTGTCTCCATAAAAGTTTAGTACATATTCGTCTGAAGGATTGAAAAAAAGATGGGGGAAGCTTAATGGGCAGGGTTTGCAAGATAAATAAAATGCGGGGTAGTATATTCATCTTGAGAATCGCTGCCCTTCCAAACCAAGAGAAGAGAAATGTGGCTTGTTCCAATTATTTAGATCCGTTATGGTTTTGAGGATGGGCAGGTGATTCTTGGAGAATAGGTCTGAAAGACTAGCCGGTAGATGTATCCCTAGATATTTGATCTGGTCATGTTTCCATTTAAAGGGGAAATTTGTCTTGCATTGCTCTATCGTTTCCTGGGAGAGGGAGATGTTTAGGGCCTGGGATTTAGCAAAATTAATTTTGAAATTGGAAATGTTATGGAATAATTTCAGTTCTTCTAGAAGGTTCGGAATCGAGATGTGGGGCTCCTTTAGGAATAGCAGTACGTCATCGGCAAATGCAGCCATCTTGTACGTCTGACCGTTTATGTGAAAGCCTTGGACATCCATGTTGGATCTGAGACACTGAAGGAAAGGTTCAAGGGTTAGGACGAATAAGATTGGGGAGAGTGGACAACCCTGCCTCGTCCCATTGCTAATGGAGAAGGCGCTCGACAGGTGGCCATTCGCGCGAACCCTGGCAGTCGGTGTTGTATAAAAGGGACATGATGGCGTTGAACATCCGATCCCGAAGACCAATATGTCTCAGGACCGCTCCCATGTAGTCCCATGCCAGCCTGTCGAACGCCTTCTCTGCATCCAATGAGAGGAAAAAACCCTTTTGTTTATGTGTTGTAATCCAGTGGTGTATATTTATGGCTTTGATTGTGTTATCCCTGGCTTCCCTGCCAGGAATAAAGCCAACTTTATCCCCCCTATCAGGGATGGCAAGAGAAGTGCAAGACGGGAGGCTAAGATCTTGGCGTATAGCTTTATATCTACATTTAGCAGGGAAATCGGCCTGTAATTACTAACCAATGTGGGGTCTTTCTCTTCTTTTGGGATCACGGTGATGTGGGCTTCCAATAATCTATGAAAGGGGAGAGTGGGCGACGCCAAGGAATTGAAAGTTTTTATAATGTGTGGAGATAACGTATCCAAAAAGGCCTTGTAATAGGTAGCTGTAAGCCCATCAGGGCCAGGGCTTTTGCCAGTCTTAAGATGTTTGATTGCCATTTTTAGTTCCTCTTCTGAGATGGGGCGTTCCAGCTGGAGAGCATCCTCCCTGTCTATGAGTTTGGTGCAGTGTTTGTCAAGAAAGGATTTGATCAAGGTGGAACGGGCATCAGAGCTATTGTGGTTCGTTGCCTGCTTGGGGAGATTATATAGCTTGGCGTAGTAAGTTTCAAATTGAGTTGCTATGTCAGATGGAGTAAAGAAAGACTTTCCCTGAGTGTCTCTGATAGTATGAATGTTTGCCTGTGCTTTTTTGGTCTGGAGAGCTTTTGCCAAGTATTGCCCGCATTTGTTGCCAAATTCGTAGAACAATTTTTGATGTAGGACAAATTTGCGTCTCGTTTTACGATTTAATTCTTCGCGTAGAAGCTTCCTGTTTTGGATAAGCTCGTGATAAATTTGTTGCGCCTGAGATTGTTTGTGTGCGAGTTCAAGGGCTTTGATCTTATTAAGTATGCCTGTAATTGTATGTTGTTGGGCTTTTCGGAAGGCTGTTTTCAGGGCAATGAATTTTCCCCTTACTACACATTTGTGGGCTTCCCATTGGGTGAGTGGGGTTGTGTCAGGTGTATTGTTTTCCAAAAAAAATGTATTAATGCAACTGCGAATGTCCTCGACCCCCTCTTCTGAAGTAAGTAAAGTCGAATCAAGGCGCCAGATACTTTTGGGGGTGTGTCTATCTGGGAATTTCAGGGTCATTGTGATAGGGTGGTGGTCTGACAGCAACATCGGTTCAATGGTGGCAGTGGATAGAAAGGGAATGTCTTTTTGGGATAGGAACAGATAATCGATCCTAGAGTACTTATTATGAGGGACAGAAAAGAAAGTGAAGTCCTTCTCATCAGGGTGGAGGATGCGCCAGGCATCATGTAAGAGAAGATCTTGAATCTGTAACTGGATTTGTTTGATGGCCTTGTATGGCAAGGAAGTTTAACCCTGTGGAGGTATCTAAAAGTGGGAAAAGTGCCACATTGAAATCTCCTCCAAGGATGGTCAGACCAGATTGGAAGTCTGAAAGCATTCTTGAGATGGATCTGAAGAAGCTTACCTGAGCAGTATTGGGGCTATATATGTTAGCAAAGGTTACTGGTCGACCCTGGAGACAGCCCTTTAGGAAGATATATCTGCCCTCTGTGTCTATAAGCGAGTCTATGGGTTGCCAGTCAAGAGATTTGGAAAGTAGAATTGAAACCCCTTTGGTTTTTGCAAGTGAGTTGGTAGCATGGTATGCTGTAGGAAACTTGTGGTTGGTAAGTTTAGGGATTTTATTTGTGTTGAAATGTGTTTATTGTAAGAATACCACGTTTGCCTTCAGTTTGGCCATCATGTCGAGAACTTGGCTACGTTTTTCGGGGATGTTAAGGCCCTTTGCGTTTAGGGAGACTACTTTGAGCGTGGAGGTATTGTTTGATGAATGAGAGTGTGCCATCGTTAGATTGAATGTACTCCTACGAATAGTAGAGGACAACAATCAGTTGTGAGATGGTATATTTGTTGCGTATAGACTCAGGGGTTGCGAGAAGGATAGGTTCTGGGAAGCTTATGTATTGGCAAAGTTGTGGTTGCGGCGGAGACTGCGAGGTATAGGAAAAAAGGGGAGGGGGGGAGGAGGGGAGATATAGACAAGGACGGAGGGGTAAAAGGGGGGGGGAGTGGAAAAGGAGGGGGGAGAAGAAGGAAGGGAGGGGAAGAAAGGAGACAGAGAGAGAGGGAGAGAAAGAGGGGAACAAGGGGAGGAGGGGGGTGGTTGGGGGGGTGAGGAGGAAGGAGGAAAGGTAGGGGAGCAAGGGGTCAAGAGACTACGGAATGTGTAAGTGACCGGAGTTAGGGAGGTTTTAAGAAACCTCTCCTATGCTATGGAGGTGTCCGGTAGGGTTAGACAGGAACACGTGCGAGCCCGTCTCGTGGGGAGGTGGTGGGAATCGGTATGGAACGGTCAAGAATCTGTTTCTCTCTTCCACAGGAGATTTATAACATAGAATATGCTAAGGAGCCAATCTTCATTAGTAATAACTAGAGTGATCATATGAACAAAGTCTATGGGGTCAAATACAGGGTCAAATTATAAGGTCAAACAGTATGCATGTTAAACAGGTATGAACAGCACAAAAAGAATAGAACTTAACATCTCATTGTATGTGTGGGTTATCACGAACACAGGAGGCCTTCTGCAGCTTGCAATATGTCGCCATTAAAATGAAGATGAGGGGGACTTCCAGCTGAGACAAAATTTGCTATATTTAACTCAAATAACCAAAATAAAACTGTGAATGAAAGTATGTCAGAGAGCAGCTTCCCTTATATGAGCGTGTCCAGGCGGATCTCGTCTAGAATTTTGTCATGTGAGGTATCTATTCCAGACCGAGGTAGTTTGGCGCAGGAGTGATACATATTCAAAGGCGGTCACTATTCCAGGGGGTGCAAGGAGATAAGTACTTGGAGCTATCTGAAACAGAGGCAGCTAGATAAACTCCCTAGTTTTAGGTGTGGATGATATAAAGCTTTTCAATCAGTGGGAGGGAGTCTGCCCTCCAACATAACCTAAAGTAGATACATCTATCACTCCTCTCCCTCCCCCCTCAGGCGTATCATTTGGAAGACTGTCAGGTCTATACAGATGGCATGTCAAGGGGGCTGTAGGAGAAGTAAAAGACTTTCATGTAATTAGGAAGCAGACGTCTGTCATAAGAGAACTCCTTAAAATTTAGGCAGGGTGTAAGTATGAAAGGCAGCTTAAATATGCCCCCCACTATGCGAGTCGACTCAGTACCAGTGAAATATGACCCCATTATACAATTGAATACATAGCAATGAATATAAAGGCAATAGCAGTCTAAGAATTACGAATCAAAGCCAGATTGTTAACATCAATCAAAGGAAGACCATGTAAGGTAAGCCTTCACGTATATGCCGAGATGAGGGTAGGGTTGGGTTAGGGGAAGGGGATATGGGAAGGGACCGGGGAGGAGCATAGGAAGGCATTCAGAAGCAGCGCTTTACCTTTAAGGGAGGCACTTGTCCATGTGTTATATTACGTCTGGGAGCTTGTTCTAGGCCGTTGTAGTGAAGAACATATGTTCCTTCCCCCGAACAACAAAAATAAACCAGTTGAAACAACAACAAAAAAAAAGGGGGGGGGGGGTGTGACCTAAAGAACCGCCAGTTTTCCTAGGGGGGATGACTGGAACGTGGGGTGAGCAAAATACTCACTAGTTCAGTAGTGCTCTACTCACGCTTTGATTGGAAATCCATGGGCTGGTGAGAAGAGCAGATAGTGTTGTCGAGGACCGACAGTTGCTGGGGAGAAAGGAGAAAAGTTACTCTCGATGCATCAATAGAAGTGCGATGGTCTGAAAGCAGCAGACGAGTGTCTCATGAAAGCTCTCTCCTTGAGGCGAAACAGTCATCCGCAGGAAGCAAAGGAGGGCAGGGACACGCTTGCTTCATCAGGTCCGTCACGGCGGGCTCTTCTGTGGGCCGGGGAGGCTGTTGGGCTGTCGAGCATAGCAATCTGGGGATCTGAGATGTCGGAATCCCTCGGTGGGGTGTGTCTGCGGCGTCCCAATTGGAAGTCATCACGGACTGGGATGGCATCAGTGGAGGTTGATCTTCTCAGGCGCGGCGGGTGCACGCAGCTGTACCAATCTGGGACGTCAATACGGGGAAGATTCAGTGTCTGAAAAAAGGCAGGTAGATCTTCCGGCACGCGCAGGTTTGCTGTGCGGCCCTGAGTTGAGGCAGAGAGGCAGAAGGGAAATTTCCATCGGTACTGGATACCCTTGGAGCGTAGGAGTTCAAGAAGAGGGCGTAGATCTCTCCTATTTTGCAGGGTAATAGGCGAGAGATCCTGGAACAGTTTAATGTCTGATCCTGCATATGTGAGGGAGCGACGATCTCTAGCCCTATGGAGAATTTCCTCTTTTAGCTTAAAGTTCACAAGGCAACAAATCACATCCCTGGGGGGATCAGTATCTCTACCTCTGGGTTTCAAGGCTCTATGTAAGCGCTCAAAATCAATGGGTGTTTCAGGGGGCCTGCCCAGCAGATCATTGAAAATGGCGATAGTAGCTTTAACAATATGCATGTTTTCTACTGATTCAGGGATGCCTCTTACCCGAATGTTGTGGCGACGCCCCCTGTTGTCCAAGTCTTCTAAGTATCTTTGGATGTCTCTGAGCTGTGTGATGTTTGATTGAGAAGAGGCCTGCAGTTGTTGAATGGCAGTGTCATGGCGGGCTGTTTTGTCTTCTACCTCCTCTACCCTCACAGCCATTGCCTGTACATCCCTTCTTAGGTCTGTGATAGCAGAGAAAAGGGTGGCTTTAATGTCTTCTGCCACTGACCGGAGGTCCTGCATGCACAGGGGTTGCGGGGAGCTAGCTACAGCAGCCATGGCTTGAGGCTTCAAGCGTCTCCTGTTCGTGGGGCTGAGGCTGGAGGAACGAGCGGCGCTCGAGTAGGCCCGATTTGAAGCCGGGGCCTCGCGTACCTGAGACCGGAAGATCTCCGGTATGACGCGGCCGCTCTGCGATCCGGTACCTCTGGGAGAGCGGGACCTAGTCGGGGATGTGTTTTTGGAGGTTTTCCCCATTGACCTCGGCGGATGGCTTGGCTGAAGGAAGCGTTTGTCTCCTGTGGACGGGAGCCCGGGAATTAGGCAGCCATTCGGGTCCGATGCCAAGCCACGCCCCGCTTATTTATTTTTTTACCAAAAACGAAAAACACCACACACTTTTCCAAATGCTTCTAGAAGCAAATGCGGCATGTAAATGCACGCTGCTAAACGGCCATTTTTTGGATGCCGGTTTCTAGCTGTCAAGTTAAATCATTCAGGAGAAGTTGAACAACGTCCCGTGTACATGAACCCTGATGCCTCGTACACACGATCACTTTTTGTGATCGTGTGTACTGGGTCAACAGTGCTTCTCTGCTGGGAGTGTGGGCAAAAAAATAAAAAATAAATCTTTCTTGAACCGCCACAGTAACTGGGGCCTAATCCAACCATGTTTGTAGCATGGTAAAGGCTTCAATCCACGACCTGAGTATTTGGCGATCAGCCAATATAAGGTGGGATTCTAGAGTAAGTTCATGTGTACAGGAGAAAATGTATAATCCTTCTTGGCAATGCCAAGTATCAAGATTGTGTAACCATGACTGAAGGGTATGTCTATATGTAGAACGATGGGAGCCATCCATAGACTTGTTCACTGTCAAATTAAAGTCACCCAGCATAAGGAGGTATTCCTTACACACACACACACACACACAACCTTTCTCAGTATTTTGTGTAAGAAAGGGATTTTCCCTCTGTTGGGAGCATGCATAGTGTATATCAGATTATTCGAGGTGCAAACCAATATGATATATCAGCCATTAGCCACCTATAGCCGAACGGAGGCTACAGCGCACGCCTTAAAGCGGAGGTTCACCCAAAATCACAACTATATTGTAATACAACAGCTGCAATATGTACATCAAAAAGGCAATTTTTTTTTCCCCATATGTAAATACCTTGCATTTGCCTTTCATAAAGAGACTTCCGGGATTCCCCTCCCACGGGAGTAGGCATTTCCAAGCCTTTCCCCGGCGCCACAATGCAATGTGGGACTTAGCTGCAGTGTTTTCCAGGAGCACAGTGCTGCAGCTCTATCCCCTTACATACTATCACAATGGGGCGTGAACCTGTTGTGATGGCAACCATTTTGTTTACGGCGCTAGTAGCCATAAACACTGTGCAGGCGCAAGAAAGAGCGGTGAATGCTGGGAGATCGGCATTCACCGCTTCCAGGAAGCGATTGCTTGTGGGCTTTGCCGAGAAAACGGACCGTGGTTATATACAGCGACCAAAGTAGTGAGCGTACATTACAATTCTTATACCCCAGTGAATGCTAGAAAAAAAAAAAAACCTGGCCGCGGAAACCCGCTTTAATTGCCGGGAGGCTGTCAATAGACATCCTACTGTGCAAGAGCTGCCTGTGTTAAGCGCTCCCTGTGATCACAGCCCCTTACCATGTGATCAGCTGCCAGCCAACAACAGCTGATCATGTGATGGAAACAAAAAATTGATGGGGGCGTGTCCAACATGGCACTGGGAGCAGACATGTTAAAGGGGAGCTTCCGATTTCAGCCTACGATCCTTCATCTATCCAGACCATTTACAGTCTTTCCCTCAGGCTACCTCTGGATGTACCTTGCAATGACTAAGGGTAAACGCATCGGCCAGAATAAACTATCAATGCACGCCGAATACCCTGTATGGAGGCAAAGACTGACTTCGGATGCCTTAATCCTGGCTATCACTACCTGTCAATTTACCCCGAAAATCAAGCATGTACAAACAGAAACAGCCCTTATCCACCGTGACACGGATACATTTAGGGACTGGTTTACCAAGATGAAGAGATGGGTCTCTGTGGCAGAGGATGTGCAGAGAGATCACCATGCAGATTTACATACCCTGAAAAAAACAAGGTTAAAAACAGGAGACCAGGGGCGGACGATGCCGACAATTGGAACCACCGCAATAATTTGCAGATTCTGGGTCTACCCGAGGGCGCCGAAGGGTCAGATCCCGTGGCCTTTTTTGGAGCACCTACTTCCATCCCTGTCCCTACAGCTAAATTCTCCTCACACTTCTCCATTGAGCGGGCCCACCGCATGCCAACAACTAGAGGCTCACAGGGGGCCCTGCACGTTCATTTTTAAGCTTCTACATTAAATCGAGACAGGGATACGATGCTCCCTGCTGCCCACATTCAAGGTGAATTAAAGTTTGACAACACTAAAAACTGCTAATTTTCTCATATTCCTCAGTAGAAACACAAATCCTTTGACCATGTTCGTGCTATGTTGCAGGAGAAGGGGGTCAAGTACAGCTCGACCTTTCCTGCTGAGCTTTGCAAAGGTCCAAGATGGCAACCACGTGCAGTTTTTCACTTCATCCAGGGATGTTGCTGCTTGGGCCGACACCATCCAGAAAGGACAATCCACCTGTGCTTTCTTCTTTAGTATGGACACTGCAAAACTTATTGAAGTAAACATGTATTCAATAGGGGCGTCACTCCCTTGAGCCTGCTGAGATCTTCTGGTTCGATATTGCAGTCATGGAGCACCAGGTTGCATTTTGCTATCCTTACAAGTCATATGTTTGAGGATCCAGATGATGTACATTACACTACTCCCCCACCCGATGAGGAGTTGGAGGACTCAACATTTATTCCCTCTATAATCTCAGCCAAAGATGGATTTGTCCAGCTGAAATTCTTACATAGGGCATGCTACACCCCGCAGAAACTAGCTGGTATTTATCCCACTCGCCGAGAGGCGATTAAGTTTGCATGTGCCACGCTATACAAGTTTTTAACTCACTCATGTGGTGTACCAGATACGCCCTTGAGCCAGGAACCTTCTTCATATGGTTTGGTCCTGTTCCAAACTCCATTCTTTTGGCTGGCGGTGGGAGATACTTTAACCACTTAAGGACCGGACCAATATGCTGCTAAATGACCCAAGGGGTTTTTACAATTCGGCACTGCGCCGCTTTAACAGACAATTGCGCGGTCGTGCGACGTGGCTCCCAAACAAAATTTGCGTCCTTTTCTTCCCACAAATAGAGCTTTCTTTTGGTGGTATTTGATTGCCTCTACGATTTTTTTGTTTGCGCTATATACAAAAATAGAGCGACATTTTGGGAAAAAAAATCAATATTTTACTTTTTGTTATAAGAAAAACCAAATAAACTACATTTTAATCAAACATTTAGGCCAAAATTTATTCAGCCACATGTCTTTATTAAAAAAAAAAAAAAAATAAGAAAAAAAAAAAAAAGCAACCTAGCGGGAACAGCAACACTAATACAGCGATCAGAAAAATGACACTGGCAATAGGGGATGAAAGGGTTAACTAGGGTGGTGGTCAAGGGGTTAAAATATTAGGGGGGTACGGGGGCTACCCTGGACCTAACACTAACTGCCTGTCACACTGGCACTAAATGCAGTGATCAGTACATAGATGATCACTGCATTCAGTGACACTGTGACAGGGGGGGTGGGGGGGTGATCGCAAGGGGTTAATTTGCCTGCGTGTACTGGTGTCAGTGTAGTGTTGTGCAGACTCACTGTGTGATGTTATCTCCCCTCAGTGGCAGTTGAAAATACCGCTGAGAGGAGAGATCACTTCCCTCTGCCTTTACACAGGCAGAGGAAGTGACACGCAAGGGAGCGCGTGGATTGGCTGGGAGCGATCCAGAGGGGGCGGACAAAAACGAACAGCCGCCCCCTCATCCTGGATCACTCGGACAGCCACGGGAACCGCCGCATGTAGCAGGGGGGTCCTGATCAGACCCCCGACCCACGTCTAGGCAGGCACGTACAGGTACGTTGATGTGCCTGTCCGTGCCATTCTGCCGACGTATATGTACATGCGGCGGTCCTTAAGTGGTTAAGAATAGATATACCTTTGGATCCCCTGATCCTATTATTGAGACACTTGGCGGATATAGAGGTGGACAGATATACCAAGTTATGTCTTACCTACGACCTATTCTATGCTAGGTGGGAAATCCTGCCAAGGTGGAAGTTGAAGGAGGTTCCGTCGAGAGACTCATGGCAGAAAAATAAATGTGTTACCACTGTATAGGATCATGTACGAGAGCAGAAATTGCCCAGGAAAGTTTGACAAGGTCTGTTTGTGGCTAGTCTCCGACAGCCCTTGTATGGTGCCTATCCTGCATGCTCATGTTTGGGATCTGTGGTCCTTGGGGGACCCCCCCTATTTTCTTAGGGTTAGGAGAGAGAGGGCAGGAATACACTCCAACAGTCTGGTTCCTCTTCTCCTTACCCTCCCCCTCTTCTATATCTCGTTTCTTCATCTGCTGTTTCTATGGAGTAGTGTAGTATAGGAGGCACCAATCAGCTTAAAGTTCTAATTTAGCATTTATTTTATACAATTTGCACCTCTAACCACAATTCAATTTGTGCGCAATCACCCAAGTGGTAATTTTGCTCATGTGCTAATTTTCTGATCCGTGATGTCCTGATGTACTGTCTGTTTGTCCAATAATTGTATTTATTTATTTTTCAATGGGGGGGGGGGGGATTTGCAATCTGCCCCCCTCTACGTGAGAACAAAAAAAAGCCCATCACTAGCTTCTGACAGGACAACGGGGTCAGGGAGAGGCACTGCTGCTATGTGCCCACCAGTACCTCAACATTAGTGCCACCTGTTATATCCTCTGTGTTGTGAGACACAAGACTCTGGTCTGGAACAATGGATGTTTATTTCAAGTCATCTGTACACTGCAACATGCATCTCAGGACAGTACATCTTATATCTTCCTTACATGTGCTCTCCAAGATGGGTACTGCCTCTTGACCCTAATCACTCCTGGGTTGAGCCAGCCTCAAAAGTGACAGTACATATGGAACCCTTCAGGTATAACACCACCCATCAGTGCTGCCTCATCAGTGCACATCAATGAAGAAGAAGAAGAAGAAGAAGAAGAAGAAGAAGAAAAAAAATAAAAAAAGAAATCACCTGGTTTCAAAAAAAATAATAAACTATATATATATATCTCAAACATTTTGGAAAAGTTTCATAGATTATATATATATATATGTAAATGTGGTATACACCAGGGCTCAAAATTTCAAGTCCTGAGCTACTAGCCAGGCCTCAAGGCGTACCAGTTGCCCTGCCATGTCCTGCCCCCAATCCCGCCCCTAGACACGCCCTCATAAATCTCATGAATTGGCACTTAAATGTTTTATGCAGAATTAAGTTATAAAAATTATTATTAACAACAACTTTATCCATGCCCAAAAATGCAGCATGTGTCCCCAGTGCAACAAAATGTCCCCATTTTGCAGCCAGACTTCCCTCACAATTGCACCCAGGAGTGTTCCCCCCCCCCCCCACCACATTGCAGTCAGGAGTCCCCCCCACATTGCAGCCTACCTGTGTAGAAGAGGAGCCGAGCCATCACCACCGCCGCCTGTTAATAGCGTGGGCCGGGGAACATTACAGCTTTCAATTCAATAGCTGTGTTCCCCGCCATGCGTGTCACATACAGCGCCTCCCCCTTTTTCAGGAAAATTTGATAGACAGATCACCCATCCAATCCTAGGATGGGTGATGATCCGTCTATGAAAAAAGTGCCCGGAAAAGGGGGAGGCGCTGTATGACACGCACGGCAGGGAACACAGCTATTGAATTGAAAGCTGTAATGTTCCCCGGCCCACGCTATTAACAGGCGGCGGTGAGACTCTCCTCTCCTTGCTCACCCCCCCTCCCAGGCAGCCCACACTCACCAGCCCTCAAAATGTACTCGCAAAATGCGTGCAGGCGAGTTAAATTTTGAGGGCTGGAATACACTATATACAATCACCCGACACTAGTTAGTTTCCACAATCCATTTCTTAACTTCTCAGTTCACACAAATACATTTTAAATTAAAACTGTAGCACTGAAGTAATTTTTTCTTTTAAACTTTAGGAAAAACGTAGAAAGTTAGTTTTAACTTTAATTATAAAACGTATCTAGTATATTGACTGTCAGTCACTTAATAGTAGGCAAGTAGGCATCACTTTAGCCAGTCACGCAGACATACCAGAGTGTTAACATTTTCTGGAAGCAGACATGATCACATTATATTGACAATATACCCTGAAGAACTGAACAGTCTTTCACATGGAACAGATGTTGCCGATACACAAAGAATTGTCTGCACAAAACTGCTTAGGCCAGGAAAACGATTGTTATTTTTGCCCCCTTCCCTTGATGGAGCCTGATGCATCCTCCTGCTCCACAGATGCAAAGGTACCTCAATCCAATGGGTGCAGTTTGCTTGCATCCAGCAGGGTAAGTCTCACTGTCCAGGCTGTCCGGTGACGTCAAGAATTTTGATCAATCAAAAAAATTAAAGATTAAATCGAGGAATTAATCTTTAATTCCCCCTTAATCTTTAATTCCCCCAGCCCTAACTGTGTATGCGCTATAATATATACACACACACATTATATATATATATATATATATATATATATATATATATATATATATATATATATATATAGTGACAAAGTCGTAGAAATAGCGATAATGTTATGCAGCAAAGTCGCTGATCTTAAGCAATAAATACGGCTTTATTGCACTCAAAATAAATAATACAAAACAAAATGGCCTACTCCAATTTAGGAGGCTAACTGACAGTAGTGTCCCTCACTACACTGTACTGGAGGGGCTATTCCGGCCTCCAGTATAAAACAAACAGAATAACAGTCCAAAATAAACAAATCTATAACAGACCTTGTTCCTTCAATGCAGACAGTTTCCAACCTGTCCGTCCAGCTCAGCATACCTCTCACACTGAGCTCTCACTTCCCACTTCCTTACCAGGTGAGTGTTAATTAATAGGGGAAGAGAGGAGGTTTTACCTGTTGGCCAGGCTTAACCCCTTCCAGGGCAGGGAACGCTGACTTTTCCAGTCTCTCACTGGTGTACGTACAATTGTGTACCCTGTCACAATATATATATTACACACATATACACACACACACACACACACACATATTATATATATATATATATATATATATTTATATATATATATATATATTACACATATATATATATATATATATATATATATATATATATATATATATATATATATATATATATATATATATATATATATACACACACACACATACATACATACATACATACACACACATACATACATGCATACACACACATATACATACACACACACATATACATACACACACATTATATTTACACACACACACACACACTGCGCCCCCCTCCCCCCTGATGCAATCGGCTTTGTTCCAGGAGCAATCCGTCCTAAAGGGGGAGGCCAACGATTCATGGCCTGCCACTCCAGATCGCTGACTAATGAGATGCTTCCTTTGCCTGTGTAAGTGTAAACGTGATGTAACCTCTCCTTGTGCTTCCTTTTAGTTCGGGAGCAGAGGAGACATAAAAACGTGAGTTGCACCTACAGTACATTGACACTAATACACATAGGCCAACATTTCACCCCCCCCAGTTATGCCCTGCACCCCCTGTCACAGTGACACCAATAGCCGTTTAATTTTTTTACTGATCACTGCACTGGTGTCATTTGTGACCGTTATAAGTGTTAGGTCTAGGGTACCCCCCTAACAAAGGTTTAACTCCTTGTAACAGGAGGGCCCAGGGAACCCAGAATATCTTGGAAAGTATGAGATACTCTTGCTTCAGCTCCCCATGCACCTCTAATGTCTAAATCACCCTATGTCCATTAGGGGCATAGGGTGACTGAGAAAATATATCTTGGAGTACTTAAAATGGGACAGTAATATTCATCAACAATATCTCCCAAGAAATATGAATATGTATCCCCTGTGTGCTGTGAGGTCTATGCACAGGAAGTAACTCCTAATATGGGCATTCCAGGATATATTGTAAGACTGACTTATTCATATTGTTAGGAGGTGTTGAGGTCATCAACTCCAGCCACCTGTGTCTGTTGTAATGTAAATATAGAAAGAACAAAGTGGACCCCCTCAAGGGTGGGACTTTTAAAGTGACACAAACACATAAATTGTAAAAAAAACAAAACAAAAAAACAATTGTATTAAATATTACTAAAAAAAGTGACCTATAAAAGGATAAAAAAATAAAAAATAAACACACACATGCAAGTGGTGTATAGATCCTACTTATATATAACAGACATAAGACCACACGTATAGTCCAACCCGACAGCCGCTTCAGTATCTGATCCTTCTTCAAGGTGTATAACAGACAATCACAGGGTCAGAAAATTACATGTCTATTGGGAGAGAGATATATACATATATTACATAGAAATAAACCCTAACATTATCTACAGCTCAAGTGGTTGCGATTATTTTCATATACAGAGAGAGAAGAGAGAACAATGCATGTGTATTTTGAAAAAATTTACCAAAAAATAAGCCGTATCACTTACAACAAATAGGATCTGGAGGACAACTCCCATCTCGGCAGAACGCACGCATCAAGGGAACAAGATTAGTATAGAGACATAGTCTCTTGTGCTCACAGAGAGGATATTAATAGCCAACCAAACAAAGGTCCCCTTGAATAAGGACCACAGATACCGAAACAGCTGTCGGGTTGGAGCATATGTGGTCTTATGTCTGTTTATTGTTATATATAAACATCTCTGTTTTGCGGCAATTTGTGTTTTGTAATCTGTCCAACAACAAATTGGCCCAAAATGTTTTAAAAATTCAATTTTTTTTTTTTTAAAGCCATTATTCGATTAATCGAAACAATAAATCGGCCAACTAAATCGATTATGAAAATAATCATTAGTTGCAACCCTAAATAAAATTGTTATTTATTTTTCTACAATGTATGTGTTTGTGTCACTTTAAAAGTCCCACCCTTGAGGGGGTCCACTTTGTTCTTTCTATATTACTAGGGATGTGGTGACTTACAAACATTTACACTCTCCAGACGGTGGGTCTCTTTTTTTCTTTGTTGTAATGTAAATTAGTCCAGGCTAACTTCTAAGGATCTTCTCATGGTGGCTTGTGCCAATTGATCCTGTGATAATGTGTACTGTAGTTTAGGAGACAGCCAGGCTAGGAAACTCAAAAGGTCATGTCCGAGTCATTTTAGCTGCTTAAGGGATTAGTTAACCACTAGCCGACCAGCCGCCGCAGTTATACGGCGGCAGGTCGGCTCTCCTGCGCGAGAGCCCGTCATCCTACGTCGGGACTTTCGCGGCCACTAGGGGGCGCGTGCGCGCAGCCGGCGGCCCCCGCGCGTGCCCCCTGCTCGCCCCCGAGTCCCGCGCGCGTGCACGGCGGGCGCGATCGCCGCCGGGCGCGCGCGCGCTCGTTACAGAGCGGGGAACGAGAGCTGTGCGTGTAAACACACAGCACTCGTTCCTGTCAGCGGGGGAAACGCTGATCTTCCGTTCATACAATGTATGAACGGAAGATCAATGATTCCCCCTAGTGAGTTCACCGCCCCCCCACACAGTAAAAACACAAATAGGAACACACTTAACCCCTTCCCCGCCCCCTAGTGTTAACCCCTTCACTGCCAATGGCATTTTTATAGTAATCCAATGCATTTTTATAGCATTGATCGCTATAAAAATGCCAATGGTCCCAAAAATGTGTCAAAAGTGTGCGATGTGTCCGCCATAATATCGCAGTACCGAAAAAAAACGCTGATCGCCGCCATTACTAGTAAAAAAAAAAAATATTAATAAAAATGCCATAAAACTACCCCCTTTTTTGTAAACGCTATAAATTTTGCGCAAACCAATCAATAAACGCTAATTGCGATTTTTTTTTACGAAAAATATGTAGAAGAATACGTATCGGCCTAAACTGAGGGAAAAAAATGTTTTTTTATATCTTTTTTGGGGATATTTATTATAGCAAAATGTAAAAAATATTGAATTTTTTTCAAAATTGTCGCTCTATTTTTGTTTATAGCGCAAAAAATAAAAACCGCAGAGATGATTAAATACCACCAAAAGAAAGCTCTATTTGTGGGAAAAAAAGGACGCCAATTTTGTTTGGGAGCCACGTCGCACGACCGCGCAATTGTCAGTTAAAGCGACGCAGTGCCGAATCACAAAAAGTGCTCTGGTCTTTAGACAGCAATATGGTCCGGGGCTAAAGTGGTTAATGAACTCATCTGTTGTCTGACAAGGATGTATTGACACTCAGAATGTGTATTGGGGACTCGTTATGTAACCATTATGTGATGTGGGTGGATCCGTGTCATATTTCAAGTGGTTACTGCAGTATTATCAAGTGTATATAAAGAGCCTGTATTCCTTCCAATAAAAGTTATATTCCTGTTTGACCCTCAACACGGAGCTTCTCGTCTTTGGGGGAGAATTATTCGTATGGAGTCTAATGCACCTGGTTGGAGTGTCCAGTAGCTGCCTTGTGTGCTGGAACGGAATATCCTAAACAGCGTTAACCCCTTCCATATACGGGGTGTCGTTACACTTGTTCACCCCCAGTTAACCCTTTAACCCCCTGTCACCAAGTTTATTTTTCTGATTGCCCGTATTGGCGTCATGGGTGACGCGAGTTCGCCAGTTATTTAGGTTCAGCGTCAGGTACCCCCATATACTACCCAAGAAAAGTTTTGACCCCCCCCCCCAGTTAACCCTTTCACCCCCGTCACCAGTGATCACTGTATAAGTGTTACAGGTGATGCTGGTTAGTTTTTATAGCGTCAGTTGATGCTAGTTAGTTAGTTTGTTTTTATAATCAGTTGGGTTTAAGGGTCAGTTAGGGTCTGCGTCCCCCCGGCAGCGTTAGATTAGTGGCAGTAGCGCCAACACCCACGTACAGACCATACACCTCCCTTAGTAGTATAGTAACTGAACGGATCAATATCTGATCAGATTTATACTATCGTCCCCAGCAGTTTAGGGTTCTCAAAAACTAAGCGGGATCAGCCCAGATACCTGCCTGCACCTGCGTTTTGCCCCTTCCGCCCAGCCAAGTGCAGGATCATCGATCACTGTCACTTACTAAACACAACTGCAGCGTTCGCAGAGTCAGGCGATCCCTGCGATCGCCAAGTTTATCAGGGGAATTTAAATAGGGGGATTACAGATTAAAGTTGCAGCAGATGCAGACTATATGCTTTTTGCAATGACAAATCCAAATGTTTCACTTCCAAATTTGTTTAACCACATAACACTCGCCCGCCGTCAAATGACGGCGGGCGGAATGCTCTATTGTTCTGACAGGACGTCATATGACGTCCTGTCATTTAAAGTCGCTAGGGGGCGCGAGATTGCCCAGTAACTAAGCAGGGACGTGGAGCTCCGTGTAAACACAGAGCTCCACATCCTGTCAGGGAGAGAGGAGACCGATGCCGTGTCCCTTGTACATAGGGACACAATCGATCACCTTCCCCAGTCAGTCCCCTCCCCCTACAGTTAGAACACTACTTAGGACACACATTTAACTCCTTCCCCGCCCCTAGTGGTTAACCCCTTCCCTGCCAGTCACATTTATACAGCAATCAATGCATATTTATAGCATTATTCACTGTATAAATGTGAATGGTCTCAAATGTGTCCGCTATAATGTTGCAATCCCCAAAAACAAAATAAATTTAAAAAAAAAGCAGATTGCCGCCATTTCTAGTAAAAAAATAAAAAAAAAATCATAATTATGTCCCCTATTTTGTAGGCAATATAACTTTTGCGCAAACCAATCACTATACAGTTATTGCAATTTTTATTTTATTTTTTAAACAAAAATATGAAAAAAAAGGGATTTTTTAATACAGCTTACCTGTAAAAATCCTTTTCTTGGAGTACATCACGGGACACAGAGCGGCATATTCATTACAATATGGGTTATATGGAGTACCTTCAGGTGTGGACACTGGCAATCTCAAACAGGAAGTCCCCTCCCTATATAACCCCTTCCCCTCAGTTTTGTAGCAAGCAGTATGCCTCCCAAAACATGTTCCCATAAGAGGGGTGGGAGTTCTGTGTCCCGTGATGTACTCCAAGAAAAGGATTTTACAGGTAAGCTGTATTAAAAATTCCCTTTTTCTTTCTCGTACATCACGGGACACAGCGGCATATTCATTACTATATGGGATGTCCGAAAGCAATGCTTTAATGAGGGGAGGGAGACATCTTCTCAAAAGGGATTTAATTTAGAGGTATACTCAAATAATAAGAAATCCAACTTAGTCAAGAAATAATTTTGAAATTTTTTTTTTTTTTTTACAACCAAGGGTCCCCCCGATCCCGAGGATCTTAAACCGCAGCCTGTAGTACTGCCTGCCCAAAGGCTGAATCCGCATTCCTTCTCACGTCTAGTTGATAAAACCTTGTAAACGTGTGGACTGATAACCACGTCGCCGCCTTGCATATCTGAGCCATAGAGATCTGATGGTGTGCTGCCCAGGAGGCGCCCATGGCCCTGGTAGAATGGGCTTTTACCGACAAAGGAGGAGGCAACCTCTTCAAACCGTAGGCCTGAATGATTAATTGTCTAATCCATCTCGAGATGGTGGATTTTGCAGCTGCTTGCCCCTTCTTGGGGCCATCTGGTAAAACGAACAACACATCTGTTTTCCGGATCTTTTCTGTAGCTTTAAGATAGGCCCTCATGGCCCGGACAATATCTAAGGTATGCAGCAACCCCTCCTTTCTAGATGTGGGTTTCGGAAAGAAGGATGGAAGTACCAAATCCTGGTTCAAGTGAAAACTAGATATAACCTTTGGTAGAAAGGAAGGATGAGGCCGGAGAACTGCCCTGTCCTTATGTAGAATGAGATATGGTTCCTTACAAGATAAGGCTGCCAACTCTGACACTCTCCTGGCCGAAACTATGGCGACCAAGAATACCAACTTTCTTGTCAGTAAAACTAAAGGAATCTCAGCCAACGGCTCAAAGGGTTGTTTCTGTAGAGTGGACAGGACAAGATTTAAGTCCCATGGACAAATCGGTGACTTGACAGGAGGATTAATACGCAAGACCCCCTGTATGAAGGTTTTAACCAGCGAGTGGGTGGCCTTACTCTGAAACCACACTGACAGAGCTGAAATCTGTCCCCTGATTGTGCTCAATGCCAAGCCTTTATCCACCTCTAGCTGGAGAAAACTTAACACCCTATCAATGGTATATTTGCGGGAATTCCATCTTTTGGATTCACACCAGCCTACGTAGGTCCTCCACACCCTGTAATAAATCACCCTGGAGGCCGGCTTTCTAGCCCTAATCAGGGTAGGAATTACCTGCCTAGACAGACCTCTACCCCTGAGAATCAGGGATTCAGCCTCCAGGCCGTCAAATTTAGACGCTGTAATGTAGGGTGGAGGATCGGGCCTTGTGAGAGTAGGTCTGGTCGTAGAGGAAGAGTCCAAGGGTCTCCCACTGCCATCTTCAGGACTAGTGAGTACCATGTCCTCCGGGGCCAAGCTGGAGCTACTAGAATGACTGGCTTGTGCTCCACTCTGATCCTGCGCAACAGGCGAGGAAGTAACTGTAGCGGGGGAAATGCATATAGAAGTTTGAATTGATGCCAAGGGCAAACCAACGCATCGGTTCCGCAGGCCATAGGGTCCCTTGCTCAAGACACGAACCTGTCTAGTTTCTTTGTTGAACCTGGATGCCATTACATCTATGTCTGGCATTCCCCACTTCTGGCAGATTGTCTGAAAGACCTGGGGATGCAGAGACCACTCCCCCGGCGACAGAATCTGGCGACTTAAGAAGTCTGCCTGCAGGTTGTCCACTCCGGGAATGAATATCGCCGAAATGCAGGGTACATAAACCTCTGCCCACTGAAAAATCAAGCTCACCTCCCTCTGAGCGGCCTGACTCCTGGTTCCCCCTTGGTGGTTTATGTATGCCACCGCTGTGGCATTGTCTGACTGGATTCTCACCGGGGACCCCTGTAATCTGGAAGTCCATGCCAGGAGGGCTAGGCGAGCAGCTCTGATCTCCAAGACATTGATGGGTAGCTGCCTCTCCGCTTCCGCCCAAGTTCCCTGGCGAGTGAACCCCTCCAAGACCGCCCCCCAGCCTGCCAGGCTGGCGTCTGTGGTAACTACCTTCCAGACAACGGGGCTGAAGGACCTTCCCTTCAGAAGGTTCTGAGGGTTTAACCACCAGGCCAGGCTTTGTCGGACCTTTGATGATAGCGTCAAAGGGGACTCCAAGGCATGTGCTCTCTTGCTCCAGGCTGCTAGAATGGCTGCCTGTAGGCCGCGAGTGTGGATCTGAGCGTATGGTACTGCCTCGAACGTGGCCACTAGCTTGCCTAGTAATCGCATACACAGACGAATAGTTGGTTTTTTCTTGCTTAGAACCAACTGAACCAACCCCTTGATAGCCTCGACCTTTACAAGGGGCAGGAACACCCTTTGCTTTTCTGTGTCTAACCTCATGCCGAGGTATTCCAACTGCTTTGTAGGATGAAACGCTGATTTTTCCCGGTTTAGGACCCAGCCGAACCTCTCGAGGTACTGAACCGTGAGGTTTACTGCTTGTTCCAGACACGGCCGTGAGTGATCTACGATTAAAAGGTCGTCCAAGTATGCTAGGACTGTGACCCCTTGGATCCTTAGATTGGCCAGAACTGGGGCTAGGATCTTCGTGAATACCCGGGGGGCCGTGGCCAGCCCGAAGGGGAGCGCCATGAATTGGAAGTGTCGCTGCCCCACTGCGAAGCGTAAAAATCTTTGATGCGGCTGAAAGATTGGTACATGAAGGTAAGCATCCTTTATGTCTATGGAAGCCAGAAAGTCGTCCCTCTGGAGCGTGGCGACTGCTGACCGGACGGATTCCATCCGGAAGGAACGAACACTTAGGTAAACATTTAAACTCTTTAGGTCCAAGATTGGCCTGACATCGCCGTTGGGCTTTGGTATGACAGAGATTGAAATAGAAACCTAGCCCCTGCTCTTGGGCTGGTACCTCTATTATCACGCCCTGGCAAAGCAGGTGATCCAAAGCTGCCAGCATCGAGGCCTTCTTTGCTGGATCTTTTGGTAGCCTTGACTCTTGAAAACGAGGCGGAGGAAACTTTAGAAACTCCAGTCTGTAGCCTGTGGTTACAAACGACCGGACCCATTTGTCGGGGATCTTGGCTTCCCAAACTTCTGAGAAGAAACAAACCCTTCCCCCCACCCGCGAGAGTGGGGGCGCCCCTTCATAAGGCAGACTTAGGGGCTGGCTTTGTCGGCTTGCGATACCATGGCCTCTTACCTCCAGGGGCCTGTCCCTGCGATTTATTGTTAAAGTTTGATCGCGCAGGCGGCCGTCGATACTGCCTAGAATTTGGGGGCCCCGAGACAGGAGAGAGCTGCCTTTTAAATGTAGGACCCCGGAATCTCTTTTTGACTGGTAAAAGGGTACTTTTGCCACTTGAAATAGTCTGAATGTATTTATCCAGATCCTCTCCGAAGAGTCGTCCTCCATGGAAGGGAAACCCTGCCAGAAGCTTTTTGCATGGGGGCTCCGCCGCCCAGTTCTTCAACCATAAGAGCCTTCTCATGTGCACCAAAAATAGTGATAAACGAGAGGCCTGCTGGATGGAATCCTTTATAGCATCTACCGCAAAACACAGAGCTCTGGGAATGTCAGAAAACTCTTCTGCCTGTTGGGTAGGCATGTCTTTTAGCATTTGTTTTGTCTGGTCCTTTAACGCCTGACAAACTCCAATTGCAGCCACAGCTGGCTGTACCACTGCTCCTGCCGTAGCAAAGGATGCCTTAAAAGTGTCTCTAACCGTTTATCAACCGGATCTTTAAACATTTGTATGTTTTCCACCGGGCAAGTTAGTGATTTATTCACACATGAGATGGCTGCATCCACCACTGGGAGCTTCCACCTCTTCGAGAATTTTTCCTCCATAGGGTAAATGACCGAAAATCTCTTAGGCGGCAGAAAAATCCTGTCCGGTCGTACCCAATCCTGAAACATCAATTCCTCCAACAGAGGATGGACCGGAAAAACCGCGTTGCTCGAAGGAGCTTTCAAAGAGCCCAGAGAGGATACCGCAGGAACCTGAGGCTCTGGCAATGGTAAATTAAATGCCGAGCGGACCATGTCCGTCAAAGACTGTACCCACAGTCTCTCTGTCTGGGAGTCTGAAAATGGTTCCTCAGAGGTAGATTCCTCAATCCCTGAACTCTCTTGGTTCCGGTCTAGTTGATCCTCCTGAGATTCCAATTCCTCCGGAGAGAGAATTTCAGCATCTGAGGATACACCTTTTGGCGATGGGGATCTAGCCCGTTTCTTGCCAGGAATAGAGCTAGCGATCATCGCTGCTAATCTTTTTTCTAGCCCCCCTAGGGAGACGGCTAGCATCTCCTCTGTGATAAACACAGGGCTGGGCTGATCTGGGCCAGCCTCAGCACCAGACCCCCCCAATGGCTCATCCAAGGCGACCTTCATGGGAATAAGCTGCGGGGAAAGTATCGGCATATCATCAGAATCAGAGGGGAAACCCTTTGTTTTTTGGTCTTTTTTGTACCTTTTGATCCCGAACCTTTGGAAGCCATAATACAAAATCGAGGGACTCCGCCTACAACAACCGACTGTAGTGGCCAGGAGTACAAAACTAGGGTTTAGGGGACAATAGATCACTAATGCCTAAAAACCGATGGGGCCCCGTATGTTCTCTTTTTTTTTTTTTTGTTATAATATATAACTTTTCTTTTTTTTTTTTTTTTTAAACATACAGCGTCGCCCAAATTTAGTTTGCCAGCCTCCAACCTGTTGCCAAAGGGGATTTTTGGCTTAACACAAAAGCATTGGAGCCAACTCCAGCATGTACTACCCCTCTTCCGCCACCGGGAGTCACTGTTCTGCCGCTCTGCGTCCTCTCCCTTCCAGATCAGCCTCAGACTGAGCAATGATCATAGCCTGCTGTTATAACAGCAAATAAAGGCGCGCCCCTGATGACGCTGCAGGCACGCCCCCCCCCCCGCCCTCCCCTCCGAACGGCGCGAAAATGTCTATAAGACGTGCGCGCGCACGCGTATGCCGGGGAAGGAAGCACATGGAGGAGCCGCGCTGCTGGAGACCCAGGACTGCAGATCAGGCGGCAGAATCAAACCCCACGGCCAGGTAGGACTCTCCAAAAGGCCCCATAGGGATCCTTATTAGCCCTGGGAAGAGAGCAGCAGGTAGCTAGCAAACTCTAAAGTTTCTTAGACAGGGGGACCAAGTGATGGGGGAAATGAGATCATCCTGTCTTCTCAGACATAGTGAGCAAGGCTGCCAATGCAGAGCATACTTGGGCTACCCCGCTTTAAGGTCTCCCTGGAGAGCCTGCTGTCGAACCAAGTCCCGCAGGCTCCCCTCTTACCTGCTCCATGCTGCAGGACGTTTGCCTAGCAAAAAACGGTCCAATCTTCTCCCATCTCCGTGGGTAGCGTAGTAGACCTTCAGGCCCTGGGGTCCTGGAAGGTACCCACTGTCCTGGACCTATATAGCACCCTGGCAAACAGGAACTTATGGTCTTTACGAACTCCAAGTCCTGGGCCCAGGGTCCAGCCCTCCAAAGAGGAGCATTATAGGCAAAACCCCACGGTTTGGGGCCCGGGTACTGTCCACTTTGGCACAGAGGCTCCTTGGACAGATCCGGTTAGCCCGCCCTTAATCCCAAGGATGTGGAGCAAAGCTATTCCGTGACCAACACCTAAGACACTGGCGAAAAAACTGAGGGACTCCCTCTAGGGGAGGGGTTTATATAGGGAGGGGACTTCCTGTTTGAGATTGCCAGTGTCCACACCTGAAGGTACTCCATATAACCCATATAGTAATGAATATGCCGCTCTGTGTCCCGTGATGTACGAGAAAGAAATACGTACCAGCCTAAGCCGAGATAAAATGTATTTATTTTTTTAAATGGGATATTTATGGGTTGTTTTTTTTTTTTAAATGTACGCTTTTTTGTTTATAGCCCAAAAAATAAAAACCACACGGACGATCAAATACCACCAAAAGAAAGCTTGATTTGTGGGGAAATTTTTTTTTGTCTGGGCAGGAAGGGGGTGTAGGTGCACAGTAGGCAAGTGAGTTACACAGTCGCCTTTCGTATTTCAAAATAAATTGTACAAAGTCGGAAGCCTTGATAGTAGCAATCCTGAAGAAGGTGAAGGAATCAATAAGGCAAAGTTATAAAATTTAAAATGGTTAGACCAAGGGCTGAAGTATTTAGGGACTATAATTGCAGCAGATATGTCCAAAATCTATGAATTACATTTTTTACCAATACGAAGTGTAAGGGGAGGGCCCGTGGAACCCAGAAGCCCTTGAAAAGTATGAGATACCCTTGCTTCAGCTTCCCTGGACCCACTTATGTCTATCATCATATGTCCACTAGGGACATAGGATGACCGAGAAATGATATATTGGACTACCTGAGATGGGATTATGTAATTATTATCCACAATATATTCCAGGATATCCGTAAAGAACTATTTACTGTTTGTTAATTCTAAACGCAACATGTTAATTGAAAAAGTGACTCATTCATAATATTGGGACACATACTGTTAGATGCTAATGTCACCAACTCCAGCCTATCTGTCTGTTGTGATGTAAATGAATCTAGGATGGCTTCTGAGGACCTTTCATTGTGCTTATTGATCCTGTATTGTGCGAGTCCTGTGATAATGTTTATTGCAGTATAGGGGACAGCAAGGCTAGCCTAAAGGTTATGTGTATGAGTCATCAGATGTAGTTAATTAGCTCATGTAAATTAGGTCAGGTCCTAGAGTCAGTGTGTCTGCCAAGAGATTTGAGGATAATGTGTATTGGGGGGCTCATTGGATAAAGATTGTGTGATGTTGTGGGTGGATCCGGGTCATTGTTCAGTATTCTCAAAGTGTATAAATAAAAAAAAAAGGAGGGGACCGTTTCCTTCCAATAAAGTCAGTCTTTTCCTGCTTGAACCTCAAACAGAGCTGTGCCCCGTTAAATGGGGGCGATTAATTCTTATGGGTCTCGTTCGCCTGACTGTGGAGTGTCGGTAGCGGCCTTGTGTTTGGAAAGGGAATATCCTAAAAACGACATCAACCCCTTTCATATATGGGGTGCCGGTACACCAAGTAAAGTACGTGGACTACTGGAGAAATGGCACAGGGAAATGTTTTCATGGTTCGGAAGCAGCAATATAATTAAGATGAATATCTTACCAAAGATCCTGTACCTTCTCCAGGCAGTCCCAATTGCAATACCAAGTATATTTTTTAGACATATCCAAACATTCATGAAATTTGGGCAGGAAAACCACCAAGGATTAAAAGGACATTATTATTTTTACCAAAACAGTATGGAGGGCTGGCGGTCCCCAATGTATATAAGTATTACCAAGCAGTGCACCTAGGACGAGTACTGGACTGGTGTCGACATAGGGATATGAAAATCTGGCCAAATTTATAGCAAGCGCAATGTAGGGAATTATTACGCAGAGCCCCCTGGTGTTATAAAAATATTACAATCAATACTAAGATGTACCCAATAATAGGGCCCACATTACGAGTATGCCAAAATCTCTTTTCTGGGGATAAAATATCGACATGTAACTCACCATTGATGCCTAGATTAGGTAATCCCCAATTTATACCGGGTATACAAAAGGGACCTTTCGCTCCATTAATTGAATGAGGACCGTTTCAGGCCTCGCATTTCATGGTCTCAGGTAACTGGCCAACACTGCAGGAGTTGATGCAGAAGAATGGCCCTTTTCAATTAGATTTTTGGCAAGCAGCACAGACACTTTCTAAGTTCTGTAGTGGCACCAAGTCGGTTGGACCGAAGTCTAAAGCCGCGTACACACGATTGGTTAACCAGAGGACAACGGTCTAAAGGACCGTTTTCATCGGTCAAAACCAAATCGTGTGTGTGGGGCCCATAGGTTATTTAACCATCAGTAAAAAAAAAAGAAAACTTGCTTTAAAGCATTGGAAGCATGGAACTTTTTTCAGCACGTCGTTGGGTTTTATGTCACCGCGTTCTGACATGATCGGTTTTTAACTGATCAGACCATCAGTCAGCTTCATCGGTTAACCTAAGACAACTGTCCTTCAGACCGTTCATCAGTTTGACATCATTCGAGAAACTATGTACGAAAAAAGAACCAATAACGCATACAGTATCCATAATGTATGGGTTATTGACTAAACCATTGGAGAATTTTCAGTTGCGACTCTTCATAGATGGGAATTAGATCTAGGGAGGACCTTCCGGGAATCTCAAAAAAAGGAAATGATACATGCAATATTCAAGACAGCAACATGTGTCATGTGTTGTTGAGGGTTTATAGGAAGGCGAGTGAAAGGGGACTGTAAATAGGAAGGAGGAGATGAAACATTCTGGGACAGAAACCGAGTAGTAAGAGCCATGGGATAGCGTCCCCCCAGGCTTAATAATAATAATACAAATAGGAGAGGAGGGGAGTAGCAGAGAAAGCAGTATCTTTTGTAGTTTTGTTACTATATTTTGTTATGCTTTCCCTCCCCTCACATCCATCTGGATGATTACCGTGACCCAGACTAGGAGTCGCACTAGCCCCCCCTGGCTCTGAGGGGATATTACCTTGGGGGGGGGGGGGGGGGTGGTGTGAAGGGTGAAAATTGAATGTATCAATTTCTTTTTTGTAATATGAAGTACAGGAGGATACATTTAGTCTGTACGAGGCAGATTAATCTACTCTATTTTGTATATGTTAATGTGACCTGGTTCCCTGTATAAATGAAAAGGTAAAAGAAATTGAAAAAAAAAAAAAGGAATAGTGGGTGAAATCTGCATGAATGGAGTGTGTAATTTGTGAATAGACCCCTCTGAAAAGTTAAAGTCTGAACACTCCAAACATTACTGTTGCTGAAGCAGTGGCATATCATCCATGGGTGCAACGTGTTCTCCGCACACAGGCCCCGAGAAGGCCCACTGTGTTCTGAAACACACTGCACCCATGGAAGCCTTAGGACTCAAAGATGGGGGAGCAACTTCATCTATGTACTGTAGAGGGATCTCCTGCACACACAACCAACAGCACAGCAAGCGCAGGGGGGGGCTGGTCCCAGAGAGAATATACGAGGAGTGCGCTGCATCCTTAATGAGAAGTGCTCATTTAAGCAGCGGGAATCTCAGTCCGCAGGTGGATGGCAGGACGGTCCATGCAGAGTGCCCGCCCTGCTGCCTAGATGGAATAGGGGTCAGACAGGAGGAGGAAGGGAAGCCAAGCATTGGAGGCAAGCAGGTGGCACAGGGCACATTCTTTGAAGTGGCAGGATATATCCGGCGACTCGCTGGGAGAAGACCAGGCTGGGAAAAGATCGGCAGAATGAGCACAGCAGCTGTAAGAGCTAGATTCCCAACTGAAACCCTTTGCCTCCTGACCATCGCCATCCCTGTGGTGACTACCCTCTACCATACACTCTGTTCCTCTCTCCCTGCACATACTACCCACCGCCACACACAGCACTCCTCTATGCACATACTACCCACCACCATACACTCCGCACCACTTTCCTGAACTTACTACCCACCTCCTTCCACACTATGCATTCCTTTTTAACATTATCACATTCTGCACTATGAACGTCATCTCAGACTATTTAACCACACCCTCTTTAAGTCAAGCCCAATATTTAGCACAATTCAAACCACGTCACCCTTCACACTTTAATGGTCAAGGTCTAGGACCCATTTTTGATCTTCCACACAGGCCCATCGATTTCAAGATAAACCCTTGTGTTGAAGAAATTTGTTTTGGAAAATATCTCCATACTGTTAAACATCTGACTTGCATGCATATCTCATTTGTAACCCGGGGACTGCCTGTTAATACAGGTAATTTCACAGACAAATTACTACACGTTAGCTTGCAATTTAGGATTTATGTGCAATTTCATCCAAAAGAAAGTATTTAGGGTATTTATTTTGCCCTTTCAAAATAGAGAGTAAAAATCATCATGTCATATAGTCTAAAAGAGGAATAGCTTAAGGTAAGGACTTACCAGATTTCTGTGTGGTAGAAACTTTAGGAATCTTAGGACAATACACCTCTGAGGAAAAAAAAATAAAAAATTTAATTGTTAGTGGAAATTAGCAAAAAAGGAGGGTGCAAGGAAAGTATGCAATATAGAAGAACAGATTCTCTTTAATGCATCAGCAATTGGGTTCTACTCACACCTATGCAGGTGCGAAGATTTGCACTTTGTTGTTTATTGTATTTAGAGCATCCCATTCAACCGGATTTTTAATGAACCCACTAGATGTAATGGTTACATTAGGAAAAAATTATGGAGAAAATCCAAACACCTACAAACTAAAAAAGGCCAGTGGGATGGATTAAATATTGCCAGAGATGATTGAACACGGATCCCCAGATGTACAGGTTGCAATATGTAGAGCCAAAATAAGCGACTATGAAAATAGTTGTCAACTATTTTCATAATTGATTGGCCGATTAGTTACCTGCATACCGAATGCATCATTTGTTTACATATCAGGAAATACAGTGAAGCACACATACAGCTCAGTACACCATCCACATGTCAATAAGTGCCTGAGAACTTGTGAAAGGAGCAATGCCTCATGGGACATTTAGTCCAGGGCAGGAAGCGAGTGGCTTTAAAAAAGGCAGATTTTTTTTAACTTGCTATAGGGGCACTCAATACTATATTTTGCAGCTTACTGTTGGGGGACTCTGAAGGCAGAAAGAGCCAGAAGCATCCGTGGGGGACCCCAGAAGAGGGGAGTCAGGGCTGCTCTGAAAAAAAATCAGATCTGTAATCAAGGCACTGATCAGTGCCCCGATTACAGTAAAGCCCCAGTAGCACCAGTGCCTATTAGTCATGCTAGTCACTGCTGTCTTCGTTTCCATCCGTGCCTGCTCGTCAGTGCTGCCCAGTAATGCCCATCAGTGCCCCCTATCAGTGCAGCCTCATCAGCTCCCATCAGTGGAGAAAAAAAAAAAAAAAAGACCCATTTGCAAAATTTACTGACAAACTAAGAAAAAAATATTCTTGGTCGTTTTCTTTTTTACCCCAGTCATGCAACTGTACCAATATGAATTTTTTGTCGTCCGTCCACACACAAAGCTTTCTTTTGGTGCTGTTTTTTTTTTATTATTTTGTGCTATAACACAAAAAAAAAAAAATGAAAATTCTGTACAACAATGCATTTTTCTTTGTTATAAAATTTAGCAAAAATCAAGATCCCCCCCCCCCCCTTTTTACACACACAGCATATGCATACAATAAAGCAGGCATCACTAAATGGGGGACTGTAGTCCGGTTCGGGCCCCAGTACCCATACTACCAGGACCGGAGCCTCGCCAAATAGTTACCTATGCGTTCCACTCCTCTTCCCGCCACTGGCTCGCCTGCCCGCTGCTATGTTCACAGCATGGCAGGCGCGGCGTGCACGGGTTTGTCTGTTCCTTCGGCAAGATCGCTGCACAGCCCCCGCCCTTCGCCTGTCATATTTACACATGAGAAGTGTGGCCACTCTGGACAAAGGGAGGAACTTTTTAAGTCAAGAACAATGCGATTGCTAGGACCACCCCACTGCGTAGCAACCAATCACTCACCTTTAACTTGAAAAGTCCTGCCCGTTGTCCAGAGAGGCTGTGCTGCACGTCTTGTGTGACTAAGGTAGGGTTCTGTGGGGAGGGGGAAGTGCTGTGCAGTTATGAGGACAGGAGTCTGCTAGGGGGGTCTGAGGGGGGAACCAGTCGGTAAGGGGAGGGGAGAGGACCCAGTCTGGGATGGAGGTCTGAGATGAGGGCCCTGTGACGTGCACAGGTAGCTGCGATGTGGAGGATATGAGGTGGAGGTATAGCACCAAAATGGCTGGAACATACATTATCTGATCAGGCCCCCATGAATTTTAATTCACTACCCCCCCATAAAGTATACCCAAAACACATTCTACTACTCCACCTGAGTATGACGATACCATATGTGCGAGATTTTCACACAGCGTGGCCACATACAGAGGCCCAAGATGCAGGGAGCAGCTTCAGGCATTCTAGGAGCATAAATTAACCATCTAATTTCCTTACTACCTCTTAAGGCCCATACACACGTTCAGACTTTCCGTCAACGGTCTGACAGATGTGTGTTTTCTCGGACAATCCAACTGTCTGTATGCTCCATTGGAAAATTGTTGTCAGGATTTCCATGGACAAAAGTTTGCTGTGCATGCACTCAACTTTCCGACAACAAATGTGTTACGTCGGATCATCCAATCGTGTTTACACAAATCCATCGGACTAAATTTTTTTTTTAAAAGTACAAACACGCATGCTCGGAACCAATGCTAAACATCAGACAATAGCAGAAGTTGTGGCGGTAAAGAGCTGAAAACCATGCGATATGATAAATGTTGGTTGAAGATGTTCTGCCGTGTGTATGCATACCAAGTTCACGGCCAACACCCCTTCGGACAAAAATTCACGGAAAAGTCAGATTGTGTGTAAGAGGCTTTACACTTTAAGGCCCTGGAGCACCAGGACAATGGAAACGCCCCAAAAATTACCACATTTAGGAGAGACCCCAATGTATAATCTATGAGGCATAATGAGTCTTTTGAACATGTCATTTTTATTACAAATTTTTGAAAAAAGTGGAAAGAAAATTAAAATGCATTTTAAAACACAAAGTTGTCCATTTATACAACATTTCTTTTTTTTCTCATTTAAATTTAAGTTTATTATAATAAAATAAAGAGCATACAGAGTAATAAACGTAATACAATAAATGCATCAGGAAACATCGTGTTGACAACTATAGTAGTAAACAATAGATTACATTTCTTAACTAGATTTCCCCTTCTCCCCCCCCCCCCCCCCAATGTCCCAACTATATACCTGGTAAGTTTAACATGGGAGTGTAAACGTGTATAATCAGGAGGGATGGGAATCAGTAGAGGTAGCGACAACATTTTAGGGCTATAATTCCCTGTTTACTAAGCAATCTATAAAACTTTTACTATAAGCTGAGATCAAAAAACTAAAATATATGTGAGGAATAAATCATACCGAACCGTGGAGAGGATAGGTTTTCGGGGGACATCCCCTCCCCCCGTCACCCCCACCGGGAGCAATCTGTGTCGAGGAGGGGGGGGCAGCCCCCCCTGATGACAAAAAAATTGGATCCAAATGTCCAGAGAAACATCTCTCAATCAACTCTTAACTTATTTTTTTTTATTTTTTTTTCCCGCTTCACTTCAGAATCCACCACATAGAGTTTTCGTAAATTTTACGTAGGACGCTCTTTTTATCCCATTTGTGCCCGTCCACAAGCATCATCAGTGAAGAAAATAAAAGGATATGCTTTTTTTTTTTTTGTGAATTCTGAATTAGTATCAAAGCAAGCAATATAAACTCCATCACTATTACAACATTTTTACCCAGTTTACTCCTAGTTTTCCCTCCCCCTTCTCGCCCCCCCCCCCACTCTTCCCCTTTTTCTCGTCTAGAATTTGCCAAATGTGTTTTTTACTCTATCTGATCTTTTTCTATAGATCTCCTCTCTTAGATTTTCAGCGTAGCTCCAGGTCTTCTTAAATCTCTTCCATTTCTCCCATTTCTGATTTTGATTCTTTTTGTTATCCTCAATACTACTTTTTAGATCCTCCATGGTGTATGTCCTTTCTACCATATCAATCCATTCCCACACCTGGGGGCTTTCAACCTCTTGCCATTTACAGGGGATCAGCCTCTTAGCCGCATTAAGCAGGTGTGGAACTAAGGAGTTTTTATATCTTTTAATGCTTTCTTCTCCTCCGTGGAACAGGATTGTCCACGGATCCAACTTGATTTTTTTTCTCTGCGATTTCCTCTATAATGCCTATAATAGTCTCCCAAAATTTTTTCATTTTGGGGCATCCCCACCACAAATGGGCCATCGTACCTATGGATCTACACCCCCTCCAGCATTCGGCTGATTGCCCTTTTTTATATTTGCTTAATTTATCTGGTGTTATATACCATCCGGTCAGGCATTTGAAACACATTTCTGCCGTCCGGATGTCGCTGAGGTATGTGTCAGTTTCAATATTTTCTTTATTGTGCCCCTGTCCCTTTGTGTCCCTAGTTCCCTCTCCCATTTTTTAATAAAAGGAGGTACCTCCTGCTCATCCACCTTAAGTAAGATCTTGTATAGCTTTGAGATCGTACCTTTGGAGTTTACTGTTGAACATAATTTTTCCAATTCTGTTAACTGTTCTCCCGTCCTCAAAGGTTGTGGTAGTTTCCGAATAAAGTTTCTGAGCTGTTGGTATCTCCAATTATTTATTTTCATAAAGTTTTCTTTTTTTTCTATTTCCTGCAGTGAAATTAAGTGCCCATCTTTTATTACTTCTCTTAATTGTGCTGTGTCTTTTTTTATCCAATTTCCTCCCACTCCCTCTTTGCCTGGTTCAAAAAAATCATTATTTTTTAGTGCTAATAAAGGCGAGTTATATTCTTTTTCTATTCTTTTGTAGTGTAGTGTCGCAAATTTTTAGTGCATTCCTAGTGATTTTGTGTGTATTTATTCCCACTGCCCTATATTGGGGGGGGATTCCATATTATTTTTCCTAAATTCACCTCTGATAGCGCGTATTCTATACTGACCCACCGTTTTTCTTTATTTCCTCTGGCCCATTCGACCACTCTTGATAATACCACCGCGTCATAATATTTTTTGATGTCGGGGACTGCCAGCCCTCCCTTCTCTTTTGGATGTTTTAATACCTGCAGTGAGATTCTATGCTTCTTATTCCTCCAAATGAATTTCATGATCAAGTTTTGGAGGGTCTGGAGCAATACCTTTGGGAGAATAATGGGGAGCATTTGAAATTTGTATAATATTTTTGGTACGAGTACCATTTTACAGAAATTAATTCTGCCTATCCATGAGATTGGTCTACTCTTAACCCTTGTTATTTCATCTTTAATTTCATTTAGGAGTGGGATATAATTTAACTCATAGATTTTTTTAATTGAGTTTGTTAAATTAACCCCTAGGTACTTACGTTTTTCCACCCACGGGAATTTGTACCTATCTCTAAGTTCTTGTGCTTCAGCCCGTGGTGTACTTACGTTTAGGACCTCTGTTTTAATAATGTTTAATTTGAAGTTAGAAATTTCCCCATATTGGGTGCATATTTCAAGTAGTTTTGGTATTGATGTCTTGGGATTGACTATGTAGAACAGAACATCATCTGCGAAGGCAGAAAGCTTATGTTCTTCTTTTATTTTGGACTCCTTCGATTTTTGGGCACCCGCGTATCCTGGCTAGAAGGGGCTCCATTGATAGTACAAATAGCAGTGGGGACAGAGGGCATCCCTGTCTCGTTCCGTTCTTCATACCAAATACTTGGGAGAGACTTCCATTTATTTTTATCATTGCTGTCGGGGCTTGGAATAAAGCTCTAATCCATCTCATTATCATCTGCCCAAAGCCCATTTCTTCCAACGTGTTTAGCATGAGTCCCCAGTCTACCCTGTCGAAGGCTTTTTCTGCGTCTATCGACAGGAGCAGACTGGGGAGCCCACCGTCCCTCATTTTTTGAAGGACGAGAAGGGCCCTAACCCCATTGTCTCTTCCCTCTCTCCCCTGGATGAATCCCGTCTGGTCAGGATGGACTAGTTTTGTCATCTCCTGTTTTAATCTTTCGGCCAGTATCTTTGCGAATAGTTTTGTATCTGTATTCAGAGATATCGGTCTATATCCTGCACAGTTTTTACCATCGTTTCCTTCCTTTGGTATGACTGGGATAGTCGCCTCTGCTGCTTCTCTACTTAGCGGGTAGTCTTTCCCCAGCCCATTAAAGTATTGGCAGAGTCTAGGGATGAGTATCTCCTTACATTTTTTGTAGTATATGACAGTGAAGCCATCTGGCCCTGGGCTTTTACCTTGCGCTGATTCATCTAGGAGCTCTCTTTATTTCATTTTCTGTAATTGGCCTGTCCATCATATCCGCGTCTTTTTGGCTACATTTTGGTACTCCCGCTCCTTTTAAAAATTCATTATTTTATTCTCCTTCTCCCCCTGTTTCCACTTCCTCTGTTCCACTGCATACAGCCTCTCATAATAAGTTCTGAAGGATTCTGCTATCTCCCCTTTCTCGTTTTTTATTTTTTCAATATAATTTCTTGGTTTTTTTTTCTGTACCATCCTGGCTAGATGTTTATTTGTTTTATTTCCCCACATGTACCTTTCTTTTGCTGCTAGATTGAATGCCCTTTTTGTTTCCTGGTCTACTAACTCTTTTAGTTCGTTTCGTTTGTTAACTAAGGCCTGATATATCTCACGTTGCTTTACCGCAATTTTGTGTTTTTGCTCTAGCTTTACAATCTGTTATTATTTTATCTCTCTTGCAACTTCTTTCTTTTTTTTTCCTCGCCCCTTCCGATATCAGAATCCCTCTTATCACTGTTTTGTGTGCATCCCATAGAGTCGCTCCCGATATTTCATTTGTGTCATTGGTCCTGAAATAGTCCTCCAGCTCCTTTTTTATCCTGGTTAGGCTGCTCTCTTCCATCAGTAATTCCTCATTCAACCTCCAATTCTGGAATGTTTTCTGGCTTCCTATTATGTTTAAAGTGACACTTATTGGTGAGTGGTCTGAGATTGTCATGGCCCCTATCTCCGCGCCTGCCACCATCTCCAAGCTACTATGATCCAAGAGAATATGGTCAATGCGGGAATAGCTGCCATGCACTGAGGAGAAGAACGTATAGTCCTGCTGTACTGGGTTCAGGACTCTCCAAACGTCTATCAGTTGGCAACCGTATAGTCTGTTTTTTATCTTTAAGAGCATTTTATTGTTCTTTCGTCTGGGGGGTCTTGTCAACCTCCAGGTTGAAACAGAAACAGAAGTTTAAGTCTCCTCCCATAATAACCTTCCCTTGCTTAAAATCTTTCAGTTTTTCTAAAAGTTCCATGAGGTATTTTATATGGTGCATATTAGGTGCATAGATATTTGCCAGTGTGCATTCTAACCCTTCCAATTCTCCTTTCAAAAAGAGATACCTCCCCTCAGGGTCAACCAGCCGGTCAGGAAGTACAAACCGAACACCTTTGGCCAGGCCAATAGCTACTCCCCTAGCTCGTTTGGAGATAGTGTCTCCGTAGTACCAGACTGGGAAGTCACGTGAATACAATTTAATTTTAGATTCTATAGACAAATGTGTTTCCTGCAGGAACACCACGTTCGCCCTGTAGTTTTTTAGTTCTTTTAAGATCTTATGTCTTTTTGTTGGATTATTCAGGCCTTTCACATTGTACGACAGAAATGTAATTGTCGTCATCTTTTCCTTGTTATTTTCCTATCCTTTATCTTTTCTAAGGGGACAATCCTGGCCTTTCTTAGGCTGTTCTTTCTTCTTGACTCATTTGGCTCCCTTGGCGAGATAAGAGCTTCTACTAGGTCTACCCCCCTCCCTCTACCCCCCCAGTCCCTCCCCTCCCTTCCTCCTCCCTCCCATCCCCCTGTTGGCCAGCTATCGGCCTCTGAGCCAACATCCAAAGTTGGTTTTGGCTCAGGTCTGTCTAGGTGGGCCTGGGAATGTACCCCCCCCCCCCTCTGAACAGATAGGGGTGGAGGGACACCGGTCGTCACCTCTCCTGGTGTTGACATCTCCCTCCCGATCCTCCTCTCCCTCCTCCCCCGTCTGCCTCCCCCTACTCCCAGCCCGGAAGGTCTGGGGTTTGAATGTCCAGTCTGCTGCAGAATGGTGTAAGATCCTCCGGGAATCTTAGAATGGCAGTCTTTCCTTCTTTATTTCCTATTAGGCACGCTGGGAACCCCCAATTATATTTGATTTTTTGAGTTGTCAGCTGGCTCAATAGGGGTTTTAGTAGTCGTCGTCTTGTCAGTGTTTCTGTCGCCAGATCTGAATAGATCTGAAGTTCTGCCCCTTTGAACACCAATGGTGGTTTTCCTCTTAGACTTTTCCAGACCCTCTCCTTTTCTTCATACACTCTAAATCTTACTATAACGTCTCTGATCCTCTCGGTGTCTGATCTTCTGGGGTTCCCTACGCGATGCACTCGGTCGATCCCGATTGAGTCCTCTAAGGTTCTGCCCAGTGGAGGATTGAATATTTCCTGCATCATCTTTCTCAATTCCTCTCCTTGTTCCTCCGGTAGAGATTTAATTCTTAAATTTTTTCTCCGATTTCTATTTTCCTGGCCTTCCAATTTATATAAGATATGCCTCTGCTGTAATTTTATCTGATCGATTTGATCTTTTAAGTGTGTTGATTCTTGTTCTTGCTTTTCAGTTTTCTCTTCCACTTCCTCTATTCTGGATAGGAGATGCCCTAGGTCCGTTCGTAATGTTTGTATCTCTCCCTTGATGGCATTCTCCAGCCTCTGCAGCATATCTGCCATTTCGCTCTTTGATGGCCCTAGTTCATCTGATCCACTGAGCTTGAGGTCTTTCTCTATTATCCCTTCTTTTCTCGGGTCTATTGTTTTTTCCTTCCCGGGCTTATTTTGAGGATTCTTGTTATCCAACTTTTTATCTTAATTTATTTGTTGTTTTTTTTGTATCTTGAGTTTGTGGACTATCCTCTTTTGTCATGTATTGCCTGATAGAGCTTGTTGCTGTTTGATTGCTTGAGGTGTTTGGGGGTGTTTTCGGGGGTCCCCCCTTTGTAGATCTACTCGTCATTCTTTGCATAGTATACACTCTTCTTCTGATTCTCTTCCCCAGTTTGGAATCTTCTTTCTTCCCCCTCCTGTTTCCTTCCCTCGCTCCTAAATACTTGGGGGGCTATTTCGTCCTCTTCGTGGTGTAAATGCTTTCAACAAACGAGTAACCGGGCTCTCAATTCGGCCTGGAAGAGCGATCTACCTAGGGGGGGATGATATGAGGGGTAGCACATATATTTCCCCTCGTTATCTCTTTTCCTTTTATCTTTTTTTTTTTTTTTACTCCTTCCTCCTTTTTCTTTTTTAGGACACGCTTTGCTTACCCCTTAACCCTTTAGATGTCCGATCTAGGTGTGTTATTTGAACAATGTATGCTCTTTGTTATTTAGCAGTACCATTCGACAAGGAAATGAGAGGAAAAAAAAAAAAAAAACAAGCAAACAAAATAAAAAACAATGCTGCAATATTGAGTGTTTCTCTCATTACCTTTTCCTTTTTTAAGAAGAGAACGTTTTTCCAAAGGGGTTTATATTTCTACTTAGAGTCTCAAGTTTTATTGATCTTGTTTTCCTCTCTTTATTAATATCCTTCAGATCCCCCTTCTTTTATCAAGTCTCAGTTTTTATATGGTGTTTCTTAATACAGGTATGTGAGCCAGTTAACATATAGCACTCCTATAGTGCTGGTCTTCTACCTGTAATACACCGCTTTCGTCTCTCCCAGGCAAGGTAAAAAAAAAAAAAAAAGTCAATCCAAAAGGCTTACCTTTCTGGCTGGAGGGTATATGCAGTAGTGAGGCAGGAATTAAGAAAACTTTCTGTCTCGATTCGCCGCTTACCATACCACTGGACTGTTTACACGAGCCACATCCTTGCAGAGCGGAGGACAGAGGGGTAGAGCGTGGTTACCGTTTTCATTTGTGCGGTCCGTATGAGGTTACTCCAGGAGTGTTCGGGAAGCGGGTGTTAGGGAGGTGGGCGGGGGGGCTGTCACTACGGCGGCGTGTGTTTCTGCCAGCCAAGCGACCTGTAGTGGCGGCTGTTCTAGGGTGTCAGCGCGCGGCTATTCCCTGTTGAGGCTATGTGCGCGGCACTCACCTCCGCCTCGTCCTGACCGCCCCCACCTCATCTCTTCCGGCCGTCTCCTGTGCCACAGCCCGCTCCGTCCGCTCCTCTGAGAGGCTTCCGACCCGGCGATCCCACTGCTCCTCCCACCTACAGATGCGTCACGTTCTCACGTGCACGCCATGATGACGTGTATAATCAGGAGGGATGGGAATCAGAGGTAGCAACAACATTTTAGGGCTAAAATTCCCTGTTTACTAAGCAATCTATAAAACTTTTATTATAAGCTGAGATCAAAAAACTAAAATATATGTGAGGAATAAATCATACCGAACCGTGGAGAGGATAGGTTTCCGGGGACATCCCCTCCCCCCGACACCCCCACCGGGAGCAATCTGTCGAGGAGGGGGGGCAGCCCCCCCGATGACAAAAAAATTGGATCCAAATGTTGTCCAGAGAAACATCTCTCAATCAACTCTTAACTTATAAACCTAAAAGGAGACAGGGAATTTAATACATACATCCAGTTAAACTAAATCAGCACTACCTGAGACCAGTAGAGAATATGATATGTAATGAATATCTCCTGTTCAAGAGAAAGATTAAAAATAAAGAAAAGAGGGGGAGAAGGAGGAAAGAGGAAGGAGAGGAAAGGGAAAGGGAGGGTGGGCCTACCTGCCATAGGATTACATCAGTCTGAGTCCAGAGCCAAAACTAAACTCACATGTTGTGGGAGATTCCCAAATTTCAGTGAACTGGGTAGAGGTATCTAACATAGAGTTAATTCTTTTTTCTTGTTCCATAATCCATGTAACCTTTCTCTTCACGTGTAAAATGGAAACCGACGGTTTCTTCCATGCAGCCGATAAAGTGATTCTGGCGCCAGTCAGTATAAATAGAATCAGCTGTCTAATGGCCTTGGAGCTCTGTGGTATTAGTCCATTCAATAAGGCTATTGCAGGAGATTGATGGAGGTTACAACCGGTAACTCTGATAATCTGGAATACCCTGTTCCAGAATCCCCGTATTCTAGGGCACTCCCACCAAGTATGGATCATGGTGCCTATTCCTTGACAACCTCTAAAGCATAGTGGTGAGGATGACGGATACATGGTGGCCAATTTAAATGGGACCAAGTACCATCTAGTGAAAATTTTTATATTAGCTTCAATGAGGGATGGACTCTTAAAACCCTTAAGAGATCTAGAGTATTTTTTTTGCCAGTCCACCAAGTCCCAGTCCTCTTGAAGCTCTCTTTCCCAAGCTAGCATATGAGGTAATTTTATGTTATTTGATGCAAGAGATTTGTAAATGATAGAGATATTACCTTTCCTATTCTGAGCTTGTTCGCATTTGTTTTCATATGGGGTCAAAAGGCCAGAAATTGTTTTATCGTTCCAAAGTTTGAGCAAAGGTATGTATTTGGTGTAATCTGGATCTTTCAGAGGGGGGGGGGCAAAGGTTGTCTATAAGGAATTGCTCAGGAAGAGGACCTGTATGTTGAAAGAAACGTCCAATGCGGTACACCCCCCTATCAAGCCACCATTTGAAGGAATCCACTTCCGTTTTGGGGCAGAAAGATGGGTCGAGAAAGATACTTGACAAAGGTTTGCCTCTAGAAATTTAAGAGTGGATTGCTTTTAAGTGAATCCCATAATACCAATGCTTGTGATAGGGTGGGGGATAGTATAGGGGGTCTACTTTTAGGAGTGCGCCACATGAGTTCTTCAATTGTGGACAATGGGGAAGCCTGTTCTTCTATTTCTATCCAATCTGGGCGATCATTTTTAAGGTAAACCTCCGATAATTGCGCTAACCTCGCGGATTGATAATACCATAACAAGTTTGGCACTCCTAGACCTCCCTGTTCAGGTAAGTTAGACTACGAGAGGGAAGACGGGGTCCCTTTTTGTTCCAGATAAACTTGGTGATTTTACCTTGAAAGGATTTTAGATGGCTTATTATCGGGATCGGAAGGGATTGAAAAAGATATAGGAGTTTCGGGAGGAGAGTCATCTTGGTAGAATTAATTCTGCCGATCCAGCCTATTTTCTGCGCTCCCCATTCGGTAAGGTCCTTCTCGAGTTTACTATACATAAGAGGGTAATTGGCTAAGTATAAATTCTGGAAATTTGGGGTCAGGTTGATACCTAAATAGTTAGTAGACGTAGAGTCCCATTTGAAAGTATATTTGTTTCTCAAGAGGGACACTGTGGGTTCTGAAAGAGAAATATTAAGGGCCCTAGATTAAGGCATGTTTACCGTGAGACCCGAGACTTTAGAGAACTCGTCTAGCAGGGAGAAAATTTCCGGAAGGGAGGAGATAGGAGAGGTCACGAAGAGTAGCAAATCATCTGCGAATAATGCGCATTTGTGTTTTTTATTACAATGAACTCCCCTGATATTCGAGTTCTCGGATGGCTATGGCCAGAGATTCAATAACAATAGCGAATATCAGAGGAGATAAAAGGGCAGCCCTGTCTTGTGCCTCTTTGGATATTTATAGATTCCGAGAATATGCCTTGTAACCGGATTTTAGCTTCAGGGGAGGAATAGAGAGCGGAGATGATTCCTAAAAATTTAGAACCAAACCCCCAACGATTCAAAACAGAAAACAAAAATGGCCAAGATACTGAATCAAAGGCTTTCTGGAGATCAAGTGAGAGAAGCATACCTCTTTGTCTAGTGCTTCCAGACCACCCCGAGTACATTAGGCTATGATCTTTATCGGGTTTCGGTATCAACGAAATATAGGCCAAATTAAGTTGTTTATCTATAGGGGAGCCCTCAGTCAAATGATTGTAAAATCGTGCTAGGTAGGGTGATAGAATGATAGGAAATGTTTTGTAATAAGACCCTGAGAATCCATCAGGGCCAGGAGCTGTGTTTAATTTTAAGTTTTTGATCACTGACATAACTTCCTCAGCTGAAATGGGTGCCTCCATCAACTCCTTGTGAAACTTTTGTCAACCTGGGAAGATTCAGGCTGTTCAAATATTCACCTATTTTGTCCGAAGAAAAGTTACTATCCTTAGCGTAGAGCTTGGAATAGAAGGCGTGGAAGGCCCCCATCGCCCGCCGAGGATTTAGGGTAAGGGTACCATCTGCCATTTTTATCTTAGGGATGGTTCTCGATTTAAATCTGGGAGATAGTTTGCGTGCTAGAATTGGACCTATTTTATCCTTTAAATGGTAGAACCTGGCACCTGTCCATTTTAGATCAATTTCTGATTTTGCTGTCAGAGCTAGGTTTAAGGCCGATCTAGCAGCGTCAAGATCGTGGGTGGGAACATTGAGAGGGTCTAATTTATGTTTTCTACGTAACTCTAAATAGGTCTCTTCCAATTTCTCTATGGTCAATTTCTTTTGTCTTCTAAGTTTGGCTGCAATTTGTATTATTTTTCCCCTAACTGTAGCTTTATGGGCAGCCCATAAGGTTTCGGGGGATATATCTTTAGTATCTTTAATTTCAAAATATTCCTTTACGGATTGTTCAATTTCTGCCATGAGAGTGGGATCTTTTAAGATCGACTGGTTAAGTGTCCAGTGAGACATTTTATGAGTTGTGTCCTCTTTTCTCAAGGTTAATAGAACCATGGAGTGGTCTGACCAAGGGACATCCTTTATAGTGGATTTAGAGGCTGCTGGGACATGATGGTTGGATATTAATATATGGTCTATGCGGGAGTACGATTTGTGAGGATTAGAATAGTGGGTGTAATCTTTAGTTTTCGGATTTAATTCTCTCCAAATATCGGTCAATCGGGATTGATGAAGCATGCGAGCTACTTGTGTGCCAATTTTGGTTGGCCTTATGAGTTTATTATTATTTGGTTTGGATTTATCTAAACCCGAATCGAAAGCCAGGTTGGAGTCTCCTCCCATAATAATGATGCCCTCCATAAGAGGATGGAGGACTTCAAGCATCTGAGAGAAAAACTTCTTCTGTCCCCTATTGGGGGCGTAATAGGAGACAAACGTGTATAGCTTCTCGTCAAGAGTTCCTTATACCAAAATAAATCTGCCTTCCGGGTCTCCATATTCCTTTAGTAAATTAAAATTACAAAATTTGGATAACAAGATAGCCACTCCTGTCGTCTTGTTTTCCGCGTTGGATAAGTAGAATACTGGGAAGTGGGAGTGTAGGAATGAGGGGGGAGTACCGCCTTGGGAAGTGTGTCTCCTGCAGGAGCACTATATCTACATGAAGCGCCTTGTATGCCTGGAGGGCTTTTCGTCTTTTAATAGCAGAGTTCAACCCCTGGGTGTTGTGTGTCATAACACGCAGGGGTTTAGTAGTGTTATTTGAGCCAGCCATGGGTCGTAAAGAGTGTTATGGACAGATCGTGTCTTGAAGACTGAGTCCATAGCTCAGAAGACACCTGTGATGGCAGGTAGGCCGGGAGGGAGGGTGGGAAGGTAAAGGGGGAAAAGAAGGGGAGAATAGATACATGGAAATAAAGGCAAAAATGTTAACAAAGCAAGATGTAGTATTGCAAAAGGTCAAACCATGACCCAGATTGAAGGAAGGGAAGTTTGCTCCCTCCTTCAATCAAACAGAATTTATTAGAGTAGTCCATTTAGAGGACTAACTTCCTACTTGTCAGGGCGTCAAAGTGTCGCTCCAAGAAGTAGGTTGAGGCTCAGGGCCTCACCGCCGACTGTCAGCGACAATCAGAAAGTTCATGAATTAAATTTTGAAAAACAAAGGGTTGATCCCCCAAAAACAACAATTGAAGAGATAGTACCTTCCCCCCAAAAAAAAAAATATATATATATATATATATATATATATATTTTTTAATACCATGGGAAAAAATAAAAAATTGTAGAACCATATGGGTAAGTAGATATTGAAAAACCACAAGAATAAATTATATAAGTGAGCCAGTAAATATTAACTCTTACTCTACCAGAAATCCTTATAAGTAATTTGATCAAGAATTGAGAAACAATTCATATTAAAAGAAGGCCTATTGGGGAGAAAAAAAAAAACACAACAACTTAAAATGAATGGGGGATGGACACCACCGGAGCCAAGATTAAATCATTTCAGTTGATGTTTAGTAGAGTTATTTCAGACTTTCCTGTGTTTGACTCTATTCCAGGGATTTGAGGTTGGACTATTGGGTGTATTTCTTTTAGCTGAGGTTTGTTGCGGTGGTAAAGTGTCCATGGCTGGTTCATGTGAAATAATTTTCAGGTCTAGTAATAGTCTTTCACCTTCTTGAAAGTTGTGTACTACGTTGAGTCTGCCGTTATAGTTGAATTTTAAGGCGAATGGGAAGGCCCATTTGTATTTAATGTCTTTTCTCATGAGGGCAGAAAGTAGTGGTTTCATCGCTCTCCTCTTCTGAATGGTGTAGGGAGATATGTCTAAAAATATTTGAATCGTTGCACCTTGATATTGAAGGTTTTCTTGTTGTCGAGATTTTTTCATCACCTCGTCTTTGGTGGAGTAATAGTGAGGCTTTACTATCACATCTCTCGGTAAGCCGTCTTTTCTTGGTGGGCCTAGGGATCTATGTGCTCTTTCTAATTCCATTTTGTGAATAGGCATGGATGGGATCAGGATTTTTATGATGTCCTGTATAGCTGAGTGTACATCTGTGATGGACTCAGGTAGCCCCCTGAGCCTGAAATTATCCCTCCTTGATCTGTTCTCCAAATCATCTATTCTGGCCTGGGCCACCTCCAGTTGTTCTTGCAGGTGTTGTATGTGGTCAGTATTTTGTTCGATTCTAGAGACATTAATATCCAGTTTCCGTTCTATGGATTCGATCCTGTTTCCAAGACTTTGGAAGTCGGCCCTGATGTCCTTAGTGATTTTTTCAGCGTTCTGGGCGAGGCCCCTAACTAACATTTCCGATATCCTGTTGAATAAGTCAGTAACATTGAAGGGGGCTTCAGGGGAGCGTTCAGTATTAGAATGGATGTAGATAGGGTTTTGAGAAGAGGCCTCAGAAGGGGTTAATTGACCCGACATTGTGGATATTATTCCTTCTTTAACAACAGACGAGTATAGCGCTGTATGTGATATAGAGTCTGATGAAGGGGGTGGTGAGATGGCTAACAGGTAAGATCAGATTTGTTTGACAGACATAGAATTTTCGGTAATTTCCAGCGTATGTGTCTGGAGTTTGGAGTCCATGTTTTTAAGAGATTCCTCGACGGCTAAAGTTTTAATAGTATTCTTGTTCTTCTTGTTTCGCTTTCCCTTCATGAATTGAATGTGTAGCAGAATATTTGCACTCACATGAGTCAAAGCTAAGTGAATATTAGGGTCGGCAGATTTATTAAGTATCCATTGGGAGGAGCATGATATTTTAGTGCTCAGTTCATACCTGGGTACCAGGGCTTGTAGTCAAACTATGAAAACTGACAAAATCTGTTATAGGTGGAGTCCCTGTTTAATATAATAAGTGGGTGTCATTACTGTAGATGGGGGGGGGGGATCTAAGATCTTCAAAACATTTTGTCATCAGACACCCGACGGTGAGTGGTGGGTCTTCCCTAAGTCGCCACCTTAAAAGTATCCCTGAAATGAATTATAGTAAATGACTTGCGATTATTGCAGATTAAGTAAGATATTGTTGAATGAAAGTTTTCCTCTTAAGGTTGCAGCCTTAAAATTATCTGGTGTATATTTCTTCAGGTGGTAGACTTAATCTGAGAGGCTGTAATGTACTCTGACAGGGGGGGGGGGGGATTATGGACTGAGGGTCTTGCGGAGCGATGCTGAGGTAACCACTAGTTTCCAGTCTCTGTGTATTGTATCCACTCAGATTGAATTGCTGGGGAGGCCTCAGACAAGGAATGAATCCTATTGTGTAAAGTCTATTGATGAAAGATAAAATATCAGATGATATTAATCCTTTATGCTGTCACCTTAATCTAGCCAGGTGTGAGGGCTAGTCAGGGGTTCTCAGTGTGGAAGAGTGTCCTGAGGAGATTTGACAGAGACTATTGCTATTCCCCCCTGGTAGGGATCTGCAGTATGTGGTTATCTCCAGTGAAAATTACCTCACATATGAGCTGCTGTATTTGCAGATACCCTAGAGTCTTTTTCCCTTTTTTTTTTCTTTCCCCTTCTTCCTCTCCCCTCTTAGGTTAGTTATTAAATAGTACTGTCTAGGTTACTTGCTGTGCTGGTTTGAGAGCAGGTATAGAGAGGGAGGGGGGAGGAGGCTGCTAGAGGGCTGAGAGTGTAGCAAAATGAATGCAGCTCACCTCCACAGTTATGGCTCAGTCCATACAGGGCGCTCTGGATGGTCCCACGAACCCCTCCGCTTCCTCTGCTGGTGTTGATGGCCTCAGGAGGAATTGGGGTGAGGAGGCGCCCCCGTCACGTCCAGCACCGCTCCCGAGGTTAAGGCTTCCTATACAATATTTCTAACACATAGCATGTACATGCCCTAAAATAGGATTCTCCTACTACTGAGTACGGAGATACCACATGTGTGAGAATTACATTTTCCACAGCCTGGCCACATACAGAGGCCGAGTATGGTCGGGGGGGGGGGGGGGAGATTAGGATGGATGAGTATTGCAGAGTACGAATAGCTGGATAAGTACGACAGAGGGATGGCAGAGTATGGATTGCCGTATATGGATGGCAGGATGAGGCTGCAGTTGTCACAGAGCAGCACTGTGGGCACTACAGCTCCAGCCCACAGCGCTGCTGGAACCGTTGTCTTCCCTTTCCAACGGCAGATCCAGGGGGGGGGGCAACGGGGCAACTGCCCCCCCCCGGAGGCAATCATGTCACATTGGCTTTAAAAAAACTTTTAAACTGCTTTGCGGTGCCTGCAGCCAGGCCCGGACTGGCCATAGGGCAAACCTAGCAAATGCCTGGGGGCCGGCTTCGGCCCGTGGACGGCCCTTCGGCGGCCAGCGGGCCGTATGTCACGTCTCCCCAGGGGTGTACACCACCAACACAGCGCCAGATAGAGAGAGATCAGCTGGGGTATCATAGCCAGCCCTGACACTTCTCCCCTCCCCTTGCTGCCCCCACATCCAGTTAGAGGAGAGGAGCTGCTTCTACTCCTCCCGTGTCTGCCCTGCCCACTCTCCAGACGGACACTGTTCTGCTGCCTAAGGGATATGGGTGGGAAGATTCAAGCCCAGCAATCAGAAAGGAAAGATGGAGTCTGATATCCATTCATCCAGTCAGTCCCTCCTGCCTCTGAGTGAGTACTGAACACTGATGTATGGGGTGCCCTTCATTCCCTTCTCTCTCGCTCTCTTCACCTTTCTCTCTCTCTTTTTTTCGTTTGCACCCCCCCACCAGCTGCCACTGTAGATAGATAGCTAGATAGATTATTTATCTATCTACAGTGGTGGCTGGTGCTCAAAATTTTTGGTGGGCGCAAATGGAAAAAAAAAAAAAAAAAAATTGCAGCCTCACTGTGCCCATCAAATGTCACCACTGTGCAATGCCATCAAACGCAGCCACTGTGCCATCAATTGTCACCACTGTGCCATGCCATCAAACACAGCCACTGTGCCATGCCATCAAACGCAACCACTGTGCCATGCCATCAAACACAGCCACTGTGCCATGCCATCAAACACAGCCACTGTGCCCTTCAATTGTCGCCACTGTGCCCATTGTCGCAGCCAAGCCATCTTTATCCATCTTCCTTCCTTTCTATCTTTATCTATCTTCCTTCCTTCCCTTTTTTATCTTTATCCATCTTTCGTTCTCCCCCTCCCCCCCCCCCCCCCCCCCCGGGCTGCTCAGTCTAAAATGCCCAGGCCTATTTTTTGTCCCAGTCCGGGCCTGCAGCTGCCGTCTCTCTCTCTCATCACCAGGGCCGGTAGGCTGCCTGTCCTGCGGCTGCTTTGAGCTGAAGCTGACTGCAGCGCTCCCCTCTCTCCTGCATGTATGACATCGGGCATCTCTGGCTGTGTGAGAGCTGGATCTGTGTTCGGCTGTGCTGCCTGTGCTAGACCTGCTTGTGTGATAGTAGATGGAGAAAGACAAAACACTGATTCAATCAGTGTTCCATCACACAAGCCAGTCTAGGGGGGACCTTGCTAGAGCACACTACCCTGCCGAACACAGACCTACAGCTTCTGTTTGTTCCATGACACACGGGAGAGGAGATACCTGCTGTGTGTGATCGAGGTAATGCCATGGTGAGTGCCATGCACAGTGTGGCTGCATTAATAGACAAAAGTGGGACTGGATTTTTATATAAAGGTGAGGCTGCAATGATGGGCACTGATGAGGCTGCATTGATCCCTTGTACCACGTTCTGCAGTCTCTGACCATCCCTTGTACCACGTCTGCAGTCTCTGACCATCCCTTGTACCACGTCTGCAGTCTCTGACCATCCCTTGTACCACGTCTGCAGTCTCTGACCTTCTCTTGTACCACGTCTGCAGTCTCTGACCATGTCTGCAGTCCCCGACACTCCACACCAGGGAGAAAGCCTTGCATTACTGTGTGGAGTTACAGACAGAAGAACAGGAAGCAAGGATTTCTCAGAAGAAATAAGGACATTTAAAAAGCAAAAAAAAAAAAAAAAAATCGAAGGATGAGGTAAATGAAGGATGACTGCACTAAGGCAGGGTTTGACAAATTTGCTTGGAATCTAAGAGCCAGCTAAAAAAGTTAGGAGCCAGAAAACGCGCCTGTCCCGCCAAGCTCATGCACAGAAGTGAAGGCATACGTGAGTAGCGCCCGCATATGTAAACGGTATTCAAACCACAGATGTGAGGTATTGCCACGATTGTTAGAGCGAGAGCAATAATTCTAGCTCTAGACCTCCTCTAACTCAAAACATGCAATAGAATTTTTTTAAACGTCGCCTATGGACATTTTAAAGGGTAAAAGTTTGTCGGCATTCCACGAGCGGACGCAATTTTGAAGCGTGACATGTTGGGTATCAATTTACTCAGCGTAACCAGATCTTTCACAATATAAAAACAATTGGGATAACTTTACTGTTTTCTAAAAACTTTACTGTTTTCTAAAAAAAAAAAAAAAAAAAGTGTATTTTTCCCAAAAAATTTGCGCTTGTAAGACCGCTGCGCAAATACGGTGTGACAGAAAGTATAGCAATGATCGCCATTTTATTCTTTAGAGTGTTAGAATAAAAAAATATACATAATGTTTGGGGGTTCCAATTAGAGGGAAGGAGATGGCAGTGAAAACAGTAAAAACACACATTAGAACTGCGGTTTTACTTGTAATGTCAACGGCCACCACCAGATGGCGCCAGGTCACAGAAGGCAGCTTGGGCCTCCACAAGGCTGCAAAGCCGTGGCCTAAATTACCGGCCATGCCACCATAGTGCGGCGGGGGAAGTGGGGGCACACAGACATAGGATCCTCTGCCTCCGTGTGATCGTGGCGGCCGGTAATTGAGGCCGCGGCTTTGCAGCTTTCTAGGCCACAAAGCCGCGGCCTCAATTACCGGCGGACCTGGACGCCAGGTCACAATTGCAACCGGATTTGGTCGAGGCCTGCACTAAGGTTAAGGAAGCTATTCAGGGGGAAAAAAAAATAAAAAATAAAAATTGTACCTTTACAACCCCTTTAACTGATAAAGTCTACCCTGTCCTTACACAACTTCTCTAACATCTCTAACCCAACTGTGAATCTTGAGGCAGCAATTCTGGGATCCTATGCAACACTGAGCAATATGGCGTTCAGGGGCCCAAAAGCACATCCAGATATGACGAGCCCAATGCATACAACGATGATGGTATGGGAACAGATGTTGGCAGCTTTGAGCGCAGATAATACAATCTCCCTATACACACACACACCCCACCATGGGGAAATCCTAGATTACAAACACCTACAATCCATTCTGGACCCTGCCCTATGGGCTCGGTATAAGAATTTTTTTTTTTTATAAAAATCACACAGCACATCATGCCCAAAGGACGGTTGCTTACCTATGATGAATTGCAATATATATTATACATACATGCGAATGTTTTGCTGGGATCGTTTGGGGTGTGTCTGTGTCCCATTGTCTGTCTTATGGAATGGATGTTTGTATTGGCGTTCGTGGCATGTAAACAGAGGGCAGGATAGGGGGGGGGGGTGTAACGGTCACTGCCGTTTACGATCTAACATCAACCCAAGCCAGCTTAACCCGACACTCCGACAAACCATGCAGACATGATCCATTCCATTCCCCAGAATAAAAAAAGACTCGCTCTGTTCTCTGGTTTAAAAATGTATGAACGTTTTAATGGTAAACTCAGCTGGTTCTTATACAGTTACAATCATGTCACAGTTAATCTCAGGCACAATGAAACTCCACCCCCCTCATCACACAATGGGGCTTCAATACACCTTCTACAGACTTTGGCACCGGTCTGAGATAATTAACATGACCCAATTACTACACCTGAGAAGTCACATTCCACATTATCAATAGTATCTTCACACAAAACAGTGTCATTACCATACACAATGAAAGATCTTGGAGCAGACTTAACACCTCAAAAGCCTGTGTCCCCACATTGAATGAAAACACTCCATTGTCCTGTCGGAGTCATACTTTAACAACTTGTAATATTTCAAGATATCCTGCAATACATGAATTATCAGTAATGTCCCACCTCATGTAATATACAATATAATTTCTCAGTCACCCTATGCCCCTATCGTCATTGGTGAAGCTGGCACAGATGTACATCGCATCCTTCAAAAGTCTCAGTATCACGGGTCATTCTGTTACAAGGGGTCCCTCCAACAGCCATCTGTGCCGATAAGCTGCGCTACTGTTTTAATACCGGTGTCCCCCGATTGCGGATTGGACAGTTTACCCCATCCTGAATCGGGGGGGGGGGAATTGTCCGCGTTGTATATCGGTTACATGTGTTTGAATACATATTTTCACCCTACATTGTTACAAGTAATGACTGGGTGCTCTGTGGGATCTTGGATCGTGCGGTACCAGACAGGGGAAGAGTTTATGGTGGGAAGACTCAAGGAGCGACAATTGGTTGGCAGCGGTGGGATTGTGCCACCACCAAGATTTAAAGTCCGGATATCAGGAGGTACAGATACCAGCCGTCATGGAAGAGGAATTCCAAAGGAGGTTGCAAGAGATTCGGATACAGTATAAGGAATCAGTATCAGTGCAGTGCTGGGATGGTAGGATTCCATCCGCCTACAACTCTGGAATAAAGCGCTAGCTCTCGAGCAGCATCACCAGGGAATAAAATAGGATTGTTGTACTTACCGTACAATCCATTTCTCAGCTCCTTATAATCTTGACTTGTGGGTTCTGTTCCTGTTCTATAGGAGAGGACTAGGCAGACAAGTACTCAAAAAACATGTAACTTTACAAAGCTGAACAGACCTGCCCAGGGGGCGGTCCCTCTGGTCATTACCCCTGCACACAGCAGCTCAGTGCGTCAAAAAGCAGTACAAACATAAAAAAAAAAAAAAAAGAGGGGTGGGTGCTGTGTCCGTCCTTGGGACTTCAGAGAAATGGATTGTACGGCAAGTACAACAATCCTATTTTCTGGAAATAATAGTACACTGCGCTATTGTTTTGAACTAAAACAGTTTGTTATATTAACATATCTATATCTACTTTGGTCTCTATCTTGGCACCGTAATAATCCCACACCCCCTCAAATTTCCATTCCATTAAGGGATGAAGTGCCGTATCTCAATTTGGGGAGAAAAAGAATAAGAAAAAAGGTGCAATAAACAAACTTCACCTCAAACAAGAGGAGTTGCAACCTTAAACAGCCGCCTGCAAAAAACTTTGCAGCCGAAGCAAGCATCCGCAGATGCACTCGCATCAACCTTCGCCGCTTTACACCCTTGCAAGACAGGACGCTTGATGTCAGAAAGCCCAGGAAGCACCAATTGCCCTGGTCGAATGCGCAAAGAAAGGAAAGGGAGGCACCTGCCTTTTAAGGGCATAGGCCTGAATTACCGTCTGTCTCATCCACCAAGAAGAAGTGGTGGCCGACGAGACAGCCAGGCCTTTCTTTGGACCAGTCACCAACACAAACAGTGAGTCTTAAATCTGTAATGGAGCCGTAGCAGACAGATACACCCGTCTATCACTATCACTTCCGCCCCGTCTATCACTATCACTTCCGCCCAAGGATCTTTTGACCTGGCCACGAACCTCAAAACCTTCCGATTGAGTCAAGAAGAAAGGAGATCCAGGTCTGGTGTGCCCCATCTTAAGCAAAGGTGGTGAAATACATCCGGGTGTAGCGACCATTCTCCTTGGTCCAGCATCTGGTGACTTAGGTAGCCCGCTTGCCAGTTTTCTACCACTGGGATGTATATGGCCAATAGAGCTGGTATGCTCCTTTCTGGCCATCTCAGGATGTGAGCAACCCCCAATGCTGCAGCCCAGCTTCTTGTTCCTCCTTGATGGTTGACATATGCCACTGTCGTGGCGTTGTCTGACTGGATGCCCCTGTAGCCTATGAGACCACGTAGAGAGTCACAGCCTGATCGCCCAAAGTTCCATGACATTGATCGGCAGACGGGATTCTTCCCGTGTCCAGCGACCCTGTGTCGACTGAACACCTCAGTCTCTTCCCTCCACCCCCCCCCCCAACTGGTGACGATTGCGTCAGTCATGATCACCATCAAGTGAAAGGGAAGGAAGGAACAAACGACTTTCCAGACTAAAGGGCCGGGGATTTCTGCCACCAGACCAGGGAAGCCCAGACCAGGTGGCTCATCTGGATCTGACAATCCGGGGACGATGAGGGATTTGTTTAACCTGGACAGAATTTCCTTCTGCAAGACTTGAGTGTGGAATTGAGCATACTGAACCACCTCGAAAGAGGCTACCATGAGACCCAGGAATCGCATGCAAAAGCGGAGCGACGACCATTTGCGGGATGTCAACAGCTGTAACGCAGCCCGAAGCGTCCATAACTTTTCTAAAGGGAGAAACACTCTTGCCTCCAAGGAGTCCAGGATCAATCCCAGGTATTCTAGGCATTAAGTTGGTACCAACACCGACTTCTGGAGGTTCAGTACCCAACCCAAGTCGGAGGGTCTGACTGGCTATAGACACATCCTCCAATTCTGAGCTTGAAGCAGCTCTCAGAAGATCGTCCAAGTAGCCCACGATAGCGATTCCTCCCTGTCTCAGCAAGGCCATAATCAGGGCGAGCACCTTGGCGAAAACCCTTGGTGCCGATGCCAGGCCAAAAGGGGAGGGGCCACAAACTGAAGTAGACTTCCCCTATCGCAAAGCGCAGGAACCTTTGATGCCCAACACATGTGGGGACATGCAAGTATGCATCCTTGATGTCCAAGGACACCAGAAAACTCCATGGATGGAGTGCAGCGAACCAATTTCAGTCTCCAGTACTGAACCTTCACAAAGGCATTGAGGGCTTTGAGGTCCAGGATTGGACGGACCCCGTCCTTCTTTGGGACTACAAACAGATTTGGAGTAGAATCTCTAAAAAAATTCCGGTTGCGGCACAGGTATAATTACCCCACGCCCCAGGAAGTCCTGTACTGCCCCCTTTAGGGCGTTCAACAAGCTGGAAGGAGAGGGAGATTTGGAGGGAAAGAATCTGGTGGACAAGAAAAACTCCATCTTGTATCCTGATATAACCACTTCGCAGACCCATTGGTAGGAAAGCAGGGAGGTCCACTGAGCTACAAACTCGAAGATGTCCCCGAACCAGGGAGTCGGGCAGGGGGCAAACCTTCATGCGGTAGCAGATTTGTTCGCAGGCTTGTTTAGCTTGCGAACCCAGCTGGACCCTTTTTGGTCTGGGAAGGTCCGCCTGCGGGCCCTGACCAACAGAAATAACATGTTTGCGTGGACCGAGGAAGGAGCGCGCTCTTACCCCCAGTGACATCCTTAATGTCATCCATGAAGGGCAAGTCCGCCAGAGCCTTCTTGGATTTTAAATAGAGAAAAGATGTATCATCACGCAGAGTGGTACTGCGGACACATTGAAATAATAAATGTGCCACGTCCTAATATACGTTTAAAGAGAGGAAGGCACAGTAATGAACCAAATTTTTCTCAAAAATTAGAAAAAGTTTTAATACAATTAGCATAAAAGAATAGTTCACAAAGAAACAAACATACTTAGACAGCATTCTAGCACCAAAGAACATAAAGATAGTGGAACAAACTATAAATAAAACCCTTCAGAAGCGAACAAAAATCAAATTGTTCGTGTGCACCGCTAGTTAGTTGACCGCTATACTTGATGTATGTTGGAGCGAAAACTGAGTTGACATGATTCGCGTATCATTACGCTTCTTCAAAAGCCTTCATTAAGTATGCTATATAGAAAAAGGAAAAAAGGTTTGCAAGATAATCATAAATATTTTTACAAGGAATACATTAACGTATACATAAATATGCGGGCCAGACAGGCACTGGGTGAGTTCTCAATGTGAGTGGGCACAAAGGACCACTGGTGGGGGCACCCAAATCACACATGGCCACAGAGGCGCCAAAATGAACACTATGGGGACATGGATATATTGTAGCAAGGCTCAACATATAGAAATTAATTTGAATAAGATACCTTATCTAGTAAAGGATATCCATATTATACAGTGATAAACAAGTACGTTAAATAGAAAAAATTCAAGAAATATACTCACTAAAAATATGGTTAGTATTCAAGTCGCAAAAGCAGTAGATAGAGAATACTGTGTTAAAAACAGAGGTAGAGCACGCAAAAGGCGTATAGGTGGCCAGTCATTCATATATAATGAAGAAGACTAAAGACTTGCTAAAGTGTAGTATATTTTTCAGCGGGATCCTATAATGCAGGAATAGTTTAAATTCCTTGGTGGTGAAATCAGCTAGGAAGTTAGCAGAAAAGATAATGGTGTAACTTACCCAATGGTACTCAATAAATGAATACCAAGCATAATGACCAGGCTGAAGAAGCGCCAAAATAGTTAGATTGGAATAGTAAAAGGATAACAAAGTTAAATTGTGTCCGGGTATAATACACATGCATCACAGATATATAATGGGCGGATAGTCCACAATTAAGCAGCAAGGAACCACTGTAGGCAGAGAGAAAATAAAGCAAATCAGCCAATGCAATATAATAAAAATGAATGAAAGGATTCAGAAACCGCTGTAAAAGAAACTAACCTGAACCTGGTGCCAAGCGGCATAAGATGCAAATCAAAGCTTCCCTGAGAGCTGAAGCGACTACACGCCAGTGATGGCGTGTTAAAATAGAAAAACACGTCCCGCTCGTCATCCGGGCTGGCCGCTGAGAACTTCTGCTCATGCGCCGCCCAAAAGCACAGACCCGATGGGTAAGACACTGCGGGCACGCCAGAGCAGCAGAGTAGTGACCAAACGGTGGAATGAGATCTCCACCTACTGGTCACTAATGACATCACTGTTTATAAAGATAGAAATACCAACACTGCCGATGTCAGCAGCGGCCACACAGTGAACAAAATACAGCCGATAGAGAGCCAGAGAGTGATAGAGTGATAGAGTGATAGGGGGATCCCCACATTGGCCAGAGCACCCCAAACATCGAGTAACACCCCATAGAGCAAGACCGCATAGTCATGTACACGACATATAGAAATTGTTATATAAACAAATGGAAAACTAAATACATAGTAATATTATTGGACAACAAAGAATTCCAAATTTTTTCACACGTTTTTCTCTTTTTACGACAAAATATTAAACAGATAACAGATCCCTACTACTGAGGCTGGGTGTCAAATTACTAGATTAGATTACAGGAAAAAATAGATACATGGAAGATGCAGGTAAAAGGATCCAGAGAGACTTGATATAATATAAATTTATATTTGAAAGAAAACCAGTACAGATTTAAACAATGTTAATAGGGTAGACCACAAAAGAAATAACCTTACTCATAACATTCGATTGATATATATGCAATGATCGCAAAAAAATGGAGTTAAATACAGTATCTTCCAATTATCAGAACAGTTGAAGATATTAATGTAGGAACATTAATGTGATTAAACTAGGTATTCAGAGACTGAAGAAAAACTAGGACGGCTGCACTCCAAAAAATTGTTACTTTATAATAAACCTGGTCACAAAGATAACATGTCACAGCAGAAAATCAGATGAAACGTGTTTCACACTATCATACAGTGCTTACTGCTTTTCTTCAGTTTTGCATATTATTGCAGTGCTGGCACCCAAGTGTTTGGATTCAGCCATCCAGTTCTCTTGGATTTCGGAGCGGGTATTCAGAGAAACGGTCTATAGGATTGAGCTTAAATTAATGCCTGGAGCATGGAGAGCATTAAAGTCGCTCTATCCATAGTTTCTTTTCGGAAAACATGTTTATCCCAATCACCGCCTCGTGGGTCCCTAGGGATTACATTGAGGGCAATGAAGGATATATTAGACGTTAGAGGTGCGCATCTTCACTGGCCTCACGATTCGATTACGATTATCATGTCAACTATTCCATTTCGCGATGCATCAAGATTATTGCGTGCGATTTTCATTAAAAAAAAATAAAAAAAAATTCAAGCAGTCAGGAGAACTCCATTTTTTTTATTTTATCTGTTCTTAAAAAAAAAAAAAGTCCAAACACAACAGACAAAAATTTAGAGGAGTTTCAGCCCCCCCCCCAAAAAAAATACTAGGAGATGGTCAGAGACTGCAGACTTAATGATACAGAAGATGGTCAGAGACTGCAGACATGATGCACCAAATAGCCAGCATTGGGTTCTAATGGTTGTTCACCCACTGGTCCAATGTCGGTGGATTCCCCCATCCACCTGGAATGTGTAGATGTGGGAATTGGGTGATATTTTTTTCCAGTGTAATGACCAAACAAAACAAAAAAAACAAATATATGGACTGCATAAGTGGCTTGGTGTTAACTAGATTTTGAAGGAACAGAGTAGGGAGGGACATAGGGGAGAGAAAAAAGGGACAGTTCAGCGACCAATGTGTAATTAAAAAATGCAGTGCTCACTCATTTAGGGACAAGGCATTGACGTTCACACAGCTTGGGATTCTGAGTAGCTGGTTGCGGACTGTTCTTTATATCTTTGGTGCACATCCCCTCCTCTCTCTCCTTCACAGCTGTACATTGGCATAGGAGAGTGGGCGGGCCGGGCAGACAGAGGAAGAGAGGAGGAGGGGCAGCTGTATGCAATACATTGTTCCATTCATCTGGGAGGGGAGAGTGAACTTTGCTGGGCTATGTGTGAGACGAGTGTCAGAGAAGACACTCCACTCAGCTGCAGTCACCTGCCCCTAAATGTACAGACCGATTCTGCTGTCCCACGGATGGGAAAAATCAGTCTGTTTTCTCAAACAGTCACCGCATGGTTTCCCCACATTGCAGGATCTCCAGGGACCCTTAGCAACCCCAATTGTTCTGCCACTCCCACGGATGTGATGACAGCCAGTGATCTGTCTCACAGCTCTGTGCAACTCTGCACCCGCCAATCGGGGAGGAGAGGGTTAACTGTCCAGCGTCCACAGGTACAAATCACAAGGAAGGGGAGAGCCTGGGTGGGAGCAGCATTCTGAAACCACAGCATCCATTGACAGGGAATGGCCATGATAGGTCAGCCGATCGGTGCAAAGGCACAGCTGTGCGGACGGAGGGGGAGGAGCCGGAATGACATGAATAATAGATTATGCTGGCTGCTCGCATCGATGCCGAATCGGGAAGAGCAAAATTGTGATGCATCGATGTGGCGATCATTTTCAACACCCCTATTAGACGTGTCAAATTTGTGATAAAGATCCAGGTGCCTACTTACTGATGTGATCATTTTTCCTCCAGCTGAGTAATATACATGGTCTTTAATTCTAGAGCGAAAATTCCTAATAGTTTGACCTATATAGAATGCTTTACATTTACATGTCATAAGGTAGGATTCTGCGGCTTACACACAAGGCATCAGTAGCAAGTAAATACGAGGAGGGAGGATATAAAATACTAATGAGATGGTACAAAACACCAATAGTACTACACCGAATATACCCTCAGACGTCAGATGTCTGTTGGAGATGTCATGAAGCAGAAGGGTCATTAGTGCATATCTTTTTGGAATGCGGAAAAATACAGGAATTCTGGAAAATGGTAATGGAGACAATCAATAAAATCACAGGAATCAATTTAGAAGATAGACCATCGGCTGTCCTAATACTAGATATTCCAATGTCAATGGAAAAAATACAAAAAATCGTTGATAAAATATCTTATCATAAACGCGAGGGCGTGCAAACAGGCGTGGAAACGGGAGACTCCTCCCATCTACAGCACAATGGCTCGCAAGAGTTGCAGAGATACAGCAAATGGAGTTTAACAATGGCAATGAAAGATCAGGATGAGAGATATTGGTCGATATGGGGTCCCTATGAAGTTTAGGGAGGGGTGAAGAGGAGGGGGAGAGATGGCCGACAATTTTACTGAATTTTTTTATTATCTTTCTTTTCTAACAATGTAGAAAGAGGAAAACGAGAAGTTTTGCGAAACCAAAAAAGAGGGGGGGGGGTCCCTCTTAATCGTTCTCTTCACTCTTTGGCATAGTTTATTTAAGTGGAAGATATGAAATTCAATAATCTTTATCTAAAAGAAAAAAATATATTATCATTATTATTAATAATGTAGACTACCCCTTGGGTATCGCAATTTGCATGAACATTAGGGGTAAACAGTTCTCCATTAGGTAGTATGAAGTTGGTACCTACTTTTATCAAGGGTCATCCCATTCGATGGAACACCTGAATTAGAGCAGTTGGTATAATGATTAGATGCAAGTTTATGACGGAGTGATCTTGATCTCCTAAATGTAATATCTGGTTTAGAGTTCACATTTGTATTGGATCATCACAAAGCAGTGACCAATGTCTCTCCAGAACATTACGTACTCCAGTATGTTGGCTGGAGTATGGGGTAATTAATCTGACTGTTGAGGGTTATTCATCTTTTTCTTATATAGAAAAGAATTGCGCGATTGTCGTAAGGCTTGATTAAAGGCTTTTCGTAGAAGTGATTTACTTTAGCCTCTTGATTGTAGCTGTAGCAGATTGACATGTTCAATGAAATCACTGGTCTGGGTACAGTTTCTACGTAATCTTAAATATTTTGCATATGGGATGCTGCGTATAAGGTTAATTGGATGTGCACTTTCAGCATGTAAAATTATTAACCGCAATTTATTTTCTATAAAAGAGAAGTTAAACGACCATCACTATCTTTTAGAATAGTAAGATCTAGAAATGTAATTTCATCGGGGGCATTAGAAAAGGTGAATTTGAGATTGTACCGATTGTGGTTTAGAGCGTCTATAAAAGGGCATTCAATAGAGTTGAAGTACCTGTCCAAATGATGAAAATATCGTCCATGTATCGCAGCCAGCAAATCGCATGGCTGGTATACATAGATACTCTTCAGAAAAAAAAAAATGTCTCTTTCCCACACAGCCCATGTGCCCATGGCCACGCCCTGTACCTGGAGGAAGTGGGACTCTTTGAAAACAAAACAATTCCGTGTCTAAATGAAACGCAATAGTTCGATGAATTCCCAATAGTTTCATTGGTGATTATCCCGTTCCAGAAGAAAGGTCCGTGCTGTCTGGATGCCCTGCTCGTGAGGGATGCTGGGAGTTTAAAGCCTCCACATCTAAAGTCAGGAGAAAGGCATCCTGAGGCAAAAGAAAAAAAAATTGGAATTCTGTTGTCCAATAACAATATTACTATGCATTTAGTTTTCTATTTGTTTATATAACAATTTCTATATGTCGTGTACATGACTGTGCGGTCTTGCTCCATGGGGTGTTACACGATGTTTGGGGTGCTTTGGCCAATGTGGGGATCCCGTCACTCTCGGCTGTTTTTTGTTCACCATGTGTCCGCTGCAGACATCGGCAGTGTTTGTTTTTATATCTTTATAAAGGGGATGTCATTAGTGACCAGTAGGTGGAGATCTCATTCCACCATTTGGTCACTACTCTGGCATGCCTGCAGTGTCTTACCCATCGGGTCCGCGCTTTTGGGTGGCACATACGCAGTAGTTAATTTTCTTCAATATATATGAATGACTGGCCACCTATATGCCTTTTGCGTGCTCTACCTCTGTTTTTAACACGGTATTCGCTATCTACTGCTTTTGCGAATACTAACCATATTTTTAGTGAGTATATTTCTTAATTCTTCTATTATTAATACTTTAACATACTGGTTTATCACTGTATAATATGGATATCCTTTACTGGATAAGGTATCTTATTCATATGAATTTCTATAATACTTTATTAACTTTTAACTAATTAACATTTAACTTACCGTGTTTCCCCTGAAAATAAGCCTGGGTCTTATATTAATTTTGGCAATCAAAAACACAGTAGGGCTTTTTTTTGGGGTAGGGCTTGTCATTTCATGTGCCGTCTTCTTGCCCCCTCTCCCTGCCTGCCTGGCAGGAATCCCCAGTGTGAAGTGAATCAAACATGGTTGTAAACTCCAAGAATCCTTTGTATTACAGTAGAATATCATGAAAAAGGTGTGCGTTTCTGTGTCACATACCTTCTTACAGCACCACTCGGCGCTTCCATAGACGGCTGGAGCTCTCTCCCACGATCCAAGCATTGCAGAGGGAGGGGGGGGGGGGCAGACATCCCCCACCGACAAGCAGGAGAAGAAAATATCAGCTGAGTGCCCCTCGGCGCTTCCATAGCCCGCCGCAAACCAGCATTGCAGAGAGAAGGGGGCAGAGATCCCCCCGCTGACAGGCGGGAGAAGGAGATCAGCGGAGTGCTCTTCTGCACTTTCATAGCCTGCGGCGATCCGAGCATTGCAGAGGGAGGGAGGGTGAGATCCCCTGCCAACAGGAAGAGGAAGAGGAGGAGATATGCTGAACGCCAAGTGTCACTGTATAGGAAGGTATTTGACTACAGAAACTCGGGGTAGGGCTTATATTGCAGCCTTCCTTGAAAAATCAGGGTAGGTCTTACTTTCGGGGAAACACGGTATGTTAAGCCTTGCTATATCCACGTCCCCATATTGTTCATTTTGGAGCCTCTGTAGCCCTGTGTGATTTGGGTGCCCCTACCAGTAGTCCTTTGTGCCCCCTCATGTTGAGAACTCACCCAGTGCCTGTCTGGCCCGCATATTTATGTATACATTTATTGTTGTATTCCTTGTAAAAATATTTATACGATTATCGTATAAACCTTTTTCCTTTCTATATAGCATACTTAAAGCGGGGGTTCACCCTAAAACATCTATATACCGTTACATCCAGCATACTGCTGACACCAATGTACTTACCGTCTTAGCGTTTTTACCCAGCTTCCCGGGGAGCGAGAACCCGGGAGTAGGCGTTCCTAAGACGAGGCGTATATGATTGACGTGCGGGTAAAGCGCGTTACGCCTTCCGAAAATACACAAAGTGAGACTTGGCTCTTTACGGCGCCTGCGCAGCCAGCTCTACATGGCAGGCGCAGTAAAGAGCAGAGTCCCACTTCATGCATTTTCAGAAGGCGTGACACGCTTTACCTGCACGTCAATCTAAGCCTCATCATAGGAACGCCTATTCCCCACGGAAGTCATAGCTCGGAGCCAGATGAAAAAAAAAAACGATAAGACGGCAAATACAGCAAAAAAAACAAAAAAGACAGTATACTGCAGATGTCAGCAGTATGTAATGGTATATAGTTGTTTTTCAGGGTGAACTTCCGCTTTAATGAAGGCTTTTTAAAAAAGCATAATGATACGCAAAACATGTTGAGTCAACTCCGTTTTCGCTCCAACATACATACATCCATCCATCCATCCAGTATAGCGGTCAACTAATCCTTTAAGGCTTCCTGCGCACACGAACAATTTGATATTTGTTCACTTCTGAAGGGTTTTATTTATGGTTTGCTCCACTATCTTTATGTTCTCAGTTTGGTGCTAGAATGCTGTCCAAGTATGTTATATTAAGTTCTTTGTGAACTATCCTTTTATGCTAATTGTATTAATAAAACTTTATACTTTTTGAAAAAAAAATTTGGTTCATTACTGTGCCTATGAAAAGTCCATGAATAGCCCCTCGCATTCCTCTCTTTCAGCAAAGAGCCTTCTTGGAAGTCTGGTCCGCAGACCAGCATTTTAGCCCAATCAGGCGTCGCAGTACCACGGTAACTGCATCCAGGGCTGCATTGCAGACATATTTAAGGCCATGCACCAACTGGTCGGCCAGTTCCACGCAACCAGGAGGAGTGTGATGCCCATTCAGTAAGTGTCTGAAACCAATGCCGCAGCCAATATAGGCCGCAATGCTGATCCCAGCATGGCAAAAATAGACCGGCCCACTGCTTCGGACCTCCTATCTACAGGGTCCTTAAAAGCCTCTACCGGGATCATGGTCATCTTATTCAAACCTAGATACCGGGAGGGGTCCACAACCAGCGGAGATACTCTTGAGGAGAGCCTTCTGAAAAAGGAAATTGCTGAGGGGCAGGTTGAGCCGATTATTTAATTTTTTTTGTCCCAAGTTATTTTTTTTGTCCCAAGTGATTTTCCATGAGTCTTTCAGGACAGCACCTTGAGAGAGCATGGCTCCACCCACTTGACAGGAAACACATCTCCAAACGTCTTAAAAGGCAGGCTCCTTCCACTTGGTAGTAGTAGAGAAACCTCCGGCCCAAGCTGGAACACATAACCAGAGTATGGTTAGTCACAGCAGAATATTCAAATTAATAAGGGCGGGTTGCTGCTGTCCTGAAAGACTCACGGAAAACAAATTACTGGCAAGTCTAACTAATCTTTTCCCTTATCGTCTTTCAGGACAGCCCCTTAAGTGGGTAAGTCTGTTATCCTCTCAGGGAGGGACCACAGCCTTCAAGACCTTTCTGCCAAAAGCCTGATCGTTTGTCCGTCATTAGACTGGATCTTCTGTCAGCAAACGTAACGCAACTTGACCACGTAGCCGCCTTGCAGATTTGATCTGGTGTGGCACCAGCTATTTCTGCCCATGTAGTGGCCCGAGCCCTAGTAGAGTGTGCGTTAATTCCCAATGGGGGAAGATAGCTCTGCTTGGGAGTAGGCTTCCAGAATGGTGTTTTTTAGTCATCTAGCTATTGACCCCGTTTTACTTTGGTGGGGATTTTTACCTTTGCTTCCAGAGATTGTCCTGTGATCCCATGGTTTCAGGAGGAAATTGAAGCAGGCTTGCCCATTGCACCGCTGGCATGGATGAGGCAAGGGTTCCTAGAGCCGACATTACTTGTCTGACTAACAGCTCTTGGTTTGTCTAAGGAGGCTACGACCCTTCGTATCTATCGTTTTTTGTCTTCTGGGAGAAAAATTATTTGTGCCGCTGAGCTGATCCGATACCCCAGAAATTGGGATTCTTGGGTTGAAAATTGACTTTTCCATATTTATGATCCAGCCCAAGGCCTCTAGATGACTGCGGGCTCTTTCGAGATCCTCCAACAATTTCTCCCTGGAGAGAGCAAAGAGCAGCAGGTCGTCTAGGTATGGAATTACTGCGACCCCCTGCAACCGAAGAGGAGCGAGGGCCTCTGCCATGACCTTTGTAAATATTCTCGGAGCAGAGGAAAGGCCGAAGGGAAGGGCTTTGATTTGAAGGTGCACAACCTCTTTTCCCATGTTTACTGCCAACCTTAGAAATTTGAGGGGTTATGGGGATATGCAGATAGGCATCTCGAAAAACGATTGATGCCATAAAGCACTCGTCAAAAGATTTGACCTTGAAGATTGAGTCCATACAGATTTTTTTGTATAGGACCGATTTGTTCAGCAGCTTCAGGTTGAGAATAAGTTAGAAACTTCCAGATGTCTTTTTTTTATAATGAATACGTGGGAATAAAACCCCCTGATAAAGCTCCCCTGTGGTACTTGAGTTACAACTCCCTGGTTCATCAGATCCTTTAATAGGCTCTTCATTGCCAGGGACTTGACTATATCTCTTGGTAGATTTGTCAATAGGTACCTCTCTGGGGGAGGGTCCGAGAACTCTATTCTGTAACCTTGGGACAGCATAGAGAATATATTGATATTGCTTGCCCAGAAAGGGAGAAAACTGAAGTATTCCCCCCAACTGCAACCAGTTGTCATTGTGTTTTGCTGGTTGCTGCAGGAGGATGGAAAAAGGACATTCCCTTTGCCCTTTCCCTTCTGCCCTGACCAACCTTTCTTCCCTCGCTTTTTCTTGACAGGAAAAGATTTCTTCTTGACTGCAGTTCTGGCAAGCACTGCGTCTAAATTGGGACCAAACAAATCCCCTTAGAAGGGGCTTGTTTTTTAGATGCCGTGCCCCCCCGGCCAGGTTTTTAACCACAGTGCCTTAACTGAATTAGTAAGGGCCACAAACCTTGCCGTCATTCTGATAGGCTACAGCTGCTAACAGGGTTGAAAAGGAGTCTAGGATTTCTTGCTTTGGAGAATCCGCTAATATATGATCCTTAAAAAGGGGTTGTAAAGGAAAAAAATAAAAAACCACACCTGCAGACATTCCTCTTTTCACTTCCTCATTGTTCGTTTTTGCTCAGAAGTTGCTCCATTTCTTCTCTGTTCTGTTCACTTCCTGCTCGTCTGATTGTTACTCACCACCATGAATGGAAGCTTTACTGTGGTGGTCAGTGACGTGCTCGCCCCCTCCTGGGAACTACATCTGTGCGGCAGGACGCTCTCTACATGTTAAGACGTCAAGGAGGTGTGAATTACTGGGCGTGCCGCAATGCATACTAGGAAACTTAGTTCTTACATGAACAAGCGTCGCAAACCAGGAAGTGAATGAGAGAACAGAAACTAGAACGCCGGAGGTGATATAGATGAAGGAATTTAATTAGATATTTACTCGTTTTTTTAAACAGAATCATTACACTATTCTGTCTACAATGCAGACAATTTTAGGCAAAAAAATATTTTCCTTTACAACTCCTTTAAGCTGGTTCAACCAATACTCCATATTTATGGAGACACAAGTAGTCACCATTGCTGACTTGAGGTTGCCTATGACGGATTGTCATGCCCTCTTAAATTGCTGGTCTTTCAGAATCCCCATGTCCTCAAATGCTAGATCTGAAGATCTTGAGAAAAGGCTGCATCGAATTTTGGAACTTTATTCCAGAGAGCTGCTGGGTCTTCATCAAAAGGAAACCTTTTCTTGTGTGCCTTAGTAAAGAAAGGTTTCTTTTCATGATCAGTCCATTCTTTCTTGATCGCTTCATAAATTACTGTATCGATTGGAAAGGTACGTATCTTGGGCTCACCGAGTCCTGCATACATCCTGTAGTGTAAAGACAATTTTTTATGTTCCTCTAATCCTAAAGTTGCATGAATCTTTTAGGAGGCCATCAACTTGTCCCAAGAGACAATTTATATTTTGAAGACATTCTCCAGCTCGTCCTCCGATTCTTGAGAATGTGAAGGGGAAGGACCTTTCTGGTTCAGAGGGCTCTCTTCTGCCTCCACCACTGGGACCAACAGTGAGTCTTGTGAGGTAGAGGTCTGTCTCACAGATGGTTTTGTGAGAGAGGACTTAAAGAAATGGATGCTACTATTCAATCCTTTAACAGATGCGATTATCATTGCAAGCTGCAGATGCTTCATTCTTTACTAAGGAGTCAATACATGTTTGACATAAAGCCTTTCCAGCCTTCAGGGAGTTTGGACTTGCATGAAGGACATTTCTTTTTATTCCCTGGATCAGAGCTCTTGGTTTGCTATGATAAGAAAAAAAAAAAAAAACCCATCCAGTTGAGTCAGGCTGAAAACCAATCAAGATGCTCACCACAGGTGCACAGTGAGATCCACTACACACATGTGCCCAAACATGCCCCTGCCACCGGACGACTCACACCCCCCCTAAAAAGGGAGAAGAGAGCTAGAGAGACTCCATAGTAAATGAGAGTAGAACCTCAGTCTACTCCTTACCTGGGCCTAATGGCGCGTACACACAATCACTTTATGTGAAAAAAAAAATACGTTTTTAAAAACGTCAATTTCATTGACCGTGTGTACGGGAAAAACGTTGTTTTAGGTCTTGTAAAAAACGACAAAAAAAAATTGAAGCATGCTTCAATTTTGTGTCGTTTTTCAAAACGTCGTTTTTGTTCACAAAAAAAAAATCACTGTGTAGCAAAAAACGTTTAAAACGACGTTTTTCAACCCGCGCATGCCCAGAAGCTAGTTATGAAGCGAGCTTCAATGGAAAAGAGTGGTGAACGTAACCTTGCTTTTGCTAGAGCATTGTGAAAAAACGATGGTGTGTAGGCAACATCGTCTTTGAAAATTTAAGTTCAAAAAACGTTGTTATTTACTTCACAGAAAACGTCGTTTTTTTTCATCACATAAAGTGATCGTGTGTACGCGGCATTACTGATGCCAATTCCACTTGCTGCGGATCCTGCGTCCATGTTGAGGAAGCAGCGTAATGCTGGTGGCAAAACTGCAGGCTAACAAGGCACCAGAACTTTTCCTCCCTCAGCGCTTTCTGGCAGAAATGATGTCCATGCCCTGCGCCCGCTCGTAGGATGCTGCACACTTCCGGGGAAAGCAGCCTGCAAGATGGCGGCTGCCCGAACCAGAAAAAAAGATGTCCGCGCCATCTACCTTGCCAAGGAGCAGCATCCTGGAGCAGTGCCTGGCTCCTCTGAGCACCGATGAGGAAGAAGGAGCCCATGCACAAGACATTCTATCCAGTGAATAGGAGGAAACAGACTTTGAGGTATGAAGAAACAGGTGGAGTAGGGAGATATGACCTCTCAGGTAGAACCTAGAGAGCTCCTAACCCCCACATGTGTTCCCGCCGGAGGAAACAAAACTGATAAGTGGAAGGAGCCTCCCTTTTAAGAAGTTTGGTGGAGGTGTGTTTCCTGTCAAGTGGGTGAAGCCACGCTCTCTCAGTGCTGTCCTAAAAGTGATTGAATGACAAAAAAATAAAAAAAATAAAAAAATTGTTTACAAAAACTTGTCACTAAATGATACAGTGCCTTGCGAAAGTATTCAGCCCCCTTGAACTTTGCGACCTTTTGCCACATTTCAGGCTTCAAACATAAAGATATTAAACTGTAATTTTTTGTGAAGAATCAACAAGTGGAACAACATTTTTTGGATATTTCAAACTTTAACAAATAAAAAAACTGAAAAATTGGGTGTGCAAAATTCAGCCCCCTTAAGTTAATACTTTGTAGCGCCACCTTTTGCTGTGATTACAGCTGCAAGTCGCTTGGGGTATGTCTATCAGTTTTGCACATCGAGATTTTGCCCATGCCTCCTTGCAAAACAGCTCAAGCTCAGTGAGGTTGGATGAGAGCGTTTGTGAACAGCAGTTTTCAGTTCTTTCCACAGATTCTCGATTGGATTCAGGTCTGGACTTTGACATGGCCATTCTAACACCTGGATATGTTTGTGAACCATTCCATTGTAGATTTTGCTTTATGTTTTGGATCATTGTCTTGTTGGAAGACAAATCTCCATCCCAGTCTCAGGTCTTTTGCAGACTCCATCAGGTTTTCTTCCAAAATGGTCCTGTATTTGGCTCCATCCATCTTCACCGTCCCTGCTGAAGAAAAGCAGGCCCAAACCATGATGCTGCCACCACCATGTTTGACAGTGGGGATGGTGTGTTCAGGGTGATGAGCCGTGTTGCTTTTACGCCAAACATAACGTTTTGCATGGTTGCCAAAAATTCAAGTTAGACTTACCGGTAACTTGTTTTCCAGGAGTCTTTTAGTACAGCACATGAGAGAAAGTGACTCCACCCTCGCTAACAGGAAACACCTTCTACTTCCTCCAGATCTTTAAAGGGAGGTGCCTCCCTAACACACCTCAGTTGTCTCAAAGAACCTCCGACCCCAGCTGGAACATAAACACATACGTTAGTCACAGCCTGATACAATAAACCAATAGGGCGGGTCGTTTCTGTCCTGAAAGATTACTGGAAAACAAGTTACCGGTAAGTCTAACTTGAATTTTCCCAGGTCGTCTTTCAGGACAGCACATTGAGAGGATAACAGAGACTTAACTTTAGGGTGGGGCAACAGCCTGTAGGACTCTTCTGCCGAATGCTGGTCATTGGCGGATGTGAGGTCCAAACTGTATTGCCCCACCAAGGTGCGGAAGCTTAACCATCTCGCTGCTTCGGCGATTTGCTTAGGGGTGGCATCAGCTCTCTCTGCCCGTGGCTGCAAGTGCTCCTGTTGACTGAGCACCGATTCCTACTGGTGGCACCTTGTCCGCGTGAGAGAAGGCATCTCAAATGGATAATTTCCACCATCTAGCCAAGGTACCTTTTAAAGCTTGGCAACCCCAAAAAAAAGAACAAAATAGAACGTGTCCGAGGCTCTTTGTTATTCTGAGATTAAAAGAAAAGAGAAGCTTTGTTATGCAAAGAAAACATCTTTCTCCCGAGGGATTTGCACAGAAAGTAGGCAGCACAATATCCTGAAACGATTAACTGCTGCCCTAGGAAGATTTTGAATCTGTTCTTAGGACAATTCAATCCAAGGAGTAAAGACGGATAAGGTTCCTTTATAGACAGAGTATGAAATACCCTGATCCTGCCCGCTGAAGTTATAGCGACCAGGAATAAGCTGTAAGGTAAGATCTCTAAAGAGATGCATCTTATAAAAGTTCCATATGGCTTTCCTGCCATAGTTTCTAAATACTCGCAACAGATTTTGTTACGAGATACCCTGATTTGAGCCATTCTAGGCATCGAAAGGGCTTAGATGAGACCGAGTTACCAGTGGTCCCCTAGGAACACTATCGAAGCAGATATCTGTACTTTAATGTACTGACCGCCAGACCTTTATCTGCTCCCTCCTGAAAGAATTCTAAAATGGACCCAAGCTCAATAGGGTCTTGGTTAGACGAGTTACACTTTATCCACACCTTTGTGCCTAAAATCCTCATCACTTTCTACCTGCTTTCCAGTAGAGTAGAAACTAAAAACGGTCTGAGAACCCCTTTTTTAGGAGTTACCTTTCAGATGCCAGGCTGCAAGGGAGAGACTGGACCCATCTGGATGGCATACGGGGCCCTGCACTGACAGATCCTGTCTGAGAGGTGGATGCCGCCATTCTTAGGACCGTCGAGAACCAAGCTCTCTCGGGGCAGTACGGGGCGATCACGATGACTGGTACCTTTTCCCTCTGAATCTCTTTAGCACTAGGAGGGGGGGGGATTAACTGGACCGGGGGGGGGGGGGGGGGACGCGAGGCACAGATGAAACCACCAAGGATGCGTCAGTGTCAATTCCTACAGACTCGTCCAGTCTGTTTTTGGAAAAAGAATTGCAAAAGCCTGAGAGTTTTCCCCCTTGAGGCAAACAGGTCCACCTCTGGATGACCCCACTTGTTGTAAATTTCCACAACAGATCTCCCGGTTCAGAGACCACTCTGCTTCCCAAACCTGCTGTCAGTTCAGGTAATGTGCCACCCTGTACAGGGACTTTAAGAGTATCACTTATAGGGACCACAAAATCTTTCCCGCTCAGAGAAGCGCTTTTGCCACAAGAATCTGCAGAGGTCCGATTCGTGCGCCCCTTCTGTTTAGGTATACCACTGCTGTGGTATAGTCAGTTGACACCCGAATACAACTCTGTTAGAGTCAATGCAACAGGCTTTGGCTCTCTGCAGTCTGAGGATCGCTTCACTGGAAAAGGACCACTCCAGACCCTTTGAAGGCTCTCCTGATCTTTCCACCCATAGAGAGACCTCTTCCGATGGGATTTTATCTGAGAGTCCAGGTACTGAGACCGTGACCCCATGATCTCAGGGGAAAGGTCTGTAGGCACCTGAAATGTAGTCTTGCCCAGAATGAACGACATGGTTGACGTCAGAACTCCTAATGCCAACCTCACCTACCTTATAGCCATCGGCTGGTTGGACTGTAGTTCGTCGCCCAAATACCTGTTTTGTCCCCAACGGGGGAGAGGGCCGCGTGCCATGGTCGGGGTTGGGCGCCCTCTGACTTCCTGGGGTGGCCGCAGGTAATTCGGGAGGGCGGGTGGGCCCAGGGCAACAATGTGTCCTAAAAAAACCTGGCCCCCTTTTCTCCTGTGGGAGAAACGTTTTCCGGTTTACCAAATCTACCTGGTAACCCAAGTGAACGGACTTCCTGAGATGGAACTAGGGATGATACCTGAAGGTTTACAAACCAGCCCAGTGATTCCAAGTAACTTCTCGCCCTGAATAGATCGTTCGATAACATATCTTTCCATGGGGCGAAAAAAAACGGTCATCTAGGTAAGCCCACTGCAATACCCTGTAGAGAAAAATATGAGGCGATGATGACAGTCCGAATAAGAGGGCGCCCTGAATTTAAGATGACGAACCATTCCCACTACACTTTACTGTCAACCCTCTGGACTGAGGGGAGGTAGGGATGTATAGGTACGTGCCTCAAGACGCCATAAAACAGTCTGGCATCAATAGATTCCTGACCAAAAGAAGTTGAATCTATCTTGAACCTTCTGTATCTGACAGATTTGCATCAAGTTTAAGCTTATTCTGCACTTTCCTGTAGACTTCTCTACCAGGAAGTGAAAATAGCATCCCAGTCTGTTGCATCAGCTCTCTAAATGATCTGGATCTTTTTTTGGCATTTATAATCAAAACCTCTCTTGGAGGGGTCTCAAGACACGTTGGATACCATCCTTTATTTCTGCCGCAGATTCCCAGAGTCTAGAGGGAAGAGTTGGCGTCCCATCCCCTAGGACATTTAAACTTTGGTCCAGTGAGCATTCCTGGCAGACCTGTATAAAGACTGCCCTATCATCAGCTTAAGGATCCCACAGGTAGTTGAAAGGCAGCGCCCGAACAGGGACCTGAACCCTGGACCCTCAGAGTAAAAATATGACGCTCTACCGACTGAGCTATCCAGGCTCTTGAGAGCTCTATGACATAACCCTGGGCAAGCGTGATCAAAAATTTACTGACTGGATGTTACCGCTGATCACTGCGGAACGAACCTTTGAAGGCCTCCGCCTACCCGCACTGCTGAGTCCTTGGGATTTCTCGGCTTGCGTAGGAAGATGGGAGAAGATTCCCCCTTTCCATTTGGCTTGCTGCGCAGTCCAACTCTTCCTGCCTCCTTGGGCTTTGAATCTTGAGACCTTTGAGGCGGAAAAAAACCTTAGGGTTTTTTTTAAAACATTTTTCCTTTCAGCTGACCCATCTAGGATGCTTCCCATTTCCAGCCAAAAACAGATCTCAAAAAGAGAATCCTGCAAGCTTTAAACCTTCAGAAGCCGCATCACCTGGCCTCAGGTCTTTAACCACCTCGCCCTTCTCGCCAAATTAAAGCAAGGCTGTGGCCTCCCTCTTAATTGCTTCAGCTGAAGCATCAGCTAAATAAACCACTGCAGAGGATAGGGGGGGGGGGGGAAGGTGAATCTACCACCATTAACTGGATAGTTCAACCCTCCAAGCTTCTAGCTGCAAATGTTGTGCCATAGCAGGTTGCAATTTACTCATGATAGACTGCCGTGAGCTCTTTTGGAAAAAATATGATCCATGCATTTGTCCATAGGGTCTTTTAGAATCTTTTAGAATCCCCAAGTCCTCAAAAAGGTAGATCAGAGGACCCGGACACCTGAGCCACAATGTAGAGGGATCTCCTCAAAAAAGTTATCACCCTTTATGGGGTTTGAGAAACAGGCTTTTTTTTGGATTCTGCCAGCTCTGTCTGCCCATTGGCATCAGAAATCCGAGTAGATCGGGCATGTCCTGCGCTTTGCTCACTCAGATCTGCATACATGCAGACATATGAACTTAGAACCTTACTGAAAAAAATGGTTCTAAGCAACCATAAACCTCTCCCCGGGATAAACCCCGACTCCTCTGAATCCTCACTAGAAGGAACATGGGAGTGACCTTTCCTGAGAGAAAAAGGCCTGAGTTGTGGAAGGGGAACTAAGAGTCACGAGAAGTTTGAATTGTGGCAAAAAGTTCTTTTACGGAGGTAATCAGCTGTCCTACATAGGGGTTGATCCCTCCCAAACAAAAGCAATGCATGTGCTGCATAGAGCCTTCTTACAGTTCTCACCCATCTACCTGGGGAAAAGAAAGAAAGCAGGGGAATCCTTAATCAGACCCAGTCCCAATAAATGGACCCCCCCCCACATGGGTGCATTAGGAAAGAAATGTGCCCAATCCAGTGCCCCGACAGGCCCCTTGCCACTAGGGGGATTAGAAAAAAGGGAGACCGGAAAGCAAAAAAAAAAAAATATATAGGCAGACAAACTGCTGCCTCCTACCTGGCCCTGCTGGTGCCTGTGCCACCGCTGTAACTTCTGCTACCTCCATTGCAGATGAACAGCGCTTCACTGTGGCTCACACACCGTTTCCGGAGACCAATAGTGCCACTGCACCGGACCAGAAACGGAAAAAAGGCCCCAGCCTCTGTCCTCCCTCTTCCCCCAGTGGTCACGCCGAAATGACGTTTGCACTAACCCGGCGACCTGCTGTTGCATCCTGGCCACGCCAAAATGGTGGCGACGCACGCGCGCGACCGCCATTCCTACCAGGCCACCGAGTGTTTCTGGCTCTCGCCGAGCACAAAGGGGGAAGAGGAGCCCGGAAACTACCACTGCTGTCAGGTAGGTACGGGAGGACAGATGGTCTCAACTGGAGAAAGGTAGGAGGGAAGCCGTCTCCCAGGAACACCTGAGATATTTTACTCCCCTCACAGAAGATTGTTCCCTCCAGACCAGAGGAAAAAACAACAACTGAGGTGTTAGGGAGGCACCTCCCTTTAAAGATCTGGAGGAAGTAGAAGGCGTTTCCCGTTAGCGAGGGTGGAGTCACTATCTCTCATGTGCTGTCCTGAAAGACGACCTGGGAAAAGTTCGATTTTGGTTTCACCTGACCAGAGCACCTTCTTCCACATGTTTGGTGTGTCTCCCAGGTGGCTTGTGGCAAACTTTAAACACTTTTTATGGATATCTTTAAGAAATGGCTTCTTGCCACTCTTTCATAAAGGCCAGATTTGTGCAGTATACGACCGATTGTTGTCCTATGGACAAAGTCTCCCACCTCAGCTGTAGATCTCAGCGGTTTATCCAGAGCGATCATGGGCCTCTTAGCTGCATCTCTGATCAGTCTTCTTGAATGAGCTGAAAGTTTAGAGGGACAGCCAGGTCTTCGTAGATTTGCAGTAGTCCGATTCTCCTTCCATTTCAATATTATCACTTGCACAGTGCTCCTTGGGATGGTTAAAGCTTGGGAAATCTTTTTGTATCTGTAACGGTCACCACCGTTTACGACCTTCCATCCAGGACAAGCTTATCTGACACACTCCGACAATCCTACATACACGATCCATATCAATTCCCCAGAAAATGAGACTGACTGCTCTATCTTCTGGTTTCCAAATGTATGAACACTTTATTGGTTTCTTCTCAGCTTTTTATACAGTACAAGATGTTACAGGTAATCACAGGACAATGCAATCTCCACCCCCTTATTCACACACTGAGGCCAATTATCTAATCAGTAGCTAGACATCTGGGCACCGCATCAATAGAGTTCAATTAACCTTGAATAATACACAATCACAGATAATCTTCACACACATAAGGAACCTCAATTACATTATCTAGACAGACGTACTGTCTGACACCTGGGCATCAATAGTCTTTACACCGTGTTATCAGACAATTGAAAGGTATAGCAGCAGACCTGAATTAACACCTTTATACAATGAAATGTCTCACAAGCCGGGCCACTTAGCATTTTAAAAGCCCATTATACAGAGGGATGAGTCACTGTCTTGCTAACCTGGTCTCAAGTCAAAATGGACCCCTTGCAATACTCCAGTCCTGCAATATGAATTATTATTAATGTCCCATCTCATGTAATATATGAATTATGATTTTTATTAGCCACCCTACGCCTACAAGGGCACAGGGTGGACTTCGACCCAGGAGTTATTAGGGTCCCTGGCACAGGAGTATCTCTCATCCTTCCAAAGTCTGATTGTCACAGTTCATTTCGTTACAGTATCCAAATCCGGCTTTAAACTTCTGCACAACAGTATCTTGGACCTGCCTGGTATGTGCCTTGTTCTTCATGATGCCCTCTGCGCTTTAAACTGACCTCTGTATACATGCACCTGCACTGTGATAGTCTCAGAGACTTGATTACACACAGGTGGATTCTATTTATCATCATTAGTCATTTAGATCAACACTGGATCATTCAGAGATCCTCACTGAACTTCTGGAGAGAGTTTGCTGCACTGAAAGTAAAGGGGCTGAATAATTTTGCACGCCCAATTTCAGTTTTTTTTATTTGTTAAACAAATTTGAAATATCCAATAAATTTTGTTCCACTTCATGATTGTGTCCTACTTGTTGATTCTTCACAAAAAAAAAAATTACAGTTTTATATCTATGTTTGAAGCCTGAAATGGGGCAAAAGTTCGCAAAGTTCAAAGGGGGCCGAATACTTTCGCAAGGCACTGTATATTACCTCCGAGAAGAAACAATATTATATCCCCCTTTCTCCTGAATATCTTTATCGCTTATTTCACTTTGCTTCTTTTAGCATTTTTATAAACCCCCATCTCAAAACCAAACCACCAAGGTGCGTCTGCTATTCAAATCCCCACGGAGGTAGTGTAGGACAGACCAGAGGGCCACATGCCGAACCCCCTGTACAAATGTTCTCACTAGACAGTCGCCAGGGGTCCCTGAAAGAAAAAACAGCCAGGGCACATATCTGCCCCTAAAATCTTGCTTAAGCAAGCCCTTTGGTCCACCCAAGTGCGATAATAAATCCTCCTAGAGGATAACTTCCTAGCCTTCCTCAAGGTAGGAATCACAGAATCTGACAGACCCCCAGTCCTAGTACCTGGCTTTTTAATAGCCATGCTGCAAAGCCAGCGACTGTAAAGCAGGATGCAGTATGGGACCTTGTGACAGCAGGTCTTCTCTCAGCGGTAGACGCCAAGGGACGTCTGCTATTAGCCGCACTAGATCGGCATACCAAAGACACCAAGGCCAATCCGGAGCAATTAGGATCATAGGAATTCCCTCTGCCTCCAATCTGCGAAGCAGAAGCTTTAGAGGGAAGGCATAGATTAGCCGGTACTGACTCCACAGCGCCACCAACGCATCTGTCGCGTCCGCCCATGGGTCTCTTGACCTGGCCACAACCCTCAATACCTTCCTATTGAGTCGAGACGCCTGGAGATCTACGTCTGGCGTGCCCCATCTTGGGCAAAGGAGCTGAAACACCTCCGGGTGCAGAGACCGTTCTCCTTGGTCCAGCATCTGGCGACACAGGTAGTCCGTCTGCCAGTTTTCCACACCCGGAATGTATATGGCCAACAGTGCCAGTATGCTCTTTTTTGCCCACCTTAGGATGTGAGCGACTTCTAACGCTGCAGCCAAGCTACTTGTTCTTCCTTGATGGTTGACACAGGCCACCGCCGTGGCATTGTCCGATTGGATCCGGACTGGACACCCTCGTAGCCTCCGAGACCATGTGGAGAGGCACAGCCTGATTGCCCGAAGTTCCAGGACCTTGATCGGCAAATGGGAATCCTCTGTAGACCAGCGACTCTGGGTCAACTGAACCAACCCCCCCCCCCCCCCCCAGACTCTCCCACCGGTAAGGCTGGCGTCCATCGTGACGACTATCCAGTGAAAGGAAGGAACGACTTCCCGGACAGAAGTGCCGGTGAGGTCAGCCACCGACAATGGAGGACCTGACCAAGTGGCTCACGCTGATTAGATAATCCAGGGATGATGGTCGCTTGTTCCATCTGGACAGAATTTCCTTCTGTAGCACTCGTGTGTGAGATTGCGCCTATGGTACTGCCTCGAAGGAGGCCACCATGAGCCCCGGGGACTCGCATACAAAGTGGGGCGACGACCCTTTTGGGATGTCAATTACCGCACCACAGCCTGAAGGGTCTGCAACTTTTCCACAGGGAAGCAAACCTTTGCCTCTGAGGAGTCCAGAATCAATCCCAGATATACTAGGTATTGAGTCATTACCATTACTGACTTCTGAATGTTCAGTAGCCACCCAAGTGTGGGATGTTATAGACACGCTCACCTCCAAATCTGAGGCTGAAGCAGCCCTCAGAAGCAGGTCGTCCAAAAAAGCTCACGACAGCGATGCCACGTTGTCTTAGGACGAGAATTGGGGCAATCACCTTGGTGCCGATGCCAGGTCTAAGGGGAGAGCCACAACTTGATAGTGGTCTTCCCCGACCGCAAAGCGCAGAGTCTGATGCTTTGTGCATATGGGGACATGTAAAATGGGGAACCCTGATGTCCAAGATTGCCAGAAAGTCCCCTGGCTGGAGGGCAGCGACGACAGAGCGAACCGATTCCATCCGTTATCATGATGCCGATTCCATGTAGGTCATGATGCAATTGAGGGCCCTGAGGTACAGAATTGGGCGAACACCCTCTTTCTTTGGTACTATGCACAAATTGGAGTAGAACCCCTGAAACCAATCCTGTACTGGGACAGGAATAAGCACCCCGCGTTTCAGCAGATCTTGAACTGCCCCAAATAGGGCTTCCTGACGAGTCCGTTGTAGCTGGCGGTTGGAGGGGAAAAAAAAAAAAAATCTGTTGGGTGGGCAGGATAGAAGCTCTATCTTGTACCCTGAAGACACTACTTTGCAAACCCACCGGTTGGGGACCTGAGATGTCCACAGGGTCACGATTCCACAAAGACGTCCCCCCACCTGAGAGATGGGTGGGGGAAAACCTTCATGCGGACGTAGCTTTGTTGAGTTTGCGAAACCAGGGACGTCTCAGTCCCTGAGCAGGCACTTTATTGGCCTGTGGTCTTGAACCCGCCGTACTGGGCGGACAAAAAGACTGCATGTGTGGGGTGAAGAAGGGCCCTTGTCTATGGCGTGGCTCCTTCCCCTTTTTGGACTGTGGGAGCAGTGCGCTCTACCTCCTGTAGCATATATAATTATGTCATCCATGGGAGTTCCAAAAGTCTGTCGCCCTTAAAGGGCAAGTCCATTAGGGCTTTCTTGGAAGATTATACATGTGGAATAAAATACTGCGCAGGTCTCAGTGTAATATAAAAATTACAAATTAGTGTGTTGTAGTGATATACAAAATAAAGAAATTGAATCAAAACTGATTCAATGGTGCAATGATTGTGCTGCTGCAACTACAAAAATGTCAGATACAAACATCAAAACGTAAAAGATAGAAATTAAGTTGCGCTGCAAAATCTGAAACTTAATAAAATATATAAGCTGCACTGCGTGTAATAATTGATAGTTAATCACTATATATTCACATTGATCAGTAGTTGTATAACATCAAAAAAGACTGATCAAGTCTGTATAAGAACTCATGTGATGACAAAACAATGTTCATTAAGAAAAATGAACGCAAGTCCACTTAGTGTTAACATGTTTTTTTTTCATACAAAAGAATATTCAAAAGTTCATATGGTGAAGATATCCCACGTGAAAATCGATTCAAACAGGTGACCAGAATATGCCAGGAGATCGTGTCCGATAGCAGGATAGAAGGAAGCCTCCACCTCTTATATTTAATCTGCTTACCGAATTCTATCAATCTCTTGAGATCATATACGCATGAAGCCCACTGGCGCTGCTGGTTCCTACAGAATCCTGTATGTCCTCTCCACCTTTGCATTCACTAATGGCTCACAAGCAAGTCACCCCACATGGTATAGCACAAAGGGAAACAAAAGGATGCCAACAGAGTAGTATTGCAATATGAAAATTACAATTTAAATAATTATTGCACTCACATTTGATGAATATAAAATCGCGTGTATAGTAAAATCATGTACCCGGCTGGCTCTCAAGTAATCCGCTAGTCCTTCCGGATGGTCGTATGGCAACAATGGTGACGTCAGCACGCCGCTCCTCCCTACACCGTTTGTCACAAATCTTCTTCCAGGGGCACTCATGCGTATCTGATCTCAACTATAGAGATCCATAGAAGTCGGTAAGCAGATTAGATACAAGAGGTGAAGGCTTCCTTCTATCAGACACAATCTCCTGGGATATTCTGGTCACCTGTTTGATTGAATTGATTTTCACGTGGGATATCTTCACCATATGAACTTTTGAATATTCTTTTGTTTTTTTCTTGGAAGATTGGTTGGCGGACCAAATCTTAACCAAAGTAGACGGTGTAACGCCACCGCCTGACCTCTGGCCAGCAGAGGAATAGTAACCAAGGCCGATTCAAAAATGTTTTTGGCCTTGTACTAGTAGGTCAGCTAGGGCTACCTCGTTTGAGGAAGCCTGGCGCTTGTAACCCATTGAGCAGCATCTTTGACCCTTCCGTGCGCGTCTGAGACACCAGGGCCCCAACTATAGTTGGGCATACTGTCAACACTACCGTGTACAGGTTGCGGGTGATCGCCTCAGCTTTCTTGTCCACAGGGTCTTTAAAGGCAGGAGCCCCCGCCACTGGTATGGTGGCGCTTGTTTAATCTGGACACAGGAGGGTCCATTATCGGGGGTGAGGTCCATCTGTTCAAGAAACTCTTCAAGAAGGTTTATGGTCCGCATCTTCAGATACTTCAGGGCCATGGTTATGAGTGCTAGCTGGACCCGGCAACGCATCAGAGTTGTCCCAAGCAGATGAGGGAGGGGGCACCTTCTAGCCCCTATACACCCACGCGCTGCTTCCACCTTGGCTACGAAGGCATCTAGGATTGCCGCCTAGCGTCCAATAAATCGGGTGCAGGGGCATCATTGCCAGCTCAGGTGTCTCAGGGGAAAAAAAGCGTCTGCTTCTGATGCTGTGCTGTCCACACACCTGACACAGGGACCCTCAAACAAGTAACCCACCACTCCTGGCTGCAGCAGAGACGAGGGGTTCCCCTCCAAGAGGACTCACCACCAGGAACCGTAATAGATGGTTTAGCTAGCAGAGCTGCCTGCAGAGTGTGTCTGTTGATCGGTGCTCTCCAAAGCTGGGATCAAAGGCTGTTTGTGGGGGCTGCGATTTTTGTCAGTCTTTTATAGAGTGCTCAGTCGCAGCGTGCATCTGTTCATCTGCAGTTTTTTTTTTTTTAATGGTCTGATCCATGGTACAAAGGCCACTGATCTGACACGAGAGGTCTACAGGGCAGAAAATCATGGTGCAGCAGAGTAATGCAGCAGTCAGTACACCTCAGCAGAAATCGCCAGAAAAATGCAGCTTACAGAAATGGCTGCCAGTGAGAAAAGCATTATAGCATGGACACCATCTCCTATGTGGCTTTATACATCGTGCAAGTGAAGAAATACAGCATGGATACACCAAACATGGCTGCCGACAGCATGGAGCAGGACACACAGGTAAAGAGAATCTCTTATGCAGCATAAACACTGATTTAGTGACTTATGGTTCCCCAAGTGAAGCTCCCCAGAGGAACCCCTGCCCAGCAGCTAGCTCAGAGAGCCTAGGAGAGGAGGGGGAGGGGAGAAGGGGGATAAGGCCCTTTACTCACCTCTCCAAGAATGCCCAGCTCCCAGCTGTCTTTTTTGCTAGAGCAAGATAGTAGCTCCCTACCCTTTCTGTGGGTTTATGCTGGAAGCATCCTGGACAGTGCGTCTTCCGCATGGTAACGGAGATGACTGTCGGCCAGGCTACTGCATAGCAGTACGCTGCTATGGTCGAAACTGGAAAAAATACAAGGATCTGGGATCCAGCCTGTCGCCCAGTCGGCAGTTGATTGAAGATCGCAGGAAAAAAAAAATTAAATGAATAAAAAAAAAAAAAATCCAAAAAACAAATCCAAACTAAAAGCCTCCAAGCCATGGACCTGAAGGTAGCCATGTCTTCTCCTTAGACTAGGCAGAAAAAACTGAATTGCTTGGTGCAGGCTGAGGGGATATAATCAGTGGGACCGCACCCTGGGCGAGGCGGTTCTGCTTTGAAGTTAGTCACTCCTAAAGATAGATAGTGGGATTAACCTATGTCAAGATTAAGGCCATCCATGAACGAAAGACAAAATACTTTATTATTTTAAATGCACTAAACATTCCGTAGGAACTGTACATAACACCAAACTTTGCAACATTGTTAAGCCAGAAAGTAAATAAATTAAAAAAATCCTTCAAAAAGGTAGCCGGAACATCCAGATAGTTTGTATATTTAGGTAGATCCCAGGAAGGATTGGAAAACCATTACACTTGATGTCTGTAAGTTGGCATAAACAATGCTGTGGCATGTTTCGCGTCCTTCGACGCTTCTTCAAAAAGCCTTTATTTCAGTCATTTCGACATATAGACCTTTATCACAAGTTCGATACATCAGTTGTTTCATCGCTCTCGCTGTTATCCCTAGAGATACACGAGGCAGTAACAGGGACAAACAGGTTCTTCAAAAAGAAACCCTTTGGATAGTGCGACTTAATGCCTTAAAGAGGATGTAAACCCACTGACAGCAAATGTTCATTCTTACCACATTTGAACTCTTTAAAGTGATCTATCCCAGATGTATGTAGTCATTTTTTCAAAAAGTACCCCCCTTACCTGCCTGGAGCCCCCAAATGCTGCAGAATCCGTGGGCGTTTCATTATTCGGGCGCTCGGTGGGCGGGGTCGTGACATCAGCAGACTCCTCCGCCCACCGCTACATGACCACGGCCAGCCAGTGCTGCGAGGATGAGCCTCGTACTGGGGAGAGTGCAGTGCATTTGCATGAGTGACAAGGCACGTTCTGGTAGGAAACAGAGCGCGCTCTTGTCACTCTTATGCATGTGCACAAAAGTAAGCCTGCAAACATTTCCCTGGACAGTAGAGAGGCGGACAAGCGGACAGGCACACACCAAGAGAGACCTATACTGTAGGCAGAGAGACATACAGGAAACAGGCATATAGGCAGAGAGACAGAACAAGTGAATTCTTGTACTAAGAGAAAATGGTGAGGCTCTATTTCACTTTTTAGTCTTCATTGTTCACAATTGCTGTTATTCTCTAAGTAAATTACCAATCACCTGTACTCATTTGTGACCACCCCCGGTATCATGCCCGCACAGTCCCCGATCCAACCCCATTATCATGCCCGCACAGTCCCCGATCCAACCCCGGTATCATGCCCGCACAGTCCCCGATCAAACTCCGGTATCATGCCCGCACAGTCCCCGATCAAACTCCGGTATCATGCCCGCACAGTCCCCGATCCAACTCCGGTTTCAGGCCCGCAGTTCCTGATCCAACCCCGGTATCATGCCCACACAGTCCCTGATCAGCAGTGTGGTGCAAATCACTTGTGATCTCGCACGGTGCATTATGTGAGCCAGCCCTAAGTTCATTCAGCTTTAGGCTCCATGCACACTGGAATAAAAAAACGTTGCTGCTACAGGATTTTTGTGTTCTGCCTGTAGAAGCAACTCAATGTTCTCCTTTGTGTCCATACACATTAGGACGTTTACAGGCATATATTTTTTAGAAGAACGTTTATGGCAGAAAAAAATAAAAATCTTTTTGGAGCTCACTGGCAGAATTTTTTTTTTTTAAAAACTCTCCTAAACCTTGTACAATAAATGCTCTATATGGATGTTTTTTACTCCAAAAAAAATAAATAAATTACGGATTTTTAAGCCCAGTGTGCATGGAACTTTGATGGGTGCAAGTATAAAAAGTAAGAAATCCATCACACATCCTGGTAATTTAGGAATTGTTCATATGTGATCAGGTGACCTCAGACACACTTCAATATAACAATAAGAAGATCACGTGTCTATGTATATTCTGATGGCGGTTCACTGGAGCATTTCATCATGACATTGAACTTTGCCTGGCCTCATATTTTGTAAACATTTTATCAAAACACAGGACTAGCAGACACATGTAGGATAGCTAGAAGGGAGAGGAGAGGGGAGGGTGGCTTGATTTGTGCACTATTTACAGAAACTGCACAAATGCAGGCTAGTGCACGAGATATGTAAATAACCTGTCAATCAAAGCATGGGGGTGGAACGGACTTTGCTTTTAAGAGGGAAGTCTGTTTTTTTCCACTGTACAATAAAAAAAAAAAAAAAGAGGATTGCTCAGCGCTGGATTAACTGTGTGGCAAGACAGGGCACAGATGATAGGAAATCTTATACTCTACATTGTTTACATCCACTTTAATTACTCCAGGCCTGAATGAAGCTCAATCCCATTTCTCCAAGATCTCAGTCAATACTTTCACTACTGTATAATTGTGTTAGTGACAGGTTTCAAATGCCACTAGCTTGTTTATTATACCATACTAGTGCATTAATCTATTCATAAACACATGCATTAGAATTTAGGCTATAATGTCGTTAGGATGTAATCTTTTCTGGCTTGGCCTTAAATAACTTTGGAGAGCTACCCAGAATAGGATTACTTCATGAGCTATTTTTCATCTCCATCTAATGCAGAGGTGGCAAACACAAGGCCCACGGGCCGAATGCGGTCCTCCAGGCCATTTCATGCAGCCCTCGCACCTCTCCAAGTCATCCTCCAAACCCTTACTTTCTGCTTTCAAGCAATGCATCCAGCTTCTTCCCAGCAGCAGCATAAGGAAAAGGGGGGGGGGTGCACGGTGATGTAAGTGAGAGGGGGGGGGGGGGGACTCAACTTCTGATGGTGGGGGGGCTCTTTACATCTAATGTAAGGGGAGGGGGATGAGCTTGACATCTTATCTTAACAGATAAAACTGGCCCTTTTGAGGGCAACCATAATGCTGATGCGGCCCACGATGAAATTGAGTTTGACACGCCTGATCTAATGTATAGGACTGAGTTTCCAAAATGTTATGCATTCCTATAATATTCTCTGTTCTTTTCTCACTTAGGCATTGCATTTTCCGTTTATTCCTTACCATGCCCTTCTTTTCCCCATGCTCCTGCTTTGTAAATATCAATTTATATGCACAATCTGAACCCTTTTAGGGAGATTGATTGACAAAAATCTAAGAGCTAGTCTCTAGCTATTTTCTAATTTTGAGCTCAAACCTCAAACAAAAAATTGTTTTTTGGAATTTTGTATCCATCTATTATATTTTCTGATAAATTTCTACAAAATTGTTGTACCATTTAGAATGTTGTGTGCATTTTTTTGGCCATCTCCACCTGTGAAGCATTTGTTCTTCTTTGGGATGCCTTGTCATCATGCTGGGTGTTCTTGGTCACTGTGTGGCTTATTCCGGTTGCCTTCATCTGTATTGTGACACCTGACACTGTCGTTTCTTTACCATCTAAATCGGTCACTGGGTGGTGCCTTGCTCACCTTTTTGATCACTATGTCCTCACCGCTGCGCCGTATGTATCATTCATACGGCGCATGCCCACGAGTCCTTCAGCAGCCAGTCCTTTAGCAGCCATTGTGGGCGTCTGTACGAGCGGGACGTGGGTACATAAGCACTCTATCGCTACTTGCTGCAGCCTCCCGGGAGGCTTGTGGAACCACCGCACACCGTCCCAGTCTTATCTGTAGGCGAGTGTTTTCCCCCATTAGCAGGCCCCTTAATCCCATCTGGGATGGTATTAACCTTGAATGCCTCTCCACTCCCTATTTTTGGAGCTCCATAGTGGATCTGTGTGTACCGTTTTCGGGGATTCTTCCCTACATCTGGGCTACCTTTGCGGAGGGCTCTCCACCAATCACTAGCCAGTCTTAGGGCTCATTCTCTCGGTTATTATTGCTGCTTTGTATGGATTTATTAACCCCTGCTAGGTAAGCTGCAACGTTTTTTAAACTATCATTAATTATTGCACTTCAAACCATTTTAGATTTTTTTGGTCCTCAACATATTTTTCTACAATTGACTTTCTACCTCCCAACTATAGCATTTTTGCTGCACCTATATCAATATTACTTGCAGATCAATGTATATGATCTACCAGGCCTGTCGCAATTTTATTATCTCAAGTACAGGGCCTGTGGGGGGCGTGGCCTAGACAGGCATGTGAGCGGTCGCATAGCACGGAGCTCCCGCTATCGATCCTCCACCGATCCTTCCTGCGGTGATCCTGCCATATAAAAACCCACTGGAATACTCACCTTGCCTTCCCCGGTGCGGCGGTAACATCGGTGAATCGTCTCCGGCTCCCGTTATGGCCCACAAAGGCGATAAAGATTCAATGGCGGCGGCGGCCCAGCACATCCAAGATGGCGCCGGCACCAGTCTCCCACAGAAAGCTCCGCGCGGATGGGAGAAGTCCCAGGACACAAGTAAGTCACATAAAGCCCAGAAACAGCAGGGAAGGGAGCAGCCTAAGGACATGTTGTATTATGCCCAGAAGATGCAGGGCTCTAGCAGCTCCCTTCCCCCTCAGTTACAGGCCCCGCTGCATGACGCTGGAGGGCAAGATGGCGCATCCGCCCTAGATGACACGCTGCCTTTGGAGGTGTCCAGGACCAGGATCAGATCAATGATCTGCTCGAGAGGCCAGCTGATGGCCCACAGCCTATTTTAAGTGAGATCCTGCTAGCAGTGCAGAGGTGCACAACGTCAGTGACGGCCTCTGTGGATGGCCTGAAACTACAGTTTGGGGCACTGACAGAAACTGTGTCCCTCATAAGGCATGACATCCAAAAAATCAGGGAACGAACCACGGCGGTTGAGGGGCGCATCAGCGAGATGGAAGACAAGATACCCCCCCTCGCCAGAGACACAAGATCGGCGCTACAACAGGCGGCCCAGGCGAATGCAAAAACGGATGACATCGAAAACCGTTTGAGGAGAAACAACGTGCGTATAGTGGGGCTCCCCGAGAAGGTGGAGGGCAGGGACCCCACGACCTTTGTGGAGTCATAGCTCCAGGAGATCTTTGGCGCGGAAGCATTCACCACGCTGTTTGCGGTTAAGAGGGCCCACCGCACTCCTCCCAGACCCCTCCCGCCAGGTAATCCGCCTAGACCTATGCTTGCCAGGCTCCTGAATTACAGGGACAGGGAGATCGTACTTCGCTTGGCCCGGGAAAAGGGATTAGTGCATTACAAAGGCGCGAGGGTGTCGTTTTACCCGGACTTCTCGGCAGAAGTACAGCGCAGGAGAGCCAAATTTGCTGATGTCAAGAAGCGCCTACAAAGGCTCCAATTAACCTACGCCATGCTATATCCGGCCAAGTTGAGGGTCACCGCCAGAGGCCAAGCAACATTTTTTGAAACCGCCGCAGAAGCTGCTGACTGGTTGGATCGCAACGAACATGATCTGAGGAGGAGACGTGATGCGGATGAGGGAGACTGAAGTCCTAGACGGCACTCAGTGGGGAAAAGGTATGATACTTGCTGGAGAAAGGTGTCTTTGTTCACCACTTGCAAAGCGGGACATGTTTCTGTTTCTTTATTTTCTCTGGTTAGCGCTGGCTCAGTGCATTGCAAGTTGAAAATCTCCTATGATGGACTCTAAGCGGCAGTGGAGGAGGTTCCCCCACTGCGACGCGCACATTCGAGATCGACCCCACTTGAAGGGGTGGACTGTTGGGTGCCCTGTTGGCACAGAGTTACAAAGACTGTGTTTTTTTGTTTTTATTTCTTCTTTTTTTTGCTCACCTTAGTACACGTTTGACTGCCTCTCCCTCCCCCCCCCCCGTGTGTTTTTGCTCCCCCATCCACCGCCTGTGTGGACAGATCCGGGCAGACCCGCAAGTCCCTCTTTTGACTTCTGCGCCCAAAACGGGCGGCCCAAATCAATAACTTGGCCCTGGACTGTGTCGCACGGGCAAATTGCATGCGGCACTGCCACGTTTTTCCACTTGCCATGGCTACTACACCAATAGTGACATGGAATGTCCGCGGAGTGCATGAACCTTTGAAGCGCACTATGATTGGCTCCTGCCTGAAAAAGTTTCACCCCGGCCATTGTGGGCCTCCAAGAGACTCACCTTACAAGAGACACCCTGAGTTGCCTAGGTTTTTCCTGGGTGGGCAAGGCCTACCACTCCACCCACACCTCTTACTCTCGGGGGGTGAGTGTGCTGGTACACAAATCCTTGGCCTACCAGGAAATTGACTCGGCAATAGACTCTCACGGGCGGTATGTTTTTCTTTACTGCAAAATTTTTACTGTAACTTTGATACTTGCATTTGTTTATATACCTCCCCCATTTTCCAGACAGGTTATACAATATCTTCTGTCGTACTTAGTCAATAAGCCTGATGTACCGGTTATGATAATGGGGGACTTTAACGGCTGTCTTGATCCCAGACTGGACAGGCATCCGCCAGTCGTACCACCGCTAGGGGGACGAGGTACCATTTTGAGCCGCCTCCAGGCGGAGGTGGGCTGGATAGATGTATGGAGACCAAACAATTCTCATGTTTCTCTAAGACCCATGGGTCGCTATCCCGCATCGATATGTGCGTTGGGTCCACTCAAATGTTACATATGGTGACCAAGCTAGAGTATTTCCCCAGGGGGGTGTCTGACCATTCCCCCCTGGCAGCACACTTAATCACCCGCCCAGCCTCCTCCTTGCCCAGGGCCCCCTGGAAATTGAATGCCTTCTGGCTAAAGCTTTTTACTTCTCATGAGCGTATAGGACTACAGATAGAACGATACTTTCTAGAAAACGGTCTGAGGGGTGTAACTGTAGAGGGATGGGATGCGTTCAAGGCGTTCCTTAGGGGCACGTTTATAGCTGAAATTTCCTCCATCAAGCGCAACTCTGCAGCCCTTTTAGAACAGGTTGAGAGCCAGGTAGGTAGGTTGGAGCTGCAATATGTAACAGACCCTTCTGACTCCGCGAGGGAGGCGTGGTTTTCGGGCCAGGACTCTCTGGACCGGCTGCGGGCCTCCACCGCGGAAAAAAAAGCGCTTTTTCACAAAACAGGCCTACTATGAGGAGGGGGAAAAGACAGGGAGACTTCTGGCCAGGATTGCTAGGTCTCAGCAGGCGTCCCCAGCCATCGGAGCAATCCGTGACTTCCAGGGACGGTTGGTGAACGACCCGGAGCAGATTGTTGCCGCATTGGCAGCCTTCTACACGGATCTGTACAAATCTCGAGATGACTATTCCGATAGTGAGCTGCAGACGTACATGGACGCTGTGGCTCTCCCGACTTTGAGTGGGCGGGCCCGGCTGAGATGGACGCTCCCCTCACCCTTGACGAGTTGATGGAGGCGGCTGCCTCCTTCCCTACATGCAAAGCCCCGGGAGATGACGGAATTCCCATGGAAGTCTACACCCAATACGGGGGGGAGATCCTTCCCAGGTTACTGGAGGTTTTTAACGCCTCATTTGGCCTGGGGAAACTTCCTCCATCTATGACAAGGGCAAATATCATTCTCTTGTTGAAGCCTGGCAAAGACCCCCTAGACCCAGGCTCATATAGGCCCATCTCCCTTCTCCAAAGCGATGTTAAAATCCTTGCGAAAGTGCTAGCCATTAGAGTGGACAAGGTCATTCTATCCCTAATACACCCCGACCAGGCAGGGTTCATGCCTCGTAGCTCTACCGCGACAAACCTTAGACGCCTATACCTTAACATGCAGACCCCCTCGGATTCCGCCGGCCGCAGGGCACTGTTGTCACTTGATGCCAATAAGGCTTTCGACAGTGTCGGCTGGCGGTATCTGTGGGCGGTGTTGGTCAAGTTTGGCTTCGGCCCCAGGTTCCTCAGATGGGGGTGAGACTGCTGTATGATGCACCTCAGGCGGCCATATGTTCATCAGACAGGATGTCTCAGGCCTTTGCCCTGGGCAGGGGGACCAGGCAGGGTTGTCCCTCTGCTCTTCGCTCTGGCAATAGAGCCACTGGCGGCCCTGGTGCGGGATTCTCCTGCGGTCAGGGGCTTCCGTTATGGCGACATGCACGAAAAAATCATGCTTTACGCTGACGACATGCTCCTGTTCCTGGAGGATGCGGAGGATTCCCTGTGCCAGGTGATGTCCTTAGTGGCGGGGTTCGGCCATTTCTCTGGCCTCACCATTAATTGGACTAAATCAGCCCTGATGTATCTGGACGGGCCCCCCCCCGACCGACGGTAGTCCCACGTGTCCTGTCCCCGTAGTAACTTCCTTTAAATATCTGGGGTACATGTCTCCCCTAAGGTGACTGATTATTGTGGCCTGAACGTCTTTCCCTTGTTGACCAGGTTCATAGACAAGATCCACATATGGAATAGGCTAAAGATATCCCTAGCGGGCAAAACCAATCTCATCAAGATGATTCTGATGCCATAGTTACTCTACCTACTTCACAATTCCCCAGTTGTCATCACCCTCAAGACGTTTAGAGTGGTCAACTCGCTCTTTCGGCAATTGCTCTGGCACATTAAAGCTCCCAGGATAAAACTGGAACAATTGCAGAGGCCCAAGGAGGATCTACTACCTGGCTGCACAGCTACAGCACCTGATCGGTGCCATGTCCCCGGCCTCGGCCGGCTCCTCGGCCAGGCTGTTACTGCTTGGCTCGGGGGCTGCGTCGATACCGGAGGGTCTTGAGGCCCAGCGGTTTCAGAAACCTAACAAGAAAATGCCCACTTATGCGCTCATCCAGAAGGTTTGGAATAAGGCCAGGCAGCTCCAGGGGGTCACGGGATTTACTGAATTTAGCCCAATCTGGGAGAACAATACGTACACTGAATTGGCAAAGCTGGATCAGGGTCCTAGATGGTGCCTTCTGGGCATAACTCTCCTCAAACAGGTATTTCAGGGTGGTGCACTAATCCCGTTTGACACCCTGCGGTCCAGATTTGCACTCCCTCAATCCATGCTTTTTTACTACTTACAACTGAAACATGCAATAAGGGCCCAGGGAGATGCGGTGGAGTGGGCTCAGTCCCCCACTCCAGTATTTCGCGTCTTAAGGGCCGCATCTGAGACTAGAGGCATTATCTCACAGTGCTACCACATGTTGCTAGACTCATTTCTGGAGGCACATCCCATGAAAGTGGCAGATAAGTGGGAGGAGGATGTAGGTCCAATGACAGGGGACATGTGGGAGGAAGCGCTGATGGCAGTCAATAACTGTTCGCTCAATGTAGCACAGAAAGTATCTCAGCTGTACATTTTGTTGAGGGTCCATTATACCCCAGTAAAACTTTTTAAAATGGGCGGGGCTGCGGACCCGATGTGCAACAGGTGCAAGATAATGTCTGGCGATCTGATTCACTTGTTCTGGTGCTGCCCCAAGCTCCACAGGTTCTGGAAGGGAGTTGTGGATACACTTAACTCTGTGTTCCAGGTGGCCGTGCCCCTGGAGCCGATATAATGCCTGCTTGGAGTGTTGGAGGGAGTGGTAACAGAGGAATTGACTCGAATGGCACTAAACAGGGCACTGTTCCAGGCCAGGAGAGCTATTCTCCTGAATTGGAAACTGGAGGACCCCCCCACGCTTAAATCCTGGGTGATGCATATGGGCAGGATGCTTGTCATGGAGAAATACATATATCAGCACAGCGGAAATGCGGGCAAATTTGACAGGATTTGGGATGCATGGTTGGCCACACCTGGCCTGAGCCCTATGGAACTTGTTCAGGGGCGGTTGCTGGGTGGTAATTAGACTCGCCAGTTCAGGGGTGGTGGGACTAGAAGGCATGTTACTGGATACTGTTGGAATATGTTGGATGCTGGTTGGAGAGCAATGTGTGCAGTGTACTATATATGCTGAGGCTATTATGTCATATTGGTTTTCTTTTCCTGTATGTTATGTGAGCAATAAAAACTTTTCTGATTTAAAAAAAAAAAAAAAGAGTTGAATAGCTGTATAGGTTCCTTTCTGTGGAAGGGGTCTCCTCCGTGGCTGGCCAGGTCAACGTTACAGCTCCCAGTGAGCTGTGGTGGACTTGCGCTACCCAACCTGGTCCTGGTGGCCTATTATTGGGCGGATATGCTAGTCACTGTAAGATGGTGGCTTAAGCAATCCAGAACTAATGCTGCATGTGATTTTGAATGTATACATAATAGTAAACATACATGACAGTGCATATAAAAAGCATGATGCAAAAACCATAAACATTGTATAACAACTTGTTCATTGCATTATTTAAAAATATAGAGTCATTAAACCCAAGGTAGGTCCTAAAACTGAAACATGCATCTGTGTAAGCCCGAGATGCCTTTCATGGCATTATAGCCAATCTTCAGGGGCGGATGCATAGTGGGGTAAGATCTGCAAAGGGACACAAGTATAATATGTAAGTTTTAGCATAACACCCAAATAATGGGAAACAATAAGATGGAAAAAAGGCCATCTCCAAAAAACGTACTCATTTCCAGCATGTAAGGACGTGCGACCAGGATCTCATGGGTCGCTAGGGTTGTCTGCAACTGGGAACTGTGGGAAAACCAAGATCATAAACATATATCACAGATGAATGTGTGTTCAACTGGCAGGGTGAAACTAAAAAAGAAAAGGAATTCAGCGCTGGAAATAATAAACAAAACAAATTAAATAAATTACAATAATGCGAGCCAGCACTGAAGGATCAATTCAAATAAAACGTCCCAAAATAACTTCAATGACAAAAAGTGCAGCGCAAAACATAACAAGTGATATTTAAACAAAAATAAAATAAACAAAGAAAGTCCATATAAAGTGCACTGGTGAGTAAAATAATCTGATAATGCTCCAATCCAAACGTGACTGCGTGCAAATAATCCAAGATCAGTGACCCACAGGACAGATCCTCCACCAGATAATTAAAGATGGCCTCTCACCTGAGCTAATCAACCCAGGGTAAGGTCATACAGCATAAACACAAATGCATCCAGATCGTGTATTAAGGACACCAAACAGCAGGCAGCTCAGCAGTTCCTGGATCCATAGAAATGGTTATGCAAAATAGAAGAAGGGACAGACTAGTGCTCTCTGTAACCAACTTGATTTAATAAAATGAAGGTATAAAACTTACATAGCTGACACTCGCGGCAGAGTGTATGGTAAAAAACATGTCCTGGATCTCCAGGTAAACAAACAGCAAACGTGAGACGGCGATCGCGGGTGACGTCACGTGACTCCTCCCCCTCGTACGCGTTACGTCCCAGTGGGCGGGACTTCATCAGCGTGGGGCGGAGAGATCAACGTGAAAGTCCCGCTCTGATCTAAATAGTGTGCCGTTGCCAAAGCAACGAAGACACAGTCAAATACTTGCAAACCTGCGCCACCTGGTGTTCACTTAATAGAAGGCAGCCAGCACCCACTAACATCAGGGCAATCAATAAGCAGGAATGAAGGTCTCAATGGAAATTGGACCAGATACATGACTGTATATAAAAATTTTAGAACAGGTAGTAAAAACAAGTAGTATAAAATGTGGTGAAAGCTACACAAAGAATTTAATATTTAAAAAATATTAAAAATAATAATAATAATGACGTCATCCGTAATCGCCTCCTCATTACAACCATAAGCCCATATGACGATGAATACCCATATTGTTAAATTATCTTCCATAACAACAATAAATGGTACACATAATCACAACCACAAAAAATTTGTAATGAGAAAAATATTGGAAACACTTACATACATAAAATATGCAGAAAAAAACTATATTTCTCATCATTACAATATCTATCCCCAATACACTAAATAACAAATATTAACGGTTAGAAATAAAACAGTTGAGGTCAAACTCGACATTAAGACCGGCCAGAGAGAAAACTTTTGTTTCATAGATCCAGAAGGATTCTCTGCGACTCAGTTGGTGGATATAATGCCCACCACGCCAGTGCTTGGAGACTTTCTCAATGCCCCAAAACTTGAGGCCCTTGGGGTTCTTATGATGGCATTCCCTAAAATGCTTGGATACACTATGGTTCCTTTTGACACGTCTAATATTGCTAATATGTTCTCCCACCCTCACATGCAACTCACGTGAGGTCCGTCCAACATATTGCAATCCACACTCGCACTCAAGCATGTAAACCACGCCCACTGTGGAGCAAGTGATCAACTGCTTGATTGGATATTCGGTTCGAGTGACATTGGACACAAATGACTTCCGTTTTTTGATGTTAAATTTGGCATGCCTGCAAGTCGCACACCGGCCACGGGCATAAAAGCCTGACAAGAAATCAAAGAGTTTGGGTCGGGGGATAACTGGTGGATCAGTGACTCCAGGGGCCAAACGGTCTCTAAGGGAAGGGGCCTTCCTATATATAAATTGTGGACGTTCAGGGAGCACCGGACCAAGGACTGAATCCCCTTTAAGGATAGGCCAATGTTTGGCCACGATCTTTTCAAATTTTTTGTGTTGGATGTTGAAATCCAGTAGCAATTTGAAATTAGCTACTCCTTTATCTCCTTGGGGAGGTTTATCGGCTATTATTAGACTCCTGTCAGTATTTCTGACTCTCTCGATCTCCTGCTCAATTACAGGCAAAGGATAGCCTTTGGACACAAACCTGGTGGCCAATTCCTGAGACTGCACTAAATAGTCCGACTCCAGGGTGCAGTTTCTGCGAAGCCTGACAAATTGGCCACGAGGAATGTTACATAACCATAACCGATGGTGACAGCTCGCAAGGGGAATATACCCACTGCGATCAACTGTCTTGAAGAAATTCCTAGTGAATAATTTAGATCCAGATTTAAATATTTCCAGATCCAGGAAGGTGACATGATCCTGAGAAATAGTCCAAGTCAGGACAATACCCTTGTCATTAGTGTTCAATTTATTCATAAACAACTCCAATGAGGGCATATCACCTTCCCAGATCATTACTAGGTCATCTATATACCTGCGGTAGCAGAGGAGCTGAGGAGGCGCGTCATGGAAAACCACATCTCGCTCCCAGTGGGCCATAAATAGATTGGCCACACTGGGAGCAAAACGGGCCCCCATCGCCACTCCGCACCGCTGAAGGAAATAATCCTTATTAAACCAAAAATAATTCTTTAGCAAACAGAATCGCAAACTGTCTAACAAAAACTGTACATGCTCTGGACTCAGATCATTAGATTCCAATGCCCATAATACCGATGCCAATGCTGCATCATGCCCAATGATGGTATACAGAGAACCTACGTCGGCAGTCACCAGTATGGTGTTGGATGTACAGGGAATGGAGTCAAGGATTTGAATGATCTGCTTGGTGTCCCGAAGGTACGCCGGCATCTTGCAGACCAAAGGCTGCAAGAACACATCCAAATATTGGCCCAAACGGGACGTGACAGAATCAATTCCGTTTACAATAGGGCGACCAGGAGGCCGCACAGCGTTTTTATGCAGTTTGGGCAAAAAGTATATTATCGGGGTACGGCAATAAAAAGGATCCAAATAAGCTGCCTCCTTTTTATCAAGGATACCTGTTTCCTTGCCTTCTTTAATCAAAATATGAAGCTCATTTTTAAACTGCACCATAGGGTCACCCCGCAACAAAAGGTAGGTATTGCGGTCACCCAGCAGCCTACACATCTCCTCATGATAGTAGGCTTTGCTGAGGACCACCAATCCCCCGCCCTTGTCGGCAGGGCAAATTACAATGTCATTACGTTGTTCCAGCGAGGAAATGCCTCGCTGAATACATTGCGAATCCCTAACTTTTTTGATACGCAAGCTTTCAAGATCCTTACATACCATATTCCTAAAGACATCCAAGTGTCTAGTATCAGTGTATTGGGGATTAAAAACCGACTTATTTCTCAGATTCGAATGGTTAGAAATACCCGTTGGGAGAGCCCTCTCAATTGGGTTAGAAAGGAAATATTTCATTTATATTCAGCCGCAGGAATGGATGTATTCTCTTATTTAGAGAATCGGGAGATTACTCTCACAGATGTTTTTTCTAAAATGTCACCACCTCTGACCCAGGGGACTTGAATCTTTCTTTCAAAAAATTAGGACATCTATTTGAGAAGAAGATTAAAGCCTGGTGGGATATTGTCACGTTTGAGCAATATTTAGTGACTAAAATTATCCCCAGGCGTCTTAGGTGGGATTTGCCACCTAATGACGGTCTGACAGATGATGAGTCATTAAAAGAGTGGTTCAATTTTTTCACAGAAAAAGGTTTTGAACCTATTAGATTTTTGTTGTCCCGCAAACAGCGGAAAAAGATTTGGCTGGAGAGTCAGATCAAAGTTATCTCTGACCTTATTGAACAACATAAGGATACCCCTGAGTTTATCCGTCTCTCTGGGGAATTGAAAACCAAACTTGTCAAATGGGACAAAGAAACCCAGGAGAAAAAACGGAAAAAGTTAATACGGGATGTAGAAGACTTTGGGGTACCCAATGTCTTTAAATGGCAATCTCTGAGCTATATATCCTCGGCATTGGCTCAGCCCTTGCCTATGGACACCATTGAGCCAACACCTGTCCAGCATCACAGGTAGTACAAGGTGTCTGGGCCACTACTAATACTCGAGATAGGACCCCCTATCTGTTTGCTAAAGAATTATTTTTGGTTTAATAAGGATTATTTCCTTCAGCGGTGCGGAGTGGCGATGGGGGCCCGTTTTGCTCCCAGTGTGGCCAATCTATTTATGGCCCACTGGGAGCGAGATGTGGTTTTCCATGACGCGCCTCCTCAGCTCCTCTGCTACCGCAGGTATATAGATGACCTAGTAATGATCTGGGAAGGTGATATGCCCTCATTGGAGTTGTTTATGAATAAATTGAACACTAATGACAAGGGTATTGTCCTGACTTGGACTATTTCTCAGGATCATGTCACCTTCCTGGATCTGGAAATATTTAAATCTGGATCTAAATTATTCACTAGGAATTTCTTCAAGACAGTTGATCGCAATGGGTATATTCCCCTTGCAAGCTGTCACCATCGGTTATGGTTATGTAACATTCCTCGTGGCCAATTTGTCAGGCTTCGCAGAAACTGCACCCTGGAGTCGGACAATTTAGTGCAGTCTCAGGAATTGGCCACCAGGTTTGTGTCCAAAGGCTATCCTTTGCCTGTAATTGAGCAGGAGATCGAGATAGTCAGTAATACTGACAGGAGTCTAATAATAGCCGATAAACCTCCCCAAGGAGATAAAGGAGTAGCTAATTTCAAATTGCTACTGGATTTCAACATCCAACACAAAAAATTTGAAAAGATCGTGGCCAAACATTGGCCTATCCTTAAAGGGGATTTAGTCCTTGGTCCGGTGCTCCCTGAACGTCCACAATTTTTATATAGGAAGGCCCCTTCCCTTAGAGACCGTTTGGCCCCTGGAGTCACTGATCCACCAGTTATCCCCCGACCCAAACTCTTTGATTTCTTGTCAGGCTTTTATGCCTGTGGCCGGTGTGCGACTTGCAGGCATGCCAAATTTAACATCAAAAAACGGAAGTCATTTGTGTCCAATGTCACTCGAACCGAATATCCAATCAAGCAGTTGATCACTTGCTCCACAGTGGCCGTGGTTTACATGCTTGAGTGCGAGTGTGGATTGCAATATGTTGGACGGACCTCACGTGAGTTGCATGTGAGGGTGGGAGAACATATTAGCAATATTAGACGTGTCAAAAGGAACCATAGTGTATCCAAGCATTTTAGGGAATGCCATCATAAGAACCCCAAGGGCCTCAAGTTTTGGGGCATTGAGAAAGTCTCCAAGCACTGGCGTGGTGGGCATTATATCCGCCAACTGAGTCGCAGAGAATCCTTCTGGATCTATGAAACAAAAGTTTTTCTCCGGCCGGTCTTAATGTCGAGTTTGACCTCAACTGTTTTATTTCTAACCGTTAATATTTGTTATTTAGTGTATTGGGGATAGATATTGTAATGATGAGAAATATCGTTTTTTCTGCATATTTTATGTATGTAAGTGTTTCCAATATTTTTCTCATTACTAATTTTTTGTGGTGATTATGTGTACCATTTATTGTTGTTATGGAAGATAATTTAACGATATGGGTATTCATCGTCATATGGGCTTATGGTTGTAATGAGGAGGCGATTACGGATGACGTCATTATTATTATTATTTTTAATATTTTTTAAATATTAAATTCTTTGTGTAGCTTTCTCTACATTTTATACTACTTGTTTTTACTACCTGTTCTAAATTTTTTATATACAGTCATGTATCTGGTCCAATTTCCATTGAGACCTTCATTCCTGCTTATTGATTGCCCTGATGTTTGTGGGTGCTGGCTGCCTTCTATTAAGTGAACACCAGGTGGCGCAGGTTTGCAAGTATTTGACTGTGTCTTCGCTGCTTTGGCAACGGCACACTATTTAGATCAGAGCGGGACTTTCACGTTGATCTCTCCGCCCCACGCTGATGAAGTCCCGCCCACTGGGACGTAACGCGTACGAGGGGGAGGAGTCACGTGACGTCACCTGCGATCGCCGTCTCACGCTTGTTTGCTGTTTGTTTACCTGGAGATCCAGGACATGTTTTTTACCATACACTCTGCCGCGAGTGTCAGCTATGTAAGTTTTATACCTTCATTTTATTAAATCAAGTTGGTTACAGAGAGCACTAGTCTGTCCCTTCTTCTATTTTGCATAACCATTTCTATGGATCCGGGAACTGCTGAGCTGCCTGCTGTTTGGTGTCCTTAATACACGATCTGGATGCATTTGTGTTTATGCTGTATGACCTTACCCTGGGGTTGATTAGCTCAGGTGAGGCGTATCTTTAATTATCTGGTGGAGGATCTGTCCTGTGGGTCACTGATCTTGGATTATTTGCATGCAGTCACGTTTGGATTGGAGCATTATCAGATTATTTTACTCACCAGTGCACTTTATATGGACTTTCTTTGTTTATTTTATTTTTGTTTAAATATCACTTGTTATGTTTTGCGCTGCACTTTTTGTCATTCAACTGGCAGGTGACTGGGGCTCCCATCTAAATTAGATAATTAGTGAAATCCAAATGGGTAAGTAGTAATTGGGTTATAGTGAAAGCCCCTAACCCAAGTAGTAGCTGGGGATAATAAAGAGGCATTAGTTACCCTGTATGGAGATGAGACCCAGTAAATAGGTATATGTAAAGCAGGATTAGTTAGTTCAGCTAGATATCCTAAGTGAATGCTCCCAATGTTAACCACCCAGCCAGACCAGCGTCACGCTGGTTTGACAACAGGAAAGAGTGTCTGGATCACAGCAGCAGCTGCCGCTCATTTAAAACCAGACAAAGCTTCCCATTGGTCAACCAAGATGACATGACCTGCCCAAAATGCTGACGCCCCCAGGCGTCGGACATATGGGGCAGGTGCATGGCACTGATGCTATGAGGAAAGACCGCCCACCCTCCGCACTCAAAATGAGTGACCAATGGGGGGATGGGAAGGCACCTGAGAGCATCGCAGCTCCCAGTTTTGGGATTAAAGTGTTGAAAGATATTATGCCCACTGGAAACGTACTCTCCTTTTGAGACCTTGCCCCTCCCCCACCCCCACAGTAGAGTCTTGGGAAGCATCCATAAATGCTATGTTACCAATGTATAAGCTTACATACACTAATAGATGCCTACAGAAGAAGTATGATCAAGTCTGGCAACCATGCACTGACCAAACTTGATTCATCTACTGGACTGTAGTTATTTCATGTCCCTCAAGGTCTAGTATGGTTCTCATAGGGAAGTGGTGGGCCTCACCCCCCCCCCCCCCCCCCTTACCTATGCACTGGAGGAATGTAATCACCTTTTTTTTTTTGTTAAGAGCTGACCATGATAAAATATGCCTGTACTTTTGTATGCGTTTATTTTTCTCTGCCATTTGATGTATGGATATTTGCTGATGACTTTGTCATATGTAATGTGCATTACCTTGTTTCTCAATAAAGATCAACCTTGTTTGTAAAAAAAAAAAAAAAGAATGAGAGTTTAAAACACTCTATGGCTATGTCTCCAAGTCGTGTGATTCAGAGTGCAACCCCAATCTGACTTAGTGCAGCCCTGATCTAACTTTACAGTCTCTGAATCAGTTTCCGCAAAAAAAGTTTCAAAGAAGAGCAGGAACCCCTCAAAGTTGCTGCAACTCTAAGTTGCATAGATCTGAATGTGTGCCATTGAACTTAATGGTAAAAGAACTTAAAAAAAAAAGGAGTACCCAGCATACCTGCTACACCAGAGCTGGCCACATGGGGGCAGTGATACATTCACAGTGTTAAACTGCACAGAAAGACTGACAACCTGCCTAGGTGATCAAATCATAGCAGAATCACAGAGACGGCATACAAGTGTATTAGTGCAGAGCATATACCTTTGATGATTTTTTTTTTCCCTAAGACCTTAAGACAGGAAAAGTCCAAGACTTACTTTGTGAAAAATCTTGCAACATTTATTATGTGAAAAATGCCACAATATTTTCTAATTGCCTGTAAATAGGGACTGCTGTGTCAAAATCACAGAACCTACTTTCTAAACTATAGAGATGCTAAGAGGAGGAGATTTAGAAGGCCAAGTCGGTACAGAAATCACAGCTTGTAGGCAGCATAAAGAGAAGCTGTAATTAGTATGCAGGGAATCGAGGAAGTTATGGAAAGAGATGACCAGAAGACACGCAGCATTCACAACATGAAAGGAGATTTTTCAAGCATCCTCATACTGGATTTTTAATAACCATTTGTATTGCTACTACAATGCTGCAATCAAGAATTAACATAAGGAAAAACCTCCTAACACTAATCCTATATCAGCAAGCACACATGAAAGTCCAAAACCTTACTCGCAAAGTCCCAGGAGCTGTCCACCACCCAGCTTTCACATTACACTATTCAGTGATGGAGACAAAAAGATCCTTCTCCAGACCGTGACTCCCAGAGTAATGTCCTCCAGAAGGTCACTTTAGCTATTTTCTCTAGGCCTCATCTCAACTGCATCTCTTTTTTTTTTTTTTTTTAAAGGTGTTTGTTTGTAAATTTTCTCTGAAAAATCTAAAATAATCTAAAAGGCAGCACAGGCAGCCATTACAACTTAACAGCAAAAACAGTTATATCAGAAAACAATAAACAGCTGGACCAACAGCAGTCCAGCCATAGGGAAAAGAAAACCCCACCACATACATACACTCAAACAATCCAACACACACAGCCAAAGTTACAGCAACAGCGACCACATAACAGTAGTATACCTGAAACACCGAGAAAATGAAATACAGTGCATTAAGAACTGTCATCACCCAAACGGAACAAAAAAGGGGGGGACCAGCTCCGCCCGGCAGTCACCGTCCCTCAACATCCTCAAATCAATGGGAGAGCTGGGAGGAGAGAACCTCCTCCAGAAGTCCTTCGAAACATCCAGCCACGGCTGCCATACATTATAAAATGTCTTGGGGCGTGCCCTACTTATGTTATATCAATACATCAATTTACATTTGGGAAGGAGGCTATGAACAATATAAAAAAATACATTAATCGAGAGGGGGCCCACATCCTTCCAGTGAAGCAGTATAGTTTTCCTTGCATAGAACAACAAATTACGTAACAGAGTCCTGGGGTTAGATCGGGGAATGTGATCATTCAGCACCCCCAAAAGTCCAACTTCTGGAGTATGAGGTACCTGTAAACGTAACTTGTCAGCAAAAGAAGCGAATATATCCTTCCAAAATGCCGAGAGCCCTGGACACGTCCAGAACATATGAAACCAGTCAGCAGCCACTATGCCACATCTACAACAGGCCTCATCCCGTCCCAGCCCATCCTAACCAACAGAGCAGGCGTGTAGTGTAAATGATGTACAAACTTAAATTGCACCAACAGATCAGCAGTACTAATGATATCCTGAAAGCACACCTCCATAGCTTCCTCTCAATCCTCCTCAGAAAGTTCAGACATAGACATTAGCCATTTGCCATGAGAGTTCTGAAAGGGATCGGCCCCCGCCCCTTGGAGGCAGCCATAAAAGGTTGTCACCAACTTGGCAATGTCAGAAAAAGGACAGTAGACCTTCAATGGGAGTCTCCGAGAGCTCAACGTTCAGGGACCCAAACTGTCCCTGAACGTGATCTGCCGGTTACATTATTTTGCACATAGGGAGGCAATCCTACAGAAAGCATGGCAGACCGGTATGATAGAGTTTGAAGGGGTACAGCTTAAGATACTGCCAGACTTGTCTGGGGCCACCCTTCATCGCAGAGCATTGCTCCGTCCTATATTGGAGCGAGTGAGGGCCTGGGGTGGGACTTATAGATGGAGGTTCCCCATTTCTGTGTTTATAAAGAAAGGTTCACTTTCATTTTGGTTACGTTCTAAGACAGACCTCCCTGATCTTTTTTTATTCTTGGAAACTGAGCCATTTCCAGTCCCTGACTGGTTGCAGTTAAACCCCAGACTCCCGGACTTTAAGCATGTCCGACTTTGGTAGAAAGGCCCTAATTGGATCATTGGACACTTTATAGTTTTTTCCTTTTTTTTTTGTTAGGCTGAGGATAATTTGTACCATCTAAAGGGCAGCTTAGAGGAAGCAGTATGTTCCTGGATCTCTTTATTTTACAATATTAAATGTTATATTAACGATTCTATTTTTGTTATATGTGGCTCTGTTTTGGCTGCCCGCACTGCTCCGCCGACTGGGGGGGAAGGGGTAGGCAAAGTGGTGTCCAGGGGAGCCCCATTGGAATCTGGGATAGTGCCTGGAGCAGTGCCACAGGGGAGGGGGGGGACGGGTGGGGAGGGTAGGGTAAGGGGGTAGGGAGGGTGTTGTAAAGTTTCACTTATTGCTTTACAGGCATCGGCCTGGGTATACACAGGGTTCAGGTGGGGGGGGGGGGGGTTTTGGGGATATGGTTGGGTAGTTCTGGTTTAGAAGACCTGGGGAGGGAGGTAGGGAAAGGAGATAGGTATGGTTCACTTTTGGGATTCCGGCACTACGGTCAGGCACCACAATTTGACTAACTGAAAGGAATAAGAGACCCGGAGAGATCTTAAGAGCCGCTATGAGCAAGGAGATGCCTATTAATTGACTGGTTAGTAGCCTCGTTGGTTAAGACTCACCAGAAAAGGCTTATGTTTGTAAGGAAGGATGACTTAGGGTTAATTAATTTATTTCAGAGCGGGTTTATGGCATATTTACGTAGAGAGAAGGTGCGTATGGAGGGGACGGGGGATCCCTCACCAGGGGATGCGTGGGTCAATAACCCCCATTAGGTTTTCACTCAGGGGGGTGGGTTTTTGAGTGAACAAAGCTTGTGCTTTGGGATACCCTAGGAGAGGAGGACAATCGATTTCCCCTTCTCTGCCTTAGGGTATCAGTTTAGAGTAGGGGTCCATAGGGTCGGGTTTTTTTTTTTCTTCTCACCTCTTCTTCCTTTTCTCCCCCTCCTTCCCTCTTGCTCCTCCCTTTCTGGACGTCCGGGTCCCTTCTTAAGGAACCGGAGGGGTACTTAGAAATGGAGGCCCTATCAGTGATTACAATTAATGTCAAGGGACTAAATATCCCGGAAAAGAGACGCATCTTACTGCAGGATTTGAAAAAAAGAGGAAGAAATATAGCTTTGATACAGGAAACACATTTTAGAAAAGGGGGGCTCCCTTTTCTCAGAAATAGGCTCTTCCCGATAGCATATCACGCGACGAATCCGGCGGCGAAGAAGGGGGAGTATCAATACTTGTATCAGCTAGTACACCGTGGTCTTTAAAAGACTCCCTGGTAGATACGGAGGGGCAGTATTTAGCGGTAAAAGGGACGATAGGAGGATCGATATTTACGCTAGCTACTTTCTATGCCCCTAATGTACAGCAAGACCGGTTCCTGAAGGACTTCTTGGATAGACTGACAGACTTCCAAGAAGGTCAGTTGATTATGGGAGGGGATCTAAATGTCCCCCTGGAACCTACTCTGGACACCTCAACCGGTGTCTCATCAGTTACGGGGGGCACCCGGAAACTAATCCGGCAGTTGTTACAACAAGGGACACTAACAGATATATGGAGATTGATGCATCCAGGGGAGCGAGATTACTCCTTCTATTCGGTACCGCACAAGATATACTCACGTATTGATTACTACTTTATACCGCACAATCAGCTCCACCCAGTTATAGAAGTTGGAATAGGGGAAATTTCCTGGACCGACCACGCTCCAATTCTTCTGGAATACAAATTAGGGGACTCCGGGTCCTTTGGACCAAGTAGTTGGAGATTGAACTAGAGGCTGTTACAGGATGAGGAAGTTCTGGAGGAAGTCCGGAGGGAGTTAAAATGGTATTTCCAGATCAACGATACCCCAGAAAGTAACCCGGGGGTAGTGTGGGAGGCCCACAAGGAAGTGATCAGGGGGGTCCTTATGAAACATGGGGCAAGGGTTAAAAGGGATAGAGAACGGAGAATAACAACCCTCATGTCAGAGATTACAAACTTAGAAAGGCGGCATAAACAGAGAGCTAACCCTGATGTAGAGAGAGCTCATGACGGCACGCAGACAAATCACTGAATTACTTTTATATAGAGCAAAAAGGGCGATACAAAATGGCAGAAGGCAGAATTACGAATTTGGCAATAAATGTGGGAAGCATCTGGCAAACTCACTGAGAGAGCAACAAGCAAAGACTTATATTCCTATGATTAAGGGGTTAAGAGGTGAGGAACATGTGTTACCCAGAGAGATTGCACAGACATTTAGGGACTTTTATAGAGCCCTATATAATTTACAGACAAGCCCTCAACAACAAGAGACAATGGGAAAGTATATAGAAACATCAGGCATCCCTACCTTAACAGCAGAGGTGAGCCAAGATATGGAAAAACCTATTACTTTAGAAGAACTACAGGAGGCAGTGAAAAAAGGGAAAGGAGGGAAAGCACCAGGTGCAGACGGGTTTACTATACTTTACTACAGACTCTTCCTCCCAGAATTAGGCCCCTTTATGGTTAGAATGTTCAATGGACTGGGTGATACATGTTCTTTTCACACTGAAACTCTAAAACCGGTAATAGCTGTCATACCTAAAGAAGGCAAGGATCCCTCTCATTGCGGAAGCTATAGACCTATTTCTTTACTAAATGAGGACCAGAAGCTCTTTGCCAAAATCTTAGCAATACGTATACAGCAATATATACCCGGGCTTATTCATAGAGATCAGGTGGGATTTGTGCAGATGCGTGAAGCCAGGGGGAATATGGTTAAGATTTTGAATCTGATCCATTTGGCTGACTCTTGCGGAACCCTGTGTGTCTTCCTCGGTACAGATGCCGAGAAGGCTTTCGATCGGATAAACTGGCAATTTATGTTCATGGTTCTGGGACACATGGGGTTCGGCAACAAGATGCTACAATGTATCAGAAGTAATTTACACTCACCCAACGGCACAGGTTAAAGTGAATGGAATATTGTCGCCATCCTTTAAGCTCTCAAACGGGACAAGACAGGGTTGCCCACTATCCCCCTTTTTATTTGCGTTATCGGTGGAACCGTTATTAAGTAGGATTCAACTGAACCCAGATATTAAAGGACTGTCTTTTGGAGGTACTGAATATAAGATCTCCGCTTATGCGGATGACATGATGTACTCCTTAGCGAACCCGATGGAATCCCTCCCTAATTTGCTATATGAATTGCAGTTATACGGTGATGTATCAAATTTTAAGATAAATTACGATAAATCTGAAGCAATGGGGGTGGGGATTCCGGAGGAGGAGATGCGGTCCTGAAAGCTAGGCACAGATTCAAATGGACCGACAAGTCACTTACATATCTGGGCACTTCCATCCCAGGGGACCTGACACAGGTTTTCAGACTTAATTTTATACCATTATTGACGAAAACGCGGGTCCTCCTGGGATGGATGGATGAAGGGGTTTCATTCGTGGTTCGGACGAGTTAATATCATTAAAATGAATATATTACCGAAATTTCTGTACCTCTTCCAGACACTCCCTATCGCTATACCAAAATCCTTCTTTAAGCAGACGCAAACTATTTTTAATAAATTTATATGGGCTAACAAAAGTCCAAGAATTAAGAACCACACATTATGCTTACCAAAACGAGATGGAGGTGTATCGGCCCCAGATATCTTCAGATACTACCAGGCGGCTACTTTAATCCGCCTGATTGACTGGGGTAGACATGGCGGCGAGAAACTGTGTCCGGGCTTGGAACAAGCTCAATGTAGTAGCGTACTTCACTTGGCAGCGTAGTGCTACCGAGACATGCCGTTACTTACTAAGAAACATCCACTGATAGGCCCAACACTGAAAGTGGCCTATGGTTTATTCATGAAAGGGACATTGTCTACTTTGGATTCGCCACTCTATCCAATTCTGGGGAACCCACAGTTCATACCAGGGCTGAGGAAGGGACCTTTCAGTGGATTAATAGACCAGGGTCTGATACAGGCATCTCAGTTAATGAAAGAAGGCCTATGGCATACTACGTGGGAAATGGTAACAGGTGGGCTCCCTTATCGGTTGGACATCTGGAGAGCATTACAATTGCGGCACTTCTTGGACACTTTGAAACCCCCTATAAATTCTGAACGTAAACTTACAAGATTTGAGGGGTACTGTTTGTGGGAGTGGAATGCTTCGGCACACCCTCTCAAGAATTAGTGAATTACTGAACGCACCGACGGAGGATTTTCAGGTCCCCTT